>JAKFHU010002250.1:10000000-11200000 GCA_023783475.1 Daubentonia madagascariensis | reverse complement strand
ATTTTTGCACCTTCTGCTAAAGTCACATTATCAATAGAGGGAAATAAAATACCTAAAGGAATACAAAGATTATGGGGAAAAATAAAACGGTATTTTCAGAGTATAATTTCTATGAAGGAAAGACAACTGTATCAAACAAAAGCAAAATTAATGTATCAGACAGAATAAGAATTTAAAATAAATATGTTAAATTTCCTAAAAGACATAAGGAAAAGTATTGGATCCATGCAGCAAGCCTGAAAAATCATAAAGAATCAACTGGAGATATCAACTAAGAAAATTATATAGTTGAAATAAGGAACTGAACTAAATAGTAGAAGAATACAGATTTAAAAAAATCATTTTGAGAAATTCTCTCTGAAGACATCAGGATAGGATAAAAAGAAAGAAAATTTAAAATGAAGAGATAAGGATAGCAGAATTGGAAATGTCAAAGTCCATATAAGTGAAGTCCTAGAAAAAGAGAGAAACTTATGAGAAGAAAAACAACAATAAAAACTATTGGTCAATAATATTGAAATCACTTAAGAAAATCAAGAATCAGATTGACACTAAAATTATCGAGAGCAACACAGAATACATGGAGTAAAATTATAAATCTTTAAAAGAAACTAGCATTTAATCTGGAATTTTATGTCTAGCTAATCTATTATTAAAATCCAAGAATTAAATAAAGATACCCTTAGGCAGTTTATTACAAAAATTTCCTTTGACAATATTAGTGGAGAAATTATTCCTTCAAAAAAAGAAATCAATCTAAAAGGAAATAAGATAAATAAGAGAAAAAGAGTGGACTTTCATTTAATCTGTGTCTTTACTACCAAAAAAACAAATTCATGGTTCCCTCCTCTATGCTCCCGTAGCTTCTTTTCCAACAATTTATTGTGAAAATTTCAAATATAACAAAGTTTAAAGGTTTCTTTTTCCTGTAAATAATTTTACACAAATGTGTGTGTGTGTATATATCCACCACCTGGATTCTACTATTAGCATTTTACTGTTTACTTGCTTTATCACATATCTAGTCATCCCTGTAGCCATCCATATATCCATCTTATTTTTTATTCATTTAAAATTAAATTTCAGGCAATGGTATACTTTCTCCTAAATAGTTCAGCATATATATAATTGGCTAGAGTTTAATATATTGTACAATGTTTTCTCATAAAATTGCATACAGTGAAATGCATATATCTTAATAAAATATACATTTTTCTGAGTTTTGACTAATGCATACACCTCTATAACTCAAATCCCTATAAAACTTTAGAAAGTTTTATGAACTTTCACCGCAAACATTTCCCTTCATAAGTCTTCCCAGTCAAACCCAGCCCTTGCTTCCTAGAGGTGATTGTTTCTAGAATATTTTATATATTAAATTAGGAACACAGCATGTACATTTTTGTGGTGGGATTTCACTCAGCCTAACATTTTTGAGATCTATCCATATTGTTGCATGTAATAGTGGTTGTTCTTCTTTATAGGTGAGCATTAATCCATCACATGAATATACCACATACTCTGTACCTCCATTTGTTCATCCATTCTCCTATTGATGGATTCTGGTTTCCAGTTTGGGGTCGCCTATTCAGTTCCTTAACAATGTCTTTTAGTGAGTGGAAGTTTTTGCTATTGTCACTTGTTTGTTTATGAAGTCTGATTTATTATTGTTTCTTTTATGTTTTTTCCTTCTGTGATCTAAGAAAGCTTTTCCGGCTGCCAAGTGATAAGGGAGAGATGGCTCCTATTTCCTTCTGAAAGTTTTAGTGTCTTATCTTTTACAGTTAGGTTGATGGTCCATTTTTAATTTGTGTGTGCGTGTGTGATGTGAGATTCATCATGGCAAGATTCATTTTTTTCCATATGAATATCCACTTTTTCCAGTAACATTTGTTGAAAGCCCTTTACATTTATATATAGATTTTAGGATCAGCTTGTGTCAAGTTTCTAACAAGATACTTCCTGGAATCTTGAATTTCATTGATTCTATAGATCATCCTGGGGAATATTACCAGCTTTAAAATATTGAATCTTCCAGTCCAGTAATGCAGAATACCTATCCACTAACCGAGCTGTCTTGCAATTTCACTCAGCAAGTTTTTTGTAGTTTTAATAGAGGTCTATATTATTCTATCCCAGAGGAAGTAAATGTACTTCTAAGGCTGCAGAGAAGAGAGAAGGGAAGAAGTTGGAATTATGAAAACTTAAGAGTTTGAAGGAGGAACCTTGTGGGTTTGAAACTCAAACCTCTGAGGAAGGGGCACTGCTCAGAGTTGTATTTGCATTCCTGAGCACGTGCAATGAGGCTGGTTCTAGGGTTAGGGAGAACTGCACACTGGAAGCAATGTTGCTGGCACTAACTATAATGAACCACAGCTGCAGTGACATGACAGGAACAGGAAGCAAAACAGAAATAAATACTTCTTCCTTCTCAAGCCTCGAGTCTTCCTTCTAGTGTCCCTATGAGCAGAGCCTAAGGAAGATCCAGCTGGCAAAGGAGAAATGTGGTTTTGCGGGTAAGTGAGGGTTCCTCCACACAAACCAATGGAAGTTATATTGCATGCTTGTTACATTCTGCTTCAGAGGTGGATACTGTGACTATCTCCCAGAGATGCTCACAGTAACTACTGGAACTTTTTCTCTCCTCACTTGGTTGAGAGGGAGAGAGCATCTTTGTACAAAGGGATTGTTGCATTGTCTATATCATTAACAGGGAAGGAAATGTGGACATACGCTACAATATGGATGAACACTGAAGACATTATACTAAGTGAAATAATTAGTCATAAAAGGGCAAATCAATGGGTAGAAATAACAGCAAGATCACCTGCTGTAACCCAAGACCATCTTAACAGTCAGACCCGACTGTAATGGCATGGCTATCTTGAAGAGCAGAGGGTACTCATCTTTGCTGGAAGGTTCCAGTGGAGGTGATAAAGCAGCACTTACGTGGAATGTTATTCAACCTTAAAAAGGAAGGAAATTCTGACCCATGATACAAGCCACGCAGATTAACCTGGAGAACATTTTGCTCAGTGAACTAAACCAGTCATAAAAGGACGAATATTGTATGATTCCACTTATATGAGGTATCTAGAACAGTCAAATTTATAGAGACAGAAATTCAAACTGTGGTTGCCAGGGGCCACAGGGGGAGGGGAGAAATGGGGAGTTATTGTTTAATTGGTACAGACTTTGGGAGTGTGAAAAAGTTCTAGAGATGATTAGTGAGGATTGTTGTACAATAGTGTGAATGCACTTAACACCAATAAATTGTACCCTAAAATGGTTAAAATAGAAAATTTTGCATTTTGTGTATTTAACCACAATAAAAAATAGAAGTCTCCACTTTTTACAAACAAACTTTTTCCTAAGTATATGTTTTAAATGCTATTTTGAAAAGATTTTTAAAATTTTCATTTTCTAATTGTTTGTTTCTAGTATCTAAAAACCAAACTTGATTTCTTTATATGGACTTTGCATGCAGTGACATTGATAAATTTACTCATTAGTTCTACTAGTTATTTTTCAAATTCCTTAGAATATTTCACGTAAACAACCATGTCAGCAGTAAATAGACAGGGTTGCATTTCTTCTTCTAAAATTTATGCCTTTAATTTATTTTCCTAATTTTAATGCTTAACACCAGCATTGAGCTGGGAGTTCTCGCTTTATTCCTGATATTGGGAAGAAAGTGTTTAATATTTCATCATTAAGTGAGATATTAGCTATTGGTGTTTTGTAGATGCCCTTTACCAGATTGAGGAAGTTTTCATTTATTTCTAGTTTAAAATAAATTTCATCAAATGCTTTTTCTGCATCAATTAAAATTGTCTTGTGAACTTTCTCTTTTATTCTATTGATGTAGTGAATTAAACTGACTGATTTCCAAATGTTATAATAACCTTGCATTCCTAGGATAAACCCCACTTGGTCATGATATAAAATTCTTTTTATATAGGGCTAGATTTGGTTTGCAATTATTTTGCTAAAGATTTTTACATCCATGTTCAAGAGGGATATTAATCTATAGTTTTATTTATTTGTTTGTTTTGTAATTTCTTTGTCAGGTTATTGTATTAGAGTTTTGAAGGCCTCAAAAAATGTCTTGAAGTGTTCTTTCCTTTTCTATTTTCTGAAGGAGATGGAATAAGTTTGGTGATAATTCTTCCTTAAACTGGTTGACAGCATTTACTGAAGACACATTGGGTCAGGAGTTTTCTTCATGGGAAGATTGTTGCCATCAAATTCAACTTCTTTAATAGATGTAGAACTATTAATATTTTCTGTGTTATCTTGTGTCAGTTTTGGTAAATGTTATTTTCAGGGAATGTGTTTGTTTTAACTAAATTTTCCCCTAAGGTTGTTTATAATGTTCACTTACTGTTCATTTAAAATCTATAGAATCTGCGGTATAATCCCTCTTTCATTCCTGATATTAGTACTTTATGTTCTTGATCTTTTTTTCACTACTAGTCTAGCTAGGGGCTTATCAATTTTTTCAAGGAATTATCTATTTACCTAATTGTTTCTCTTGTGTGTCTGAGTCCTTCATCACTGACATTTAATCTAACATTTATTAGACAATCTTCCTTGTTGGTGTTTACTTTGCTGCTCTTTTCCCTATTTCTTCAAATAAAATTTAATTGATTTTATGCCTTTAGTTTCTAATATAAGCATCCATTTTTAAGTATCTCAAAAATGTTCATTTGTTGTATTTTTTTGTTTAAGAGAGAGGGTCTTGCTTTGTTGCCCAGGCTCAAGTTCAGTGGCCTGATCATAGCTCACTGGAACCTTGAGCTCCTGGGTTCAAGCAATCCTCCCACCTCAGCCTCCGGAGTAGCTGGGACTACAGGCATGTGCCACAAGGCCCGGCTAAATTTTTTATTTTTTCGTGGAGATAGGGTCTCCCTGTGTTTCCCAGACTGGTCTTAAACTCCTGACCTCAAGCAATCCTCCCACCTCAGCCTCCCAAAATGCTGGGTTTACAGGCATGAGCCACTGTGCTCGGCTCTTTGTTGTATTTTTATTATTAATATAATCCAGTTCAAAATAATTTTTAATTTCCCTTATACTTTCTTTACTGACTTGTATATTATTTAGAAACGTGTTTAATTTTCAAATGTTTAGAGGTTTCTAGATTGTTCTTTTTTATTTCAATTCTACAGTTAGAGAACACATTCTGTATAATTTCTGTAATTTTAACTCTGTTGAAATTCTTTTTATGGTCCACTGCATGGTCTATTTCGTTGAATGTGCCATGTATACTTGAAGAGAATGTGTATTCTGTATGTCTTGGTGTATTGTACTATAAACATCAACTGGATCAAGGTAGTTGAGAGTGTTTGTTAGATTACCTATGTCTTTACTGATTTCTTTTAAATTTCATTTTTTTATCAATTGCAAAGAGACAGGTATTACACTACCAAACATATTTGACATTTTTTATTTCTCCCTTTAATTCTGTTAATTTTTGCTTCATCTATTGTGAAGCTCTGTTATTAAGTAAACACACACTTAGTATTCTCACATCTTCGTGATAAATTGACTCCCTTATCATCATGAAATTCCCCTCCTCAACTCTGACAACACCCTTTACTGTGAAGTCTTTCTTTGATTTGACATTAATATAGTCACTAACCCTCTTTGTGTTTCTTTTTGTATGTTATTTTTTCCATCCATTTATTTTCAGCCTATCTCCTTATGTATCAAGTGAATCTATTATATTAATATAATGTATATAGCTGGGGGGTGAAATTGCTTTTTTTCCTATTGATTAGTTCTGCTTTTTAGTTGTTTACTTTATAATAGTTAATATAATTGTTGATGTGGTTTGATTTAGTTCTACCATCTTATTACCCACCCTCATTTTTAATCTCTGTTCATCAGTTCTTTACTTGGTTTGGATTATTTGAATATTTTATTAAAATTTCATTTCAAGTTTTATATTAGCTTTTTGGTTATACCTCTTTGTAATTTTTTAAAGTTGGTACTTTGTGGGTTAAAATATATAACTTTGACTTTTCACAGTCTACTTTAAGTTAATGTTGTACTCTTCATGTAAAATGTGAAAATCTTACAATTGTATAGAACAATTTACCACCCAAACTTGTTTTTTATGCTATAGTTATTATATGTATATTATATATACTTCTGTTATAAAACTGATAAGAAAAATGTTATAATTTTGGCTTTCAACAGTCAAATTTACTTAAATTAAATTAATAATAAGAATATATTTTACAATATTTATCATTTTAAATGCTTTTTATTTGTTTGTTTTAAAAGATTTAGGGTTTTTTTGTTTTTTTTTTTAGGTATCATTTCCTTACAGCCTGAAGAATTTCTTTTAGCATTTCTTGTAGTCTATGTCTGCTGGCAATGAATATTCTTCGTTTCATTTCATCTGAAAATGTTTTTATTTTGCCTTCATTCATGAAGGTTATTTTCATGAGATGTAGATCTCTATGCTGGCAATTTTCTTTTTCTTTCAGCTTTAAAGATGTTTTTCTACTGTTTTATGGCCTCCTTAGTTTCTGATGAGAATTCAGAAGTCTTTTGAATTGTTGTTTTCCTATATTCTATATGCTGTTTTCTCTAGATGCTTTTTAGATTTTCTTTTCATCTTTGGTTTTCAGAACTTTGAATATGATATTCCTAGGCATGGTTTTCCCCACATTTAGTCTGCTGGGGATTCACCACCTTCTTTAATCACCGTATTTCTGTCTTTGACCAAATTTGGAAAGATGTCCACTATATATTCTTCAAAAGTTTATCAAGGCAATATTCACATAACAAAAAATTAACTATTTTAAAAATCATACAAGTATTTTAAAGTATACTGTATATTTTAAAATGCACAATTTGGTGGCATCTAGTACATTCACAATGTTGTACAATGATAGCCTCTATCCAGTTCCAAAATGTTTTTATTACCCTGAAAGAGATTCTGTACCCATTAAATTACCACTCCCCAGCTCCTTCTCCACCCAGCTCCAGACAATCACCAATCTGTTTTCTGTCTCTGTGGATAATACATACTACAACATGGATGAACCTTACAAAACATCATGCTAAGTGAAAGAAGCCAAACCCAAAAGGTCACATGTACAATTTCATTTATATGAACTATCCAGAATAGCTTAGCATAATGTTTTCAAGGTTCATCCATGTTGTAGTATGTACCAGTACTTAATTCATTTTTTTAGAATAATATTCCATTTCATGGCTGTACCATATTTTGTCCATCCATCCATTGGTGGACTTTTGACTTATTTCTACCATTTGGTTATTGTGACTACTGCTTCTGTGAGCATTCATGTACCTCTTTTTAAATTTTTTTTATTTCTAATTATTATGGGTACATAATAGTTGTATATCTTTGTAGGGTACATGTGATGTTTTGATACAGGAATACAATGTGAATTAATCAAATCAGGGTAATTGTGGGATTCATCACCTGAGGCATTTCTTTGTGTTAGAAATGTTCCAATTCCATTCTTTTAGTTATTTTAAAGTATACCCTTACTTATTGTTGATTATAGTCACTTTGTTGTGCTATTAAATATTGCTCATTCTATCTAATTATCTAACTATATTTTTGCACCCATTAACTATCCCTGCTACCCTTCCCAGACTCTGGTAACCATCATTCTACTCTCTGTCTCAATGAGATTGATTGTTTTTAATATTTAGCTCCCACGTATGAATAAGAACATGCGAGATTTACCTTTCTGTGCTTGGCTTATTTCATCTAACATTCTCCAGCTCCATCCATGTTGTTGCAAATGGCAGGATTTCGTTATTTTTTGTGGCTATATATTATAATATCTCATTGTGTATATGTACCACAATTTCTTTATCCATTCCTCCATTGATGGACACTTAGGTTGATCCCAAATCTTGGCTATTGTGAATAGTGCTGTAATAAACATGGGAGTGCAGATATCTTTTCGATATACTGATTTCCTCTCCTTTGGATATATACCCAGCAGTAGGATTGCTGGGTCATATGGTGGTTCTATTTTTAGTTTTTTGAGGGACCGCTGTACTATTCTCCATAGTGGTTGCACTAATTTGCATTCCCACCAACAGTGTATGAGGGTTCCCCTTTCTCCATGTCCTCACCAGCATTTGCTATTGCTTGTCTTTTTGATAAAAGCCATTTTAATGGGGGTGAGATGAGATCTCACTGTAGTTTTGATTTGCATTTCTTTGATGACTAATGATGTTGAAGATTTTTTCATATACCTGTTGGCCATTTCTGATTATTTAATTTTTAATAGCCATCTTAGTGGGTATAAAATGGTATCTTTTTGTAGTTTTAATTTGTATTTCTCTCATATGTAATGATATTTAGCATTTTTTCATGTGCTTTTTCACCATTTGAATACCTTTTTGGGGAAATGTCTTCCAAGTCTGTTGTCTATTTTAAATTGGATTATTTGCCTTTTTGTTATTGAGTTGTAAGAGTACTTTAAACATTCCTTCAATAGGGATGTGATTTGCAAATAATTTCCCCCATTCTATTGATTGTCTTTTCACTTTCTTGATAGTGTCCTTTTACACACAAAAGTTTTTAATTTGGATGGTATTTAATTCACATTTGTGTTTGCTACTTGTGGTTTTGTGATTTCATTTTTTTCTGCTCCATTGTATCCCTTTTATCCTCTGCAACTACAATTATACATACCTTAGACTTTTGACATCGTCTCACAGTCTCCTGAGGCCCTATCTTCTTCAGACTATTTCCTTTGCCATTTCCACCCAGTTTTTAAGACCATCCAGAAAATTTTTTATTTTCCTTTACATCATCACATGTAGCTGCTTTAAAATCCATGTGTTCTAATTCCAGCTGATGGATCACATTTTCTTAGTTATTTAAACATCAGGTGCTTTTCTATCGTGTCCTGGAAGGTGATATTACAGATTCTGTTATATTCCTCCAAAGAGTAGCCACTTTTTGTTTTAGTAGACTGTTAGCTTGGTTGGATTCAAGTTACAAACTATCTTTTAGGGAACAGTTCCAATGTCAATTCAGTTCCTTTACCTATAGCTAGACTGCTTTAATTCTGCTCCACATATGTATAGTTCCATGGTTAGCCAGCAATTTGGGCAGAATTGATTTACAAAATTTGGGGCTTGTTCTCTCTTGCTCTTTCTTTTCCTGAATCACCACTCACTTCACTTTCTAGCAGCTGTGGTATCCCTGATCTCTCTCTTCCAGTTCTTCAGGTCAGAAGTCTGTCTATTTTCTACTGGAGTTTTAGGCTATAGCCTACTTTCAGAGTAACACTTGCAACAATGAGAAATTTACCCCATTCTGTTCTCTTCTTGCAAGTTTTGACACTTCTCCAGAGTCTGTCTGCTTTTGTTCACTCTCTCTAATGCCTTCAGGTATTTTTATGTTTTGTCCAGAGTTTAGAGTTGTTATTTATAGGTGGGTAGACCCTGTTGGGCCTTACTATGCCATACTGGAAGCAGAATTGCCTCATAGCTCTTTGAAAATATTTCTATCACAAATCTTACCACACTCTACTATAGCTACTTATGCTTTGATTGCCTTTTGTCCCTGTCAGACTGTACTGTTTTTGTGCATAAAGAGGAGTCTCTTTTTAGAGGTACAAAAGGATATAATCTTTTTACTTATTCTTTTTACTGTTCAATGAGTTCTTTTGGAAATTCCTGCTATCTCTTCTGAGATAGTGTCTCCATCACACAGACCCACCTTTCTCTGTTTAGAGGATTTGGCTACTTGGAGACAGTTTATCTCATTATGTTATTAAAATTTGAGTGGCAATGCTGGTGTGGATGCAAAGAAAAAGGTACGTTTATACACTGTTGGTAGGACTGCAAATTAGTACAACCTCTACAGAAAACAGTGTAGAGATTCCTCAAGAGCCAAAAGTAGGCCTACTATTTGATCCAGAAATCTCACTACCAGTATCTAGCCAAAGGAAAAGAAATCATTTTATCAAAAAGACACCTGAACTCAAATGTTTATCACAGCACAATTCACAGTTGCAAAGATATGGAATCAACCTAAGTGTCCATCAATACATGAGTGGATAAAGAAAATGTGGTATGTATATACCATGGAGTACTACTCATTCATAAAAAGAATGAAATAATGTTATTAATAGCAACTTAGATGGAACTGGAGACCATTATCCTAAGTGAAGTATCTTAGGAATGGAAAACCAAACACCGTATGCTCTCACTAATAAATGGGAGCTATATATGGGTGCATATGGGCACAAAAAGACATAAGGGACATTGGAAACCAAGAAGGAAGAAGGATGGGAGGGAGGTGAGGGATTAAAAACTTACCTATTGGTTGTAATGAACAGTGTTCTGGTGGTGGGCACGCTGAAAGCCCTGACTGCAGCATTATAGAGTGTATCCATGTGACAAAAACTTTTGTATCTTCTTAGTATTTTGAAAGAAAAAAAGAATTTGAATCATCCATGTAAGTCAGAAACTGCCATGAGTCTCTTTCTGACAAGTATAGAGAAATTTCATGAAATGGAAGCCTATAATGAAGAAAAAGGACCTGAGAGTAGGAGAGAAAAACAGAGACAGAGGAGCCTCACAGCATAATTTAACCCTGAAATTCTCTCTTGCTTAAAACCAACTTCATTCCTTTGGCCTCCAGGTTATGAGAATCATAAATATCTATGAAAAAAGAGTTTGCATTTATTTTCTGACATTGACAATGTCTATAATACTAACTTCTCTATACTTAGAACAGCAATTACCTATTTAAGATAGATAATAAATATTTAGATGATAAATGAATGAGTAATGATAGGTAGATACACACTATTATTAAAAAGGGGTAGGCCCTGAGTGAGCACAGTATAGGCATCCACGATTATCAAATGAGTCACTGATAGGGAAATCAAATCAACTTAATTCACCTTTCAGTATTGCTCAGTATTGTTTCACCTTTCAGTACTGACCCTGACCTGAAATCTGAGTCACCTTTTTTACCTCTACCAACATCTAGGCATGCAATGAAATAGACACTTAATTTTGTGGGTAGTCTTCTTGTAAATTTCCTCACTTGCAATAATAACAAAGTGGTGACGTATGTTTGTTTATTTCTTTATTGCTTGCTCCTAAGAGTTCCATTTTGAAAAGAAAGCAATTTGGCAGTGTTAAATGACCCTCTTCCCTAGTATCTTCACCTTGGCATGTTTTCCTTTTTCCATCAGACCTGTGAGAAGATGGCTGTTGCCAAGTGATGTGTTGTTCACAGTGTGGAAAGCCACACTCACAGGGTCTGTCTCCAGTAACATTTACGACACAGGGAGCACCATAACCAGCTGAGTTTGTGAAAGCTCTTTCCTTGTATCTCGCCAAGAATTCAATCTGTTTCTGGTTCCTGCAAACTAACAAAAGCTGTTGCTATGTTATCACTCTAAGAGATGAAGCCACATAGTCATATGTAGGCTTCTCCTTCACTGATAGACCAAGAGCTTAAAAACCTACATCTATCAGCAGCATGTCGACAATCTTCAGTATCAGTTGAATACCTGGTTGATGATGCCTAACCTATACTATATCCTCCCACTGATATCAGCAATAGCTTCCTGAGAAATTTCAACTGCTTTGATAGAGACAAGATTCAAATCCAGTAGCAGAAACAGCAGAAACATAATTACAAGAGAAATAAAAATTTGAGTGGAAATTACAGCTGTGATATGATGGGTATGTGTTTCTAATATATAAAGAACTAATAAAAATTATAAGAACAATCCATCAAGAACATTAGAAGAGTATCTAAAGAATTAGAAGATAAAATTTCTAGAAGAGAAAAAGAAGTAAATGGATTCTTTATAAAAAAAATGTTTGACTTAATAATCAAGGTAATATAAATTAGGAGATGCAATTTCTTTACCCATCATATCTTCAAAGATGTGGAAAAGTGTTATTGACTTGAGTAGAGTGAGGCAAACATTTTTTTATCAGTTGGTAAGCATGCAAACATAGAACTTTTCTGGTAAAAAAAATGGTAAAAATTTGTTTTCTGTATCTACTTATACATTAATTTATTCCAGAAAAGAATTTCAAGTTGATTAAAAGGATACACAAATATAACAAGAGGAGTGAGAAAGGAAAAAAGAAAGAAAGAAAGAAAGAAAGAAAACAGTGTTGGAGGCAACATTGAGCTGAAAATAAGTTTGAAAATGAATGCCCTAAAGAGCTTCACCAAGCTTTTTAAGTCATCTACCAGTCAACAGGACAAGGAAAATCATTGTGAAGAAAAACTTTCCTTCCCATCAGAGTCCACTGGACCCTTTTCTTTAAATTAAATGTGGGTGCCTCTACACAAACCAGTAGAAGTTACCCTGCTTGCTTTTCAGAACTTTAGAAATGGACACTGTGGCTATCTTCCAGAGATGCACCCAGTAACTGTTGGAAATTTCCCTCTCCTCATTTTGTTGAGAGGGGAGAACATCTTTGCTTGTACAAAGGGATTGTTGCATCTTCTTAAGTGGAATCATAAAGCTCTTTTATTGCTGTATTAAAATTTAAGTATGTGTAGAAGGGTGTATATAGATTGTGAATAGCCAAAGGGGTAGGCTATGTTGGTTATTAAGATATTGTCTCTCACCTTCAAACCTATGCTTTTCTACCATTTTCTGATGGTAGAGTTGGAACTCTATAAACCACATTTTTTTGCCAGCTGGATCTCCCTTAAGCTCTGCTCATAGGGAAGCTAGAAGGAAATCTTCTTATAAAAAGGATTACCCCAAAAAGGTTTCTGTTTATCTTATGGAAGCAAAGAAATTCTCTGCAGTAAACGTTACATGGGAATATGCTATATAATGCTGATGGGCTATATTGGTGAGAATTTCCATAAAAACATGCCAATGTTAAATGTGAGGAAATATTTTTATGTGGGACTTTTTTGGATCTCATTAACAGGTACTCCCAGTCTAGGGGGTCTCAGAAAATGCAAATTACCCATTTTAAAAAGTATCGATTTTTAGGTGTTTACTCTGTCTGAGACTCCATTAAGCATTGTATTAGTCATAGACCAGGTTATGTTGTGATAATATAAACCCACAATTACAAAAGCTAAAAACAACCAAGGTTTTATTTCCTGCTCATACAAAGTCTTTTCTGGGCATGAATGACTCTCCAGGGCTGACCTCCACGTGATGGCTCTGGCTTCTAGGCTTCTCTAAGCTCATGGCACCATCACATGGGTGTCCACAATCATCATGCAGCAAAGGGCAGACTGGAAAGCCCAGCACCAGCAGTGAAATATTTCTACTCAGAGGTGACACACATCATTTACACTCATATTCCACTGGCTGTGTCACATGACCACACCTGGTATCAATGGCATGGGGAAGGCAAATTAGATACTTCTGAAGCATGGCAATGCCTACCCAGAGCACTCTCCAGACATGTGTCTCATTTAAACTTTCTACAACCCCATGATGTAAGTACAATATTACCTTTCCTTTTTCTTTAAAAAATAAGAAACCTTAGTCTTAGGGTCATTAAATAAATTTCCCAGGATCACATAGCTACAGAGTGGCAGAGCTAAGGTTCAAACACTGGTCTGCTAACCCCAAAGACATGCTCTGATCACTGTGCCTTCCTACCTCCCTGGATGTACATAAGTGCCTGAATATACATCTACTTTCTGCCATGATTAGTGATCTCAGGAAGCATCCCCCTAAGAATAAAGGTTGAGAAAAGTCTAAGATAACTTTGAGTCTCTATCTCTGCAAGAGCGAGGAACAATCCACCAGGGACTGCACTAATAAAGTTGCAATAGACTACATAAGCTTTTTAATTTCTTCACATTTTGTCTTTGATCCCTTGTATTCTCCTTAATAATGAGTAGGAAAATCTTTAAAGGGAAAAGATTCTGTGAGCTGTCTTTTGATGAAGCAAAGAAGATAGTGTCTAGGGAGATGATACTCCCTCTCTGCAGTCTTTCCTGAGCTCTCCCTGACCAAGGGACAGAATGGGTGGTGGCAACATGAAATAAGAGAAGACAGTAGATTATGTCCTTAAGGTCTGCTGCAGGAAACACACAGCCCTCCATGGACTGAGAAATGCACGTGAACAAAAGCTCATCTCTGCTGCTCTGACCCATCAACATTAAAACCTGGCTTTGTTTTTCTGGCATTGAAATGGGAGGGCAAGGTTATCTGCTGCTCTCTCATGAGCTATGTCACATTTATTGTGACATGTACTTATTATGTCTAAGGTGTAGCACTAGCTTTAAAGAAGTTATATTCTGGTAAAATACATAAGATAGGGGCACAAATATGAACAACCACAGATTTAAGAGAGGCCCAAGCAGGGTGAAATAGGAGAAATTGATTTCATCTGGAAAGAAAGACCCAGAAAGAGTTCATGGGAGCATTTGTACCTAGAGTGGGCTTGGAAAAAAGGATAGAAGTTGCACTGATAGAGATTAAAAAGCAAAAACATATATAAAAATATGGAGCAGAAAACATTAGACAATGAATGGATATGAAAAGGCCTAAGACTGATTTGAGAAAAAGTCAGCAATCCAATTTGCATAAAGCATCCAGTTAGTGGAAGATTTATATCAAGATAAATTGGGGTATTGGGGCCCCATCTTCAGTCTTCTTTGACAGAATAATGGCCAGCCCAGAATTTTGTATCCTGCAAAACTAAGTTTCCTATATAAGGGAGAAATAAAGACTTTTTCAGACAAGCAAACACTGAGGGAATTTGTCAAGACCAGACCTACCCTGCAGGAAGTACTCACACCTGCATTATACATCGAGCAGCACAATAGAAACCCACCAGTGTATAATCACCCAAAAGCTAAAGCTCAGAGCCCATATAAAATAATGGGTCAAGAGGTAAAACAAAGCAATAAAGTTCTACCCAACAGGATGAATAGAAATGTATCCCACTTATCAATTTTTTCAAATAAACATGAATGGCTTGAATTCCCCACTCAAGAGACATAGGCCAGCTGAATGGATAGAAAAAACAAAAGGCAAGTATCTATTGTCTCCAGGAAATACATCTAACCCACAAGGACTCATTCAGACTCAAAGTGAAGGGATGGCAAAAAATATTCCATGCAAATGGAAATCAAAAGAAAGCAGGTGTAGCCATTCTCATATCAGATAACATAGACTTCAAATCAACAATAGTAAAGAAAGACAAATATTGCCATTATATAATGGTAAAGGGAGCAATCCATCAAGAAGGCATAACACTCCTAAATATTTATGCACCTAACAGAGGTGTGCCCAGATTCATAAAACAAATCCCACTTGCTCTAAACAAAGTGGTAAACAGCAAAATCATAATTGCTGGGGATTTCAACACCCCACTGACAGAACTGGACAGATCCTCCAAGCAGAAAATAAATAAAGGAACACTGGACTTAGACAGGACTCTAGACCAATTGGGCCTAACAGACATTTACAGATCATTCTACCCAAAAACTACTGAATATACATTCTTCTCATCAGCACACAGAACATTCTCCAACACTGATCACATCTTAGGTCACAAAACAAATTTGAAAAAATATAAATTATACCATGTATCTTCTCAGACCACATTAGAAATCAACTCCAACAGAAACACTCAGTTCTACACAAAGTCATGGAAATTAAACTGCTAAATGATTATTGAAAATTAAGGTAGAAATCAAAATATTCCTCAAACTAAATGACAAAGGAGACACAAGTTATCAAAATCTGTGGGATTCAGTAAAAGCAATCCTAAGGGGAAAATTCATAGCCTTAAGTGCCTACACCAAAAAGATACAAAGATCACAAATCAACAATCTAATGAGTCATCTCAAGGAACTAGAAAGGGAAGAGCAAACCAAACCCAAACCCAGGAGAAGAAAAGAAATAATGAAGGCCAGAACACAACTAAATGAAATCGAAAAAAAAAATACAGAAGATTAATGAAACAAAAAGTTGGTTCTTTGAAAAGATAAACAAAATTGATAGATCTCTCCCTGGAATAACCAGAAATAGAAAAGAAAGGACTCATATAAGTTCAATCAGCAATGAAAAAGGACATATTACAACTGATACCACAGAAATACAAAATATCATCTGTGACTACTATAAAAATCTCTATGCACATAAACTCAAAAACATTAAGGAAATGGACAAATTCCTGGAAAAACACAACCTCTCAAGTCTCAGTCAGGAAGAAATAGAACTCCTGAACAGACCAATTATGAGCAGTGAAATTGAAGAAGCAATAAATTATCTTTCAACAAAAAAAAAGTCCCAGACCACATGGTTTCACACCTGAAGTTTATCAGAGCTACAAAGAAGAATTGGTACCCATGCTGCAGAAATTATTTCATAACATTGAGAAGGAAGGAGTCCTCCCCAATTCATTCTACAAAGGCAGTATCATCTTGAAACCAAAGCCAGGAAATGACACAACAACAACAACAACAAAAAAGAAAACTACAGACCAATATCCCTTATGAACATAGATGCAAAAATCCTCAATAAAATTCTAGCAAACCTAATTCAGCAGCACATCAAAAAAATAATCCACCATGACCAAGTGGGCTTCATCCCAGGGATGCAAGGATGGTTTAACATATGTAAATCCATAAATGTGATTCACCACATAAACAGAAGCAGAAACAAAAACCATATGATCTTCTCAATAGATGCAGAAAAAGCATTCGACAAAATTCAGCCCTCTTCTATGATAAAAACTCTTAACAAAATAGGCATAGACGGAACATACCTCAATATTATAAAAGCCATATATGACAAACCCACATCCAATATCATACTTAATGGGATAAAGTTGAAAGCATTCACACTCAGAACTGGAACACAGTAAGGATGCCCATTGTCACCACTTCTATTCAACATAGTCCTAGAAGTCCTAGCCAGAGCAATCAGGCAAGAGAAGGAAATTAAGGGCATCCAAATGGGGAAGGAGGCCAAACTATCCCTCTTTGCTGATTATATGATCCTGTACCTAGAAAACACTAAAGACTCCACCAAAAGACTCCTGGAATTGATACATAAATTCAGCAAAGTCTCAGGTTACAAAATCAATGTACACAAATCAGTAGCATTCCTATACACCAGCAATAGTCAAGCTGAGAATCAAATCAAAGACTCAATACCTTTTACAATAGCTACAAAGAAAATAAAATACCTAGGATTGTATTTAACCAAGGGGGTGAAAGATATCTACAAAGGGAACTACAAATCATTGAGGAAGGAAATTGCAGATGATGTAAACAAATGGAAAAACATATCATGCTCATGGATCGGCAGAATCAACATTGTTAGAATGTCCATACTACCCAAAGTGATTTACAGATTCAATGCAATCCTCATCAAAATACCAATGTCATTTTTCACAGATCTGGAAAAAATAATTCTATGCTTTGTTTGGAACCAGAAAAGAGCCTGAATAGCCAACGCAAGCTTAAGCAAAAGGAACAAATCTAGAGGCATCACTTTACCAGACTAAGCTATACTACAAGGCTATAGTAACCAATACAGCATGGTACTGGCACAAAAATAGAGACATAGACCAATGGAACAGAACAGAGAACCCAGATATAAAACCATCCATATATTGCTATCTAATCTTTAAGAAAGTAGACAGCAATATTCACTGGGGAAAAGAATCCCTATTCAATAAATGATGCTGGGAAAATTGGATAGCCACACATAAAAGATTGAAACAGGATCCATATCTCTCACCATGCACAAAAATTAATTCATGATGGATAATAGACTTAAACCTAAGACATGAAACCATAAGAACTCTAGAAGAAAATGTTGGAAAAACTCTTCTAGATATTGGCCTAGGCAAAGAATTTATGAAGAAGACCCCAAGGGCAATCACACCACCAACAAAAATAAGTAAATGGGACTTGATTAAATTAAAAAGCTTCTGCACACCCAAGGAAACAATCAACAGAGCAAATAGGCAGCCTACAGAATGGGAGAAAATATTCACATACTATACATCCAATAAGGGGCTTATAACCAGAATCTACAAAGAACTCAAGCAAATCAGCAAGAAAAAAATCAAATAACCCCATTAAAAAATAGGCAAAAGACATGAACAGAAAGAAGCTTTTCAAAAGAAGATAGACTAATGGCCAATAAACATATGAAGAAGTGTTCAACGTTACTAATCATCAGAGAAATGCAAATCAAAACCACAATGAGATATCATCTAACCCCGGTGAGAATGGCTTTTATCAAAAAGTCCCAAAACAATAGATGCTGGCATGGATGCAGAGAGAAAGGAACACTTATACACTGTTGGTGGGACTGCAAACTAACGCAACATCTACGGAAAATAGTATGGAGATTCTTCAAAGAACTAAAAGTAGACCTACCATTTGATCCAGCAATCCCACTACTGGGTATTTACCCAAAGGAAAAAAAGTCATTTTATCAAAAAGACACCTGCACTAGAATGTTTATTGCAGCACAATTCACAAGTGCAAAGATGTAGAATCAACCCAAGTGCCCATCAATTCATGAGTGGATTAATAAAATTCAGTATATGTATACCATACAGTACTACTCAGCCATAAAAAATGAATTAATACATTTTGCAACAATCTGGATGGAACTGGAATGACGTGGATGAAACTCCTAAGTGAAGTATTGCAAGAATGGAAAAACAAACACACGTACTCACTATTAAATTGGAACTAACTGATCAGCACTCATATGTACAGATGGAATTAGAACTTGAAAGAAATCATGCAGGTGGGAGGGGGAAGGAGGGATGGGTGAAATCATACCTAATGGGTATAATGTACAGTATCTAGGTGATGGGCACACTTATAACTTTGACTAAGGCAGTACAAAAGGAATCCATGTAACCAAAACATTTGTACCCCTGTAATATTCTGAAGTACAAAAAAAAGATAAATTGGGAAAGCTATGTTGGGACTAAATCATAGAGGTCTCAGAGAATTTTTTTCCTATGAGAATCTAACTGACCCCTTGAGTTAGCATATTAAGACCTAGATTGCTGCAGTAAAAGAAAAAATATATAAAATATTTGATTTTGCTAAAGAAAAATAAGAAGTTAGGCTTCATAAATTACTTGGGTTTCAATTATAACTCTGACAGTTAATCACTATGAAACTTTTAGAAAATTATTTGAATTCTCTGTTCCTCATTTTCTCATATTTAAAATAAGGATAATATTAATTAGGGACTGTTGGGGATTCAGTTACGTAAGACATGTAAAGAGAGCAAAATAATACTTAGACATGGTAATCATTCCATTAATGCTAATTTTTATTAGCTGCTTTTATTCCTTGACACATACTATCTTTCTCCTCATTCAGGATATGGCAATAACTGACACAATATTAACTTCTCTGTAGGAAGGGTTGGTACTCGGCATAAATGTTAAGTTCACTAACAACTCCCTGAACTTGAAGTAAATTATTAAGCCATCTTAAATCTGCCCCAAACATAAAAATCATCTGAAGGCTAGAAATGAGCAAAAATGGCTTGCAGAAAAATCAATCTAACGGCTACAAACACAATACCATTCAGCAAAGTGTTTTGTTTCAGAGTATTTTCACTCCTATTTAACTTCTTAACAAACATAATGATAAACAGAATGGGCCTGCTGACAGCCTTTACAGAGCAGCTGACTGGCTAGAGCATCTCGGAGGTAGAATGAGGTATTAATCCACTGTTGTTGTCACTGGTGTTTTGAATGGGTGAAAGGGCTGGTTGTAGATTTGGTCTCTACACACATGCACACGCTTATATACATGCATTCTCATGCCCCTTTCCAAATTGTGACCCAGAGGCTAGGAAGATCATCTTTTTCTAGGTTTGTCTCAACTCTTTCCTACATTCTCCACAACCTCAATTTAGGGGAAGGCATAAAAAGTTACCTAAGTGACTTGAATGTAGAACTCAGGCAATACATTTTTTTGTTGTTGTTATCGTTGTTTAGAAAAAAAGATGGTTTGCTCATTTCTCCCAAATGCTTTACCTTTAGTCAACACTAATTAACTCGTTTAAAATGCAGCCACCTGTGCAATTTATTTTATTTACATATTGGCTACAAAGAACTGAGTCACCATAAAGACTGAAACTCTATCTTAATTTCTTTTTGATTGTGCAATTTCACAGCAACTAGGAGAAAAAATATATCTCAAGATAGAATAGTATAATAAAGATGAAAGTTGTGGAGATTTAGAATTTAAAACGCATTATTTGGTTAAAAGGTTGAAGGCTGAGGGGTAACATAGTAATCATGCCAAGTACTTTTTCTTTGTATGACAGAAAAATGAGCATTGAGTCTCTAATACATTTTATGAACTGTGCCATGGGCTTTACATACATGCTTTCATGTTATCACATCTTATATAAAAAATGAGGGAATGGAGGTTTGGAGAGGTTTAATTACTTACCTGCGGTTAAGGTAAGTAAGGTTAATCACTTACTACATGGAAGAGACAGAACTTAGTTGATTAATAAGAAGTAAATCAAGAGAAAATATATTTGATGACAAAGCTATGACATTTCAGAAAAATTGGCTGCTTCCTGGTATTTATTGTAATAGTATTTGACATTTACAAAACAAGACAGAACAGAAAATTTCTTTTATCCTAACATTTAAATTAGCTACAAATATATCACTAGGTAATATGAAGTCTGGAAAATATTTTTTAAATGTTATTTTATGATCTAAAGCTGCATATGCGGGACAAGAATCCCAAACCCTGAAATAACACCGGGGGTGGGGGTGTTGCCGGCTGCTGAGCTCCTCAATTTTTATCTTTTCACAATCGGTTCTCGCAATTGAAGAGTGAAAGTAAGAGACAGCTTTGAAGCAGCAAGCAGCAAAGTTTATTACTGCAAAAGTTCACTCTTAAAGGGTTAACAGCGGGCACACGTCAGAGGGACTGTGGCCCTGGGTGTCTTTGGGTTTCTAATCAGCAACAATAGAACACTCCAAAAGGAGTAGGGGTGGGCACAGGTCCCAGAAGACAGTGGTGCTGGGGTCTCTGTGTCATCCCTTTTTCTCTTGTCTGGTCTCTCCTTCTTTGTGACATTGTCTCTTTTCCTTTTTTTCTTGACCAACGGGGATGTTGTCTCCTTCCTTTCGTCAGCCAGGGAGATTTTCCACCTTATGGTTGGGCCCAGATGTGTTGTGGTGTCCCAAGCCCTGGGGACGGGGGAAAAACTGTAATGTGTAATGTGACCTGTGTTGTTTCTGCTACGTTTCTTGTAATAGTCGTGGTTACCCTTACCTTGTTATTCTTACAGTGTGTTCTCTTACTCAGCATCCATTTATTTACCTTGCTTGTTTCCGTATTTTCTCTGCTCATGGCTCACTTTTCTTACTCCAACATTCTGTGACACTTGCGGTCACTCTTGCCTTGCAGTGTGCTTTCTTCCTCAGTATCCCGTTTGTTTACACGGCCCGTTCCTCACCTCCTCTGCTGGGCAGAGAGCAGAACTGTCCTTAAAGTTGTTCCCAACACGAATCTTAAAGAATTGCTTTGAATTGAAAATTTCAAAATCACTGTGGTTTGGCTCACTCTCTCTCTTGAATCTTTTCAATTCTGTACTCACTAGCGAGACATATCACTTCAAACAACAAAAAATCCATTCTGTTCATGTTTATATGAAATATAATTTCTTCTGCTCATATCCCCACGTTCCCAAATGCCTTAATGACAGAATGGGGGAAATGAGTGATGCCAGTGGGTTGGATAATGCTTTTGTGAGTTTCCTATCAGGGAAAATGGTTTGTAAGTGGGGTTTACCTAAACCAAGCTGATAATGCATTGACCTTAGTGCATTCATTTTTTCTTATTTGGTTCCTAAGATTAGTTCTGAATTGTGACCCATGGACATGCTATTGTTCATGTGTTACTCTTTCCTTTCTGGTCATGGAGGCAAGCTTTGACCTAGAATCATTTCCATGCAACACACAATGGTGGAGCTCCCTCTCCATCCCAGGCACAGGGCTGGACACTCAGGATAGAGAGATCGACAAGAAGCAGATCCTCTTCTCAAGGAACCCACCATCCCTGAGTAGAAAAACAAATCATTTTTTGCCAGACAAGAGAGAAGCTGGAATCATGGGAGATAGTCTTGAGACTGAAGAATCTTAAAAGAAGAAAACAGGTTATAGGATTAACAGCAGAGGAAGGGACTTGCTGATCTTCAGAAGAAAAGGCTTAAATGTCCAACTCTGGGGAAAACTTAGCTCTTATTGTCTATAGAATCCTACCTGAGAACACTTTAAAACTTCCAAATGAGAGTTAGGACTAATTTAATCATAACTTGAAGCAGTAGCAACAGAGGACATATTTTTATTTATAATATCTTTCTCTAGACATTGATTTGGTAAGAGTGTGAAAAATCAGACAGATTCTCAATTTATAAAAGGAACAGCCTTTTGTATGTGTTATTTTACTCATGTAATTTGGCATCCATACCTGAGAAATACCAGATGGACCTTACAGGAGAGAGTAAGCATCATAAATACATTCTTTCCTTTTTCTTTTAAAATAGCTTCCAAACAAATATTAATAAATTCCAAAAAAGGCTATTTAGCCTTCAACAAGGTCCCCTTTCTCTTTCCCTTGGCTGGAAGACCCTTAAGCGAATTCATTTATTTTTTTTAACTAGCATGAAGGACCCACATTTCTTTAAGGATTTCATGTTCAGCATTCTAATCATGTGTGGGCCTCAAGGTTTTCCTTTCAACAGGATGAAGTTAGGCTGCTTTCCAGAGGAGGAAACCAGGAGGCAGAGGAGAACAAGGAAAAAATGGAAAAGATTCTAAACCACAAAGTCATTCTGGAGTCAGGCTCTCTCCCTGAGTATGAATCCCACTTTACCACGTGTTGCTAAATAGATCTTAAGGCACTTATTTACCAACGACCTCCTTCTTTCACCTGTGTGGGCCTAATAACAGAACCTACCCCATGGAGTTGTCATGAGAAATAAATGAGAAAAGCCACATAATACAACAGCACAGTGCCCGGCACAAAGTACATAATAAATATTAATTTTTCATTTATTATTTCACAAAAGCCCAATGTTCAAATTGAGTATCTTCAAGAAACATTTCTTCCTCTTTAAAGTGGAGGGATTGATGTTTGTTCAAGACTCTTCACTCCCTTAGGTTCATTCCTTCCCCCACCTGCCAATATCCCTGCTGTCATTTCCTGTAATGGTTCATTCTCTAATGATGATTTTTTTTCAATTTAATTTGGATTTATTTAGAAAACATAAGCTTTGCTATAAAGGAGGCACCATTTTTCTCAGGTTGAAGTACTGAAAATGGCCAACAAAACAAAACAAAACAAAAAACCTTTCCTAGAATCTCTAGATGGATACAGAGCACCAGGCTATTTATCAAAGGTAGAGTTTACATATGTAAATTTTGCAAGGGTAAAAGTATTCCTAGAGTAGGATTTATGGTTTAAGCAAAAGTGTAGAGTCATAGTTGTAGCATTTTAGGATTCAAAGTGATCTTAAAGAATAGCAAGTCCAATGTCTTCATTTTTATAGTCCAGAAAAACTAAAACCCAGAAACCATTAGTAACTTTTTAAGAATACAAAGCCAGTTAATGAGCTACAGGACTCTCTCACAAGTCTTCTGATGTGCAGCCAAGTGACCTTCTGTTGGCTCTAGAATGGGCTAATAAAACCCCACGTGGTTCCAGCATCCTAGGGGAAATACGGAGTACAGAGGAACATGTGCTGCATTTTCCAGACTGAGACCCAGAACAGACTCCTGCAACAGTGGGGAGCTTGGAGCTGGTCTACTTTTCCTTCATCCCAAGTGGCTCTGGTATGATTTTAAATCAGAATTGATAGGCATGGTAAACCAGATCTATTCACATTGATTAGTGTGAAGCAGGTTCCCTGTGCACTGGTTACCAACTTGTCTGAGTCCAGTGAGACAGAACACCCACACACACAATACATGAAGTGGGTTTATTATGTACAAATATGCAGCAAGAAACAACAGACACCTAGGATCCATTGTGAACCACTCCCCCAAGGATCAGGAAAGCTGCCTGATTCTTGTCTATGAGGATGGAGTCTTATCAACATGTGTCCCACATGCACCACAGCTGAGGAACCCCAAAAGGCAGTCCACCCTGGGTGTTATACCTTGGTTCACTTGATCCACTGGGCTAAGGCTCTGAAAGACATCTCATTTCTAGGCAGGGACTGGCTAGAGGAGCCGGGGCTCTGTTCCAGTCCCCCCTCATCTCAGGTGGTTGCATTCCAAGCCCATTCTAGTTATTCTTAAAAACTAAAAGTGAGAGAACTAGGTCAGTCCAAGGTCACTCAAAGAACTATCCTGCTATTAGTCCAAGATCACAGGACCCCTTCAGGACCAATTAAATCTGGAAGAGAGCTCTCCCTCTCTTGGTAATGTGAGTGACAACAAGCCTTGCTTGAAGCTGCCTGTAGCCAGTTTTTCCATCATGCAGAGAAAGCTTTTCTATAGCAGGAGAGAATGAAGCTAATAGTTTTAAAGTAAAACAAAAAACAAACATAAACAATAATAAGCAGAAGGTGATGATGATACATCTGACAACGTAGTTAGGCCACCTGAATCCCACCATGCTAGAAGGATATTCTTCCTTGGGCTTCCCAGCCACATAAGTCAATCAATTACCTTTCCAGTTTAAATGGATCTAAGATAGATTATTTATATTTGCAAAGGAAAAAGTCCTAATGCAAATATTTAAGAGTTGTTTCATCACCATATATGTAATATCATGACCCACCTAATTTGACAGCATTTGTTTAGTGGTCCACCTTTATTTACTCTTTGCAGAGAATTAAACTTAGTTTTTATACAAACAGCAACTCCATTTCTTTGCACACTCACGTTTTATTGGCCTTGTAATAATTATATAATTGCAATAATAAATGCAGTTGGCATAATTAGGCTTGTGAACAAAAAAAACCTGACTCTTTGGAAGCATAAAACCCAACCTATGGGAACAGAAGTACATGGGTGCAGTAGAGAGTATCTACTAAGTATACAGAGTGCCAAAGGTGTCCAAAGCTTATGTGTCATAGGGAAAAAGAAGAACATTGGTTAACCCATCAAAATGGTTAAGTAGAGGTTGGTTAAAAGAGCTTTAATTGTGCATTCTTTTATTTCTCACCCTTAGCACACTACCAGGCACACATCAGGAGCTCAGAAAGTGTTTGTTAAAGAAAATAATCAACTCTATAAATATTTCTAGAGCTCTTACTCTAAACAGCTTTGTACTAATCACTGAGGAGGAAACAAAGGAGTATAAATTTTCTT
The DNA here is from genome assembly GCA_023783475.1 of Daubentonia madagascariensis. Classification (NCBI taxonomy): domain Eukaryota; kingdom Metazoa; phylum Chordata; class Mammalia; order Primates; family Daubentoniidae; genus Daubentonia; species Daubentonia madagascariensis. Next base: position 11,174,683 of record JAKFHU010002250.1, on the reverse strand, counting down.
TCTGGCTTTCACTGAGCTTATGTGTTGCAAGGGAGTGTATTAACTAAAAAATGCATTTGGCTGCCAGTGACAGAAAAGAGAAATAACAATGTTTAAACAAATTAGGTGTTTATTTGCTCACATAGCTTGAAACCCCAGAGAGGAGCAGCCTAGGACTAGTATAATTATTCTATGAAATTGTCAGAAGCCAAGTCTCCTTATATCTTCCTGCCTTATTATCCTAGAGCATGATTTCTACCTTCAAAGCCACCTCATGGATTGTATTAATCAGGGATCCCAAGAGTAACAGAACTAATAGGACGTGTATACATATAGATTATTTGAAGAAATTGGCTCATGAGATTATGGAGCCTGAAAAGTCACAAGATCTGCACTCACCAAACCCAAGAGAGCCAATGGCATAGTTTCAGTCCAAACGCTGGCAAGGTTGAGACCCTTAAAGAGCTGATGTTTCAGTTTGAGACCAAAAGCAGGAAAAGGTCAGCCTTTTCTATTCAGGCCTTCAGCTGATTGGATGAGGCCCACCCACATTGGGAAAGGCAATCTACTTTACTCAGGCTACCAATTCAAAGGTTAATCTCATCCAGGAACACCCTCACAAATACACCCAAAATAATCTCCAACTGAATGTATGGGCACCCTGTGGCCCAGTCAAGTTGACACGTAAAATCAACTATCACATCAATCAAGTTGGTTGCTGGAGCTCCAACCATCAGAACCAAATACCAGATTTCAGGGAGGAGAAATGTATATTAAAGGGGCACATTTGTCAGTGATTTAACCCCATTTTGAAGCTTTATTCTGCTTTTCACGTAATTTTTGTTTACGTGTCATTGGCAAGAAGCTAATTTCATGGCCACACTTAGTTGAAAAGTAAAAAGGTGAAGAAATACCTTCTTTTATCCAGAATCATTATCACCCAAATAAAACTTGGATTATGTTATAATGAAAAGGAGCAAATTGGCATTGAAGGGCTACCAGCAGTCTTTTCCATAAGGAGACACTAGTTATTTGTGTGAAACTCCAAATTCTTCATGAGGACTCCAGACTAACAGCAGACGTGAAGCCATCTTAAAGTAATTAAATGCCGAGTTGATGCAAACAATGCCCCACAAATGAAGCAGAGAACCGAAGGGACAAGGATAATGAAAGATTTGGTTCCTAAAAATTTCACTTTTGCCTTAGGTATTTCAAAAGCGTCTTTACTGGTGTAGGGTTTTCATACACTTTTCAATCAAAATTTTAAAATTGAGAAACCACTATAGTCTGAAGGGCAAAACACACGTCATGGCGTCTTGCTCAAGCATGACTGCAACAGCGTACCCCTGGAGTGTAAATTTGACTGTAGTCCTACCACATGCTTGGCCCAAAGAATAGGATTCCGAAGCTTCTAAATAAATTGGAGGCACCAGAAGTGATAAGCACCACATTCGTCTCACCGCTTTCCTCCCTTTGACAGCCCTTCTCCTTGTTAATAAGCATTTTTTGGGTTCTTAACCTCGCGACAAACCTCGTTTCTCGGATTGCTAATGATTACCCCCTCTCTGTGGTGACATGCTCAACAAACACTCCATTTTGGATCCTGAAAAACTTGTGAAAATGAAACAACACCAGATTTTCTCACTGACATCATCCTGCTTCTAGTGACAGATCTGAAATGCCTGTGCATGTTAAATTTGGTGTTAAAAAAACTAAAACTGGTGTTCAAACTGTCAGAAATGCTGTGGAGGGCCCTGACTTGTAAGAAGATGTGGCTTCTTGTTTTGACAATTCTAGTTTTTTCTCCTAAAACCTGCAGGGTTTTAAAAACATGGATAATGTTAGAGCAAAAGATTTTCCATCTTCCCTTTGGATCAACAATTCCCACCCTTTGGGGCATTCTCCTTTTGTTTTATTCTATGATACACCCTTCCTTTCACCTTCTGAAGACATTGTATGGCTGGGATTTATTGTTTCAATTTCAATTAATTTTGTTTTGACAATCTCTTGACACTGCTTTATGGTTGAAGACACCCTGGGGTGTGGCAAAACCAGGATTGTGAATTCCCATTCTCCATGTTCAAAGAAAATAGAATTGCCCTTTATGAGAAGGTCCAGATAGAAAGGGGTGGAAGGCAGTATTTTGAGACTGCAAATTCTCCAAAAGGATTCCAAATTTGTTATTAACTCTGCCTTCTTTAGTGGAAAACTTGGAAGAGAAAATTGTAACTGAATGGAGAGTGGTTTAAAGTCCTGAAAAAACTTGGGGGAATTCTGGCTTATTTTTCATTTTTAAGTGAATTTTTATTTCCTTTTTATGACAAAAATAAAAGAGGAAAAAGGGAATATCTCCAAAATTAAAAAATTTTTACAGCAAGATGGCAGGGGGATGTTTATATCATTAATCTCAAGGCTCCATGGTGTAATAAAGTTGTTTTCAAACTGCCGCTTGGCATCCCTTAGTCAAGCTGAATATGTTAGGGGATTTAAGGGAGAGGCCCTCACCCCAGAGGCTTGAAGGAGAGAAGACACACACATGCATACAAACAAAAAGAATACAAAACCATGAGTCGAGAAACTTTGATTTTACTACTCATTCTGCCATTAACCAGCTTTATAATTATGGGTAAGTCAGTGTCTATCAAATGAGAAGGTTAGATGATCACAAGGTCCCTTCAAGTCTGAAGTTCTATGCTTCAGTGACTCTTACAGTCTCAGGTCTCTCTAAAGAGGAGGGAGGAAATAGGCTTTTGAATTCCAAGAATTATAATGATCTTGGATGAAAGCAGATATTAATAGTCCTTTATTACTTAACACTCTTCTGAAGTACAGTTAAAGATTAGGTGAGAGGTGGAAGGAAACCGGGCTAAATGAATTCATTCTGCCTATATCTGAAGAAAATATTGTAACTTTGGGAATGGATGTTCCTATCCTATTTAGTATATATAGAGATAATATATTCATTTTTGTGTCCCAAATGGGATATCGCTGGAGACAAGAATAGAAAAGAGATCACCTGAAAGCACACACAGCAAAATGTTCCATGCTTCCAGGCCCTGGAGGAAGTCTGGTTAATATTCATGTCTAAGTGGCCCTAGAACTAGGGACACAAGCAAAGGAAACCATTCTGTAGAGACCAGTGACCCTCTAACCATAACAAAGCAAAGAGCTAGGAAGACATTTTCCACATAGGCTGGGACAATGCAGAGTGGGGGCACTTTTACAGCAGTTACGTTGCTGTATTTATCTATACCGTCATTCTACCAGTGAGCACTTACTGAATGTCAGGCTCCGTGAGAGACACTATGGAAATGCAGAAATGAAGAAGCAATAATGAAGCATCAGCACTTTTTGGGTAGAGGCATTTTCACAAGCAGAATAACATGTCAAGTGCAGTGACAGGAGTGTGTATAGTTTGCTTTAGTTGCACAAAGGAAATACTCACAATCTAGCTTGCAATAGGTCATAAGAAGGCTTCCTGAAAGAGCTGATATTTAAAGATAATCTCAAAGTGAGTAAAAATTAGCTATTGAGAGGACCTGAGAAAATTGGAGACAATATTATCCCAGGAAGAAGAGTGTACAGGTGAGAAACTGCATAGTCAGGACTGAGGACAGTGGAAAGACTGTTAATCATGACAACCTTCCGAGTGATTTGTTCTCTGCGTCACCCTAGGATGGATGTGGTGAGTAAGAGTGGGTGCTTAGAGGATTGCTTGCACCTGAGCAAGGAAGACAGAATCTTATCATTGTTTTTCTTTGTTTGAGGAGTGAAAGAAGGTAGTCAAACATATTTCTGAGCTCTATCATAAGCTTTATTTTTCTAAATCCTACTTCTGACACTCTTTTGTTTAAAATCTGATCATCTGGGTTTTCTGGGTTGACATAGAATAATGGTGGCCTCTTAAACCTAATTCTTTCTATACATTCCCCCCAAAACCCATCTGGATAAATAAGAGCAGTAAATACAACCACTCATAATCTATACTTTCTGCGTATCTAAGGAACAGAAAATATAATACTGTGAGCTTAAAACATTGGCAAGTAGGGAAAAAATTTTTAAATCCAGCTTAGGGGAAGAGTTAGGCACAGATACTAAAGAGACACAAGGAAAGAGGAACAAGGAGCAGGGGCCATAGGAGAGACAGGGAGACAGAATCCAAATGGAATTACCCCAAACAGTGAAATCCCCACCACAGGCTGGAAAATACTGAAAACAAATTTGATATCTGGTAGATCTGAGTACTGACTACAAGAAAATCAAAAGGAAGGGATTTGAATGTAAGCAGAATCCAAAGCAGCAGTCTTGGCAACCAATACTTCTGCATGGGAATGGGACGACCTGAGAAGGGGACATGCCCCTTGGGCACTTGTGTGGTGGTGAAGGTAAAATAAGTAAATAAGAGCAGGAAATTGACATTTCTGCTGTGTGTGTGTGTGTGTGTGTGTGTGTATAATAAGGCGGGGAGGGAGGGAGGGAAAGGGAATCACAAAACAGAATACACATAAATCCACCATGCACAAAAATAGCAAAATTGATTAGTGAAAGAGCATGTCACCATACCAATTGAAGAGGGTAGTCTTGAACTAAGGAACCTAATAAGCCTCTCAAAACTTTCACTTTTGTGTGCATACAAATACCATTGCTGGTCCAGAAAATTAGACATTCAGAATAAATAGAAAAAGTAGATGACATCCACACAAAGTTGGACTAAAAAGAAACAAAGTGAGAATCAAAACATATCAGCTGTTGAAAATACTCCCTAAAATGTCAGCCATGAAGCAGAAGAAAACTATAACACAGTAGCCCCATCTGAATTAAATACAAGAAAACAAGAATTTGCAGATGTAAAATAAATAACTCGAATCAGAAATTAAAAACTCAGTACAAATATGAACAAATATCAGGAAAATGTAAAATGACTAAACTCAGGAAAAAATGAGTAGAAAAAGTCAAATTCATCTTAGAAGTGAAGACAACATTACAAATTGCCTGAGTAAGAAAACATTGAACTGAAATTTAATAAGGACCATTGGATAGTCAAGAGAATGAAAATAGGGCACAGGATAAAAATAAAGAAAGAATTAAGAAGAATCAAGAGAAGGTATTTGGTACAGAAAAAGAAGATCCAATATACATATAATTGGAATCTCTGAAGAAGAAAAACAAAACAATGTAACAGAACATTTTAGACCACAATCCAAGAAATCTTTTCAGAAATAAAAGACCTATTTCTATATATTAAGGACTCATTGTGTACAATGTGTAGTAAAAGTTTATCTGATTGAATTAGTCATCTCTGAGACATAGCCCATTTAACTATTAGACTTTAAAAACAAAGTCCTCATGGCCTACAAAACAAGACAACAACAAAAAAAAACCCATATTATTTACAAAGGAAATCAAGTTGACATAAGAGTTCCCTACTGCAACGTGCAAAGACAGACAACAGTGAAGAAACATTTTCAAAAAAACTCAAAAAAATAAAGTGTGAGCTGAAGATTTCAGATCCAGTCAAACTGCCCTTCAAGTAGCAAGGTTATAGAAACACACTTTTAGATATGCAAAAATCAAGGGATAACGTACATGTAACATACTCTTTGTAAAGAATCTACTAGAGAACAAATTCATCCAACATAGAAATAACTGGGAAACTTCTTAAAAGGCAGAGAAATGGAAAAGAAAGCTGAGAATAAAAGTATAGAAGTTAAAGCTCAGAAACCAAATAGTAAAATACCAAATAAGAAAGAGGAGCATAAAGAATATTTTTAATTTGTTAGTGTATAGGTTACTACTAGAACACAAATAAAAGTCCTGCTAAGTACCAAAAGATATAAGAAAGGATAAAAAAAAAAAGAGTAGACATGGACTGATAGATGCTGTGGTATGCCACTCAAATCCACCTTCCCTGACTGAGGGGAGAGTATAACAGCTCAGCCCTCTTACCCCAACTCAGGGTAGCTCTGAAAGGCCATCTCAGCTCCAGAGCTTTCTGTGGGGTTGGCTGAGGCCTTTATTGGGTCTGTATCAGTGCACAATTTCTCTTTCTCCAAAATCCTTCTTCCTTTACCTCCCTTCCACAGGTGTTCATCAAAGAGTATCCACTAACACACATCTAGCATGCTAATCTCCATCTCAGAGTTTACTTCCTAGAGAATATAACCTGTGATGGTTGATAAGAAGTGGTCTTGCAGATGCTAAAACTGAATTTTGGAGCTGGATCATCTACTGGCCAGCCAGCTGGCAATAAGGACCCCATTTCTGGTGGTCAGTGAAAGGTAATAGTGTAAAACCTTCACTGGTGGTAAGCTGGGGTGGTACATCAGTTAATGGGAATGCACTAATTGCTGAAAGGTATTAGGCGTTTGAGAAAAATGAAGGAAATAGAAGTTCTAAGGATAGTGAAATTGGGTGACTATTGCTAAAATATTGCTAAGCTTGATGGATGACCTGGGGAAAGATAATAAAATCATCAAATCATCATCATTTGTCACCAAATAGAATCTAAACATGAATGCCAGAGAGGCTCCTTGGTAGCAAAACAATGACTTTCTCATCGCCTGCATCTGGAGGGTAGTGAAAGCTAAGGATTGGGTTTATGATTTAATAATATGAGTAGGTGATTTCCAAAGAAGATTAAACTCTCAACCATGACACATGGGATGGGGAAATCTAAATTGAAGAACCTGAAAATCTTGAATACCCTAATTCCCTTAAATCCTTTGAGCCTACAAAAGTAGCCTACTCTTCCTGGTGAAGGTCAGTATGTTCCCTCCAGCCCTGAGAGAGAAAGAGAGAGAGTCTTAAAACAGAATACACAAAAGTCCTCCCGCACAAAAATAGCAAAACTGATTAGAGAGACCACTTCATTATACCAGCAGAAGAGGGAAGGCTCTTCCTGATATAGGTGCCTCTTCTTTGCACAATAAGCACCCCTCTCACAATCTTTTGTCATCTCACTTCTCGGCCACTACAGTTAAACCAAAAACTAGAGTTAAGTCATAACCTAATCCAGCCAGAAGTGTGTTGAGCCTGGAAAAGGAGGAAAGTGACTACACAGCTGCATGACCTGGTCAACATGTACCAGAGGGAGCTGGAAGAGCACACAAGAGACTAGATTCCAAAGGTGTTTTGCCAAGGGCAGAAGAAATAAACTTGGATAAAAGGAAATTGTCAGCATGGGAGCATTCTCCCAGAATATAGGGTTTAACACTCTGGCAAACCTGGGAAGATGGTGCAAACACACTACTAGGATGACAACCAGAAGCATAGAAAAAGCAATGCCCATTTGAAGTGAAGAAGGAATTCCAGAATTTTCATGGCAGGTGGTGGAAGAAAGAATTAAAAGACTCAAAAAAGTGGGCATGTTAGAGTAGATATACTATATAAAATTAGAAAACTCACCAGATAATGATGTTTCATGAGTGGAGCAGGGAGATACACTATTTGTCAAAGGCACCAGTGTCACTGAGATGTTCATTAGTGCTCGTTAGTCTGGGGCTGACAGTAAAGGATGCCATTACAGAACTAAGGCTCACTCACAGTAATAGGAATGATAAGAGCTCAGAACAAGAGACTAGACAGCAACGTGGAGGCTTCATCAGCAGCCGGGAGAGTGAAGCTATTGCAGTAAGTGGTACGGTTGAGGTGGCAGCCAAGGAGAACTGACATGGAGAGAGTTATGAGACAGCATTCCTAGGGGCAATCTAGATGGGTAGCCAGTTAGGGAACTGCTCAATGTGTATGATCAAAAGAACTCAAGGGAAGATAATCATAAGGCAGATCAGAGGGCTGTTTGCAGCCCCCAATTCCAAGTATAAAGAGAGTCATGATTCCATGCCAGTCTCCTGACACAAGTTAGGCTACAAACCCAGACCCCATTGACTGAAAGGGAAGTCAGCACCCCAGGAGAAAGGAGCCTACAACACCATGGCAAGTGAAAATGGTCCAAATGATTCTCTTTCTTTCAAATATAGACCTATTCCTGAGGAGTGGAGAACATTCAAACATTTCAAGGACTGTTGGATATAGAGTCCAAGTAATTATTAGTACCTGAAGTGTTATTATGGCACCCTCACATTAGAGTCCTGGCTCAGATCCAGCTCACAATGGGTCCACTGGCTTCATGCACCCACTTGGCAGTCATTTCTCTAATCCCTGAATGTATAATTAAAATAGGCATAATTGGTAGTTGCCACAACCCCCACATGAGGTCCTTGGCCTATAGCATAGAGCTATTGTAGTGCAGAAAGTTAAGCAGAAATAGAATAGAAATACCTGAAAACAAAATGATTTAGAAAGGCAAAAAAAGAAATGGGTAGGGCAGATGGACAAGGGTATATTAGTGGAACAAAATCAGTATAAAAAAGGCAGTGCAATCATTCTATCAGATAAGAATTCAGGCTCCAAAGTAAAAATGAAAAAAAAAAAAAACTTGAACGAGGCTTTATTGTATTAAAGGCAATAAACTTACACTGAAGATGTAACAGGTATAAATATTTTTGTATCAAAAATACAGAAACCACCATCATAAAGCAAAAGTTACAGGGGATACAAAGAGAAATAAACAGAAACACACTAATATCAGAATTTAAGCCAACACTTTCAGTCCAAGACAAAGATCAAGTGAACAGAAAATAAGTAAGGATATAAAAAATAGAAATGTTAGGTAGATAGTTAAGATCTCCCGCCCTTCTCAGGACAAGAGTTCCCTGTTTTGGTGCTGTTTCGAGCAATTGCTCCACCTGGGAAGGATAAGGGCGGGCACTCCATTTTAGTGTTGCCCCACCCTTAATCCTATCCCAAGCAATTGCTACACCTGGGGAAGGAGGGAATGCTTTATCAATCCAGGAATTCCCCAGCCCAGGCATAATAAGATTTGGAAAGTGACCTAGAGTAGCATAAGGGTAATTAATATGCCATTAGCTTTAATCTGCATTGAGGGTCACCCCACCCCTCCAGGTGGACTTTCTTAGAGGGAGCTATAGATACACACACACACACACACACACTCACGCAGATGGAATTGAGGACTCTTGTTGATCACCCTACACCTCCCAAGAGCCCTCCTTCAGACCAGGCTAACAAAAGGAAACAATCTGAAAAGTCAGAAGAGGAGAAGTAAGTGGCTCAGCCAGTGAGTGAGTTGGTCTGTCTCTCTCCACTTGTGGACATGGACCTGTTTTATTCTACATTAAAGAGCTGCTCTTGTGAAACTTCTCTCGCTTGAGGTTACTCTGTTGTATTGGCCTTGCTGGTGATTTTTCCAAGAAAGGAGTCCGAGGACCAGGATAATAGTCTGGACCTCACACTTTGGTGTGTCTGCTCATTCTTTGGCCAAGAGCACACCAAGAACCGAGGGCAGACTTCCACCCTGACATCTTTGGTGCCAAAACCCAGGATTCTGACAAAACCACATAATCAAAAAGATTTATTTTATGGATATACATATGTAATAACATATATATTATTTATACCTTGATTAAAAAACATAGACCCTCTTCTCAAGTGTACCTAAAATATTTGGAAAAATTGACCACATAATATTAACACAAAGAAAGCATAAAATATGTTCCATAAAGTAGAAATAATATAAACAACTATCTGATCACAAAGCAATAAAACTAAAAATTAATTAAAAAACCACAACACAAAATAAAAATACCCCCTTGGAAATTTAAAAAAGGACCTCTCTATTATATAATTCTTGCAGAAAAAGGAAAATAAAAACCAAAATTACAAAATTTGTAAAATTAATGATAACAAAAACACTCTATCAAGATGTGTGGAATACATTTAAAGCAGTAACCAAAAGGGGAAAAATCCATAACTTGAGATGTTTTTATTAATATAATGGAAAAATATAAAGAGAATTAATATTCAAAGAAAAAAGAAGAAAATCAAGAAAGTTAAGCCAAAAAAAAAAAACAACACTAAAGGAAGGAAAAACAATAAAACAGAGATATTAATGAAAAAGAAAACAATAATCAGTAAAAACAATTGATAAAACAAAATGCTAAAACTCTGAAAATTAAAAAAAAATAAATAAGTCAACTGTATAAGGAATCAATCAGAGAAACAAACCAGTAAGTGACTTATTTCAGAGTTGGCTTATGCAATAGTGGTAGCTGGGTAGGCAAGTCCAAAATTCATAAGGTGGGCTGTTAGGAATGCTAACAGAAGAGGCTGGAACTCTTTTTCATGAGTTGCTGTCTGCAGGCAGAATGTTTTCTTCCATAGGGAAGCTTCAGTTCCACTCTTAAGATCTTTCAACTGATTGAATCAGGCACACCCAGATTACCTAAAATAATCTCTTACTTAAAGTCAACTGTATTAATCTGCTTGGGCTGCCATAATGAAATACCATAGACTGTAGGGCTTAAAAAACAGAAACTTACTTTCTCACAGTTCTGGAGGCTGGAAAGTCCAAGATCAAGGTCCAGTAGAGTCTGGCTTTCAGATGGCTGCCTTCTTGCTGTGTCCTCACATGGTTGTGGGAAGCGTGAGAGAGATGGTCTCTTTTGTGTCTCTTCTTATAAGGATACTAATCCTATGGGATTGGGGGTACACCCTTATGACCTCTTTTTATCTTAATTACTTCCTTAGAGGCCCCATCTCCAATACAGACACTGTGTGTTAGGGATTCAACGTATGAATTTTGGGGAGACATAATTCGGTCCATATCATCAACTGGTTATGGACTTTAATCAAATCTACAAGTTATCTTTACAACAACACCCGATTGAATAACTGAAACTGTACCTAAACTAAGTTGACATATAAAACTGACCATCATACCAGTAGATAACCTAATTAGATTTCTAGAAACAGAAATAACAGGGGAATTATATGTGATGAGGGAGTCTTGATGTACCATTCAATTTACCTGAATAACCTCCCCGCCTGGCCCCTGCTAGCCAATAGCATCCTCTACAGCAATGCTTTTCAAACATCAAGGTTCATAAGAATCACCTGGGGATCTTGTTAAAATGTAGATTCTGATTTAGCAGGTTGGGTGGTTCGGGGCCTGAGATTCTTGTTTCTAACAAGTTTGCTGGGGAAGCTGATGCTTTTGGTCTAAAGGCCAGACTTTGAAGAGCAAGCCCTTTAAGTATAACTGCTGAGATCCCCAGCTGTCCAAATTAGTCTTACTCTGCCCTTTCACAAACATTTTCTTTCTATTATGTGTCCCAGAATACCCTGTAGTGCTTATTTGTGCCTAGGAACCAATTCCTGGATGTTCTTACTGCTGGACCAGAAACTCAGAAGATGTTGAAAGGAGAAAAGAAGTAGAAAGGAGAAAAAGAGTAAGTGACTATATTTTTTGTGACCAGAAGGCATCTTATCTCTTTAAACAAATCTGGTCCTCCCCATCTATATTGTTTAGCTGTTAGCTATTATTGCTTAAGAAAGAACATGAAACCTCAAAGGCATATTGTTATGGGGGCTGAATTGTGTCCCCTCTCCCCAATTCATATTCATGAACCTGTAACCCCCAGTACCTCAGAATGTGACTGTTTTTGGAAATAAAGCCTTTAATGAGGTAATTAAGGTAAAATGAAATAATAAGGGTATAAGGGAGGGGCTAATCGAATAAGACTGGTATCTGCAGAAGAACAGGAGATTAGGACACAGACATGTGGGCAGGCAGAAAACTATCACATGAGTACCCACACTGAGAAGGTAGCCCTCTGCAAGCCAAGAAGAGAGGCCTCAGACAAAACCAAACCTGACGACACCTTAATCTTGGACTTCTAGCACCCAGAAATGTGAGAAAATAAATTTCTGTTGTTTAAACCACCCAGTCTGTGGTATTTTGTTAAAGCAGCCCTAGAAAATTAATGCACATATCATAACAGCACTTGTTTCTTATGTTTCTGCAAGTTGGCCGGGACAGTTTTGCTGAGCTCAATTGGACTTTGCTTACATCTGTGCATAGGCCAGGGGTCGACTGATCTAGGATAGGCCAGCAGATCTAGGTAGCTCTGCTTCAAACTGTAAGGCTGCTGGTCAGCCAGGTAGTTCTTCTCTGTGTGTCTCTCATCCTCTTTGGACCAGGGGATTAGCCAAGACATGTTCCTCCCATGGAGAAGTCAGAGGCACAAGAGAGCAAGCAGAACCTGCTGTGATGCTTAAGGCCTAGGCTCAGGAGTGCCATGCTGTCTCTTCCACGTTACCAAAGCGAGTCACATGGCCAAAGTCAGGGTGTGGGGAAATATACTCTGCTCACAGCAAGACCATGGAAAAAGTGTGATTGAAGGGGTTAGTAATTCAGTCTACCCCAGCCAACACTCTTCGAGTTCAGCATAGTCAGTGCTAAATAATAAAAATAAATAAATAAAATATGGCTTACCAGTGTATCTGTTTTGATAATTATATTTTGACAATTGTCTTCCCAATTTGATTTTGAGCTCATCAAGAATGGAAGCCATATCTTATTTGTTTTTGAATTCAAAGAGGCTAGCATAGTTCCTGGAACACTGTCACACTGAGAGGGGTAGTATAACGTGGTGATAAGAACAGCATCAGACTCGCTGGATGTGCATTCCTACCACTTACTGGCTGGGTGATCTTGGGAAACTTACTTAAATTCTCTGTGTCTCTTTTCACTGTCTGTAGAATGGGGAAAAAATGCCTGCCCCAAAGACTGTTCTACGACTTAAAGAGTCAATATTCATAAAGTCATTCAAACAGTACCTGGTACATAGCAAGGACTTGCTAAATGTTAAGTAGGCTACATTGTAATTATTTGGTTACTTGCTTTCCTATACCCTCCTACCCTTTACCCACACCATTCTCTGTAGTCGGTGAGTTCCTTGAGGTCAAATATTCTGCCTAAAATTGTTTTATATGAGTAGCATAGACTTGGAGTCATTCGGACCTGAGTGTGAATCTTAATTCTGTTACTAACCAGAAATTACTTAACTTCTGTTACCCTCAGCTTCTTCATTCACTTATTCATTCATCAAACATTTATTATCCCCCCGTTAGAGTATAAGCTCTACAAAGGGTAGAATGATGTCTACCTTGCGCTTAGCTTCATCCCCAGAGGCCAACACAGTGCATGATCCATTGTGGGCTTGATAATTGGCAATTTTTTGCAAAGCGTGTGTATGAATGAATGAGCACCTCATGTTTGCCAGGTACTGGGTGTAGAAATCAAGGATAGGATGAGGAACATGACTTGATGCTAACCTCATCAGAATTTATAATCAGGAAACAAAGAATAATAATAACTTCTTATCGGATTATTGTGCAACTCAGGGAGATACTATATGAAAAGCTGATCATAGTGCCTGGTGCTTGATGAGATGCTTCACGATTGTGATCCCAACGATGGATCTATAAAAAGTACATACGTATTTCCTATTTTAATAGCATACATTACTAGAGTCATGTATCAAAAAGATGTTAGAGGTAGAAATGCATCATTTAGTTTGTGTACCCAAAATGGTAAATCCAGTAACATTTGAATACCTTCAGTGAAATTTCCCAGAGTTGACTAATGATGAATTATAACTGGAAACAATGAGTGGAAGAGTGAACGGAGGAATCAACGCAGAGTCACGACAGCTGGACGGAAGAGCAAAGAAAGAGGTGGCGTTGAAGTCTGGCGACTGCTTTCTCAGCTTCAGCTAAATCACTTTCATGACTTGAGCAGTCTGCGCCTCAGCCAGAAACAACTTTCCCCGGACGGTTCGTAGCTTCTCAGAGCAAATATTCTCAGAGGAAGTAAGATGATTCATGCGATGACTCCTAGGGAGACTGTCAGAAATAAAATCTCTCAGGAAAAAAAAAAACAAAAAGAGAGACTAACAGAGGGAGACAGAGAAAGAGAAAAAGAGAGAGAGAGATCAAGGTGATTCATCAGACTTATTTGCTGTTGATCATTCGTTTGGTACTATATCTAGGCAATAGATAGTCTAAAGAGAGGTAAAGTGATGTTGAAATGACAAGTTTACAAAACTGGCTGGCTGTGCTTCCTGAAAGGGAGTTTGTCTCGAGATGGTGCAGGGAATGTAAGTTTGGCTTCAATAATACCTGAGGTTTGGGGCCTTTTGGATTCTTCCTCTTGGCAAAATTGCCATAGCTGCACATTTTGAAGGTCTGTGCCATCTCTTTTTGAATCACCCAGTAGATTTTTAACAGCATCACAGTTTACTCCTGAATGATTAAGACAACCACTCTTACCCTGGTGTGATCTATGAAAACTAATAAAATTTTATCTGGCAGAGAATCATAGAATCACAGAATCATAGAATTTCAGAGTTGGAAGGGTCTTAAAGGTCACTTAGTCCTCATTTTGCACTGAGCACTGAAAGGAATGAGGAATTTTATGTATTTCTGAATGTGTGAGACTATTGTGACAGTCCAGGAGAATAGATTTAGGAGGAAGAAGATGTTTACTAGCCAAGTGATTAATTGATTAAATTAAATATTAAGAGCATTATAATGAGTGAGCTACTGGCTGACTTTAGCAGCAGACATTTTAGAAAATGCTTGCCTTAGTTATATACCAGAGGTATTGGCACTTTTCCTGCAACTGTTTTTCAAATTTGACGCAAAATCACTTACTAAGAGCAAATCTAAGATCCTGCCTTTACCTCCAAGGCCAGTATTTTTCAAAATATGTTAGCAAAGTTAAAACTTTTACTTTTTTAGGGCTGAATACTTAGATCTCTTCCCACTCCCTACAAAGCCCAGAGAACAAATAGAGTTGGCTCCGGCATTGAGTGTGAAGGCTTTTTTGTGTGCTTCTGGCTCCTGTAAAATAGTAATTTCTCTAACAGTTTAGAGCTTCAGAAAACTCACTTTGTAATAAGCCACTGTTGGATTCAGGGGAGGTCAAGGGTAATGTGCGGAGGTTATACATTCATTCAATAAGGATTTATTGAATAACTATCATAGGTTAGTCCCTGTAATACATGAATAATGATATCATCTCTGGTACAAAAATATGAACAATGGTGTCTCAGCAAGGAAGGTGACTAAGGCCACCTGGGGGGGAAACAGCAAAGCAATTTTGAACAGTCTTGAAGGCTGAAAGAAAAATTTCCTGGTCAAGAAGTAGGGAAAGATATTCCAAGTAAATTTTTATTGTTATCATTAACAGCTGTCGTTTATTGAACGCTTTCTGTGGGCCACATGCTGTGCTAAGGGTTTTATGTGCTTTTGTTTGGTGCATCCTCACAATCCCACAAGGTAGATAATATTTTTACACAATTTTTTTAATAGATGAGGGAACTAAAAGTCTTAAGTCCTGTACCCAAGCTCCTATAGGTAGTGGTCCTTTTGATCCCAAATGAAATATCCCTCAAAATGATCATATTCCCTTTTCTGATTTGAAGTTTGCTCAACAATAAAAAAGATCATTCAGTTTCCTAAGTTTATTATTAGTGGGACAAATATTGAGATTGTTTCCATACTTAATATTTTAATTTGGGGTATTAAATTTAAAATGGGCATCTATTTATCACTTAGTCTTTTCTGGACAAACTACATTTGCAGTCTGTAAAACCAAGCACCAGAAGATGGACTGGGATTTCAGCTCGATAGTGAGGCTTGGGGTAAGTCCTAATTGAAGACTTTAGTGGGATTTCATAGGTGATCATAAAGTACATGATATACAGCCAGGTTCTAAATCAATTCAATGCAAGAATTGGAGAGAAAGCCAAAAAGAAAGCTAAAAGTCCAATAATTTAAAACAAGAAATGTCAAAGGAGGTGTAAGTGATTTAAAAAAGTAAAGTATGGAAGAATACTTTGAACCTCTTAGCATGCAACTCAGTTTTGTATCTCATTTCCATGGCCAAGGACAATGATGTCACCTATTAAAAGACAACACCACCTCAACACTTTCCCAGAGGAGAGAATAAATAAAGAGTTATCACCTTGTTTCTGAAAGACTCTTTATTAAGCTTCTGAGTTTTTGCCTGTACATTTGGTAATATAATTGATCTAATGGTTAAATATTTTGTCATGTTTAGATAGAAGTGCATGTAGAAGGGAATAAAGTCTATTCTGCATTCTGTGTAGTGCCTTGGTGATACTGGCCCTGCTTACTAAGAAAATGTCCACTGATACTATCACATCCCCATGGTCTGTAAGTGATTTGGTAATTATTGGAAGGCCATACACAGGCATTAGGCAGAAAACAATTGTTTGTTTAATGGCTTTCATTCATTCTTTAGTTCATTTATCCAGCAAATATTTCTGGAGTGTTTTCTATGTGTCTGGCACTATTTAAGAAGAAGGAACACAGCGATGAATAGAATAGACAAATTGCCCGTCCTTGAACAATTTGTTTTTATTCTAGTGAGGGAATCAAACAATAAACTTATAAACAAATACCAGATAGTTGAGGGCTGTGATGGTGCAATGAAGAACAGGTATCATTGTAAGAGGTGATTGGCACAGAGGGTGATTAAGGGGAGGAATGGCATGTGTTTCTTTAGATTAGGTAGTCAGGGACAGGCTCTCTGAGGAGATGGCACTTGAACTGATCCTTGAAGGATGAGAAGGAGGCCACCATGCAAAAAGACAGGGAAAGAAAGTTCCTGGAAGAAGTGACAACAGGAACAGAGGCTCTAGAGTGGTAGTAAGCTTAATGTTCAAAGCACAGAGACTTAGACTTGATTAGGGAAAGTCATAAGGACCATGGAGCCCCTTGGAGAATTTCACCATATTAGACAGTGAAGGTGCTTATCAGGCTTGGAGTTTCCAGAGGGCACTGAGACTTTGGATCAATAGCTTTCTAGGCAGCTATACTCTTGGAAGCTAAGGTGAAGCATTTGCACATGGCTGCTATGCTAATCTCTGCCCACCCTCTTCAGGGTCAAAATGTCCATTCCTGTGTATTCTGTTTGATTTTCCTAGGAAAAAAATAAGAGATAGTATCTGGAATCGGAAAGGCTGGCTTTTAATTCCAACTCTCTGCCAGGTACTAGATATACCATCTTGACCAAGTCACTTAACTTAGATGAGTCTTCTTCCTCCACTTCCTTTTTCTCTCTTTCCTATTTATTCCAGACACCTCTATAAACTGTCTCACATTGTCTTGGCTTCACTTCTCACTCCAGCTATGGTTACAGCAAACAGTTCTTGTGGTCTTTGACTCACTGGCAGCTTCTTGCCTTAAGCACACACCACCCATTCTTCATTTGCTGTCCCAGGACTTATCAAACTCAGTGGCATGGTGAACTGAGGAAGGCACACTCTGCACTCTTATGCAGTCTGGAAGTGAAGGATTATTAATGCCCCCAGAGCATCCCTCAACCAATGAGTGGAAGAACCAGAGAATCCTAAACCCTAGAGTCTCCTGAATACTTCAGGCTGGCAAAGAATGCCCCTTATCAGAGGAGAGCACCTTCCAATTGCCTATACACCTTGAAAAGGCCTCAACTGAGGAAGATGGCTTGCATCCTTTTTCTCATCAAGATACACTACCACTCACCCCTTTTTGCCAAGACCAATAACTTGGGTCTTGTCTCAGCACAGCCTGAGCAAGGATCCAGGATTTACTGTCCTGGCAAAGAGATCTGGACCCAGTCCTTATAATGCTGCACAGAGAATGAGGTGGAGATGCCAGAACTTCCCAGACAGATAACTGAAGGAGCCAGAAGGCTAAAGGAAGTGAGAACATTAGAATGGATTTATTATGTGAGACCAGAAAACCCTACTAGCTGACTATTTGCTAGATGGATCCATGGATATTCCTTTACCAAGGCCATAATGAAACCTCTGCTGAAGATGGAGAACAGATTTGAAAAGCACAGTGGAGGCTTCCGTCTGTTGGTGTGACAGTAGAATGTGCTACCTTGGTACTGGGCTGCTTTGTATTTATTGGTGTGTGAAGAAATGATCCCGGAACAACAAAGTGGCAGCATTTAACCTTCAGAAGCAAAGTAGATGTGATTATCATAATGGGAAGGGCTAGAATGGTAATGACTCATAAATTAGAATATTCCAGGGGACAAGATAGATGGACAGTCCACAAGGGTGTTATTCAACTTGAATTAACGTAATCTCCTCCTTCTTCCCTTCCCTAAATCGAGAGCTGGCCAACGTCACCTAACACAATGGAAAACTGTAGTCCTTCACCCAATTTCCAGGTCTAAATTAGTTTACAGACCCCGAGGTTATTGATCAAAAGGCAGGCTTGTTTCCTTTAAGGAAGGACCCTATAATATCATCAAATGTATAGACAATAAATATTCCCCCAGATCAATTTTCTAGAGTAACTATACAAGAGGAAAATGGAATACCTAGACCTTTCAAGGATAATTGAATAGAGGGTTTGATCTGACACTGATACAAGGAACCCAAAATACCATCCATGAGCTCCAGATGGAGTAGAGGCTCATGGAGTCCAGGTGATGAACAGATTTCTAAGTCCATCCTACAGAGGGTTCATTGAGTTCACAGGCACATTTTCCCATTCCCAAGTGTGTAACTGGGACAGAGATACTTAACAGCTGGCAGAATATAGTTATTATTCCTTGACCTATGGAGTGTGAGTCAAAACTATAGGAAACTCCTCAGATTGCCTCTACCCCTTTCCAAGATAATTAAGTATAAGTATTAATAATATTGCATTCCAGAAGGAATTTTGGAAATTTATCCTATCACCAAAGATTTACAAGATGCAGGGATGGTGGTCCCTACATATCCTTATTCAATTCCTCTGTATGGTTCCTGAAAAAATAAAGTCAATTCATTGTGATGGAAGACAGTGGACTCCTATAAACCTCACCATGTGTTATGGTCACCCCAACTCAGCTCCCATGCTAGATGTGAAATCTTTATGAAACAGATCAACACAGACTTTGGTATTGGGTATGAGACTACTGACCTGGTGAATGTGTTCTCCAATTCTATCAGAAAGGAAGATCAAAGGCAGTTTCCTTTTTTGTGGGAAGGACATTATATATTCACTTTATTTTCCCAGAGGTATATTTTTATTTTTTATTCTTATTTTTTTAGAGACGGGGGTCTCACTCTTGCCCAGGCTGGTCTCGAACTCCTGATCTCAAGTGATCCTCCCGCCTCGGCCTCTCAGAGTGCTAGAATTACAGGCATGAGCCACCGCACCCAGCCTGTTTTCCCAGAGGTATATTAAGTCTTCTGCTCTCGGTCACAATGTATTCAGAGGGAAACTTGATCACATTAGCATTCCTCAGATCATCATACTAGTCCACAATATCGATGATATCATGTTAATAAGATCTTGTGAAGAGGAAGCACTAAGTACTCTAGATCTCTAGCAGGATAAATACACATCAGAGGACTGGAGATAAACCACATGAAGAATTATCTGCCTACCATATTAGTAATGATTTTAGGGATCCAATGGCCTAAGACAGTCTAGGAAATCCCCTCCAAGGATGAGAAGTTTTACATCTTGTACTTTTTACCACTAAGAAGGAGCCATGGCACCTAGTGTGCCTCTGTGGATTTTGGAGGCAGCATGTTGACTGCATTTGGGAGTAGTTCTCAGATGCATTTATCTGGTGACTTGAAAGACTGACAATTTTGAATGGGGCCCAGAGCAAGAGGAGGCTTTGCAACAGGTCTAGTCTGTGGTACCAGCTGACCTGCAACTTCAGCCACATGACCTGGCAGAGCCAATGGTGCTCTATGATAGATAAGGACACATTCCAGAATCTCTGGCAAACCCCAAAAGAAGAGACACACAGACTCTTTCATAGCAGAGAACTACTTACCATTAAAAGGAACCACCTGGAGTGCTGTTGGGTGCTGGCAAAGACTGAGCATCTAACAACAGGTTACCAGGTGAGTGAAGCTGTCAAACATGAGTTGGGTATTATCAGACTCTCCAAATCACAATATTGGGTGGGTGCAGCAGGAATCTTCTAGACACTGGACAATAGAAATGATATATTCAGGCTCAGACCCAAGAAGGTCTAGAGATACAAGGAAGTTACATAAAGATGTGCCTTAACATATTAATGGTACTTTTCTCGAAGCTCATATCTATTGCCTTACATCGTGGGGGTTTCCTACGACTAAATGATGAAGGTAGAAAAAAACTGAGACTTGCTTCACAATGTGTTCTGTTTTTCTCCCACTATGCTGACTTGAGCTGCAAATGGATAGCTACTTCAATACAGCTGCATTTAGGCACGGCACTGAAGGACAGGAGGGAGGGTAAATACTCCACGTGGGCAGGGGTGTGAGCAGGACACTTGACCATTCCCTTAGCATGAGTGGAGAAGTACCCTGAGGTGAGGATACACACAGAGCTTTGAGCAGTGCTGAGAGGCTTGGCTGCTTGGTCAGGGGCTTGAAAAGAGTGAGACTAGATCAGAGACAAGGAGATCTGGGGAAGAAGTGTGTAGATGTACCAATGGAAGTGGTCAAAAACCACAGTAATCTTTGTATTTCATGCTAATAATGTCCAGAGACCTTCATTGCAGAGAAGGTGCTTAACTGCATGGACAAGATGACGCATCCACTGGTTGTCAGCCAGCCTGTATCCGCGGCCACCCTTGTAAACATGCAATAGGCCTATGAAGTGAGTCGCCATGGTGGCAGCGATGAAGCCTGTGCATGGGCACAAAGCTTGGGATCCTTCTGATCAAGGCTGCCCTAGCTGTTGACAGTGCTGAATGTCCAGTCTGCCAGCAAAAGACCAACATTGTGTCCCTTGATATGGCACCAACCCCCAAAGAGATTGGCCATCACTTTGTGGCAATTTGATCACATCAGACCTCTTTCACTCCAGAGAGGGTATCAATTCATCCTTAAATACCTGACAACTTATTCCAGGTATGTCTTAGCCTCCCCTGCCTCCTGTGTTTCCCTCAGTACCACCACCCAAGGGCTTGCTGCATGCCTGATTTACAGGCGTGGGATTCCATTCAGCATTGTCCATTAAAGGGATGCATTTTACAGCATAGAAGTTACAACGGTGGACCACTGACCATGAAATCTTGCCATATGCCATGTCACCCAGAAGCAACCAGCCTAATAGAATGATGGGAAGACCTATTAAAGGCTCAGCTAAGCCACCAGCTTGGGGACAATACTCTGTGGTATTGTCTTCAAGGAGGAGATGAGTGCTTTAAACCAATGGCTGATAGATCCCTGCTCTTCACAACTGAAAATAGGACCACTGTTAACATTGCCTTCACGTGTAGCCCAATATGTTTTTTCAACCAGGAGGAGGTGCCATGGCTTATCAGAAAGAACTCAGACTTTGGAGTACTTTAGGGTATTTAATGAGTGTTACACATTCCCTAAGGGCAGTGACTTTATCTGTTTTCTTCTTGTCTGTTTCATCTATTCCCTGCTGAATCCCTAGTGCCTAGAAGAATATGTGGCAATTAGAAGACACTTATAAAATGTTTCTGATGCAATTTCTGATGCACATGTAATATTTAGTATATTCTGATACAACACATGTATAACATTTAGTATATTAAATGCTCAATAAAAGGTTATTATCATTGTTAGGATTGTTCGCGCACATTATATGCCACAGGTGAAGATGTCTTTAGTCTAATTGTCACTGTTTTAACCATGTTTTAAGGAGGACTTAAAAGCCTCCTCATCCGTACTTCTGTTCACAGTGAATTAGCCTTGCAAGGGTGGCTACTGTTGCCCTTACTGTCACTGTTCCCAGCCCCTCACAGCTGCACTGATCAGTATGGAATTGGGCTTTGGCAGGTCATGATGGGGCCTCCTGCACCCCACCCTGCTTGTGGTCTCAACACTTGGATTCACCATTCAGCCCTTCCCTGGGCACCCTGCTGACATCCAAACTTGAGAAAATCCTCAATATGCATGAACACCATAATTACACAGACTTAGACTTCTCCCTTCTGAGATAATTAGAGAAATGAACTGCATTTCTCAAGCAAATCAGACTGCACAGATAAGGGGAAGGATGTCTTGGTGGGCATAAGGGATCTCAGACTTATTCTGGCTGCACGCCCAAAATCAGCGATGCAAGGAATACTTTGCCTTATCAGAGAGAAGCTTCCTGTCAGAATCCTTATGGGAAATTTGTACAAGCAATTCCTACCCTCATAAACAGGAATCCTGCTGGCAATTTGTTCTGTAAGGAAAACAGAAAAAGAGCTGATGTGGCTTCATCAGGACCCATATCCTGGGCTTCGTCAAAAAAAAAAAATTTAGAAACAATTCCTGATGTGTGGCCCACAGGGGTTTGCAGTTTTCTTATTCCATCTCGCACAGAAATTCTGAGCTCAGAAAAAGTAAGGAAAATAAATCTAATGAACAAAATATTTAAGGGATTGTGATTCTAGACAGCCAGAAACCAAAGAAAAAAATCACTTCCTCAGCTTGTTTGGGTTCAAGGGACCACAAGGTGACGTGCAAGTTGGGCAACTAAGACATCTTTTGTAGGAAGGTGAGAAACCAGATTGCAGTATTATCTATGTCACCAAGATGTAGGAGGATGTGAGTGGGGCATCTCAGACACAGAAACTCCAAGGGGCATCAAGAACCAAGATGACTGAGGCAACTTCCAGTGTGTACCTGGCCAGTGGCACACAGGGATGAAGATCCCAGTGGTGAACGATAACCTGGGAGAGGCAAACAGCAGTTGGCTGTAGGTTTGTCCATGTGGATTTCTCACCATTAAGAAGAAATATAAGAGAGCAGAATTCAGCTTTGGAACAGAAGTCTTGCAAGAGCCAGGCAAGATGCTGGCTAAAATTCAGAGCAATATCCTAAGCTGGACTGGAGGACTGGACAGGCAAACTCAGCAGAAACTAAGAAGGAGAAAATAAAACGGCCCTTACCCTTGGCTGGGGCCCATAAATAACTGAAAGAAAAAAGGCTGTAGTTTAGGGTTCGACAGATGCTCAGAGCTCATTCCTGGCACATGAGGAGGTCCTGGGCCAAGTTGGCATTAAGGTAGCTCAGAAGCCATGTGGCATCCCATCAACCACAGCTTAAACACTGGATTTGGGGTCTGAGACATGAGACTTAGTTCCAGTGGCCACTGGATGGAGGGAGAGGGAGCGAGGCTGCCCACACACTTCTTGTCCTCATCAGGATAGTCTCAGGATCTGAGATGAGCATTGGTTCTCAAATGGGGCCTAGCTGCTCTGATTTATTGAGCGTACACTACATATCCGGCACTGGACTAAATACATCCATTATCTCATTTTTTCCCCAGGAAACGTAAGTGGAAGTTGAAGAAGATTATGGCATTTCTGGCAGTCAGGATTTGGAAAGTTACCTACTAAGAGGCTACTAAGAAAGTTACCTACTTAATCTGCTTAAGGTATTACCACATCAGAATAATTTTCACCCATTTAAGAGAATAGAAGTTTTATTTATACAACCAAATAGGGATTTACTATGTAGGAAATACATTTTCTAGATCAAACAGAATAGAAAACAATGGCATCAAGATGTATAGCAGTGCCCTTATGATGACAGATCCTGTCATGTGTAATTGTGTGTTATTTCCTGTGCACACTCCATCTGAATGAGCAATAAAACTATCTTGAGGAAGAATAGTTTCTTCTCTGATCATCTTATTTTTTTAGGACCTCTTATTGCTCTCAGACATGCTGCTTGTGATTTTGTTAAACTTGACTTGTGTCAGTTAAACTTGACACATTAGCTTTGCTAATGCTTTAAATCTACTAAAGTTTTTCATGTCCCCTTTTCTGAGTATCCTCCCTCTCTTTTGCCCTATATAGTACCACAAAAGACTATTGTCAGAAGCAAGTGGCATACAATCCTTGCGGGATAGAGATCTCCATGGTACTAAAGAGTGAAGTGCCTTCCACGGTGAAAGCTGCATAATTAAATACGTGGATTATGCCAGATATGATTCAACCAGGTGAAAATGCAGGTATTACCTAGGAAATGTGGGCACATCCATCTTCCACTGGACTATGTGTTCTGCCTTGGGCTTTTGTTGATATGGTTTTGATGCCAAAGCAGGAAAAAAATGTTTCCTGATAAAGAGCCGAGACCAGAATCCTTGGTACCATCTTTCATTACTCCTGGTCAGACAGAGAGAATAAGATGTAATCTGATAGTTTAGACACTTGTGTGTCCCTCATCCACTAAGTGCATGTATCTTTTTGATGAACCCTGTTGAAAGCTTCTACTCTGAGCCCCTGAGCCAAATTTTGCTAAGGTTCTCTGGTTCTACCATGGTTTCCTGATGAAGTTAAGTATGTTGTGTATAGACTGCAAACTAGGATGCCACTGCTGAGATTTGAGGTCTAAATATCCTAAAGTATGTTGCAAGTGATCTATATAGCTAGTCTCTAAAAGAGGAGAGGTTTACCCTGTGGCAACAACATTAAATATTCCCTGACAATTAGTCAATTTGTTCTGAGAACTGCTCTCAGATTTTTTTCCCTAGAAAATAAATGCCTGATTGTGAGCCATCTACATGCATCCTCGGATGGGGAGTGCAGAGGCAGGAATGCTAATGCAAATGTTAACCATACCCTTTCTATTGTTTTATTAGGACTATGTATTATTAAAAGGGACCTTCTTTACCCTTCATGTTTCCATGAGACCAACATTCTTAGCTTCCTCTTCACCTGCACTAATTTTTCCTCATGGGAGGAGGATTAAATTATATGATTAGTAAATTTAGGAACAAAAACTGGTTGTGTATGACTGATACACGTCCTTCCTTTTTCCTTCTCTTCTTTGGATCTACCTGATTTTAGGAAAATACACTCTACTTTGTTCTTGGTCATGTGAAGAGCACCATAGTAGCAGCCCTGTCCTTTTGTGTGGAAGGCCTGTGGTTGACCTGATACTGAGTGAAAAAGTCTGTATTAATAAGGTTAAGTGTTAGGAAGCCCATTGTTGTCTTGTGCCCAAGCCTGAATTTCCAATAATTCCATCAGTAAAACAACCAGATATTTTCACCTCCATCTGCCTGATTCAGAATTCAGGCAAGAAATAGAATAGTATACTCTATTACGATGCCTACAACTCTAACATATGCCATCGATTATTTTCATATTGTACAGATTTGCCAAATTCTCTTTTTAGTGTATCCACAAACAACACCATAAAGACTATTTTAAAGGGTGATAATTACATTTCTAATAATGTAGTCCTATTATGATCTTATGATCTCTCCTCTGATGATATGCCCTTATTTTTTCCTAGCCATAAGGGATCTCTTGTCCAGGAAGCATCAATTTTAGACACCTTTGAGGCATGGCTGATGTATGATCAAAGAGTAACTCTAGGATTACTGGAGAATTTTGGCCAAAGGTAAAGACTTAGAAAATAATCAAAGGTGTTCCACTTCTTTTCAAAATAAATTTAGACAGATTTTTAAAGCTGTGAGATCTTACAAAATGAAAGGTACAACTTCCAAGTAGCAATTAGGTATTTTATTCCAGAACCTGGAAGCCTTGGGGCAGGGGAGGGAGGGAGGCTGAAATATAAGTAGCATTCTGGAGTGAAAATCCTTTCAGACCTAATTTGACAAGGCTGGGAAATGCACACATTGGGCACCCAGTATGGTAACTACAGTTTATATGGACAAAAGCAAAATCTGTGGGCTTTCATCCAGCTTTGAGGCAGATAAAGAAGTAAAGGTCAAGAATCCAGAAGTAGACCACCAAGTTTTCAGAGATTTGATTTTGCTCAGCAGCATTTTGAATGGCTCCTTTGTCTCTTTCTTGAGAGGAATAAGAAGTTATGTAACTCAAATGACATATTTTAAGGGTCTATTTCAAAGAAAGCCTTCAGCTCTATATATGTAGACTTAAGAAATGTCATTAAAATTTATACTAAAGTATACCCCATTAGGATAGAAATCAAACAACTTTTGTGGGTGAACTCTTAATGAGGTTTTCTCAAATGCAATGTAGTTTTTTTTTAAGAGTTCATCATTGACTCTAGTTATTAGTCTTCCATGTTTGAGTTCAAACCATTTCCCACAAGTAGTTTATCTTGATAGAACATCCTTTAAAATGTTTCATGATGTGAAAGGATGTGTGCCCCCGGGTTCCCACTGATTGTTACATCAGTGGGCTGAGACCGGAACAAAATAGTGGGAAGATTATTAGAATTTTATTTTTAGTTATAAATGTACAGAAATATATTTTCAAAAGTTCACATACCAGGTTATGTTTTGAAAGCAATTCAAAGTTTCCCAAGAATTTTTAATGTGTTTTTCTTGTAGGATGGATAGGAGGAATCAGTGTTAATCCCTAGATTGTCATTTGCCACCTCTAACTAACACAGGTGCACAATCCTTTATCTGAAATTCTGGGGAAATTGTATTTCAGAATTTGGACACCTCAAAACTTTTAGACTAGGAATGTGGTCCACGAACCAAAGAACGTAAAAACTATCCCATCAGGGCCTGGAATAAAACCCTATAATTAAATACATTCATATTTCTACAGTGAAACATAAAATTCATGTGACTTGAGATAAAATAGTATTCATACCATGTACAGTTCATGAAGACTCTAAATAACCTCAGATGAGGCTTTGCCACCCCATGAGTTACAAAACAACTTTGGGTTTTCAGTGATTTGGGGGAATTTCAAAATTATAAGGAAGAAATTATTGTCCCGTAATTCTTGACCAGCACTGACAATAATTATGCTAAGCACTTTCATATAATATTTCACTTCATCCTCTCAACAACCCTATTAGGAGACAACTATCATACTTCTCACTTAAAAATAAGAAAATTGAGATAATTCTAGCTAGTCAGGGTGGAACCAGGATTTGAATCCAAGCATTCTGGCTCCAGAGCCCATGGTTTTAACAACTGTGCTTTACTGTCTTCCTTTCTAGAGGAGCAGTGTTGGCCTCAACAAGGAATGAACCTGACCACAGACATCGTTGGTGTTGCCATCAGGAATGGCCAAAGCCAATGGTTGTGACCTTGAAGAATAACTACATCCTACTTTCTACCCAAGAGTAAGTGATGTGTTGCCAACTCTGCCCTCAAGCCTCAGTGCCCATAACAGGGCTTGGCATCCAGTGTGCCCTGACTGTTGTTGATGGCTGACCAATACTTTCTTTGGGAACTTCAGACAGAGATAGCCTTCTCAGGCTCTAGATCAAGAAATAAGAATTGGTTTTATTTACCTATACAGGTACAGTATAAATAATGGATGACTAATTACTGTAGTCTTACAAGTGAACACACAACCAATGTATAAACATGTGAAATCCACATGCTGCTTGAAAGTGGACACTACTAAAGCTCATTTTGTCTCCTGGAACAAGACATATATATTTATTCAACCTCCTTCAGGAAGGAAGATGACCCATGGAAGGCTGGGGAGGGGCCTTTTAGGAAGTCCAGAGGCCCATTCTAAAGGTATAGACCTAAGTAACTTGATCCTTTTTTGCCACCACTCTTTCTAACTTACAAATAGTCCTTCGTCCAATTTCTATACCCTCTAAGTCTACTTTATGTACCACTTCCTTATTACGTACCCCCTGCAAAAAAAAAAATAAACACACCTTTGATCGTGTCCTCTCCTAGAAAACCCTCAGTTGCTTTCTATT
Organism: Daubentonia madagascariensis; assembly: GCA_023783475.1. NCBI lineage: Eukaryota > Metazoa > Chordata > Mammalia > Primates > Daubentoniidae > Daubentonia > Daubentonia madagascariensis. Next base: position 11,147,186 of record JAKFHU010002250.1, on the reverse strand, counting down.
TGCTAGTAAATGAAGTACATGATCCCCAGTCAACAACCATGTGTCCCATAAGACATTCCAACTTCTCCAGTTTTCTCTCCCATTGGGTCCCTATTCTATATTCCAGACAAGCAATTTAATCCTGCCTGTATTGGGCTCATATGTACCACCACAGGCCTGCCCACTTGCTTTCTGCCTGGAGTGGTTCTCACAAAGGTTTGCATTTTCTCCAAGGTCACAGAGTCAGGTCACTGTTGCTGCCCCTGGACACTGAGGATCCCTGCCCATGACACTAACCGGCAAGGAGAAAGGCACACATGCTCTCCAGCCAGGCTGAAGGCATGGGGGCTCTTATGTCCCCAGCAACTGTCTAGGAGGGCTGGGTGGAACACCCCAGAGGTGCAGAGGATTTAAGACCAAAGGAGTGAATTGGTCAATGGAACAAAAGAGAAAGGCAGTGGATAGATTCTTCTCCCTTCTTCCCCCTTCCCTACCACATGGACTGTTCTAAGACACAGAAATTCATAGGCCTCTAGGACGATGCCCCACAAGTTGCAGCAATCAACTGTCCTTGTTACACAGCTATGGCCAGCCTGGGAATGCCCCCCTCATATTTGCACTCCCTCTATCTCTGCCCTTTTCTCCTTCCCTTCCACGTCCCTGAGAATGCACCACCTAAGAAAGTATTAGCACAAAGCTTTGTCCTCAGATTCTGTTTTCTAGAGAAACTGGGCTAAGACACACCCAAATCTCTTAGCGTTCCTTTTTGCATATCTCTCTGTATGCTGTTTTCCTTGCCTTGTTCATCCCGCCCCCCAAAAAAATTACAGCCGTTCTTCAAGGTACATTATTAATATTAATATAAATTAATTTTCTGATCCTCCAATCAGATATAATTTCTTCTTACTGAAAAATCCCCATTATAGTTTGGACTTATCTATAGTATATATCTCATTCTGTCATGTGCTTCATTTAATGTCTTATTCCTCCTTTTAGAGGTTCAGTTCATGAACGCAGAGATTGTGTGCTATTAATTTGGGGCGTCTTGCCATGCTGAGTGTTTGCGTATGAAGTTACAGCCCTTCCGTATATGATCTAGGTTCTACTGGCTCATCTAGCCTCAGCCCCTCAGCCTTAGTCATCCAACCAAATCTATGCTCCAGCCAGAACAAACAACAAGCAGATTCCTAAAATTCACATGTTATTTCACACGACTATCTTTGTCACTGCAGTTCCTAAAGCAGGAGTCTCATTTCTTCATGCCCAGAAACTCCTTTATGTCTTTCGAAACTGAAATGAAGTGTCACACATCAGCTCTTCTTTGAAGCTTCCACCAACATCCCTGGCTTCTCCTCCTATAATTTATTAAACACCAATGTACCTCCATGATAACAATTGTATTTATCCAGTGGTCAGCAAATTATTTTTGTAAAAGATCAAATAATAAATATTCTTTTACTTTCCCAGGCTATACAGTCCCTATCCAACTACTCAACTCTGCTGTTTTAACTCAAAAGGAGACATAGACAATATGCAAATGAGTGGGCCAATAAACTACAAAAACATGCAGTGGGTAGATTTGGTCCACAGGCCATAGTCTGTCAACTCCTGGAATAACCCACTTTAAGTCTTAAATATTGATGAACTCTTTATTCTTATTGATATTGATATTATATTCTTATAATCTATAATCATGTTTGGCATTTATTGGGTGTTCAATGAGTATTCATTGCATGAGTAAGTTAAGTAACAAATAAAAATGAGTCCTTCAATCTTGAGTCTCATATTATTCCCTCTCTGTTTCCAATATGAACACCCCCTCCTGGGCAAGCATTAGTTTCTTGAGTGTGGAATTGGCCTGGCAAGATATAATAGACAAAGCTTCACGCCAAGCCCAAAGAATTGTTATTGTTTTTGCCAACTATTTTGTGCCTAAATCTGGAGACAATCTTTTCATTAAAGGAGCTTCAATAGCTGTTGGAATCGTAGGATTTATCTGGTCAGTAAACAATTTCATTCCTGATTCATTTCCCCTCTGCCTAATAAAGTTTTCTGGCCATGAAAGCCATTGGTAAATTACAAAGCACTATTGAAAGCAGGGATGGAGTTTAGAGGCTGGAGAGGTATATAGACTCTTCTTTAAATTTGCATTTTTATCCTTCTTCTGTTAATGAGTTTTCATTCTGGAGTTGACTTTCATCTTTGCCAATGTTTTCACCATCATCCACTTTTCCCAGCAGCTCTTCTGAACCTTTCCATTGCTTCTAATGCCTTTTTTTTCCCCATTTTTGGCTTCTTTTGTACTTGGTGATGCCTTTGCTTCTTTCCTTTTCTTCTCTTTTCTGTTTTAAAATCCTCTAGCCCACTTCTGCCTCTCTTTGTCTCCACCAACCTCCAGGCTCCACAGTTTCCACATTCAATATTAATTTTCCATAAGTGTGGATCTCAAAATTCAAATTGGAAAGTTCTACATACAGGAAAATAGAAACATATTATAAGATCAACCATATCAACAAATTTAATGGCAAATGGAATATTTGTGTTTGTGGTTTAAAGACATATGTATTTGATTTATTAGGGCATGTTAATATGCCAAAGGATTCTTACTTAAAAAGCTGTGCTGATAACCAAGAGGAAAAAAACATATGGTCATCTGCAAACTGTGCTAAAAATAATATTTAGATAAATTGCAATGGAAGTTGATGGGGTAATCAAATACATCAGCCTCATATGAGGACCAGGGCAGGCAACTGGAGCAAGCGTTCATTGCCTGACAGCATTTTTTCAGCCATGGGAAACTGTAATTTTATGTTGATCAGAGATAGTAGTATCCAGGAGTTGGAGGTTGCAGTGAGCTATGATCACACCACTGCACTCCAGCCTGGGCAACAGAGAGAGATCCTGTCTCAAAAAAAAGATACCAACCAAGGGTCCTGTAGATTACTAGGAAAACTGGTTAATTGCAAGCTCCCTAAACCACACCAGTGGCAAAATGTTCTGAACTCATTCACAGGACTCTGGGTGTCTAGTTAGAACTGTGATGGAGAAAACACAGTTCTTTTCATGGGAAGATATGGGAAAAATCAGTGACCCCTGAACTTTCTTACAAAATATCATGATGGCTGAAGCCATACAAACCCACCTAGAAAGACACCTGCAAACAGTACAGCTTCTTGGCCCACCCCGAATGCCTGGGGGAGTTCTGAGTGCTTCTAGTGAACCACCTCCACTAAAGCTCAAAGAATGGGGACAAGTGCCCAGAGTCTTAAAATATGTTTAGGGTGATCAGGGAATAAGAAATAAGTATAAGGAATAAGTGGCTTTATGATTACTAAAGATTCATTAAGGAAATTATAGGACAAAATGCTAAATTAGAAAAAACCTACTGTCATAGTAGGGATTATAAACAATCTTTTAGGAGAGTGTGGAAGGGCAAGAGTTTAGCACTGGAGGGGAAGATGGTAAGAGCAAAGACTTCAGGGTGGAGATACTATTGGAGATGGGTTTGGAGAGTTACGAATTAGGTTGTGAGAGAGAACAAGGTGGGGAGGGCACCCAGAGCATCAGTAGGGAACTGGCATGTTTAGAGCTCTAGCTTCATATTATGGAAGTTTGGGAACTGGAGAGGAAAGTGAAATGGCATATTCTCGTATATAGCTAACCGGCCCCTGAAACTGCAAGTCATGGTGTTTTTGTTTTTGTTTTCATTTAACAGAAGGCATACTGAGATTTTACTGTGTATCTGGCATAGTGGTAGATATTATGAATTAAAAGACAAATGAGACTCAACTGTGCTCCCAAAGATTTCACAGTATAGCAAGACAGACTGAAATATAAATGAACAAATGGAATGTGATAAATGCTATGGTAGAGTAGTTAAGATAAAAGGCTATAAATGGACATGTATGACTAAGGATTCCATGTCTCTCTCAGGAAAAGAGGGCAGCCTCCTACACTGCGTGTATTGAGTATAAATCAGCATAATCTACTAGAAAAGCAATTTGACAGTAGGAAGCTTCTTAACACCCTTTGACTCAGTAATTCCACTGTTGTTATTATTTTTTTCATTAGAAAGTATTAGTATGTCTTGTGGACAAAGAATCCTGTACTAGGAGAATTTATCATGATTGTATGCATACTGATTAGCAAAGGTTCTCAAGCCAAATCTCCTGTGTGAGAATTATGGCTTTATTATTTACCAGCTCCATGATCTTGGATGAAGGAGTCAATCTCTAGAGTCATTAGTTTGCTCATCTAAAAAATGGGTATAATAATGAATACCTTCCTCAAAGAGCTGTTATGGATAATTAAACAGTCACCAAAGGTGAAAGACTCAGCAGAATGCCTGGCCCATAGTAAGTACTTGGTAATTTTTAGCTCATTAATTTGTAATAGTAAAAAATTAGAAATACCTAAATGTTTCATAATAGGTGATTGGAGAGATTATGAAATAGCTCATGCAATGGAATATTATATAGCCACAAAAAGTTTTTATGAACTATTAAATGGAGAAAATTATGATCTAGTATTAATTTCAAAAAGCAAGATACAAAACTACATTTGCTGATTGTTCTGGGTTAGCCTATAAAGCAAGTAAGTGCAGAAATGCATAACCAGGGGGGAAAAACAGAAGAACTGAACATCCTCAGAAGTTATCTCTGAATGCTGGAATTAGAAATCATTTTGATTTTCCTTTTGTACTTTCTAAAAATTCTACAATGAACGTTATTTGCCAGAATCTGGTACTACTTTTTGACAAATTACATCTTACCCTTTGAAAACATTCTGTATGGAATGCCTAACACTTCCTTAGTGCCTTCTCTACCTAATCGTCACTCACACAATAGGATTCTATTAGGTTCTCTGTAGCATGATAGATGTTGTGTAGAAGATAGGAAAAGTGAAGGTCATAATCTTTATCTTTAGGGCATCTTGGAGAAAAGTGAGAGGCATGGATTATTTACACACCAATGCAAGGTGAGCACTATAGGAATGAAGAGAAAAAAGAGCACTGTGGACAGGAACAGTTAGGGCAGGCTTCTAGGAAAGGAAGGACTTGAACTAGGCCCTGGGGATAGGTAAAATTTGAATAACTATAGTGCATGGAGCAGGAGATGCCAAATAAGTATGATAAAAATGAAGCAACTGTAAAAACTAAGTGACATGTATAAACCACCATCTACAGGGACCCGTGAGTGTAGGGCCTAGAGACAGCCAAAGCTTTACACTGAATGTGACAAATAGACTCTGTCTCACTTGACTATTTGAATTCTTGTAGGACAGTGTTAAGAAAGATCCTGAGGCTGTGTTGATAATTTGAGGAGAAAAGAGTGCTGTCATAGAGTATCTATCATGAGCAAGGGAAAGGAGAATCAGTTTCTACCATCATCAAGCTTACATTATAATGGTTTATATCATAGAGTAGTGGTTCTGAGTGGACCAAGATGGAAAAGGATTTTAGAACTTATTTGGATCACTGAAGATTTCTCAGGGGTGGCATGATAAATGACAAAAAGGGGGTGGGGGAGCAGAAAAGCTAAGGATGGCTCAAGAAGGAATTCTAACCTGGAAGATGGCAAGGAAGGTGGTCCATGAAACAGAGTTGGACAGAGGGCACAAACTATCAGTTGTCATTCTGTAATTTTGGGGTAGGGAAATCATTAAATTCTTCACATCTATTTTATTCCTTCTACAAAAAAAGAGGGTGAACTTGAGATTCTGATATTTCTTTTAATTCTATGAATCTATGACTCTAGGACTCCCAACATGTTTAATGTAAAATTAAGAAATCTAAATCTAAATCTTTATGTTTTATGGGCCATAATTACAAATGGCAGCTTATGCCCTTTCAGGATTTTGTGGGCTTTCTTTTTTTTTTTTTTTTTGAGTGATTAAAAAAATCTTGAATATTGAATGCATAAATATAATTAGCTTTAATAATGAATATTGAAGACAAATAAAATGTGTACCAAAAGGGAAGTTACTAAATAAAATAGTAAATAAAATATGGTCTCTTTGGATTATGGAATACCATGTATTAATTAAAAGGAAAGAATTGGATCTGTGTATCAGTATGAATAGGTCATAAAAACATGTGGAGTGAATAAAAGCAAATTATAGAACAACATGTGTAGTATGATCCCATTTACATAATAATGAAAAACCTATAGGTAATACTACATGTGTTTTACAAAAAGTGTACACCAACATGGACATGTAATACTAAAGGGCACAGATACTCAACTCATAAGAGTGGTTATTTCTGAGGATGGGGTAAAGAACTAAAATTAGTAGTGCAAATTATTGGTAGTGGATATAGTAAAGACACAGTACTTTATCCGTAATGTGATATTTAAAAAGATAATAAACACACGTATAATTGGGTAATCAAAAACAGAAATAAGGGGAAAAATTAAATAGAAAAGTAAGCTTAACACAAAGAATAGTGGAGTAAGAATGAAAGGACTAAAGCCACAAGCATGCTTCTGTCAATAACTCACCATTTAGCATGAAAACTCACTTATTCTGTCTGGGTACCAGCTTCCTCCCTTAGCTAAGGCATAAGGGCATCAACCAAGGGGATCACTAACGTTCCAAATTCTAAGACATTGAGATGTTTTTGAATTGTTGATATTTCATAGGACAGTGGGCAAATAACCAATGATATTTAGCACAAATGTCAGAACATTAGTGGGTGAAAAAGCACAGTGACATAAGCTGCCGGGTCACTTCTCTCCTGTTTAGTGATTTGGAAAGGTTAAGCTCCCTGAGTAACACATTTGGTCAGAATTCTATAATGGAGCTGCCTACCTGGGTTTTCCCTCCCAGGGCTCCTGAATCTGGTCTCTAACTGGACGTCTAATTACTCCAAGTGTCTATGTGTGATAACACGCACACGGGGTGTTTAACTCAAGATTTTCGTGAATTTGACAAAAGGATTTGTTAAGATTGAGTAGATTTATACTCTACAATTTAATCTCCACATTCAAATTTGCCAATCTATAAATAATACACAGGAAATTATGGCAACAGTTTCTGATTTCTCCTCACCGGGGGTGGGGGAGGGGTGATGATAACTCTTTACTACAGTGGCTAAAAGAAGAGCCTCTAGGCTGGTCTTATCTGGAGCTTCCTTTCCAGTTTCCACATTGTTCTCCTATCACAAAATCTCCCCCAGGATTTCCACTTCTTGGTGTAAAAGCCTTTCACTAAGTCTTAGCCTTTAAGTGAGAATTTTGCCTGATTTTAACACTTACTTGCCAATGCACCATTGCAGCTCTTAGTCTCTTACTTGAATGTGCTTGCTATACCTACCCTATTCTTGCAGGAATGCTGATTCTGTGATGACCCCATACCACTCCAGTGCCCACTGGAAAATTTTAAAGTCAGTTTGTTGGGATAAGTTTTTTTTTTTCCTACTTGTACTGCAAATTGAAATGTTTTTCCTTTGCACAATGCAATGTCACTTCCTGTGTGTAGCAGGAATTGATATCTCCATTCTCCCCCTTTTCTTTTAGCAATAGAATCCTCAAAACTGAGTTCAGCACACAGTCAACAAAATAAGAATTACACTTACCATCTTCCCTTGCAGCTAAATGTGGCACATGACTAATTTCAGGCCAATAAAATGTGAATGTCTGTGATGTGTGCAACTTCCAGGTTATAGCCCTAAAGTAAAAGTGTATGCTGTTCACTTCCCACTTCTTCATCCCAGTAACTAAAATATGATGATGAGTCTCCTTCAACCATATGGATGGAAGCAATACCTAGGGATGGCAGAGGAACAAGAAAAAGGTCTGAATTATCAGCCCGTGGAACAGCCCTACCAGCCCTGCTCTGCTTCTCTTCAGACTTATGTAAAATAGAAATTTAGTTCTATCTTGCTTCGTCCAGAGTTATATGGGCCTTGTCAGAGCTGTGAAGCAATGTACTGGTAAATAGAATCTGGTACCTATACATGGGGTAATGACATAATACAACTGAGCATATGTGACACTGGCTTAATGGTTAGGCAGTGAGTGGCAAGGATATAAAAATTTCAGGCTATAAATCTAATAGCAAAACATTTGGTTAAAATGCTTCATTCATTTCCTATGACTGCTGTAACAAACTACCACAGATTTCACGTATTAAACCCACACAAATTTATTATCTTACAGTTCTGGAGATCAGAAACTCAAAATGGGTCTTACTGGGCTAAAATTGATTTGTGATCATGGTTGTGCTCTGTTCAGTAAGCTCTAGGAGAGACTTCATTTCCTTGTCTTTTCCAGCTTCTAGAGCTTGCCTGCATTCCTTGGCTCATGGCCCCTTCCTCTATCTTCAAAGCCAGCAATAGCAGGTCAAATCTTTTTCACATCAAATCACTTTGACTTCCTCTTTTTGCCTCCTTCAATCACATTTAAAAACCCATGTAATTATAAGGGATCCACTTAGATAATCCATCTTAAAGTCAGCTGATTACTGACATTAATTTCTACTTTAATTCCCCTTTCCCACGTAAGGGAATGTATTCACAGGTTCTGAGGATTAGGGCGTAGACATCTTTGAGGGAGCCTACCACAGGGTCAATTCCTGTGACACTTGGAAATCAGAACCTGTGCTTACTGAGCCCCCTGTGGGAACATGGTGAATTTTTTTCAGACTATCAGTGTATGATACTGTTGACTGCTTCTTGCCACTTTTGGAAAGACCCTACAAGAATAAGCTGGACTCCACCAAGAGTCAGTCTACTTGAAAACAGAGATGGAAGGAAATTCAGCTCTGTTTAGGTAGGCCCTTCTTTCTTTCTTTCTCTCTTTCCTTTCTTTCTTTCTTTTCTTTAATGACCTGGAAGGGGGTTCAGACATTTGGAGCCTTATGGGGCTGAAAAGTCAATAGTGTCTTTACTCTGCTGATTCTGAAGAAGTAGCAGGAGATCAGCCTGTATCCCAAGCATTTTTCCCAAGCACTTCCCAGGAAGTGTTCTCTGCCAGACAAGGGGAGAGGGCACAGTGGCACAAACTGGGCTAAGGATATTTCCTTCCACCCAAGTTTCTTTTTTTACAGCTTCAGCTGCCTTAGAGAAAAAGGCTAGTGGGGGTGGGCAGCGCACAGAGGACAAAAAATGAGTGACTGGAACAGGCACACTTAAGCAGTGTATTGGATGAGACCATTGGCTGTTGTTACTGTCTCATAGAATTGACAGACAGAAAATAGACCAGAAATTGACTAGGTTTTTGAGGAAATTATGTTACTGAATGAATGAGAAACCCAGGTGGCCAAAGCCTGGGGTAGTTACACACCCAAAACACCTAACACCTACAGATCTTTGAACCTGCACCAGCAGAGCATGGTTTGGTCACCAGGAAGGATTTCCTTCCCTCCCTCCCGTGTCCACTTCAGATGTAGTGAAAGGACAACGGACAAGAAAAAATTCCCAGGGGAAAAACCTGGGGTTGGGGGATGAGGGAGCAGGGTGAGGGTGAGGTGAGCTGAGGGGCTGGCCTCAGATCTAAAATTTAAAGTAGTGCAAAAAAGTTAGTAATTGAGATAATATTTTCATGCAATATTTTAAACAATAAAAATTAGTGCAAAAATAATTCCTGATGAACAAAACATCAACATTTTAAATAATGACAGGATCAGTAGGAAGTGGCTTGGGATGCCATATTGGAGGCTGAGAAAAAAGGGAAAAATAGTAATACCATCCTATTTTTGCTAAAAATTGATATTTTGTTTATCACAGATGCTTTGTCTTCATTGTTCGTTTAAAATATTTTATTAAAACATGTTTTTTTAATCTTGATTCCTGAGGTTTTTTGTGTCCCATCAAATTTCATGCCCGAGCCAAGAACCTCTCTCATCTCACTTGCTGCTCTGTAATCTGGGCCCTGGGGCAGACACAGAGGACATTAATCCAGAAAATTACGCTCAGAGAGGAAAACCATGCATGCCAGGTGAGCTAAAGAAGGAATTTACTTCACTGACAGAGGAAGGAGTTATTATGGGCAGAATTGTGTCCACCCCCAAATTCCTATGTTGAAGCCCTAATCCCCACTTCCTCAGAATGTGATTGCACTTGGAGCTAAGGTCCTTAAAGAGGTGAATAAATTAAAATGAGGCCATTAGGGTAGGCCCTCATCCAAAGTGACTGGTGTCCTTATTAGAAGAGGAAGAAACACCAGGGACGTGCACGGAAGAAGGACCATGACAGGACGCAGCATGAAGGTGGCCGTCTACAAGCCAAGGAGTGAGGCCTCAGAGGAAATCAAACTGCCGCCACTTTGATCTTAGACTTTTAGCCTCCAGAACAGTGAGAAAATAAATTTTGTAATTTTGTTGTGTGTAAGCCACTCAGTTTGTGGTATTTTGTTATGGCAGCTCTAGCGAACTAATACAGGAGTCTTTGCTATTCCTGCACGGCAGTATTTGATCATTGATATAAAAGGAGTGACACCTGTTCAGATTCTTCCTTTTTCTAAATTGCAGGGCTTTTGGTTTTTGTTGGTGTGTTTTCATTGCAGCTCTACATCTCCTATTATGCTGTTTTACACTGGGGAGGGGTCAAATAACTGGTTGTGTAGGTCATAGGTCACTAGGCCACAAGACAGCTACACCTACTCCTGCTGAAGAAGACTCCGCATCACCTGCAGATCTGGGGTTTGAACTGGATGCAATAACTGGCATGTGACCCCTGGGGAAGGCTGAGTGTGTTCTAGAATCATAGAGAAGAATAAGAATATTAGCATGGCCAGAGGAACAGACTGGGACAGAATTATTATTTTCTCCAACACCTACTTTCTCTTTTCTACTTATTAGTTGAACCCCCAAATATTAGCTGCACAGATGGCCATTCAGACTTAAAAACCACTTAAATGGGGCCATAAATTATTTTTAGGCCAGAGGAAATGAGTAGAAGGGATGTACACACCTGCAAGATCATGTCCTAAAAAGGAAGTGGTGCATCTCCCCTCTCTTTCTTCCTCAGTTCCCAGTGTTGGCATTGTGATGAGCCATTATCCACTGCAGATACAGGCTGCACCCACCACTCCACTGAAAGCACAGTTGTCTTTGTCACCCTGTTTGTCCCATCAAGTTATGTTGATGTTATGTCCCTAAAACTGTCCCTAAAACTGCAACAAAGTAAGCTAGATTCTACTGTTCTCTAGACTTAATCTGAGTAATTTGGGCAGTTGAAATTTTGTTGAAAATAAAGTGACTGAACAGTTTGGGGGATTGGTGAGGATATCAGGTTAGAAACTACAATACCCCAAATAATAAAAGCCTCAACAAGAGAAAATCATTCTTTCTTCTCACATAACATTTCAAGTATAAGCAGTTGAGGTTGATGTAGTGGCATCATAATATCTAGAACCAAAGCCTTTTCAATTTTGCTGCTTTGTTGTCCCAAATTTATGTTTCTAGCCCTGACCTGTCTCCTGAACTTCAGAGTCATTTATCCAGTTGTCTAATCAACATCTCCACTTGGGTATCTGAAAGGAATCTCAAACTTGAATTTCTAAAACAGAACTCTTGCTTTTCTCCCCTAAACCATATCTCCTCTGTATTCCCCATGTCAGTAAATGAACCACTACTCATCCAGTTGTTAAGATGCAATGGCTCAGACCAAAATTCCAGGAATCATCCAAGACAATTTCTGTCAGCTTGAAAATATATCCCAAATCTGACCACTTCCCTCCACCTCCACTATTGTCCCTCTAGTTTAAACCACCATTTTATCTGGATGATAAAATAGCAATAGCAACTGAATAGTACCCTGTATTTCCAGTCTTAGATGGTGCAGTTCATCCTATACACAGAGGCTAGAGTGTATTAATATTCTATTCCTGCTGCAGCAAATTACTATAAACTTAGAGGTTTAAATAACACAAATTCATCATCTTACTCATTTGTGGGTCAGAAGTACAACTTGGGTCTCACTGGGCTAAAATCAAGGTGTTGGCTGGCTGCATTCTTTTTTGGAAGCTCTAATGTGAATCCACTGCCTTCCCCATTCCTCCACCTTCAAAACCAGCAGTGCTGGATTGAGTCTTCCTGCTCATATTGCATCGCTCTGACCTCTTCTCACCACCTTCTTCCATTTTTAAGGACCCGTGTGATTCCACTGGGATTGCTGGGATAATAAAAACAATCTATGTTAATACCAGCTGATTAGCAACCTTACTTCCATCTGCAACTTTAATTCCCCTTTGTCATGTAAGGTAACATATTCACAGTTCCAGGCATTAAGCATGGGCACCTTTGGAGGAACACTATTCTGCTTGTCAGACAGTGTAATTTTTAAACATGGAAGTCAAATCTTATCCCCTCCCCTCTTTCTTATGCCCTCGATTGTCTTCTCAGTCACACTTAGAACAAAATCCCAAATCCCAGCAAACACGCATTTTATGAGCTGCCCACTTGTACACTCATGCTATTCCCCATCACCCACTCCCTGTTCATTTCTACGCAATCTCGCCTACCTTATTGCTGTTTCCCAGAAGGCCAAGTTCATTCTCACCTCAGAGCCCTTGAACTCTGCCAGGAACCTCCTCCCTAGATAGCCATGTGATCACCACCCTCACTTCATTCATGTCTCTGCTCAAAGGGTACTTCCTCAGAAAGACCATCCCTGATTAATATCTGTCACTATCACTCACAGTATCTGGTAGCAGACATTAGGGTACCACCATATCAACCTTACTGTGAGTTATCATTATTCATTGATGGAATTATGTTATCTCTTAATTTGTTCACTTATTCATTGTCTGTCTCTACCACTAGAACATAAGCTCCATGAGGATAGGGAATTTGTTTGTCTTTTTCTCTGCTTCATCTGCAGCTTATGATGGGTGTCCAACAGATACTTGGCAAATGAGTGCATGAATGGTTGAATGTAAGGACAAAGTAAATGATATGCTCAGTATTTTTATCTAGTCTCAAACATTAAAATAACCCAACCACGCTTCTGCAAGAGATAAACCATTTAGGTTCAGAACAATCCAGGCACAATTCTACACTTAAGCCTCACTCGGTCCTATTTGCAATGCAATTGAAAGCTAGGGATTTGTTTCTTTCTTTTTGTTTTCTTTGTGTGTCTTGGTTTTCAAATGAGGTGTTTAATTCCAGCCAGCATGCTAAGCATGTGCAGACTCTGTGTTGAGCCTCCCATTGCACCTTGGGGATTCTCACACAAAGCAGGACAGCACTATTAATCCACTCTGTGTAGATGCTGCAATACTCCTTGAAGATTGCCAAAGAGGAGTGACAGGTGAGCGGTGCCTAGCAGCCCCAAAAGTCAGTCTAGGGGTTCTGGACAAATGACTCTCAGAAAAGTCATTACTGATCAAGTAAAGTTTCCAACTCAGGGAAAGTGATGGCTTAAAGAAAACAACATTGTTTCAGAACAGAGCTGGCTTGATCTGATTTGTTTGTAACATTCTGAACCTGAGCATCTCAATTCAAAAAAGTGTATGCGGAGAATCTGCCAGGAGCCAGAGCCTGTGCCAGGGACCACAGCATTCAAAAGAAAAGGAAACACTGTCTTTGCTCTCTGGGCTCTCCCACTCATTGTAGTTAAATAATTATTCAAACTGAAGTTTATAGATGTGTCAACAATGTGTCTCTTTGAAACTTGGGAAAATGGCCCTGTGTTCCAATCACCATTTGAAATGTAATAACAGATGGGCTTGACATTTGCTGCAGAAAACAAACAGAAAAACAGCCACTGTTGGAGCTACTATCTATTTTTTTCTATCATGATTATGGAGCAGCATTATGGAGTAGGATTAAATTCCCTAATCCTGTGAGCAAAAAAGGAAATAATGGCAAAGATGGTTGTTGTATGTACCTAGGTAAAAACATCTTTCCATCTGTGCTAATTTCAGACTCTGTACTCTGGTCACCAGGCCTTGACTTAATGTGTCTAAAACCCACTTCCTTCTCCAATTTGACCTCTTCTCCTGACATCTAACTGCCTCTTCAATCCTTAATGCCTCCCTCAACTCTTGGCCACTTTTGGGTTTCTGGTCACTTATAAATGGCTGCTATTTCAAACATTGAAAACAAGATTCTTAAACCACTCAATTGACAGACCAGTGGCATAACTCCTGCCTGGCTTTCTGCCCACACCCTGCACAGAACCATCTTCTGTTGCTACCAGAATTACAGAATGACAATGATAGGGATGGTGAAGTGAAACTGGGCTCTCTTGGATATTGACCTGGTTTTGGATTCCTTTTGCTGCACAACTTGACATTTTCTGAATAACTAAAATTTGAGTTTTGAGGATGGCAATAATTTTGTCTGGATCTCTTCAAAAGAAATCATATGCAAGTGCACATGGTAGGAACTCATTTCATTAAATAAAATTTAATTAAGATACTCTGGAAGATAACTGAATAAAATGACAAAAGCAATTGGTTTACTATTTACCCTGAAAACCTATTTGTTAGTATTCTACATAGGTCCCAAATCAAGAAAATATTTGACATCAGTGTTTCCACAGGGTGGATGGATGGATGGATGGATAGATAGATAGATGATAGATAGATAGATAGATGATAGATAGAGAGATAAAACAGGAACTAAGCTCCCAAAGGAAATCTAGAAGAAGAAATGAACATCATCCAAGAGGACCTATGTTCAGTGTACCTAAGGAAATTCTGAGCTTGGCCTATCTGAAGTGAGATAGTGAGATACTAAAAAAAATTTTTAAAAGGAAGATCTGAACCTCTATATTGTTTGTAGCAATAAAACATTACGCTTCCTGATATTAGCAAGAAAGCCAAGAAATGGCCTGGAGTCCAAAACCACTAAAAGATGCTAACTTAGACATGATCCCATTAGCGCTTTGTTCAGGGACTTCTATGTGAACGCACATGCAACTGACAGCCTCAAAATTCAGCCTTTTAAACAAGCATTGCTTAAAAGTAGGTTATCTTAGTCCATTTCAATTAATATTTTTTTCTTAACCATTTGCATTTCTATGTTCTCTCAGTAAAGGGAGTGTGGTGGCCCTACAGCAAATGTGTTTTACATCTTTTGTGTTTGGAGAAGGTGGAGGGAGAGTGAGGAAGTTTGTGTTTTCTGAGTTTCTCCTATGTACCAAATATTTCACATATATTAACAAATGTAATCTTTACTAATAGGCAGTATTTGTCCAATAATTTGATTTCATAAATAAGAAGCCTGAAACTCAGAGTTTTCTAATTTCACAGGGATAGGATTTGAACGCAGGTATGTCTGACTCTTAAGGTCACATTCTTACCAGTATACTGGCTGCTAGAGAGCTTGAGGTTTAAAGGAAGGGAAAAGGAGAATTACAGGTAGAGGGAAAGCATAGAGCTGCAGCCACACTCCACTTGTGCCAGATCTCGTAATTCAAATTCATAGCGGTCTAGCATCTTCAGACTGGCCTTTGGGGAGTGCAGGTGGTAGCTGGACATATGGAATCTTGATACAGAAAGGGCCTTGGTGATCAATGAGTTCAGAATCTTTATCTTAGAGTTAAGGAAACCAAGACTCAGAATGAGAAAGCTTCTTGCCCAAGGGCATGCTAGATTTTTGACAATTCAGTGACATCAGAGCTAAACCTAGAACCATAAATCTTGATTCTCAGTTGAAAACTTCTTCCAGTATGCCATTCATTCTTCTCAAGAAGTAATTATCAGACATGGGACCACCAATCATTTTCTATGGAGATAAACATCAACTATAGAAGAAACGACTTGAATCTGGGGCCTGAGACTGCTGCGAAATCCTAACATCTATTCAAAGTGATGAGTCCTTTGAAGAGACTCCTTATTATAGTAAAGCATAAATCCAAAGTGTGACCTAAAAAGAAAAAACAGATTCACCCTTAATGCCAAACTTATCTGCTTCTCTCCATAAAGAGCACGGATTAGGGGAGAGTATTTACTCGCTGTGTTGCCTTAAGTCACTAAACTTCTCTGAGCTGCATTTTAATCATTTATAAAATGAAGATAGTAATAACACAGAGGTTCCTCATTATCTCAATTTTATTATCTAAGTTTGCACAACAATGAGACTGAAGAAGAAAGAAAAGCCATTATAACATGAAAATATTCTCTAATGCCCTAATGAGGTGCTCATTTATGAAATTAGTCTGTTCTCCACATCCCTTCTCTCTTAAGATTTGTATTTATCTCTAACCATTAAATCAATGTCTTTGATCATTAGTCTATAAATATCATGCCAATCCTTTTCCAAGCAAAACTCTAAATCTCAGAACAGTTTCAGAATGTGAAGCAATGAATGAGGAGAGTGCTAGAGGACAGTGCAAACCACACGCGAAGTAACTGACGCAGAAGGATCTGGCCTAGTTAGGCAGCTCGGAATTATAGAAGACAGAAAAGGTTAAGACTGATGAAATGGCAGAAATTTTAAAGGAAAGATTTAAATATCAAAATAATAACAAAACTCCTTGGGAAAGCTGATTAAACCTTGAATATTTCTCAAAAGTGACCTTTTTGATGATACTTTGAAAGTTAATTAAGCATAAAAGGATGTTACATTGTGTTCTCATATAGTTTTACCAAAAATCGTGTTTTTTAAAAAAATCATTATTTTTAATAATTAGCCCTCATTGTCATTATAACCAATATTATTATATTTATGAAAAAATATTTTCATTACTTCAACTTTATTTTTTTTAAGATAAAGTCTCAATTGAATCCTTTTTCCCTTATATACTATGAAATTTTTGTTGCAGCTTTGAGTGGATTCCCTTGTAGTGCATAATTATCCTTGCCTAATAAGGTTCTCTTTTTTCTGTACCATTTCCTATTGCTATAAGAAACAAATGAGATAAAACTTACAAGTGCAATTTGGGAGTTCTAAAGTGCTATATTAATGTTAAAATGTACTTTGTTTCCAAAAAATATTTTGTTTATTATGTGCAAGTTACTTCCACATACATTGTTTATTTTTATTCCCAAAACAACTCTTGAAGGTAGGTGTATATCATCTCCAAACCAGAAATTAGAAAAAATGAAGAAAACTTTTCAAGGTCACATAGCTTTTCAAGGTGGCTAGCTATACTGAGAACCCAAATTGGCTGTCCTCAATCCTAGGGTATTCATTCTATTCCTTTTTCATTTGAACCATATGAAATCACCATTTGGTAGTTCAGTAATGGTTGAACATCAGCATTTCATATGATTCCACCTAACACATTCATTCATGAAGTATTTGTTGACTGACTATTCCCCATCATACATTAGTCTGAATTCTGGTGATATAGTGAAGATCAATGCAAGCAAGGTCCCTGTTCTCATAGAGGTTATGTTCTAGTGGACTACATCATATAAACAATAAAGCAAATAATTTAAATCAACAGGACAACCAGCTTACTGTGTTAAGTCTCATGCAAGGAATTAATAACAAGCAACATATGTTGAAAGTATCTGCTATAAGCCAGATAACATGGCACTTTGCATAGATTAACTCATTTAATTCTCATAATGACTCTATGAAGCAGGGAATATTATTATCCTCATTTTTAAGATGAGAACACTGAAGCACAGAGAGGTTAAGTTACTTTCCCTGAGTCATATAGATGGTAGTAGAGGGGCCAAGCATCGAGCCTAAGCAATCTGGCTCTCAGAGGTACTCTTAAGCACTGTGCTCTACAACGGGTAGATGTGATAGAAGGTAACTGGATAGCTAATAGAAAGCTAGAATTGCTTCTCAACATTATATTCTTAGTAATAGTATAGAGTTTGGAGTCTTCCTACACAAATATGAAATATCATGTATTCTCTCAAATAACAACTTCTTCTAGCTCTTTTGCTAAATGGGGATTCCAGGAATTGGAGCACATCAGCCTAGGACTAATTCCACTCAAAGTATACACAACTGCTTAGGTTCTCATCATTTCCATATGGACCCCCTGCAAGAGTCTATTAACATGCCCAAAGTACTCAAAGTCTCAAGGACCATAGTTTACCACTCAGTAACACTGGAACTGCACCATGCAGTCCTATGGCTGGTGCTTCCAGGAACATGCAAAATTGGAAAGAAGTGTTGGATGAACTGAGAATAGCTGACTTCAGGATGATTTCATCTCTCTCCAGTTGCCTCTTTACTTACTGTTCAGCTGTGATCCTTGCTCATCCCCAGATCCGAAGATCAGAGGAAATGACCGTATTTCCAATTAGAACAAATAGTAGCTATCTTGAGCTGTATCATTAATCCTTTCAGGGACATTTGTATTGTGTTACTTATTCTGTAGCCTAATGAGGCATAAAAGAAGAATCTCTTTCCTTTTCCTGTCTCTAAATGTAGGTCCAAATAATTGCTTCTGCTGTTGGAGACTAAGGTTAATTTGAAGTAAAAGCCCAGCTGGGGAAATTTTCACTTGTCTAAGCAATAGAATCAAATGCGTATAGGCACTGTCATAAAACTGTCACCTTGTGACTTTCCTTTTTGCAGTCTGATCCTCAATTTTGTAATGCCTATGTGCCTGCTGTTTATGAGTATATGCAAAGAAATTTCTATTCCTTATGCACCAAAGATTTTTTCATTAAAACTGTTTAACATACCAATTTTGGTATTTATTAAATCATTCACTTATTCAATAACAAATGTACCAAACTTTGTGTTAGGGCTGAGGATGCAAAGAACCATATCTACCTTTAAAACCTTTACAATGTAATGGGGGAAGCAAAGAAGAGATGCTAAATTTAACAATGATACTTTGGAATAAGTGTCATGAAAAATAAAAATAGGGAAGATAATTTTCCTCACTAACTTCTAGTGTTTCTTTTAGGCTATGGCTAATACTAATCTTATTCAGTAGAGGCTAACATCCTAGATTTATCTCCCCAAACACCTGAGAGATGTAACATATCCAATTAGTAATCGTGGTTTGGGGAGCTTAGGTAGGCACACTTGGGGGAATATGTACCAGGATGTTGGTTTGAGGGGCAAACTGTTTTGGGAAGAAACACACCCAAGAGATTCCCTTCTCCTCCCTCCCTCCTCACTTTTAAAGTGTATTAAAAAATTGCCTTGTAGGAATCAACTGGAGTGCTTGTTAAACGCACAGATTTCTGAGCCCTTTCACTGGAGGGTCTACAGCATACTATAAATTCACTCATCATTTTTTCCAATCAAAAGAAAAAATGCATATTTTTTCCATTCTGTTTAGAATAGAATTAGAAAAGAACCTCTCATCAGCATTCTCAGACACAGAAAGTGTTTTCTGGACTGTTGCTAGGTGTTTTAGCAAATTACTCTGCCAGTCTCCTTAGGAACTCTCTCAGTGAGCTGGTTTGCTATATATGCATCCAAATTATTGATTTTGGATCAAACTGTAAAATTTGAAAACGGAAGAACGTGTTTACCAAAAGTAACTGAGTGAAAATATAACCCAGATTTATGTTTGAAAACGACTATTATCAGAAATGAAGGGACTAGAGTTAAACCTGCCCACAAAATGCTACTAAGTTGGATGTGGGCAGCTTTCAGCCAAATTGCATGTTAAGAGAAATTTGGTGTATCAGTCCTAACTTCTTTCTTAATTCACTTCTCAATGGCATCCTTCCCTCTTAAGTATTCTAAGTGTCTGTAGCATGCTCACCCATTTCCTAATGAAAACCTACTCTTAGAAAAAGATCATATACTTTACTTACGTTAGAGATGTATGTCTAAAAACCACTTCCATGTGAAATAAGTATTTCAACTAGAATTGTAATTATAGAAATGTCAAGAATCATAAAGCTATGGGGATTTTGTTGTTTTGTCCTATGAGTAAGGCATCTTGATATACCAAAATCATGCATTGTAGGCTAGGAATATAATTGCAGCTTAGTAAACAATCAAATTCCTATGGAGACTTTAGAGCCTGGTGATTATATTTATCGAATTATAGAGCCAGTGCTAAGATTTTGCAAGTGGAAATTAACAACCCTTTTATAATAGAAGATAGATCGATGGATATCCAATTTATTTATTAATAAAGGTGAAAGAATTAATATTTAAAATCAAAACAGATGGAATTTGCTTCTAACTACCAATGGTATACTTCATATCATTAGGGAAATAAATCTTTACGTGGCCCTTCTGCTCTCATACCCTTGCAGAAACTCAGGGAGGGAGAAATAAGACTGCAAAGGGAGTTTTCAAAAAATGGCGATCTGATAGAGTCCTCCCACTGCACCGCTCCCAGGGAAGGAGGTGAAAAACGCCAGCGGCTACCTGCGAGCACAGACCGCTCACTCTGAAAACAGCATTGTGAATTACAGAGAAACAATGCCAAACACCAGCCCAAGAAAACAGGTACAAAATTTTCACCAAGATCGGAGGGCACAAGGAGCACAATAGAGCCCAGAGCGTGGGAAGGATGCGCTCACCAGGTCGGCGCAGTGCGACCTGCCCCCCAAGCGGTTACACACCTCCCCATCCACTCAGTCAGGGACAAGCCCAGAGTTGGGGCAAAGCGGTTGCACAAGGCAACAGACCCTGTGGAGATAAAGCAATTGCGAGAGCCAAACACAACTCGCAGCTGCAATACACAGAGATCGCGCAGGGCTAGGGAGGGACCGGTAGGGACTGGGCAGAGATACAGCTTCACGGGACAGTGCGTGGGAACCCGCAGGCTGGCACTGTGCCACTAGAAGTCAGTGGGACTGGGCCCAGGAGTTTAACGGAGGCCGGGACACGCCCTTGGAGGTTGCTAGCAACTGCCGGAGGAGAAAAGCTGCGCTCCGGGTGTGATCGGAGCCCAGCTGTGCGCCAGGCTGGCGGTGGTAGCCATCTGTAAAGCCGCCTGCCCAGAGCTGTGAGCCCCGTGTCTAGCTCCGCCCCACCCCAGCCCGGGGCTCTTCCGCTGGGGCGAGACAGGCTTTGCCTTTGGTGGCCAGGGACAGCTGCATCCGTAGGTTCCAGGTGGGACAAGATCCCGGAACTGTAGCAGCAGGAACTTTGTGTATTGGGAACAGTTTGCAGCTCATCCATCTGGTTCTGCTACCCCGGCTTTGGTTTCCCACAAGTCCGCTACGTGCTGGTCCTAGTGCCTGCCCTTCAGGTCCCGGCCCTCCTGTACCCCAGAGATCGGTCATTTTGAAGGCTGCTGGCTATAGTGACTCATTTGGTATAACTGCTGGTTCTCGTGACAACCAAATACCTCAAGAGCCACAGGCTGAACCAGAACAGCTCCCCATAACCCTGCCCACTTCATTAGGGAATTTTGCGCCATCCAAGGGCGCTTCCAGTGGCCACTATTCCCCCTCCCCATGGGAACATCCCCCCCAGTGGAGACTGCTGGGGATAGAGATGGCCACCCGCCTTGCCATGGGGTCTAGTGGTGGAAAAGGGGTGCACAATTGGAGATCCCCCTATCAACCAGTATCACACGGAGATGCACATCAGAAGGGCAGACACACATGACTAGATAAGCAGCCTCTGAGCTGTGTAGAATTTTCCCAATTCAGCTCTCACACTGCAGCCAAAAGAAGTTGTGTTTCTACCTGCACCTCAGGAGGAGCAGGGTCAAAGTAACCCCTAGGAGCTACAAGGCCCCTCCCAAAGCACAGGGCTTTCGCATACCCCAACTGGGGGATCAGAGTCTGCCACAGACATAACAGAATACCTAGCTAATAGGGAGCTGTGGATTCATATCCTCAAGTACTATTAACTAGCTTAGAGCCCAAGCTGGGAGGTCATTCTCAACACACTCCACCGGGAAGAGGAGAAGACAACAGGCCAGAGATAACTCAACATCGACCAAACTTGCTAAAATACACCTAAGGTAATACAGGCCACTACTTCCTCCCTGGCTCTGCCAAGGAATGAAAATCATGGGCCTGGAGACAGGGCCATAAACTAGCCCTAACACCCCCAGCTCTCGACCAAGAGGCCAGATGAGAAAAAACCAGCGAAAGAACTCAGGGAACATGAAAAATCAGAGTGAAAGGTCACCCCCAAAAGAAACCATCAGTTCCTCAGCAATGGATACCAACTCAAATGAAATGGGTAGAATAACAGAAGAGGAATTTTATTTATGGATTATAAGAAAGCTCAATGAAATTCAAGAGAAAATTGAATCCCAGCACAAAGAAACCACAAGAAAAATGCAAGAAATGAATGAAAAATTCTCCAAAGAAATAGAAATATTATGGAAAAATCAAATAGAAATCCTAGAAATGAAAGAAGCATTCAAGGATCTACAAAACACAGTGAAAAGCCTTAAGAATAGGCTGGACCATGCAGAGGAAAGAATTTCAGAGCTAGAAGACAACTCCTATGTGCTAAATAAAACAGTCGAAGAGAAAGAACACAAAAAGAAGAGGCATGAAAAAAGCATACAAGAAATGTAGGATTATGTAAAGAGGCCAAACATAAGGATCATAGGCATCCCTGAGGGAGAAGAAGAAAATTCACGTGGACTGGAAAGTCTATTTGAAGGAATAATAGAGGAAATTTTCCGTGGCTTAGCCAGAAATCTCGATATCCAAGTACAAGAAGCACACAGGACTCCTGGGAGACTCAACGTGAAAAGGCAATCACCACGCCACATAATTATTAGACTGACCAAAGTAAACACAAAAGAGGCACTCCTCAGAGCTATAAGATGAAAACAGCAAGTAACCTATAAAAGGAAACTGATCAGATTAACTGCAGATTTCTCAGCTGAAACCTTACAAGCCAGAAGGGAATGGGGAGCCATCATCAGTCTCCTAAAACAAAACAAAAGCCAACCCAGAATTCTGTATCCTGCCAAACTAAGCTTCTTATATGAGGGAGAAATAAAGACCTTTCCCGACAAGCAATCACTGATAGAATTTGTGAAATCCAGACCAGCCTTTCAAGAAGTGCTTAGACCTGCATTGTACACTAATCAGCACAACAGACACTCACCTATGTAAAACTATGCAAAAGCTAAAATCCCAGAAACCAGATTCCACAATGATGCAAGAGGTAAAACAAAAGATACCACCCAATAGAATAATCAGAAATTTACCCCAAATATCAATTCTCTCAATAAATGTAAATGGCTTGAATTGCCCATTGAAGAGACATAGGCTGGCTGAATGGATTAAAAAATACAAGCCAAGTATCTGTTGTCTTCAGGAAACACACCTTACACACAAAGACGCATTCAGACTCAAGGTGAAAGGATGGAATACAATTTTCCAGGCTAATGGAAACCAAAAGTAGCCATCCTTATTTCAGATGTTACAAACTTTAAAGCAACAAAAGTAAAGGACAAAAATGGACACTATATAGTGGTGAAGGGAAAAATCTTACAAGAGGATTTAACAATCCTAAACATTTATGCACCCAACACAGGAGCGCCCAGGTACATAAAGCAAATACTGCTAGATCTAGACAACATAATAAACAGCAATGCCATAATAGCAGGGGACTTCAACACCCCACTGACGGAACTGGACAGATCCTCCAAACAAAAAACAAATAGAGAAATAAAAGACCTAAACAGGACTCTAGAACATTTGGGCCTAACAGATATCTACAGAACACTCCACCCAAATAACACTGAATATACATTCTTCTCATCAGCTCATGGAACTTTCTCTAAAATGGACCACATCCTAGGCCACAAAACAGATCTAAACAAATTCAAAAAAATAGAAATCATACCATGTATCTTTTCAGACCACAGCGGAATAAAATTAGCAATCAATTCCAACAGAAACTCAAATCTTCATCCAAAAACTTGGAAACTAAACAATCTGTTGCTGAATGACTACTGTTGGGTCAAGGAGGAGATTCAAATGGAAATCAAAAGATTCTTCAAACTAAATGATAATGGGGACACAAGTTATCAAAATCTGTGGGATACAGCAAAAGCAGTCCTGAGAGGAAAACTTATTGCCTTAAATGCCCACATCCAAAAGACAGAAAGGTCACAAATCAGTAACTAATGAATCATCTTAAGGAAATGGAAAGGAAGAGCAAAGCAATCCTGAAGCCAGCAGAAGAAAAGAAATAACCAAGATCAGAGCAGAATGAAATGGAATCGAGAACAAAAGAACAATACAGAAGATTAATGAAACAAAAAGTTGGTTCTTTGAAAAGATAAGCAAAATAGACAGGCCACTTGCCAGGTTGACCAGAAGCAGAAAGGAAAGGACTCTAATAAGCTCAATTAGAAATGAAAAAGGAGACGTCATAACTGATACCATGGAAATACAAAACATCATCTTTGAATACTACAAAAATCTCTATGCCCACAAACAAGAAAACGTGGAGGAAATAGACAAATTCTTAGAAACATACTACCTCCCTAGGCTCAACCAGGAAGAAACAAAATTTCTAAATAGACCAATATCAAGCACTGAAATTGAAGCAGTAATAAAAAATCTTCCCACAAAAAAAAGTCCTGGACCAGATGGGTTCACACCTGAATTCTACCAAGCCTACAAAGAAGAACTGGTGCTTATACTGCAGAAATTATTTGAAAATATCCAGAAGGATGGAATCCTCCCAAACTCATTCTACGAAGCCAATATCACCTTGATACCAAAGCCAGGAAAGGACACAACAAAAAAAGAAAATGACAGACCAATATCCCTTATGAATATAGACGCAAAAATTCTCAATAAAATCCTTGCAAACCAAATTCAAATGTACATCAAAAAAATAATTCATCACGATCAGGTGGGCTTCATTCCTGAGATGCAGGGATGGTTCAACATACGCAAATCTATAAATGTAATTCACCATATAGATAAAAGCAAGAACAAAGATTATATGATCCTTTCAATAGATGCAGGAAAGGCTTTTGACAAAATCCAGCATCCTTAACAATATAGGCATAGATGGCTCATACCTCAAAACTATTAAAGCCATATACGATAAACCCACAGCCAATATCATACTGAATGGGGAAAAATTGAAAGCATTCCCCCTTAAAACTGGCACCAGAAACGGGTGCCCACTATCTCCACTTCTTTTCAACATAGTGCTGGAAGTCCTAACCAGAGCAATCAGACAAGACAGAGGAATCAGGGGCATTCAGATGGGGGCAGAAGAGGTCAAACTTTCACTATTCGCATACGATATGATATTATACATAGAAAACCCCAAAGAATCAACCAAGAGATTACTGGAATTGATAAATGAATTCAGCAAAGTCTCAGGATACAAAATTAATACACACAAATCCATAGCCTTCATATATGCTAATAACAATCAAGCCGAGAAACAAATTAAAGATACAATACCTTTCACAATAGCACCAAAGAAAATTAAATATTTAGGAACATATCTAACTAAGGAGGTCAAAGACCTATATAGAGAGAATTATGAAACACTGAGAAAAGAAATTGCAGAGGATGTAAATAGATGGAAAGCCCTACCATGCTCTTGGATAGGCAGAGTCAACACAGAAAAATGGCTTCACTACCTAAACTGATTTACAGAATCAATGCAGTCCCTATCAAAATACCAACATCATTTTTTGCTGATCTAGAAAAAATAATTCTACGCTTCGTGTGGAACCAGAGAAGACCCCGTCTAGTCGAAGCAATCTTAAGCAAAAAGAACAAATTGGGAGGCATCTATCTACCAGACTTCAAACTACACTACAAGGCTATAGTAACCAAAACTGCATGGTATTGGCACAAGAACAGACACGTAGACCAATGGAACAGGACTGAGAACCCAAATATAAAATCAACCTTATACAGTCACCTGATCTTTGACAAATTCCAAAAAAACGTACACTGGGGAAAAGATTCCTTATTCAACAAATGGTGCTGGGAAAACTGGATGAACATATGTAGAAGACTGAAACTGGACCCGCACCTCTCACCTCTCACAAAAATCAACTCACAATGGATAACAGATCTAAACCTAAGACATGAAACTATAAGAATTCTCGAAGAAAACGTTGGAAAAACTCTTATGGACATTGGTCTAGGCAAAGAATTTATGAAGAAGACCACCAGAGCAATCACAGCAGCAACCAAAATAAATACATGGGACCTGATCAAATTAAAAAGCTTCTGCACAGCCAAGGAAACTATCACTAGAGTGAACAGACAACCTACAGAATGGGAGAAAATATTTGCATGCTACACCTCTGATAAAGGGCTGATAACCAGAATCTATACAGAACTTAGGAAAATCAACAAGAAAAAATCAAACAACCCTATTAAAGAATGGGCAAAGGACATGAACAGAAACTTTTCAAAAGAAGACAATAATGGCCAGCAGACATATAAAAAATTGCTCAACTTCTCTAATCATCAGGGAAATGCAAATCAAAACCACAATGAGATATCACTTAACTCCAGTGAGATTGGCCCATATCAAAAAAACCCCAAACAACAAATGTTGGCGGGGATGTGGACAGATAGGAACACTCATACACTGCTGGTGGGACCGCAAATTAGTACAACCTCTATGGAAAGTAATATGGAGATACCTCAAAGAATTAAAAGTAGAATTACCATTTGACCCAGCAATCCCACTACTGGGTATTTATCCAAAGGAAAAAAAGACATTTTATAATAAAGACATCTGCTCACGAATGTTTATAGCAGCACAATTCACAATTGCAAAGAAGTGGAAAAAACCCAGGTGCCCATCAATACACAAGTGGATTAATAAAATGTGGTATATGTATACCATGGAGTATTACTCAGCAATAAGGAACAATAGTGAATTAACACATCTGGTATTATCCTGGTTGGAGCTAAAACCCATTCTTTGAAGTGAAGTGTCACAGGAATGGAAAAACAAGCACCACTGGTACTCACCATCAAATTGGTACTAACTGATGGACACTTACATCACAGAGGGCAATAATATTCATCAGGGGGCGGGCAGGCGGGAGGAGGGTGGAGGGGATGGGAAGCTCTCACTGAATGGGTGCGGGGAGCACAGTTTGGGGGATGACCACGATGGTAGCTGTGACACGGGCAGTGCATGGGCAATATATATAGCCAAAGTGTTGTACCCCCATAATATTCTGAAATTAAAAAAAAAAAAAGGAAAAAAAGTCTTGCTAAAATAAAAAATAAATAAATAAATAAGAGTTCAAGGAAGTGGCCCATGGCTTTAACTTTGAAGCCCTGGGATGAATTTCACAGAAAGAGCTGTAGAAAACTGCATGAAAAAAATGAAAATAATTTGAGAAGAGGTAGAGTTTAATTCTCAGGGGAAGGACATTGAGAAGAGAGGAGGATAAGGAGGAGAAGAGAAAGGATAGAAAGTAACGCAGTGTTGATAATAAAAGGCTTGTAAAAGAAGGATAGCAAATACTAGATTTTGGTGTGTTTTTGTGACTTCACTGAAGCCATCTTCATCTTCACAAACTTTCAGGAAAGTATTCAAGATTGAATCTACCAGAATGACTCATGGGAGTGTTTTCGTTTTGTGATTTTTGGCGGAAATGGAATGAAGTGTTTGTGTCCAATATGTACATTATGGAATGGGGACAGTACACTTGGTAGAAGAGGATGATCCAGACACTGAACTGTTTGATCAGAAAAAGATCTCAGCACTAGAGGTGGCCAGGATGATGCGGACTCCCTTCCATCACCACCACCCCCAACTTCACAATCATGCACACACGCGCACATGCACACGCGCACAGGATCTCTGCCACTGCTCATGGGATGGGGTTTGAGCCAGCTTCATTTGAAACTCAAAGGTCAATGCACATCTGGGCTACACATATAATATGTAGTTAATATATAGTATACATAATAGAGCTTTAGAAATATAATCTATATATATTTAGATTTAAATCTATCCAAGTATGGGATGTAATATAGACATTAGCATTTGTGTATTTTGATGGTAGCATTTGGTTGTTATCAATTAATACTAAGCTCCCTTAGTTGCTTTGAATTCTCCTAGGCAGTAGAGTGGACAGATATATAGGGAGGAGGAAGGTTGGCAAGGACATGTAGTACTTGGTCCCAAAAACAACTTCTAATCTAATCCTAAATATTATAAATGAAAGCATCCTTCACCCCAACTTCCTACCTTGACCCTAAAGTAAAAATTCGTGTCATAATATTTGGTATAGGAACCAAACATATCTGGCACAGGGGCTACCTCACTCTCTTTATTCATACCCCTGCCCATGAAGAGTGAATTGTGCTCTATTCCTGTACACTTGAGATGAGCACACATAGGTCAGGACCAAGATATTTCTTCTCGTTGCAGGTCTGTAGGCCTGTCTCACTCAGTCATGACCAATAGGGCTCAACAGACATGAGGCAACAGTTCTAGGTAATTGAACCTACTCAGCAGATCCAATTTTTTCAGCTATGTTGCTCATATAGGGGTAAAGGTAGCAGAAAGCCCAGTTGCAGCCATGGATCCCAGTAACATTTCCCAACCTATGTTTACTAATAATAAGGCTAATATTTTGATCCTTGTTCATCTTACTCCTAGCAATTTTCTCATTGATTACAAACTTGAATTAGGGGCAGGAGATGTGTGATTGGTTTTATCACCCTAAAACCCCAAAGTATAATCTATTTCCAGTGAGAATTACGCTATAACTAAACAGAATTAATCAGATAATTGATGATGACTGCCTTGCAGCTATGTCTTGGATGCCACTTCTAAAAAGGAAGCCAATTTTCTAAAAATACGTGTTAAATG
Source organism: Daubentonia madagascariensis (assembly GCA_023783475.1). NCBI lineage: Eukaryota > Metazoa > Chordata > Mammalia > Primates > Daubentoniidae > Daubentonia > Daubentonia madagascariensis. Next base: position 11,118,614 of record JAKFHU010002250.1, on the reverse strand, counting down.
CTGTACACAATTGATTCTGTATGTCATTAAGCCAAGGAGGATATTACTTGGGGGGTTATTTATTTTTGTTTTACATTAATGAATGTTAAAAACCTCTAAATGACTTATAACAATTAAGACAATTAACTTTGTGCGGAACTGTGACGTTGCAACCTCACTGCACTCTTTCAGTTTCTGGTATTTTCTTCCCTTACTAGAATTCACTTTGATAAACCACAAGTCAGAAGAGCAGCACATTTGGATTCCCTTTTTAATGCATTGTGTATGCTCCTGTTGAGTTTTAGTTTCCTTTTCAAATTTTCTGGGGAAAGGAAGAAATAGTAACACTTCAACATATTTTACAAGGCTGAAATATTTTGACAGATTCTGATTACTGAAAGGCTTTTAAGTTCCATACTTCAGAGCAAATTTAGAGATGAACCTCTCTTTTATTGAGTGTTCCAATAGATAACAAAAAAAGGCTACATCATGGGACATTTTAGTTAATAGTAGCACATTATACATAGAGAGAATATATATAATTCCATTCTCTGAATAGGTTCAAAATATTTTACATATTGGCACATCTATTTAAAATATCCTTCTGAAATATATGGGGTAGAAGACAGTGAGATGAAAGCCAGCATTTATTAAGCACTTAAGTTTTAGGTGCTTCATAAAATATGGCTCATTTAATCTTCACAATGGCCTTATTACATACAGTGTTCTCAAACTTTAGTCTACATAAGGATCTTCTGTGCAAGTTGGTAAAAAGGCAGATCTCTAGGGTCCATTCAGCCAAGATTCTGATTCAGCAGATCTTGAAGAATCCAAAGGATCTATATTTTTGACAATCCTTTCTAGATGACTCTGATAGAGGTGGCATGTGCAACACACTGTGAGAAACATTGCTTATTAAAGTTTACCCGATGATTTAGATGAACAAACCAAGAATCAGGAAGGTTAAGTAATTTATTTAAAGTCCCTTATTCATAGAAAATGAATGATTTTGTTCTTGAGAGTAAGAAAGTAAGTCTTACGAGGAATGAGGAAAAAGTTAAGAAACAAGAACAAAAGTATGAAACCATGGCATTGGAAAGTAATGACTATAGAAATAAGGAATACTGGTAGGGTCTTTTGGTTTTGGTCATGGCTAGAGTATTTGGTATTAAACGTATCTTCCCACCATGAAAAGGTACAAAAGATGGACAAAATATATAAAATAACTTGCAGATATTGTTTAGCAATCAACACAAGGCTCTGGCCATTGGAAGAAAGAAAAGATGAAGGTGAGTATTACATTTATCCTGGCTTTCTCCCTGAAAGTGCACAGAGAAAGTACAAGAAGAGAGTTTGTCTTGTTGGATCAAGTGAACAAAAATTGAAGTTTGGAGCTTCCAAGACATTGTGATTTGGAGACATAGGAAGTACTACATAGGAAGGACCCAAAGGTAGGAAGAACTCAAATCTACATAACCATTTTCTCTAGGACTCTTGATCAGCTCCTAATCTGCACACTTACAAGTCAAGATTTCAAAAGGCCTAGCAAAGAAAAACCACTAGAAGGCTGGAGACCTTAGCAAAGATTTCAAGGTTGAAGTGTGTTGAGAAAATGTTGGGTGTCAAGCCCAACTAGAGTAGAGAGACCTTTGTGAACATCTCAGGCTTTCACTTGAGACCTTGGAATAGCCATGCTCTAGAAGTAATGACCATGAACCAGGAGTAAGGGATACTCTCTAAGAGTAAGGGGGAAAGTTCAATACTCCATCCTAATAAAGCCTGAAAGCAAGCTTCAGCTGAATCAAAGTAATCCTCCAGTGGTTTAAAGACTTACCAGAACAAAAAAATTCACTTCCTTGGTTGCACTAGCCAAATCTGAAGTAATTATAAGATGCATGTAGCTAGTAGCTACTGGATTTCACAGCACACTTAGGAGCTTAACAAACCTAAGTTTGTCTTGCACACAAGTAAGGCCCAAATATAAGTTTTAGATCAAAGGCAATGGAGGTTTGATTATCATAGTACTCAGAAATCCAAACTGACAGAATCTCTGATATCTACAAATTGTGGTTTCCTGAATCACCCTAAGCATCAATATTCATGCTGGATTGAGGGAGAATATGGAGGGTCACTTGTAAATGATTTTCTGGACCAGAACTACAGGTGACATATATCCCTTCTGCTAATATCTCATCTGCTAATATCTCATGGATGGAGGAAGGCTGGTAAATGTAGTGGAAGCCCAGGTAGAATAGGAAACATATAAAGATTAGTCTACAATCTCAGCCACCCCTTGATAACTCAAGGTCTTCGTTACTAACCTCAATTATTATATACTGTCTTGATACTGCCTGGGACCATCTTCACCTAGGGTTGTTTGTCCTTCTGCTAAATGCTCCCAGACTCTGAGTTTTAAACAGTGGATTCTCCATCTTCTGCTACACATTTAGTAGTAGTAGTAGTAGTAGTAGTTTTCATTGTTGCTGTTGTTGTTTTAGCTTCCCCACTAAACTAAACTTAGATGAAACCAAAAATTTCTACAAGAAAATAGATATACAGAGTTGTTATATAAGTAATCCAAATTTTCACCCTTCCAGGTCAATTGGGTACTATACATTTCATTCTTAGAATAAAGTGTACTAGAATTATGTCTTCTCTTTTTCTCTCTATTCACTGGCTACTTCATTTATTTTAGGAACTTATGAAAGTTTTGAGATTGCTAGAAATCTGACTCTTGGTTAAGTTAGACATTGCTCTTTATATCTTTGACTGTTATAAAAGACTTATTTTCATAGAACATCTATTTTTATGGACTAGTAACTGGTAACATTTGCTGTATTGCAAGGAATTTCTATGTAATAAATGCCATCTGTAGTCAAGAGTGAAAGAACATTGTTTATGAACTAACTTTTGGACTTTCTGCAATGCGAATATATACAATATCCAGAGGCCTTTACCCAATTTGTAATTTAAAAATATAGCACAGTGTATAAAATGCTTCTCTAGAAGGACAGAATGTGTAATACTGACATCTAATTAATATTTTTAAGCACACTTTTATTATTAACTTATTCAACAGGCATTTATTGATCATATACTATATGCCAGTAACTGTCTTAAGCACTAAAGAAATAGTGATGCACAATTCAGACAAGGTCTCAGCTCACAAGAATGTAAATATCTGGGAAGGATCATATGTCTGAGTTCAAGGAGTTTACTGAAAAATTACAAAAATTGCTATGCAAGTGTTAAAACAGAAGAGTTAAGTAAACTAACATTTTTACCTTGAGTTTTGACTTGTATGGCATAGATTTTATACAAACCTACCACTACGTTTAGAAATGGACTTGGAGGAAGAAAAACACTCAGTAAGTGCATATAAACATGATATTGATAATCATGTGTACTTAAAATTAAAATCATTGTCCTTAGCAGGTAAATGCCTACATCTAAGTGAACAGAAATGATATATCCTCATCTCATAGCTTGAAATGTTCAACTGCTAGGACATGTTTTTTGGCAAACTCATCCTAATAAGAGGCCAATTCAAATATAGCACTGCTCGAAATCATGATCCTACATAGGAGGCCCAAGTTCTATTGTAAGGTGGAAAATTGGTGACTGCCTTAGTTTATTCCTGCTGCTAAAACAAATATACTTTAAATTGGGTAATTTATAAATAATAGAAATTTATTTCTCACAGTTCCGGAAGCTGGGAAACCCAAGATCAAGTTGTCAGCAGATTCAGTGTCTGGTGAGAACTCACTCTCTGCTTTCCAGATGGCACTTTGGTGCTGTGGCTTCACGGCAGAAGAGGCAGAAGGGGAAATAGGGAGAAATTCCCTTTCTCAAACCCTTGTATAAAGGCACAGATCCCTTCCATAAGGGCGGAGCCTACCAAATCAACTTCTTAATGGCCCCATCTCTTAATACAACTGTTGCGTTGAGGATTAAGTTTCAACATGAATTTTGGAGGGACACAAACATTCAAACCATAGCAGTAACATTTCCTCTGAAATGTTGGTGAGGAGCCACAAAGTCTAGGTTGTGCCTGAATTGAAGGGTTTGTGCAGTTTCAAACCCCCTCTTTAGCCCATTCACATGCAGCATCAGAAATACCTTCTACTTGGGCAAAGATGCATGTCAGGGTATCAACACTTCTTGCATATCCAGTAAATGAAGCAGGTATGTTGGATTTTTCCATTTTATTGTAAAAAATTTCATATATGCAGTAAAGTTGAAAAAAGTTATACACTGAACACCCTCATCCTTACCACCTAGATTCTACCTTAACATTCTAATATATATGCTTTATCACATATCAATCTATCCATATTTCTATCCATTTATCAATCTTATTTTTGATGGATTTCAAAGCAAACTGCACACCTCCAAATGATATGCACATGATTAACAAGAGCTCAGTATTTATTTATAGTTGTTTCCGTTTATAAAATTTACATACAATGACATGCACAAATTTTAATTGTCTAGTTAGTGAATTTTGACAAATGAATATACCTGTGTTACCCAAACCCCTATGTAGATATAAATTATTATTCTCACACAAGAATGTTCCCTCAGACCCCTTGCCTAAACTCAACCACCAGAGGCAAACACTGTTCTGATATTATTCTACCACAGATTAGATTTTCTGGTTTTAATATTTCATACAAACGGCATCATATAGCTTATATACATATGCAGTATATATCAGACAGTACAAGGCTTCTTTAACTTGGCATAATGTTTTTAACATATATTCGTGTTTTCTCATGGACCACTAATTCATTTCTTTATATATTGAGTGATATTGTATATATATTATATAAATATTCCAAAGCTTGTTTCTCCATTCTTATTTTGGTGGACACTTGGGCCAATTTCTGATTAATATGAATAAAGTTGCTAGGAATGTTACTGTACAAGTTTTTGTGTTAACGTGTGTTTATATTTGTTGGGTAAATGCATAAGAGTGGGATTGCCGTGTCGTAGAACAGCTGTATGTTTAGTTTTATAAGAAAATGGCCTACGACACGGCAATCCCACTGCTATGTATTTACCCAACAGACATAAAAGCATGGTAGCATTTTGACACCATGGATGAACTCAGAGAACATTATGCTAAGTGAAATAAGCCAGGCACAGAAGGACAAATACTGCAGGATTCAGCCTGTGTGAGGTATCTAAAATAGTCAAACCCATACAGGGAGAGAGTAAAATTTGGTGGTTGCCAGAGGCTTGGAGGAAGGCGAAAATGGGGAATTGTGGGTATAAAATTTGTGTCATGCAAGATGAAGAAGTTCTACAGATCTGCTATACAATGTAGTACCTATAGTTATCAGTACAGTATTTTGCATTTTAAAATATGTTATGAGGATACATCTCCTGTGGAGTGTTCTTATTCCCCCCCAAAGGAAATCCAGAAAGAAGCACAAAGAAATTTTTGGTGGTGATGGATATGTTTAGTACCTTGGTTGTGGTGATGGTATCACAGGTGTATGCGTATGTCCAAACTCATCAAGATGGTTATATTAAATATATGCAATTTTTTGTATATCAATTAGACCTCAATAAAGCTAAACATATTTAATTAATTAATTAATTTTTAAAAAGAAAGTGGCAGGCCATTTTCTAAAGTGGTTGTAAAATTTTAGAATCCTACCACTAATGTATGAGTGTTCCATTTGTTCCACAGCCTAACCAACATTTGGTGTTTTCAGTCTTTTTAATTTTAGCCATTCTGGTGAGTGAGCAGTGGTATCTTATGATTTTGATTTACATTACATAATGAATGACGTGAACACATTTTCATGTACTTATAGCCCATTCATATATTCTCTTTTATGAAATGTCCTTTCAAATCTTTTGTTCATCTTACACTGAGTTATTTTGTCCTTTTATTGTTGAGTTCTATGTACATCTTGATTCCAGCCCTTTGTCAAATAGCTATTTTGCAATTATTTTCTCCAACCTGTTGTATTCTTAATGCTATCTTTTCATGGGCAAAATTTTTTAAATTTTGATGAAGTCTAATTGATTGATATTTTCTTCTATGGTTATTTCTTTCCGGGACTGAATAAGAAGCCTTTATCTACCACTAAGTCATGAAGATATTCTCCTGTTTCTCAATAAGAGCTTTATGGTTGTAGCTTTTACATCTAGGACTATGGTCCATCTCTAATTAATTTTTTGTGTATGGTGTGAAGTAAGGCATATAGTTCATTTTTTTCAGTATAGTATCTAATTATTCCAGCACCATTTGTTGAAAAGACTTTTCTTTCCTTACTGGATAGCCATGGAAACATTCTCAAAATTCAAATAACCATATAAATAGGGTGTTGTTCCTGGGCTATCTATTCTGTTCTATTATACTTATCTATTTGTGGATCTTTATGCCTGCACTCTAGTCTCTTGATTATTGTAGCTTTAGGCTAAGTCTTAAAGTTAGGGAATGTAAGCCTTTCATCTTTATTCTTCTTTTCAATTATGCTTTGGATATTCTAGGTTACTTGCATTTACATATAATTTTTTTAATCACCTTGAAAATACCTGGCAGTATAATTGGGACATTACTTAATCTATAGATGAATTGAAATCTTAAACCTATTGGGTCTTACAGTCAGTGAACATAGTATATATCTACATTTATTTAGATCTTCTTTAATTTTTCCCAGGAACATTTTGTAGTTTTAACTGTAGAGTTCTCTTTGTTTAAAGATTTTTTTTAAACTTGTTAAAATTTATTTTTTGGTATTTTATGTTTTTGATGCTAAAATAAATAGAATTGTTTTTAATTTAATTTTTCAATTGTTTTCTGCTGGTGTGTAAAATTATAACTGATTTTTAAATATTACCTCATATCCTGTGTTCATGCAAAGCAGACATACTAGTTCTAGCAGGTGCTTAGTACATTCCATAGGATTTTCTAATTAAAGAATCATGTCATCTGCTGCAAATAGAAACAGTTTTATTCTTTGTTCTGGTCTTTTATGCCTTTCTTTCTAGCCTTATTGTAATGACTAGGACCTCCAATACAATGAAGACCTCCATTATAATAGAAATTGTGAGAGTGGGAAATCTTACCTTGTTCCTAATCTTACTAGGGAAGTGGTAAATATTTTCCAGATTGAGGAATATCCCTGTATTCCTAATATGCCAAAATCTTTATAATGAATGGGTATTAAATTTTCTTAATGTCTTTTCTACATCTATTGATTAATCATATATTTCTCCTCTTTTATTCTATTGATATGATGAATTATGTTAAATAATTTTTAAATAGTAAACAAACCTTGTATTCCTAAAATAAACCACCCTTGAAGATAATATAATATTGCTGAATTTGATTTGTTACACTTTTAAGTATTTTGGATACACGTGTATGAGGGATATTATTCTTAACTTTCTTTATTTTGTAATATCCTTGTCAGCTTTTGGTATCAGGGTAACTCTGGTATCATAAAACAAGTTGGGAAGTGTTCCTTCTATTATCAGAGAGTTTTTTAAGATTTGAAATATTCCTTCCTTAAATCTCTGATGGAATTCAAATGTGAAACTATCTGTGCCTTGTGGGAAAGTTTAGAATAATAAAGTCAATTTCTCAAAAGGAAATCAAGAAAAAATCCCATTTATAATAGTATCAAAAATTATAAATAACTTAGGAATAAACTTAAGGTGGTGAAAGACTTGTACACTGAAAACAACAATACATTGAAAGAAATTAAAGTAGACACAAATAAATGGAAAGATACCCCACACTCATGGATTGGAAGACCTAACATGGTTAAAATGTTCATACTCCCTAAAGAGATATACAGATTCAATGCTATTCCCATCAAAATCCAGGTGGTATTTTTACAGAAATAGAAAAGACAATCTAAAATTCATATCAAGTAAAAAGAGACCCAGAATAGTCAAAGCAATATTGAGAAAGAACAAAGCTGGAGGCATCACACTTATTGATTTCAAAACATATAACAAAGCTACAGTCGTCAACACAGTATGGTACTGACATAAACATAGACATATAAACCAATGGAACAGAATAGAGAGCCCAGAAATAAATTCACACATATATGGTCAATTGATCTTCAACAAGGGTGCCAAGAATACACAATGGGAAAAGAATAGTCTCTTTAATAAACCGTGTTGAGAAAACTGGATATTCACATGCAAAAGAGTGAACCTGGACCCTTATCGTATACTGTACATAAACATACACTTGAAATAGATTAAAGACTTAAATGTAAGATCTGAAACAGTAGAATTCCTAGAAGAAAACATAGGGAGAATGCTTCAGAACATTGGTCTTGGCAATGATTTCTTGGATATGACACCAAAAGCACAGGCAATAAAAGCAAAAATGGACAAGTGGGGCTACATCAAGCTAGAAAGGTTCTGCACAAGGAAGGAAACAATTAGCACAGTGAAAAGGCAACCTACAGAATGAGAGAAAATATTCGCAAACTATATATCTAATAAGGGGTTAATATCCAAAATATGTGAAGAACTCCTACAACTCAATGGTAAAAAAAAACCAAATAATTTGATTAAAAAGTGAGCAAATTATCTGAATAGAAATTTTTCAAATTTATCAAAAAAGATATACAAATGGTATATGGAAATACCATATATGAAAAGGTATTCAACATCACCAGGTATATGAAAATGTGCTCAACATCACTAATCATCATGGAAATGCAAATCAAATGAATATACCTGTGAATATTCAAAACCACAGTGAGATATCACCTCACATCTGTTAGGTTGCCATTATCCAAAAGAAAAGAATAACAAGTGTTGTCAGTGAGAGTGTAGGAAAAAGGGCACCCTTGCACACTCTTTCTGGAAATGTAAAACAGAACAATCATTGTGGAAAACAGTATAAAGATTTCTTATAAAATTAAAAATAGTACTACCATATTATCCAGCAATCCTACTTTTGGATATGTAACCAAAGGAAGTGAAATCAATATCTCAAAGAGATATCTGTGATCCCACGTTCATTGCAGCATTATTTATAATAGCTGAGATATGGAAACAACATAAGTGTCCATCAATAGATAAATGGATAAAGAAAATGTGAAATATATTTCTATGCATCTATCAGATATATGTATGATGGACTATTATTCAGCCATAAAAAAGAAGGAAATCCTGCCATTTGTGAAAACATGAATGAACCTGGAGGGCATTATGCTAAGTGAAATAAGCCAGACACAGAAAGGCAAATACTGTATAGTATCACTTATATGTAGAATCTAAAAAAAAATCAAACTCATAGAAGCAGAGTGTAAAATGGTGGTTGCCGGAAGCAGGTGGGAGGTGCATGGAATGGGGTGATGTTGGTCAAAGGATACAAACTTTTAGTCATAAGATGAGTAATTTCTGGGGATTTCTTGTGCAGCATAGTGACGATAGTTAATAATTCTGTATTGTATACTTGAAATTTACTAAGATTATATCTGAAGTGTTCTCACCACATACACACAAAAGGTTACTACACAAAGTGATGGATGTTTTAATTAGCTTTATTGTGGTGATCATTTCACAATGTACATGTATATATCAAATCATCACACTGAAAACTTAAATATATACAATTTTATATGTCAATTATACCTCAATAAAGCTGTTCCATGGTTATTAATAATTCTCAGGCACTCCAAGACGTAAAATCATCAATTTAATAGTTTAGCTTTTTTAGAGATGCAGATAAAATTGGATTAGGAGTCAGAAGTCCTGAGTACATTGTACATAAGTTTTAGTAATAGTGTTTTATTTTTCAGCTTTTAATTTTAGTCTGTAAAATGATCATTGTATGTGCTTTTTCTAAGTCACAGGGTTGTTTATGAGGATCAAATGAAATAATTAAAGTAAAAGAATATGACAGATTATAAACCACTATGTAAACATAAAATACTATTATAAGAATCTTTCTTTTTTTTCTTTCTCTTTCTTTCTTTTCATTTTCTTCCTTTCTTTCTCCCTTTTTTCACTTTTTAGAAACCACAATGAAAACATTGTCCATTATTTCATCTGGTATATATATAATTACATTTAGTGCCAGGAAGAAAGGGTTAATATGTTCCCGGTAAAGTGTTAAGCTGCTTATTGTTGTTCTTGTTGTTCTTGTGGTTTTAATCTGCAATACTACATTATGACCCCCTTTGCCTTATAATACAGGAGTCCAAAGCTAAATATACAGTTCCATTTACGGGAAGCTCACCCAAATGCTTCTTCTCACTTCCCTTTATTTCTTGAATCTTTTATTTTTTCACTTGCTCTATTTTTTGGTATAGTTTAAAATTCTAAGTCATTTCTGGTTCTGTTTTTAATTATTTACTTATACTCCATCTCATTCTAGGAAGTATTTAAAAGTTCATATTTAGAAGTAGATTAAAAACAGTATATACCACAAATAAGAACAGTGTATTCAACCCAACAAACACTCCTGGTTGATTCCTTGCCCAAAATTGTTCTGAAGTCTTGTATGATCTCGGTCCCTCACATTCTTAGCTGCTTTAAGAATCGTGTCTTCGGTATGTTTCCTATTTCTCTCTTTCTTCCCCTCATTGTTTCTCATTATTTTGGGCTTTCTCTTGCCATTCTTTCTTAATTCAATTTCCTTTCCTCTATTCTGTGTTTCTTCTTTCCATTTCTGTGTCTATTTCCAAGTCACTGGGTGTTTTAGTGGAGGACATATAACTTTTCAAAATTGTAAAGTATTCCCAAACCGGCTCATTCTCCACCCAGGTCAGTTCATTACTTGTTGCTTAATGAACATTTTAGTGTTAGGAGGCTGATGCTAGGAATGCGTATTTGTGTGCCGTATAGAATTGTCTTAACCCTGACCTGATAAATTGTGTGTGTGTGTTTTAAATCATGAGATCTGTGATCACACTTCAGAGTCAAAGCGATTGGGTCCTAGATAAGTTTCCATGACACCCATTTATCATCTGGCAGTTTCAAAGATTTGATCATGACAAAGAACTAGGAACAATTCTCGCTTCACACACTTTTGTGATAATGAAACTCCTCCCCACCAGCTACCGTGCTTCGGAACCCTAAAAATACAGTTCATTAGACAAGTGAAAAATGTACAGCTGGTGCCCTCTTCTTCAATTTCTTGCTTCTGGCCCAGGCCCCGCCTCTCATAACTTCATCTCAAGCAGTACTGCTGGCAGTCAGAACTGGCCAAGTGGACTGTTACCGTTATCTGGACAGAAACCATTTGTTGTTAAGATGGTGCCCTCAGACCAGCTCTGCTTTCTAAGAAGTGAGAAAGAACCTGTCGTTAAAGGAGGTACAGAGCAGAGGCTTGGCAAGTTAAATGTAAAATTTACTGAAAAGGATCTAGCGTTTCCTTTAAATTCTGTGCAACACTTAGCACATTGCTGGAGCTCTTGATCCCACACTGTGGTTGTTTGAGTGAAGGAGGAAGGGCTGGAGGGAGTGTGACTTGCTTAACCAGAAAACCCCTAAATAAGGAAAGGCATTGTGTTGTTGCCTCCCTAAGAGGGATTATGGACAGTGTAAATGGGAAGACTTGAATTATTTACGAAAACTGTTAATCGCAGGCATGGTTGCCAAGGGAATGAGGCAAGGCGTCCTCAGGTAGGTAGTCTCCTGCCAAAACTCCAACTTCTTTTTCTTTTATTCTTTTGCAAATTCTAGTAATCTTTTCAAACTTCTCTTTTTGGTAGTTGATCCTGGAGATGTGCATGTTTAATGTGGCAGAAAAACCTGGAAACACCTCCAATAAAACTGAAACAGAAGCAGCTTACAAATGAGAGCTCAAGGGGAAGCAGAAGCTGTTTTCCAGATTGACAGTTGAAAAGATGAGGGACCCAGGTACCTCTGTTCAAAGAAATGTGAAATTATTTTGCCTGTATGCTCTGTTTCATAGCTGTGATGTCATCTCGCACAATATTGATATCCCTTAAAAGAAATGTGAGGAACAAAACAGGCTTAGTCAAGCAAAGGATGCATTCTCCTCCACCTTTTGGAGATAGAGGCCGCCTTCTCTCTACCTCCAAAATGGAAATAAGAATGCAAACCTCAGTGTTCCTCTTTCCTTGCAGGGATATGTTGAAGATGCAAAATTGCAACAAGCACAAAAATTATGTAGTGATCTTTTTATACTGTGGTCAGAGACATATTTGCAAAATGCAGATCTGATCATATCATGGATCTCCTGGTTTAAAACATGTCAATGATTCCTGTTTCTCTGGGGTAAAAGATGAGCATCTGTATCCCAGCCCAGGCTAGCCAGCCCCTGCGTGACCTGGCTCCACCCCGAAACCCCTCCTAGCTCTTTGTCATCCAACCACACTGGTCCTCCTTCAGTCCCTCATAAGCACTGGTCCCTTGGGCTGCAGGGTCTTTGCAGAAGCAACTCCCTCTGTCAGGAATGATATTCCCTCCTATCTTAACCTCATCAATCTACACATTCTTCTGAGTTCATTTCCTCAAAGTAAGGAATATGCCTCTCTTACATGCGTTTATAGCTCCTCTCCTTGTTAATACCATACTTATAACCTGTTAACTTACATCTGTTTGTGAGGTTTTGTGTCTAATGCCTATTTCCCCACAATACTCGAACTCTGCTTTTGTTCATATTTTATCTCCAGGATCCAGCAGTGTTCCTGGGACATGGTAGACATTTAATGTGTAGTGAGTAAAGGGGAAAAAAGACAGTCAGACGAAAGAAAATACTAGTGAAAGGATGAAAAATGAAGGAGAGAAAGCAAGGAAAAAGAGAAAGAAAATGAAGAAGAAAGGAAGAAATGTCTTCCTGGAGAAGAAACATTGAGGTCCATGATTATTTGATGTAAAACAAATCTAGCAGCACAGTTACAACTACTTACTAGGCTTATAAAGTTTTTTTGTTTGTTTGTTTGTTTCTTTTTTCTTTCCCATGGCACCAGCTCACCCTTTCCTAAAACCCACCTGCACCACACATGGCCACTCTATACTGCTAGTCTATAAGCAAAATTTTGTTTACTGTGCTATTATTATAGAACACCGGTATGGATTAAGATGAAGAAGGTTCTGAAAACAGACAATGAGTCAGAGTTTTATATAGACTAATCTAGCATTCATTACATGATGTTGGAACCTTACATATCACATGAATTAGGAGAATCTGTTCTTGTAAAACAGCCAATTCTTTTATGTAAATTACTCCATATATGACTGGTAAATAGGGAAAGATGTTCTTATCACACAGAAGCATTGTTGGTTCTTATATATTGTTCCTTAGTAGCTTAATGTTTTAAAGTTATCCAGAACAAGCTTTGTCACAATTAAAGAAAAAGCTTACAATTCACGAAGATCTTCAGAAAAATGCTGAAAAATCTACAAAAGCGCTTTCCCATAGTGCTTCGAGAACATCTCCACATATTCGATTATGTTAAACTCGCTGGTGAAGCCGCCAACACAGATTAAGAACATGCAAAGATATTAATCTCTGTATTAAAACAAAGGATTAATGAAAAAGTCTGCACATTAGATCAGATTTTTAATTTTGATAAAAATGGTTCATACATCTCAAAGGAAAAAGTAGAAGCCCCAGGTTTTAAGGCTGCTAGTGGCTGACTCTGAAGCCAGGTGCCAATGCTGTTAGGGGGTTATCTATGCCAGTAATTTTTTGATAGTAATTATTTTGGGTCTTTTTAGTGTTCTGCTTTCCAAATTCCACAGTTTTAAGTGGTATCCCCACCTATTTTTCCCATGGGCAAAATTTTCAGTGCTCAATTTTGCAGAATGTGAGGTTTTTCAATAGCACAAACATTGGCATTATAGCATTTCTGCTATATTTTATGCCACTATCTCCAACTTAAAAAAAGCTAAGATTTTATCTGGCTACTTGATTATGTTCCTTCAAAGCATGAAAAATATGTATTGTTTCAATATTTGGGCTGACTTCTATAGACTCTAGTCAAGTGGCAACTTGGGTTTCTGGCTTTTCATGAAGGTACAATTTTTCTCTGGTTGACAGAAAACATTCTACAACCACTTCCATACATTTCATAGGGATCAGTACTGCCCATTCCCCAAATTTTGTATTTGAGTCCGTCATAATTACAAATCCTTTCCTGAAAACTGCATAACTGTCCCTGTTTATAATCCTAATGTCCCCAAAGCCCTGGATATCTGGACCCCTTCTCTGTTTCTCCTTAGTGTCCTAGGAGATTTTATAAACAAAGTTTCCCTAATAAGATATATATATATATATATAAATAAAATATATATCTGCATATTTTATATATACACATACATGTATGTATATATGCTACAGAGGTATGCAGATTAGGCCCTACCATAACCTTGCTTCACAGAGATATCTATGCACAGGCATCTACTAAATTGAAGAAGTTCATTGTTTCTCCCACTATTGAGTGAAATTACCCAAGAGTAGATCTATGCCGGCTTACGTACGTATTGCATAAAAACCATTAGCCTTGAATTTTCTCTTGGAGAAGGTGGTCTCCGTTACAACCACTTCTCCCTGTGTGTGCACACACACACAACTGTTGATACAAGGAAACCCATGATTTTCAAACAGTGGTTGGATAGAAGAGGAAAACGGCTGGCAAACCAGCTTCAAATTCTTGTTTTGTCTTTCTATCGGCATTACCTTGAGAAAATTATTGAACCTCTGTGAGCTTCAGTTTCTCCATCACTAAAGGGGGATAATAATAGGATGAGGACAATAACAGAGAGTTGTTGTGAAAATCAAAGTAAATAAGATGACCAAAGTCAGTCCCTTCACAGTGCCTGGCACATAGTAGGTGTTCAATAAATGTTTGATATTCATATGATCAGCAAATGTTTGTAGAACATTTGCTACATACCAAACATTAGACTGTGTTCTGGGAATAAAGAGATAAAAGATGGGATTCCTGCATTGCATGAGTTTAAATCCTCATAGTGGTATTGGTAAGGAAATGAATAAAGTCCAGCTACGATGGTTGAAGCAGGCATAGTAGGCCTAGGAGATCACAAGGAGAAACATGCAAACCATACTCAGAGATTCAGGGAAGGTTTCCCTGAGAAGTAATGCTTGATCCGGACCTTGAAAACTAGGTAGACATTAGCTAGGTAAAGAATAGGGTAAATGCTATTCTAGGCAGAAGGAACATGCAAGTCATGTTCCTTTAAAGTTTAAAGTCATGCAAGCAATGAAGACTGCACAACAAAGTCAAAGAAATGCAAATAATTGGCAATCTACCTGAAGGATTGATAAAGTTGACAGCACATGATTTTGGAAATTATGCATTGACTGGTATCATCTATTTCACTGTTTTATAATTGCCTGGTTATTTATCTTTTGTATCTACCATAAAGTACAGCCCATGAAGACAGAAACATTGTCTATCTTGCTCAATGTTTTATCTCAGGCAGAAAGTACAGTGTCTAAAAAATGGAAGAAGAACAAAAAATATCTGAAGAAATAAATGAATGTAACTTGTCCCAAACTATTCGTTTTTAAATATGGAAGCATCGACTCAGAGAGGTTAATTTACTTGTCTAAAGACACATGGTGGATTTGATATCTGACTCTGAATTCCTGTCATCCTCCTTCCAGGTCTCCATGACACTGCTAAATTGCAAGTGGGCAAGAACTGACACTAGAGTATATTAGAGATGGGTGAGAAGCCAGATGACAGCTCTCAATACTGCCCTAGGCATTCAACCAACCTGAAATCTCTGCATTAGGAATGCAATTTAATCTTTTCTCAGATAATTTGGTAACTGAGAATTGAAGCACAGGAGCACACAAATTGTAAAATGTATAAATTCTACTCTGGTAATTAGGAAGAATCCATATCCTTGGAATTAAGTGGTTTTTTTCTCTCGTCTAGAAGATCCAAGACCTTTCATTGTAAAACTTTGTTAGATGAGCATGACAATATCTAGGAATGGAGGGCATCCAATCCACCACTGAGTCCTGTCAATTCTACCTCGTCACTGCTTCTTCTATCTGTTCACTTCCCGATGTCTCCCCCCCACCACCCAAGATCAAGCCACCATCACCTCCACACAGCTCCCTAGCAGTTCTACCTCATTTATCCTCTTCCCATCTGTTTCCCACTCAGAAGCAAGAGTAGGATATTAAAATAAGTGCCTGATTATTTCACTCCCCTACTTAGCACTTTAAGGATATTGTATGTCTCTTATGAATACCAAAATTTTTGATATGGTTCTTGAAGCCCTAAACAATCTAACTTACTAAATTTACTAAACTTACAAAGCACATTTGTTTTTGTGTATAAAACAGGTAGATAAAAAAAAGTTGTTTTCCTTCAATCTTAAGAACTTTAAGATCCACAAGGCAGTAACCACATGCACACACATTATAATTCATATGCACACATGTGAGCACACATGTACATACACATCATAACTTGAATCCAAACCCCATTAGAATTCATATTTCTTAGGCATTGTCTGTCTTTATTTTAGGTTTTAACATGTATTTGACTAAGGCTTAAAAACCTTCACAAAAAAATATAGTCCTAAGTACCTCAATAGGCCATGACGCTAGATAATATTAAGGGATTCCTTCTTCTTCTCTCTCCTCTTCCCTCCTCACCTCTATTTCTCTCTCACAGAAAACAGGCTCTGTGACATGAGACAAACGACCCTCTCCAGAAGTTATTACAGAGATTGTCTGGGCTCTACTTTTCCTTGATATACAGATCAGTCTAGGGGAAAAAATGTCCTTTGCATCTTCACCAATAGAATCTTGGTAAAGGGAGCCACATCTACTGAAACAAGCATGTGTAAAAAGTTGCCCTGTGTTTGGGTTGTTTTTCTTGGTGTTTGTCTATGTGTCTGATGAAACACCCATAAATTCCCCTTTTGCCCCACTCCACACCATTATTCTGTTTGTCTCAGAATAAATATTGTGATGGCTGGATCAACCCCTGGATGCCAATCTCTGTCCTTTGAAGCTGACTGTTGGACCAGACAACCACACTATTGCTCATCTTTTAATGCCTCTGGCCAATCTGCCAGTTTGCCTAGATGTTTAAGTTCCAGCCGGGCAGAATATTTACCTATTTACTCAGGTGTTTGGGAACAGAAAAGGGTCCATTTTATAAACAAGTCTTTACACTGCCTTGCCTGGGGATATGTTTCTGCTCTATAAAATTTAAATAAATCAGTTTCCGAAGAGTGGTACACCACTGACACCATTTTTATAACATGACAGTTCTTCCCAATAGGGCAAAGAGGTTTCAATTATCTTGAATAGGAACCACTTTAGAAATGATGTGATCTATATCGTTAGCCTTTATTGTCTTTGTAGCCATCGTAATGGGGACAGGTCTCAGTGTAATAGGAAGAGAAAGTGGCTGGCATTAAAATGACTTGTTTGTGCAAACTCGATCCCAAACAACTCCTGAGATCAACAGGCACTGAATCGGTCCTAGAACATCACTAATTAGGCCAACAAATACACGATACAGCATACTGTATACACTACAGCGTGCACACACACACATACTCACAAGCATTTGAACATTTACCCCTTACAGCAAAAATTCATTCTCATGATATCAAAAAATAGTGATATGTTTAATATTAAGAAATGATTGTATTTCATAGCAAGTGTCACCATAATTAGTTACAGATTACTGGGCAATGAGCAGATGACTTTCTAGTGATGGACAAGAGAAAGTTAAAGAAAGCTCCAAGTGGGATGGTGGATGGAAGCATCGAGGAAGGAAAGCATTGATGGAAAAATGTCCAGAGTTAAATATAAACTGACAAACTAACAAGGGAGAGTTAGAATGCAGCAGTAACCACAAGGGAACATATTTACTTAACAAGATGTCTGGATGAAGTAGTTAAAAAATAGGAAAGCCCTACATTGTCCATTTGGCTTGAAATTATGTAACATTGAGGAGTCAGTGCTAACTCTGGGCATTTGTAATCTAATAGGTATGCCTTACAGAGTCTAAATGAAATTGATGTTTTTGTAACAGGATTGTAAGGAATATGATATATGTAATGATATCGTCTTAGGTTTAGGAATGGAGTGCCCACTGAACTATGGGCTTACTGTTGAGCTTAGGAGAAACTAATATAGTCATGCACATGTAATAAGCACATGAAAGCATAGTCTAAGGATACATAGGAGCATTGTCTCAAATAGGATGCCAGCCAGAAAATCCCTACTGAAGACCGACAAGGACCCAGTATTTTGTTAAACTGCCTTTTGTTAGAATATAGATGCCTAGGGAGGCAAATCAGGCGAGTTGTAGTTTAAGCAAAGGGGAGAGTCTTAAGTCAGCAAATGAAGTAAAAAGCACATGTAGACAAATTACTCTTGAAAAATCTCTTTCTTATGGATATCAAAATCTGAAAATGACCGATCTTCATTAAAGAATGAAAGTAAGGAAAACTCTACATCCAGATGTCAAGGCATGAAAGCCAGCCTGTTTTTAAGATAATTGTGAAATCCCTCATCATAAACGCGGGATCAGGGGAGAATTTTAAAATATTCTGCTTTCCTAAATGTCTTGCCCTTTCTGTTTGAAAATGAAGTCTCTACAACTTTAATATATGATAATAGACCTGTGAATTTGTTTGTTGCTATGAGGACTTGGATGGGGGTGGGCTGGATATTAAATGCAAATGTGAAGGAACTCCATTGAAAGGAGTAAGATGCTGAGGTTGACTTAATATCCTTTATATTGCCAGTGGATAAGACAGTGGACCATAGGGGAAAATTTTTAATTTTCTTTATTCCATCCATGATTTCTTAATCTGTATTGCTTGAGTAAAAAAGAACAAACAAATGACCAAATCGATATCAGTAGACTTATCTCCACCCTTGGAGAGAAAGCTTCTGGCTCCAGAAGCCCTGTTTAGCTATTTCCTCAGTAGGAAGGATATTCAGGATAGTGTAGGGCTTCTTCAGTGCTTTTCTTCTTCCCAGATGTCCCCTGCTGCACACATATACCATAGAAGATGACAGCAAGAGCCAACTTCACGTTTCTAAGGGCTAAAATCATGTCTCTTTTTCCTTGTAATAATCCACAATTGGTTGTGGTGTAGAGATTAACCACTGACCTGCAATTGGAGACTAGAGTTGAGTAGATGTTATGTAATGATGATGGTGATTGCATTCTCACCTGAAAGAGTCCATTTGGAACACCATCCCTTCATAAAACTCAAGCAGGGAGGGATATCAATTCCAGATGTTAAGTTACAATCATAGACTTATTTATCATGACACATCTCAGATTAGATTTTTTTCCTTTGTCATCATTGAATGTGTCCTTTAAGAAGAGATCAGCATTCCCAAATTACTAATTTTCAATAAGGAAAGAAACCTTTATATAAACAATTGTTCCTCTCCATCATTAATTTAATGGAAATAGTGCAATTATGGTAAGAGAGGAAATTGCAATCACAAACTCTTCTCGGCTGCTCACTCTTCCTGTGTTTAAAAATAAAAATTATCCTTCCAGCAAATGTTGTCTACAAAAATACAAGTTGCAGGATAGGATTATTTCGTGACTTCAAATAAGTTGTTTTATTTCAAGAAAACACTTCCTAAAGTTTTCAAAACTTTAGCTGAGCTACAAGATATATAAGCAGTTTAGATATGACCAAGACAGTGTCTTCCCCTCCCGGCTAACCTTTTATTAAAAACCACGCACTTTATTTCTACACTCTGAGCAGATCCTAGACAACTCTGTGCATACAAGTCCCAGAGCAGACATAAAAACCAGATGGGAAAGAGATTTACAAGAACCAATCTCAAAAGAATATTTGCAAGCAGAATGTCAACTCAACATTGATTTCAGCAATGTATTTTGATTTACAATACAGATGTCTTTTTAGAATTTTCATTTCTCCTTATGTATGAACAAAGTACAAGGAGGATATAGTCCCAGCTGCTCACTTCAAATGTTCCAGCCCTAAACAAACAAACAAAAATTATCATTTACTTTTATCCTCTGTGAAGTTCAGACTTTTTAGTAGATTTTATAGGCAAATTGCTAAGTCAAGCAGTTGCCCCTCTCCTTAAGAATATTACCCTGAGGATACAACTTTGTCACATCTCAAGGACTTTAACAAGGCAGAGAGAGAATAAATGTATTTCCATTTGTCACTCCCTCATCATACAACAACAATATATAGAAAAACTTTATGGCAGTGACAAAGAGCAGTGCGCTACATACTGAAGATAGAAAAAACACCTTCAAGTAGTTCATTGTCTCCTTAAAATGAGATTTTAAAAAAGCAATGTGTTGTAGAATATATAAAGAAGTATTTGAACACTGAGAAGGAAACATATAACTCTATCATAAAGAGCAAGGTAAGAAGGAAAAATAGAGGTAACAAGATGCAGCTGTTATAAGTATGTAAATCTAATGAAAATTGAACCTCTAAGGATAGATTGTTTGCTTCTTACCTTCATTGGTCATAAGAAACAAAATAAAACTTGAAAGAATTAAGTATCAGAAAAGTCAGCAAACATTTAATGGACAGATTATACAAATAATTTCCAGTTGATAAGGCATATGCACTTCATGGAAGAAGATCTGAAGTATACTTTGGTAGCCCATGTGCAAGATGCCTTTGATTTATTTAGTGTTCAAAAGATTACAATATTTAATTTCAACATTCTTCCATGTTTCTACCATATGTAAGTATAATGAGCACCTTCATCCAAGATTTATTGAGCTCCTACTGATGTGATTGGATTTGTGACATGGGGAAAGGAGAAACATGGTAGGAAGTCAATACAGGGAAATAAATGTGGCGAATATGTGTACACTCAGGCAGCACTGTGATCACACAATCTATTTTTGGAGGACTATATGCATCAATTGGTTTAACGTTGACAGTACAACTTCTGCAAAAACACCCAAATTTTACTGACCCTATCAACCTATGAAAAGTTAGAAAAATTTGCTCACCCAGAAAAGAAATCCACAATAAACTTTCCACGATGAAACTTTACTTTTTTTCTCTCTTTTCAAATGATAAAGAACAGGATTTATACAACAACACTAGCTTTAAAAAATCCTTTGTATACTGTTTACTGTGTGAAAAGATAATGTTCTCTATTGGGCCAAAAGTTATTTGGTTAGCCCCCTCTCTCTATTAGCCAGTTCTTGTACATTCTTTGGTATGAAATGTACCTCTGAAGTAATGGTATTAATTCCACATGTGACACTTATTCACAGATTTTATTATAAAGCTCAGCCATTCACTCCAAAAGCACCTATCTCATTGTTTCATAGCCATAGTTTTTGTCACAATAATCTTCATGGTTGGCAAAGCACTTTCACATTCATTATTTCATTTAATCTTTGAAACAACACTTTGAGGTAGGTAAAGTGTTAATAGGCCCATTTTTAGATGAGGAAACATTTTCAAAGTGCTTATGTAACTTAATAAAGGTTACACAGCTAGTAATAAATATTCATAATGGTGAACTCTAGACCTCAAAAGAATGGTTGAACATGACCTATATCACAGTGTTATTATCTGGTCTTATTTTATTCCAATTCGTGGAAAATATGATAAAAGGGGTCACTCAGGATTAGCCAGAATATTTGATTAACCCAAGTGTCCTAAAACAATATTAAATATCCTACATTTTCATTTTTTAGAAATGCAGTTCAAATTTCTAAACTTAAAGAAGCAGAGTGACTCTGGAGTAGAGTTTTGGGGGTATAAATTTCCAACTTTTCCTTGAAAGGAATAATTCATCAAAATGTGCATTTGATGAAAAACTGGGCTGAGACCTTGAAGGCATGTGATTACAGTCAGTTTATGCTCTAAGCTTCCAAGAACGTATTCTGTGCAGCAGATGTGATTCAAGAATGACAAGAGGAGCTGTACAAGTTTTTCTGTTTCTCTCCAGTTCAGCCTCCTTGGATTGATAAATGGGCTTAGTTACATCTTTCCTGAAGGACATCATTTAATGTTCTGTTGGTTGGTTTAATCTCCTAGCACTAGCTGGGACCCAGGAAGGGCAACTTCTTGGAAGAAAGTAAACAGTAGGCAAAAAAGAGTTTTAAAGCTCAGCCTACAGTGGAGGGGGCTCTTACTCAAATGGTAACTTGACCTTGTTGTGAGAAGAAACACATTGAAACTTATAAAGAAATTCTTGACTTTAATTACCTACACTTAAGAAAAATACAAGTAGCACCAACCTATAAGAGCGCCTCTAGGTCTATGTTTATATTGTTCAATACAATATAAGAATTTGCTAAAATAAAAAGGAGAATGTGGAAACGAAAATGTGTTTTTCTCCTTTTTTGCCTCAATTAAGGCTTATTTGGCAAACTGTGTTACCGTTTTCTAAAATGAATTATATGACTAATATATTAATTTCACAAATATTTATTATTGCAAGTGAAATAATGAATTAACTCAATTATCCTGATCATGAAAGCAAAATGTTGTATTCAAAGGCCTCTTTTGCTTTGATTGTCTTGGTTATTACAAGTAAAAGCATTATCATTGTCTATCTGAATTTTCAAGCTATGTCTAAAAACAATTTCAGTACTTTTCCTGTAAGAATTTTTCAGTCTGTGGGAAGTCAAACCCTTTTAAGAGATTCTAAAAGATCTGCAATGAATAAATAACATTATTCTCCAAGGAACTCAAGAGTCCTTTACAGGCTCTGTAGTACTTTCAATATACAGGTAAAAGCTCGTTGTAATGAATTCCCCAAGACATGCAATTCTGTTGTAGTGGATCTGGATAGTAATGAAGGCACTGATAGAAGTGACTTTTCCAGTCTCCTGGAGGAGGGAATGAAACAGCCACTCTGTAGCAAACTAACAACTGGGGGGAAAATTAGCTCTGAATCAAGCAAGGACAAAATGGAATACATCACGCGCACAAACTCACTGTCATTCCTCTCTCCCAATCCTAGTTTAGATAAATGTTTCAGATGAGGAAGATTGGAGGTGAGACGGGGAAGGAATGAAAAAATCTAAAAGGCTAAATTATCTTCTTGATTGTACTCAGCATCCTTAAGAGGATCCCGCACAGTAGATCTTATCAAAGGTTCTATAAAAGCTTCTCCTGCTATGTTATTCTTTAAGAAAACAAAAACAAAAACAAATAACGATGACTCACTATTGCCTACAAGAGAATGAACATATTCTTGAGTAGCGCACTGAAGGCCCTCAACCTCTGACTTTGGCGCATTTGTCTTCCTGTCATTCCATGCGTCTGCCTCCCTTCCTGATCCCGGTCCCCTCTGCCCCAACCAGACTGAGTTGCAAAGGGCCTGCTGGACCATATGCTGCCCAAGTGGCTGCACCTGGATCTGCTACAGAGCCCTTTCCTACTCTAGGTCTCTGTCAGAGTGGCAGCCTTTTGTGTCACCCACTATAAGAGCCAAAACAATATTCCCAGGTGTATAATGTGTAGCTTCCAGACCTCAAAGTGGCTGACTAGGCACTGTGCTTTCTTCTTAATGGTAGAGAGTGGATGCAAGATGCAGCAATGTACTAGAAAGAAGATGACCCATCACACCCTTAGAACTTGGACCCCTAAAATCTTCAGTAAATGGCAGGTCCATAAGTCTTCAAAGGAGTATCTCTTACCTTCAGGAGGGTATGTGCCCTTCCAAGGCCTCCAGAGTACTGGCCCACTCTGGCTCATTCTGCCTCATCAAGATAACTCCATTTGTGTAAAAGATCAATGAGATGTTCTGCAGGATGTCCATAGGGTCCAGAGCTCTTTTGACTGTAACATGATTTTGGGGGGGAAGTTTCATCTTGGGGAAAAATGGTAAATAAAATAATGTTGTTTGTTGCATGTGAAGGAGAACTGTTTCTGATCCTCTTTCCAGATGAAAAGAGAAAAGAAAATATATCCACCAAATCAATGGCTCCATATCATGTACCTGAGTCCTTATTAATCTGCTGTAGCAATAAAACCATACCGTGCACGGCAGCCATGACCAATGCTGTGACTTGCTGGGTATTGTGGTTGTCTACAATTATTTTCCAGGATCCATCTGGTTTCTGCCTGGCACAAATGGGATCAAAATGAGGTATGATAGGGACCACTACCACTAAATCCTTTAGATTTTTAAGATTAATATCTCTAAAATCTGCCTTCCCCCACCTCCGAATAGGATACTATTTTTGATTTATAATCCTGCCCATGGCATAAGGGGGACAATTTTAGAAGCTTACACTAGGCCTTCTCAATATGATAGCTATTATCCCGTAGGACCAGGACGCAATGTAGGAGTTACTTCACAAGTCAGGTACATCAATCCCGATTATACATTCAGGAACTGGGGAAATGACCATTGAGTGTGTCTTCAGACCCACTGGACTCACCACAGGCAGAATTTAGCCAGGACGTTTTTATCACCTTCTTCTCTTAAATCCCACTCTAACAGAGAAGGCATCAAGATGCTTCAGGTCATTAGGTATAGGTGTCAGTACAGACCCTATGTCCAACTGGCCTCTAAATATTTGGGTATTACCCTTTCTCTAATAGTCACTCGAGTAGGCTGCTGGATTTTTTGGAGAAAATCTTTACAGAGTATAATAGGGTCCTTTCCCTGAGGACCCCACCTTCTTGAGTCAGTGGGTCTTAGTCTGAAAATTGGCTCAGGTCTAGAAACTGGGCAAGGGAACATGGATTTATCTGGGAAGTAGGCCTCAGCATCCTGCTTATAAATTATCGTTTTCTATTGATTAGGTTGGCAGTTCTATTTTGCCCAAAGGGTCAACATGCTCTATTAACCATCTCCATAGTTCTCTGCAAGGGTTCCCCTTGGCTGCCACTCTGATCTTGTCTGTTTTATAAAAAGAATAACCTCCTGGCTCCTGGTGTTAAAAACTGTTTCCTGGCTTCTATTGTTTTGAGGCCCTATTATCCCTATCGCTATTAGTGAGCCAAATTCTATGGTGGTTTCTTCTATCTCCAGCCTTGATCTGCAGAAGACAGCCAACAGTGAACTCCACAGTGGTGCTAATGTCCCTCTTAACAGTGCATTCCTGATATCCCAGGTGAAAGTGTGATTTGGGGGACCCTCCTGTGGAACATAATCCTCTGGCAATTCTTCTGGCCTCACGTAATGTACCCATTCCAGCATGTCTATTTCACTCAACCTTTTAATTCTTTTCTCAAGTGTATTCCACTCAGTAGTGAAAGTATTTCAGCTTCACTCATTGTGGAGCATGGCTTTATGCAGGTTCTATGTGTCACCTTAGTCACAAGTTTGAACCATCCCCTGGGGCCTTTTTCACTTAAATCCTGTGCCCCAAAAAGAGTGCCCCCAAGTTAATAAGCTCTTCAATAACCAGTCATAGGTCCAGGACCCCTTGATGGAACACCCTCAGCCTCCAGCACCATGGCTTTACCCCTGCCCTGCTGGTCCACACTGGTCAGGTCGTGTATCTCCTTTGGAGTGCAGTCCCTGTCCTCCCTTATCAGGTGCTGCTCATCCCTGGCTGGGTTATGCTGCCAACTCTGGTTATAGGAGTGGAGTAGGAAAGCAGTGGGGCCAGCTTCTGAGGTAGGATACTTATTGTCTTGTCTTCTGGCATTGGGGGTGGGTAGTAACTCTTAGGGGAGAAGTGGGCAACTTCTACAGGCTCAGAAGATCATATAAGTCTGGGAAACAAAATCTTTGAGCCAAATGTCTCCATCCCATGTGTCAGGATCCTAGGTTTTCCCAACTAGAATCATGATTTTGACACAACAGATCTTCCTCATTTGGACATTCAATTAGAGTTCAGCCACTCTGACTATCAAATGTTATACTTGATCTTCAGCTTTTTCTGCTCCCTCACTACATAAAATAAGGGCTTCTTTATAAGTTAGCAAAGAGATTTAATGCAACTTAGTAATAACCATCCAATTCTGTTGTCTTGATCTTTATTACTCCTTAGTACATTTTAAACCCTGAACCATCACACTGGCCAGTACATATCCCTCCTCCAGGACACCATCCCAGCTCAACATCCCAGCTCACCATGGGTGAACATTTTAACAGTTGGACAACCACCTTGTGCTATGGTCTGTCTATGAGGCATGGAGTTCTCATAACCAGCCAGCCAGTGAGTTCCTAAATCTCATCTCACCACTCCTGGTACCAACTGTGCCATTTTTGGATTCTCTAGGAGGAAAAGGCTGAGATGGACTTTGGAGCACAAGTAAAAGGAAGGGAAAGGAGCATGGCTGGGCATAGGGAGCGAGCCATTAGACTGTGATGCAGATCTTACAAGTTTCTATTAGCCCAAAAGACAACTCCAGAGCAAAGATTGTTCTTTAGAGAAGTCCCACATTGGGTGGAAATTGCCAGGTTTTATACCACCTCCTGGCTTAGTCATTGCCAGAAACTGCCCTGAGAACAACAAGACCTTTATTGCAAGGCTGATTTGGATCAGGACAAAACAAACAGTTGGAGAGTGTCAGCTAAGCATACCCTTTGCAGCTGGGCAGGGAGTCCTTCTTGAAAGGGCATCATCAGGTCAGTGTGTCTCCATAACTGCCACACCTGGGATCTCTTATGCAAATGCCTTGGGAGATGGACAGACCAAGCTCTAAATCACAGGATAATTATTGTGCTGTGTTTTCAGTAGATGCACAAAAAAATCTTTGACATTTTAGTCAGAAAGAAAATCTCACTATTTTACGATGGGCAGGGAGGGGAAGGTTGGACTAAATTATAATGCAGCGTTTCTCAGCAGGGGTTTAGTGGAATCCCAGGGTTCTCAGAGTTGTGGCTAGGGGTTCCATGGCAGACTATTAAAAGTTAAAGAAGTTAAAGTTAAAAATTTAAAAACTTTTATTTTCACTTAATGTGCCACATAATGTTAGTTCTTGTGGAGGTAAACAGTGACTGAACAGCCCCGTTAACTGTTTGATAGAGGCCTTTCAGTCCTGTATTCCAGTAGTACATGTTCACTTGCTTAAGTCAGTTTTCAGTTTTTGATGTGAGATAAAGGAGGTCATTGATAATTGGTGAGGGATTTATGCACAAAAGGGAAGACAGGAAGCTGATGGTATCAGCTTATCTCCCTCAACTGCCCATCATGTGCCACCAACTGATTTATGAGAAATTTCTATCCTAAAGAAGGAATTTTTACATGCCATAGTTTAGCTGCCTCCTACCACTTTGCTGTTTTTGTGAACATTGCAAAATATGAATTGTGTAGATTCAAACTATTTGTTTTTGAATTTTTCATATTTTTGTGATTTTCTCATTCAGTTATTTTTTTATGCCATTATGTTTTATAGGCAATTAATGTTTGTGTTTTAAAGGCAGGTATAAAATAGAAGAGAAGGATTCTAGGCTCAGGCCTACAAACAAGTCTGATATGTCTGCTGATAAAGAATTACAATCTTCTGAGTCATTTCACTGCACTAGTGAAAAAGACACACACACACAGTCTGGCACAACAATGAAAGCTATTTATCAACGGTTTTAAAAGGCCTGGTAATCCAAGTTGTCCAACTTTTTTGTGCATTATTTGTGACCAACAACTTAGAATTGCAGCAAAATTGAAAAGACGCATTTACAAATCATATCCATTCAGCAAGTAAAAGGGATGATTATTTTAAAGGGCTATTGGAATGTCTAAACAGAGTAAAGATTTTGTTAAAAATAATAACATTCAGTGAAAGGGCCCAGGAGCCAAATTATTTCATAGTAGACTTACTGCCAAAAAGGTAAAGGTGACACAATTGGTAAGAAAGAAACTAGTAATTTCAGCATGTGATATTCAAGTGAGTAAGATACAAAGACAGATGTAGGATCAGAAGTTGAGAAGGTTCTACTATCACTACAGTAAGTCAATGTAATAATGACATAATCAGTAATTTTCATATTGTAATTATCATATTAAAATCTACTTTCAACTTTTATTTAAATTAAACATAGCAAGCCTATCTTTAGAAAAAATTAAATTCTTTTCTGACCTAAGTCAGTTATTTAACAGAAATTTATTCTTCTTGCCTTATGAGTTTCAAAAAATTATTAAAAGGACAAGAGGAAATAATTTCAAAAAAAGATGAGCTGAGCTTACTTACCTGATTCTATTTGTTTTTTATTTGGGACAGTTTGGCTACAAAGTTTTTTTGAATGTTAAATAAGGAATAAAACTACTTTGCACATGTCTTGTACCACATGCAACAACAGCTCCTTAGCAACTATGTGGTAGAAATTCATGATAAAATTCTCACGTCTACTTGGATGAGGTTAGAAAAGATCAAGCAGGAAATGTAAAACCAAAAGAATTGAGGTTTCCTCTGCCTTCACTACTGATTAGTATTAGAGTGTGAGAAGGGAAAACCATATAAAAAGAATATCTTATAAGTTAGGCCAAATAAACTGATGTACAGGAAAATATCATTGTATAATGAAAACAGCATTGAGATTGGTACTGGATTATTGTGTCCACAACTTACTGATAACAGTAACATATAGGCACTTGTAGATATAATAATTTTATGCAGGGATTCCCTGAGACCTGAAAATTATTTCAGGGGTTCTTTTAGGGTAAAAAGTTTAAGAAAGGATGCTTTAAGTTCTTTCTAACCTTCCTCCTCTCTGCCATGTACAACTTCCAAATCAGGCTGGAAATTTCTTAAAAAAAAAAAAACAACACAAAACAGTGACTAACAGTTTTTTAAATGACTTGAGAACTCCTTCCTTTATTTTTTGCTAAACCAGCAAACATTGTTTCTTCTTAACTGCATGGAGACTTAGTCTGAGACACAAACTACTAACTCAAATACTGGGAGGATAGGAAATATGAATGGTTAATGGTTAAAATGGACAGTTTTCTAGTGAAAGGAACTGAAATACCCTCAGGAGAAGGATCTCTGAATAAAATTAAAATCTAAACTTGGAAAAATAAATTTGGAGGGATGCCATGGCAGATTTAGAGGCAGGCAAATTAAACTTGGTGAATTTCAAATTAATTTCACAGATGGTATCCAATTCTGGAGTGGCTGGCCAGGTTCCATGTTATATTGGAAACATAAAGAAAAAGAAAAAATCTTACTTCAATTTTCTTTGTAGATGTGAGATGCCTGATCTTTATAAGTGTATGTTTATATGCACGTTTTTGTGTGTTTGTGTATGTGAGTGTGTGTGTTTTGTGTACATATAGCTGATATAGTATTAATATAAAAATTAACAAAAGGAAAAAGAAACTCAGTCTTCCTGTCTGCTAGGAAATAAATTCTCAGACACTTGTCAAGAGAAATATGAAGTACATATTTATTGGGTCTAGTTTTAAGAACTGCCAGATACATCTTTTTACAACATTGAAAATAAACTTAAGCTTTACTTAAGGGACAGGATTATATACCAGTGATGTATATATTATAGCCAAAATCTTGATTCTGTACCTCTTTTTGTGTAGAAATAGGGGGAAAAATACAGCTGCCTGAAAAAATATATATATAAGATCCAATATTTAATATCCGAGATTATATATATGTACTTTTTACTGTCCCAGAGAATTGCAGGATGTTATTTTACTGATAGTTACATACATAAAGATTATTCACTCTTTGATTCATTCTTGTCTCCTAAGACACTCTGCTCTTTTTAGATATTAGCAAGCAGATCCATGGCAGTTTTGAGACTTCTTAGTCCCCCAACATTCTAAGTTTAGAAGTTCCCATCCCATATCATTTCAAACATATAAAAATACACCCACATTAGATGTTAAATATAACTTCTCTAAAATTTTCAAAGGGTTTTTTATAATTTTTATAAATTTGAGTTTTCTTAAAGAAAAATGACTTAGTTTGTTCTTGTGGCTTACATTTATTTTTATATTTAAGTAGAGTTGGATTGAATTACACTTAACATAATATTATATTCTTTACACATTTAATTATACATTGGTTGATTTTTATTTTCCAGGGGTTTTTTTTTTCTTATTTTGAAGCCATTTTTTTCCAGATTTTAAAAAAGCCATTGACAAGCTCTTAGACTAGTCTAGACACTAAGTTTATAGTGCCTAATGGATAAAGCTGCTGTTAGGTTACCACTAATGATGCTGTAATTGGTATAAGATCAAGTTTTTTGTCATGGCCCATAATGCCCCATAATGCCCCACTCAAATTTTTCCATGCCTTCTTCTCTGGCCCCCTCTCATGTACTCTTCCCATTTTACCCTGTTCAAGTCATACTGGCAGTCTTTTTATTCTAAGGACCCATCATGTGTTAAAAAGAGAAAGAATTAGTAGTTTGAGAAAGTATCAGGGTTGAGGGAAGAGTTTTTAGGGTTTTCATTTTGGTTTGTGTAGGATAGAGAAGACCTGAGCATGCTTGTAGGTAGACAGCAAGTAGCTGTGGATCTTTTCTGAAGGACAGTGGCATGCAGTAGATGCCTTAATATCTTGCTATTGCTAGGAAAGAATCTTCTTCCAAGCTCCCTCATGCAGTTGTAGACAGGATTCAGTTCCTCGCAGGACACTGGATTAGAAGGCCTTGCTTTCTCACTGCCTGTTTGCCAGAGACCTGCTTCAGGTTTCTGTGACCTGGACCTCTGCAAAGGGCGACTCACAACACAGCAGCTGGCTTCCCTTAAAGCAAGTGAAAGAGCAAAAGAGGGTGAGCACCCAAGACAGAAACCAAAACTTTTTTATAAACGGAGCTTGGAAGTGGCATCCCACTACTTTTGCCATACTGTATTCACTAGAAGCAAGTCAATAGGTCCAGCCCACACTCCAAGAGAGGAGTAACACAAGGGCATGAGTATCTGGTGGTGAGAAACATTAAAAGTCATCTTAGAGCCACATTCACTAGTAGAAGATTCAGACATCTAAACAAATAACAGTATAAGATGTCCAGTTATATTTTAAAAAGCAGATAACTTAGAATATTTATACCTATCTGGAGCAGAGAAGAAAATCTTCAGAGAAGGTGATATTTGAACTAAGACTTGATCAAAGCATAGAAATTCACCAGGCAGAGAAGATATTATGATCGGAAGAACAGATGCACAGATGTTTATGGCATGTTTCTGGGACTTTAAGGACTTCAGTGAACTTGAAGAATATGTTGGGGAAAGTGGCTGAAACCAAGACTGAAATGGATAGACTATTGCAGACTTTGGAGTTTCTTATCTGTTATGCTGAAGCGTTTAGACCCCCATCTTATACTTGAAAGGCAGTTACCAAAAGGGAAGTGATGAAAATCATAACCCTGGTAACAAGGTGTAGAATAAGTAGACCATTCAGGAGCGTGTTGTGACAGCATAGACAGAGACATGGTGCACTAAACTAAGTCGGTGGCCGTGGATATGTATGGAGAAGTGGAGACAAAGTTGACAGATATGGACAGGGGGTGACAGAGAATAAGAAATAAAGAATGGCTTTAAGGTTCCTGGCTTGCATGACTAAGAAGATGTTGATGATGTGAATTATAGATGTATGGACGAAAGAGAGTGAATTTCTCTCTGAATATGTTGTGTTTTGAGTCCCCTACAGGACATCGTAGAAACAGTATGGATAGGCTTTACTTCACAGACAGGGAAAGGGGGAGGAAATAAAGAGCAATCATTACCTGGATGGAGACAAGCAGGACCAAATTCAGTTTTGCAAATATTTATTGAATGTTTGATATAATCTTGGCACTGTCCTAAATGTGGTGTCATAATAAGTTACACCAAAGTACTAATATATAGATACATTCTAAAGAAAAAAATCTTCTGAAATATCATTAAATTCAGATGCACTATTTTAAATATACCATCCTCAGAATCAATTCCGAAATTCCAAAATAAACATAGAAATCAAGAGGAACATGAAGAAGAAAGTGTCTGATCAAAACACAGACCAAGCAATTCTATTCAACCAACTACATATACTGTTTCATTTCCCAGAGTTTGCCTTTTATTGCTATTTATTTTCTTTTGATTCAATTAGGAATGTAGCCTGTAATTTGGAAGTAGTTCTACACTTTATGTGGCTGAGTTTCACACAAACCGTTAATAAAATGTAGGAAAGGACAATACTCAATGAATCTCTTCTGTATTAATTTGATTACTAGAATTAAGTCAGCTAGTTCCATTCTGTAGTGTTCAGCACATAATGCTTCTGTAGCTTAGGACAGTTTGCAATTCACAGCTTAGTTAATTAAAGTTTGTAGTTACTTGTGAAAATTGTAATTGCACAGTGCCATGATTGGGGGTCTTTTAAAAATTAAATTGATATTTACCCAAGTGGTGCTGAGTTTTTAGTGGGTGTGTGTGTGTGTGTGTGCACGCACATGCACACAGTTATGCACATGTTTTAACAACACAATATATAAGGCTTTTTTTCTCTCATTACTGTGTTCTTCGAAAAAAGATATGTGTTGTAGCTGCTTAGTTTTGGTGGCAGGTTTGTATATTCTGTCCCCAGATACTCCTTTATTTACTTTTTTGAACGCTCTTTAGAAGCATGACCACAAGGGTCATGCTTATGTTCTCAGGATCCTGAACATCACACATTTTACAGAAAAATTCAATTAATTTCAATGTAGTCTACCCACTTTAACCTCACATTCTAAACCAAGGTTGTCAAATTCTTAAAAAGCCCCTGACACAATAACGCTCTCTCCTGATTTCTGTGCCCAGGCAGTCATCACCACAAGCCTACCATGGTTCTAATGATGACAATGACTGGGGCAAGGGGAACTGTGAAGTTTTCGTTTAATTGTCCTCAGCATACACAGAAATGCTCTTCCTACCAAGTGAAGGACAGGGGTTTGTTTCCAACCGTATGGAAAGTAACACCCCCAAAACCAAGAAAACGTTTTCAATTTTGTAGAGTAGGATAAACACTGGATGGCAGTTGAAGTTGAATTAAAGCAGGTTCACACTCAGTTTCCCGCTCTGTCCGAAGTAGCTATACAAATTTACACCTCTTCTTATATTTAGACCTGAAAAATAATATAACAGACTTAAAAATACATTTATTCAACTAGCTTTTCCTTTTCCTTTAATTCCAATTTAGTTGGCTTTTTACAGAAATGTGCTTGCAAGTGAATTTTGATTCCTTAAGCTTCTCTATTAATGCTTAAAATGTGCCAGTATATATTTTCATTTTTTAGACGCAATCTGATTGAAACTCCATAGAAATCAGAGATTTCTATGAAAAAAATACAAGCACACCAATAAAGGAATTTCTCAACAGTGGAAAAAATTATGTCTATTTTCTTCTCCAATATATACCTGGAACACAGCACGAGGCTTGGCTCCTAGAAAGCACTAAAAAAAAATCTGTTGCCTTAAATAAATGAAGAGTAAATGAATGAATAAATGAATGATCAGTCTGCATAAATGAAACATGGTCCTGTATTCAAAACGAGAGAGTCAGGCACTAGAATTAGATCTACCCAACTCTGGCATGGCCTTGGACAGAAGGGAGGGCAGGCCAAAATGAAGTGATTTAAGTGTTGAGATGCACTGGCGTAGAGAATCCAACTGACAATACTCAGAATCCAAGTAAGATCAGGACCCCCATGGAATAGACTCTATGATAAGCAGAAGTAAAACAAGGCTATAGTGTCAAGGGAAAAGAAGGAACAGGACAAAGGATCCCAGAAGCAGTACCTGTGAATGGGAACCAAAGACGAAGCTTAGTGGGTTCCGCTCTGAGCGAGTGAGAGCTTGCCAAGTCAGGAAAACCAACAAAAACACTGTTTCCAATTTGAAACAATAAAAGGACAAGGACGGGATGGTGCTTGTTTGTGTCACTAGAGAATTAACTAGACACCTTCAAGAGAAATGAAAGGAACCTATGTACAATGTTAATAGAACCTAATCATGTGGCTTTTGACTTCTGGCTGGTCCTCATTTTTATTAAAGCATTGACTTCAATATCAAGATGAGTTTCAAGCATCCACTCAATTAGAACAGTGACTCTTGACTTGTTGATGGGGCCATGTAAGTAAAACTCAAAACTTACTTGGTGTATCTCTAAACTGGTGACCCCCATAACAATTCTTTTTCTGAAGACTATAAACATTTCTAGCTAGAAGTAGATTCCCAACTGCTAGAAAGGCTTTATTTTCAACTTGTTACTTCTCACCTTTCCACCTTTCTTCATGAGGCCTCTCTCATAAAAATAAGATAATTCCTAGTCTTTCCCTAAGTCCTTCAACCA
Source organism: Daubentonia madagascariensis (assembly GCA_023783475.1). Taxonomy (NCBI): domain Eukaryota; kingdom Metazoa; phylum Chordata; class Mammalia; order Primates; family Daubentoniidae; genus Daubentonia; species Daubentonia madagascariensis. The sequence goes on along the minus strand of JAKFHU010002250.1, from coordinate 11,084,501 downwards.
TGAAAGCCATGAAAGCATCCCCAGAGTTACATACGAAATGTTTGCTATCTTTAGGGACCTGGGCAAGTTACTAAACTTCTCTAAACCTCAGCTTACTCATCTGTATCGTAAGTAGAATGAAAATAGTGCCTGCCTGAGGTTATTGGAAGAATAAAATGAAGGCAAACACTTTTAAGGTGTTTTGCACAATTACTAACATCTGGTAAATCCTCCATAAATTTTCATTACTGTTATTACTTTTTTTAATGAAAAAATAATTTCACTAGAGTGAAAAGCTGTTAGACACCCAAGACAAGGAAGTAGATAGATGCATTCCTACCAGTAAGATGGTAAAGCCTCAGTTTTGGTTAGAGATAATGGAATAACCCAGATTATAACAAAGATTCTACATAGAGACCCAAAGGAGCAGTCTAGCACCCAAACTGAGATAAATTGGTCCAGGGATAATAGCATGTGTCCCTAGGTTAAATTGGAAGAAGTAAGGCACTGATATCCACTTCTGCAGTCCTGAGTAAACTAGCTTCACCTCCCATTAGTTGGTTCATGGGTATCAGGCACAAAAATATTGCAAAAATTTTTATTCTAAAATATTTGGATTTTTTTGGCTCGTTGGGTTGCAACTTACATGAGTCAGGATCATCTCATAAATCACGACTGTCAAATACCAGCTTTTCTTTCTACCAATGATCTCAAAGTCTGAGAAAAATGCAAACCATTTCTATACCTCAAAGGATCAGTGACTCTTAAACTAGCTTGTCTGAGTTTTAAGCAGAACCTACCCTGAAAGTTTTATTTTCATCAGTTGCCTTCTAACATTAGTTCTCTTTTGTGTTTGGACATCTCATTTATCATTTGGAAATAAGGAGTTCTAGACAAGGGACATTTTTCAGAAAATTGAAACTTATTTCCTAAAATGTTAAAACATTTATTTTAATTGCATTTGACTTCTATATTTTTCTACCTTAATAGAAGTTATTGAAAATAATTTAACCTTTTGAATATCTCAAGAGCGTTATTTGAGATTTCATTATCAGAAGTAATAAGATATACAGATTAGAGTTAGAAAACCTGGAATTTAGATCTGGTTCTACCCTTTATGCCTGTATAACCTCGGACAAGTTACTTAATTACTTTGAGATACCAATTTTCTCATCTGCAAAATTGGCAGTAATAATACATAATTCATATTATGTTGTTGTGATAGTTGGGTGACATAATATGAAAGACACAAAAGACTGCCATTTGTGATTTCTATTACTATAGGCTTACTGGGTAATGTACTCTTTGTTGATATAATTTTTTCCCAGAGAGATATTCCATTTAAATATTATGTTTACCAGTTGAGATGGTAACTTTTTAAATGACGAAGTAGTACAATGTAGTGAGCTAAGCACAGGATTAAGAGATAGAAACCATGCGTTCTGGCATCAATTCACCCAACAACCAGCTGTTAACTTCTTGGCCTCACTTTCCTCATCTTAAAAAATGAAAAAGCTGAACAATCTTATCCCTTCCAGCTTTAATTTTTTTCCCAGGAAAATTAATAATATTGAATACACATTTATGTTATATGCCAAAATAGTTTCAATTTTTTAATCTTCCTTTTACCAACTAAAAGCTTTAGAAATTGGAAGGAAATTTCCACAAGCACCTGTATCTCTGCCAATATATCCTGTCCTCCCTTCTATTACTCTGGACAAACCATCCATCCTCTTACCTAAGGCTGACCCCTCCATTGTACGCCACACTCTGTCCCTTCTCCCTCCTTGTGTTCAGTAATTCTCCCCCCGCCCCTGCATCATCATTTTCTCTCTTTATTGGATCAATCCCAGGAGCATACAAACCTGCTGTGTTTCCTCCAATTTTATTAAATTGAAAAAACTCTCTTGACCCTTCATTGCCTCCAGCTACTCCCTATTTCTCTGTCTCTTTTTTAGAGAAGAATTCATGAAAAGCATTTGCTATGTCCACTCTCTTCCAATTATCTCTAAAATATTTTGCAACCAGTCTTTTGGCCCCTTCACTCTAATAAACTATTTTAACATGACCATGATCTCCAACAGCCTCCACGTTGCTGTTCCTCGCCTTATCTGACCTGTGAACGACATTTGACATACTGATTGAGTGCATCCTTGAAATTTTTTTGTTTAATTTGGATTCCAGGACATTGTGCTCTCCTCCTTTGCCTCCTGCAACTCACTGGCCACACCTTCTCAATCTATTGTTCTTATTGCTCCTCATCTCCTGGATCTCTTGATTTTGTCATACTCTGGGGATAGGTGGTAATCTTACCCATACTCATGGTTAAATATCATCTATATACTGAACTCCCACAGTTATACCTCTAGCCTGGGCCTTGGCCCTAAACTCTGGATTATTGTATCTAGCTGCCAGGTTGACACGCTACTTGGGTGTCTGATGGACATATCACACTTCACAAGTAAAAACTATACTCTTATTCTTTCATCCCCAACATATGCCTCCCACGGCCTTCCCTATCTCAGGTAATGGCACCTACATTCTTCCCATCAGCCAGGCCACAGTCTTGGATTCATCCTTGACTTTGCTTCTTCTCTCATATTACACTCAGCAGATCCTCTTGGTTCTCCCTTCAAAATATATCCAGGGTGTGACCACTTCTCACTTCTTACCCTGTCACTGCTGTGGTCCCAGCCTTCAAGATCTCTCCTTTGAATTATTGCAATAGCCTCTACTGCTTTTTCTCTCTTATCTTAGTCTCCTACAGTCTATTCTATTCAGAGCAATCCTGCTAAAATAAAAGTCAGACCATTTCTGTCCACTGACCCAACCCTCCACCTGGTGTCTTACTGAGAACAAATGCTCTCCACGACATAGTAACCTCACACCACCTGCCCGTCCCGCCCCCTTCCTTGCAGGGTGTGCTTGCCCCACTGGCCTGCTTGCTGAGTCTTGAACATGCCAGGAAGCTCCTGGCATGGCCTCCCTACTCAGGGTCTCTATACTTACTGTTCCTTTAAGCCATTGGTCATGTAAGACACACAAGCTCTTAATGACTTTCAAGCTATCTGGAGTGCTTTTTACTCAAATACTCCGGAGCCTAATAGTTCCTCTCCTTTAAGTCTTTGCTTAAAAATTATCTACCATGTGAGGTCTTCTCGGACTACCTTATTTAAAACACACTGTCTTTTCCCTTCATCTGATTTATTTTTTTCCATAGCTGTTATCACTACTCACATAGTACATATGAGGGCTGTCCGGAAAGTATCCAGCCATTGTTAGTATAATGAGAATGGTTTACATGTCTGGATACTTTCAGGACAGCCCTTGCATATTACTTTATTATTTATTATTTTATTTATTTGTTTATTGTCTGTCTCTCCCACTCATATGGGCAGCAATTTTTCTTTATTTCCTTCACTTTAGCCCAAAGCCTGGAACAGTGCCTGGCACATATTAGGTGCTAAAGAAATGTTTGCTAAATGAATATTGAATGAGTCATAGGAAGAAAGAAAAAAACACCGGTCATTTCAGGAATAATCAAGTTCATAGACACAAACAAAGCTATGATATTCTGTTAATAATATTATTATTAATAATACTTCCTATTATGGATAGAAAAAAATTTATGAACCAAAAGAAAAAAAGCATGTTTTTAACTCTGAAAAGATGGTCCTTTTAAAAATGCATAAAACTTCTCTGATTTTGGTATGTTTATCCATTAGTCCTCGTCTCTTCTTTGGTAAGACAGAGCAAGAAAAAAAAATCTTGTAAATGAAAGCAAACCATTGATCATAGGTGACAGAGAACAAGCTGTTAATGAGTCTCAAGTTGTTACAATGTATGTGTTAAGGCACAATTGAAGGTGCTAATAAATCTCTTAACTTCTATATGATTTTGAACAGTCATGGTTATTTCAATGATTCACTTGATCTCACTAAACACTTTCCCAAGGACTCAATTCATTTCAACAAGCATTTATTGAAAGTGTATGTGAGCAAATACCTGGAGTGTACTTTTTGATGAAAGAGGGGAACTACCTAGGGAAATGAAACTGGGCTTCCTTTTGTATGCAGATAAAATTTGACTTCAATCCCCAAGTTTTGTGTGATGTGGAAATATACTACATAGACGGTTACCCCTTTGGGAAGGATTAATAGCCCCCTAAGTCAATAAAAATAAATGGTGCCATATCAGTATGATATGCAGAGAAGCTAGTGTATAATTGAGGCCTGAGATGCAGGGCAATGAAGGGGGAAAGGACAGGGCTTTGGTGACAAAAACAAAAGGACCTGTGCCCCAAGCTCCACTATTTATAAACTATGTGACATTACACACCATGTTTAACCTTTCTAAGTCCCACTCCCCAATATATGAAATAGAGTTGAAAATAATCATTAGTCCTTATAGACATATAGATTAAAGATAATGTATGGAAAGCACCAAATACAATGTCTGGCATAGAAGCAAGAAGAAAAAATTAGGTATAGTCTATTTATTGGCAACCCACTTAAAACTCAAAATATCTATTCTGTGATGCTTAGGAAACCCTTTCTCTCCCCCAACCACCTTTCCAAACTCCCTACTTTTGTTTGTCTCCTATATGCCCTTTCATTTGTCTTGGCTGCATATATTCATGAAGAAGCAGAAAGGAAAATAGTGACCTGATCTCTAAACCCATGCTCTGGCTCTAAGGAGACTAGAGGGAGGAATAAGAGAGATGATATATGTGAAGGTCCATTTCCAATACGGTGATGTGACTCCCTCACAGACTCATCCTCCCACCCGAAACAAGTGCAGACCCTGGAAAACTTGAAAAATTCAAACCTGAAAATTTTGAAGAGTAAAAAAATCAAGCAGATTATGGAGGAAATTGGGACCTTGGTGCATAAACAAAGATAAGGGTGAGTTTTGTGTTCCTCTATGGCTTTGACCCAAAGTTGGGCTTCAGGTGCCGAGTCTTGCTGCAGCACAGAAAGCTAAAACTACCTGAGAGCCCCACCATCTTTGTGGCTGGAGGAACCAGGGAAAGGAGCCAGGGCAACAACAGTCACCTCTGGAGAATGAGGAGGGAATCCCAGAAGGTAGAGAACCAGATTAGTAGATCCTCTAATTCTATGTACGAAAACTAAAAGTGGTTCAAGTTGACCCCTTAACCATATACATGTAAGAAAGATACCAGATAAGTTGGTATAAGAAAAAGAAAAAGAAAACATAAAGATTCCTCAGAGGAATACAATAGAACCAAGTCTACACAACAAAACTTTTAGGATGTCCATGATAGAATCCAAAATACCTTACAATACAAAGAACCAGAAAAATATAAAACATTCTCAATGACTTAAAGTTCCACCTCAAGAAGCTAAATTTAAAATTTACAAATCATATTAGGCAAAGGACTTCAAATCAGAATATACACAGAGTTCTGACAACTTGCCAATTAAAAAATAGACAAGAGATTTGACAGATATTTCACAAAAGAAGATATACAAATGGATAATAAGCACACTAAAATGTCCATCATCATTTGTCATCAAGAGGAAAAATTAAAACAATTAGATGCAGTTAAACACCTTTTAGAACAGCTAAAATTTCAAAAGACTGTTAATATCAAGTGTTGGGGGTGTTGTGCCTTCATAAACTGCTGGTGGGAATGTAAAAGGGGACAACCACTTTGGCAAAAAGTTTAGCAGGCTTTAAAAAAGTTAAACGCATGCCATCCATAACCTAGCCATTGCATCCCTAGAAGCTACTTACTAGGAATGAAAACATATGCCCACATAAAGGCTTGTACACAAACGTTCATAACAGCTTCAATTGTAACAATCCTAAACTGGAAATAACCCAAATGTCCATGAACAGTGAATAGAACAAAATATGTTATAACCATATAATGGAATTACACTCAAAACCCAAAAGGTAATTACCTACTAATATATGCATCAACATGGAATGACTCTTAAAATTATTGTAATGAATGAAAGAGTCCAGGCAAAAAAAAAAGTACCTACTGTATGTTTCCATTTTTATAGAAATCTAGAAAAATCTAAATTTACCTGTAAACAAAAATAGACCAGTGGTTGCCTGGGGTAAGAAATGCAGTGAAAGGTGAAGTGCAAAGGGCACACAGAAACTTTTGGAGGTGATAGAAATGTTCAGTAACTTACTTGTGGTAATAGATTTTGGGTATAAATATATGTCAAAATTCATCAAATGTTTCACTTTAAATATATGCATTTTTATTTACATGAATTTAACTTCAACAAGTAAAATATTAAAATAATAAATATTACTTGTTTTTCTTAAAAAAATATGGTACCTACTTTCAAAGACTTTTATCATCTGAATGTGGAGTGAGGTAAAGATGAAACAGTAAATTAAAAAAAAAATTAAGGTAGAATAGGTCCAAAAAGTAGAAATAAAGACAATAATTTTGAATTTGGAAATGTAAGCCAATAAATCTTAAAGTCTAATTTCTGAATGAATAAGCAAGATTTACCATTTATGATTTTGTTCATGCAATGTTAACCAATAAATCTGATTTTTAGTATTCAAAGCACAAAGCAGGTCCTAGTTGTCTGTTTAAGCTTCAGTTGAAAAACACATTAGAACTATGTTTGAAAATGGACCTTAAAAATTCCCCCACGCTTATTCCAGAGCTCAGCCTGCATCTGTGGACCTTCCATTTTCGATCATTAGGACGATGATAATAGAAACCACAGTTCCTTCCTCTGTGATATTTTTCCTAATGTGTGAGACTTAAAAGTAGGTCTCTATGATTTCATGGCACCTTGAGCCTCCATCTTTTGGCTCAGTCACTGAAAGGGACTTTGTTATAGGTCACCGAGTATTTACTAAATGTTCATGATGGGCCTGGCACTATGCGAGGCACTTTGGGGAAGGAAGGGGTATACAGCAAGAGTCACTGTTCCTGCCTTCATCAATGTAAAAATTAACCTAAGATACATAAAACAATTGAGGAATTACAGATAGCATAACAATAAGTGCCAAATTGTTCCTTATAGTGATTAAACTATAAATGCAATTAAAATATCAGAGAAGAAGGTGACATTGAGATAAAGAAATGAGTGAAGAGTCTTGAGTCTGAACTTCAGGAAGGTCTAAGAATGAAAGGGAAGGAGAAGAAGTGGGAAACAATTTATCATAATTCATTCATTCATTTAATGAATATTAAGAATTTACCATGTGTGAGGCACTGAGTGAAATACGAAGAACACGATGGTAAACAAAAATGCACATAATCTTTACCCCACATATTATTCCCAGCCTAATAGGAGGAGCAGTTATCAAATAAATAAATATGCAAATAAAGCGTAATTGCAAAATAAAACTAGTGCTATGAAGGAACGCAACATGGAGCACTATCAATAAGACAGGGGTAATGTTCCAGTTGGGAGGATCCAAAGAAGTGACATTTCACTCGGGACTTAAATGAGAGTAAGCCAAGAGTAGGGCTGGGAGCAAGTAGGGTGGAGAGTTGCATAATCTGTACAGACAGAGAATCTGTAAGAAAACCCAGAGGTGGCAAAGAACTTGGCACCTTTGAAAATCTTCAAGGATAACGTGACAATGCACAGCTCATGGGTGGAAGAGATGCAAGAGTTGAGAAAGGGTGACACGTGGACAGAACAAGCAGTACCTCCAGGGCATGTTCAGGATTCCAGATTGTAAGTGCAATGTTGTGACCAACTGGTGAAAAAAAACATGCCCTCTGAAGTCAAATAAATTAGAGTAAATAGATGGTACAGTAGGTTACATGTTCCTCAAGAGCAATTTTCCTCCAGTCTTCCCTCCTAACACTACCCACCTCTCTCTCAGGTTCTGCTTCTCTTTGGCTTCACTTCTTCTCTGGCTCCTTTCCCTTTGTCTAATTCACTCTTTATTTCCCTATTCAAAGTACTGGGAAAGACAATCTGCCCAGCTTATGTCCTTCATCCCTGTTTGGGCAAAGCTTTTTGTACCAGCCCATGTTATACATCACTGGCCAACTTGGAAACTGGTTGCCCTTGGGTCACATGCTCATCCCTAATCCAATCCTGTGACCAGGAGTCATATGGTACAGAAATGGCTATGTGAGACTGCCACCTAAATTGGAAGTGAGGACGGCAAGTACCATGATTGACCTGCTCAACACAGTGAGAAAAAACAGGTTGCTCTAGTAGAGTGAAAGTAAACAATGGGAGACTTTGAATATCAGAGAAACTGAGACTTTTTATGGAGATCATTGGATTCTTATGAAGGAAATAAGCAGACTGACATGATGAAAGTGGAATTTCAGAAAGATAAGTGGATTTGTCTTAATTTTCTATTTCTTTTTCCATTAGATCACACATTGAGATTTTTAAAGGTGATAATATTGCTTTCTCTTACCCTCTCAGACCAAATATAATGAGAAATAGGTCCAGATGTCAGAGGGATGAAGGTAAAATGTCAGCCTTATCATTGATAAAGCTAGATTATAGAGTATCTCTTAGCTTTGCCTTCCCCTTGAATTGACTGCCAGTCCCAGGCAGAGTACAGAAGAGCATGAGGAAAGGAGAAGGCAGTGTTTGTCACAACTGGTCCTTTCTGAAAACTTGGCATGTGGCAAGTAAGTTCTTTCCCCCAACATTTCTCTATCCTGAATGCTTGTGATTCCTCACCCCCAATTCGCTTGTTTCATCCTCTGCCGATACACAGGCTGCTCCCTCCTCCTCCTCACCATTATCTGTTATTTCTCTTTCAAAAAGTCTGCTTAAATTCAGTCTCTGTATGGGGTCCCCCAAGACAAATCTCTTGACTTATCACACATTTATTTTTTACCTCTCAGAATATGTGAAAATATTTTATAGGGTAGGTATTTTTCATTTAACATCATGACTTTATCTCAACAAAATTGGTTGTAAAACAATTCTCTCTGAAGCCATTATACTTTTTTTTTCCACAAAAAGAGCCTACTCTGTTTTTTCCAGATGTCATCCATTAGAAAACAAAGCCTTAGATTTTGTGTTTTTTGGGGCAAGAAAAATGTGGGCAATAAAGGTATTGTTGAACGAATATCCAGTCATTCTAATGCAGTACAAAATCTCAAGACTACTCTTTAGGCCACTAACAACATTGCAGGAGACATTTTCATGCAGTACTCTGTTTTGTATTTTATTTTATTTTATTTTATTTTATTTTTAGTCCCAATACTGATAAAGGCATCATGCAGTACTCTATACATATGAAAATAAAAAACTTCAAGAGAAGTTATAGCAGAAAACAGTACTGGAAACTCTGGCAGATGAATTATTTGCTTTACTCTGCCTCACTTACTACTTACCTGTAAGTATCATCAATCACAAAGGCCTTAATAACTAGTTTGATGACTATAAAACTTTAAAAGACAGAGCAGAATATTTACTTCTAGCAAAAGAAAGAAACACCCATCATGTGCTGGGACATGTGACTGTGAGACAATCAACCATAGCCAATAGAAAAATATATATATAACTTGACCCCTTTCATCCCAAACCACGTTTTCTTAATTAAAGCCTGATACCCCCATTAATGATGTTTCCAAATATTTCTTGATCCTGGCTAAATGTTTCTAAATATTGGACTTTCGTTGGCAATAATCGTAACACTTATGGAAAGGAGATATTAGGCAATTAAATTGTCCAAAACAGTTGATCAAGGCATGCAAATTCTCTAAACTTGGAGGAGAAACCGTTCTTGAATGTGAAGTTGTGATTTAATTCACACATTTCTTAAGTATGAGATTCTAAATGAGCATTGTGAAGCAAAGGAAACCTTTACTAATGAACCTTCAGGGACCAGTTAGCACAGTTTGGTAAATTGGAATGCTAATTAGGTCTAGGCAATAGTCTAAATCAAACTAAGTGCTTGTTAGTTTGACCAATTATAGGAGCCCAATAAGTGTTTGTTTAAATTCAATAATTCTCTGTCCAGAGGGAATATGCCTGACCATGAGTGGCTGAATTGAAAAATATAAGCTATTAGTCATGAACACATTGTGTATAAACCAGTGTATTTCAGTTCTCCTCCTATGGGGCCAGGGTCCCAGCCGCGATGGCTCAGTCACATTGCTTTCCTTTGCTAGGTCCTACGCAGTGACAGTTCCAAACGGACCTAGATTATTTTGTAGCTTCTCTGTGGTGTGTGTAATATAATGAAAAGTGCAAGAATCTTTAGAATGAAGAACCTGGGTTATAAACCAGTCCAGAACCACCAAACTATTTAATGACAAAGCAAGTCTGGAATCCACTGTGTTGACTTGTGGGGCATCTTCCTTCCATTATGGCCCATCAGATTTTTCTTTATTCTCTATTTCTCCCTTTACTACCACAAAATCCTACTGTTTTCCACTCAATGTATTCTCAAATGTTGATTTTTAGGTTCAGACTAAAAACTGTGGCCTGTAGCCTTTTTATTCAACTACCAGTGTCCTCACTCCACAAAACCATCCCAGAATTGTCCCCGGGTCTCCCAGGTGCTAGAAAATGCAAAGGCCAGCATTTTCCATGACAACACACACAAAGCTAGGTCCAATCCTGCAATTATACAAAAGCCAGGGGCGTGCTGAGGCTACAGGATCAGGTCAAGAGGGATTCCCGTTTGCCTTTTGGGTAATTTAAAGCAGAGGCAGTGAATCATTGTGTTAGAAGAAACTACTTTGGTAGACAAAACCATGTGGAGCTTAGGGCAAATTTCAAATTTGCCATCTCAGCAGTTAGTATTAGGTTCAGTTGCATGTGACAGAAAACCCTCAAATAAGCACTTAGTTGAGCTGCAGCCATGATTTCTGTATCCCAGTTAGTAGCAAGAAGGAACCGGAGGCCTCCTCCTTTTTAAGAACAACTGCCAGTAGTCTCACACGTTGCTTATGCTTACAGCCCATTGGCCAGAACTTAGTAAAAATGCCTTGTCAAGGTGCAAGGAAGGCCGTGCTTACAGTCCCCCTGGGTGCCCTGCTAAAAACCAGATATTCTCTTGCTAAGGAAGAAAGCAAAGCAGATATTGGATAGAAATTATAGTCTCTGTTCCATTCCCTCACTCTCAGCAGTGTCTGACACTGCTGATCATAAGCTCCTTCCTTAAACAATCTAGTCTTCCTGTGACTTCCGTGGCAGGATACCATCTGATTTTCCTTTGACCTCTTTGGCTCTTCTCAATTTTTACTGTTGTTATTGCTGCCAACTCTTCCTCCTCTTCCTCCTCCTGTCCCTTAGTGTCTGCATTGGCTCTGTCCTGTGACAACTTCTTCCTCACTTCTCACTTTACCCATTCTCCTCACTGTTACACATGGTAAAAGCAAGTACAGTGTACATTTATTTAACACTTACTATATGCTGGGAACTGTAAGCATGTTGTGTACAGCGTCTCACTTAGTCCTATCAACAAACTCAAAGGTGGGTACCATTGTTACTTCCATATTTTACATGGAGGTTGATGTGATTTGTTCACTATTGGGCAATGCCAGATTTGGGTTTTAGTCATGATGTCAGACTCCATAGCTTTTGAGTTTACCACTACACTAACCCTGCTTCTTCCCACCAAACAAAACAAAACAAAACAAAAACAAAAACAAAAAAACCCTACCAGGGCCCATGTATATATTCAATTGCTTACTGGATAGATCTGCTTGGTTATTTTGCAAACACTTCAAACTCAAGATGCCCCAGAGTAAACTCATGGTTCTTTTGCCAACTATTTGTGGAGCACTTACAGTGGTGCCAGGCACTGCTATAGGTGCTGAATCTACTGAAATAACTTAAAGAGACAATCTCTAACTTCATGAAGTTTACTGTTTAGTTGGGGAGACAAACAGGGAAAAAACCAGTATCAGTGTGTGATAAACATGATAAATAAAAATAAAGCAGGGTAAGTGGATAAAGAGAGAAGGAGGGGGCTGTGTGGTAGGTGGAATAATGGCCCCACAAAAATTTCCATCCTCTAATCCCTGGAATCTGTCACTATACTGCATTATATGGAAAAAGGGATTTTGCAGATATAATTAAAGTAAAAGACCTCAAGATGCGGAGATTATCTAGGATAATGTGGATGAGCCTGATATAATCACATGGGCCCTTAGAAGTGAAAAGTCAGAGGCATGTGGCAATGACAATGGAAGAAGAGGCAGGAGAAATTTAAAGCATGAGTGAGACTCAACTGCTATGGCTGGCTTTGAAGATGGATGAGGCGCCACGAGCCAAAGGATGTGATGGCCCTCATCTTACAATCAGTAATAAAACAGGGATGTCTGTCCTACAGCCACAAGGAACTGAATTCTGCCAATAACATGAATAAGCAGGAAACAAATTTTCCCCCAGAGTCTCCAGAAAGTAGCACAGCCTTGCCAATGCCTTCATGTTAGCCTGGTAAGACCTGTACTAGACTTGTGATCTACAGAATGATAGACTAATAAGCTTCTGTTGTTTTAAGCCATTAAATTTAGATAATTTGTACCTGCAGCAACAGAAAACTAATGCAGGCCATTTTAAGTAGGGTAGCGGGGGAAGATCACTGTAAGCAGATACCTGGAGAGATAGCTGAGGGAAGAGCCTCCCAGCCCGAAAGAAATGACCCTGAAATGACCCTGAATGACCCTGAAGAATTTGGAGTGTATAAGGAACAGCAAGAAAGCCAAGGTGGTTGGAGCGAGGGGAGAGCTGCAGAAGCTGAGATGACAGGAGAGGCCCAGGCCAGCACATGTGGACGTGTGTAGGTCATGCAGCCTTGGAGTCTATCCTGAGCATCATGGGAAGACACTTCAGCAAAGAAGAGTCACTTACAGTTTTAAAAGTTTCCCTGTGAGTGTTGTAATGAGAGTGGACTGAATGGGGCAACAATAGCAAGAAGGGGATACAGTTAGGAGACTTTTTGGATCCAACGATCCAAATAAGAGAAGAAGAGAGTTTGGACTAGGGTAAAAAGAGGTGAAGTAATGAGAAGTGGTCACACATAAGTTATATTTGAAAGTTAGAGTCCACTGTATTTTCTGATGGCTTAGAAATGGGGTGGGAAAGAGAGAAACCGGGGTGAACAACTGAGCACATAGTGGTACCAATCAGTGAGATGGAAAAAAGTGTAGTAGAAAAAGGTTGGGGAAATAAGAGTTTGGTATTAGACTTAAGTTTTAGGTGCCAATTAGCTGTCTAAGTCAAGATATCAGGTAGGCTGTTAGGTATGTAAGTCTGAATTCAAGGGCAATTCGGAATGGAGGGATGTGGTAGGCAGAATAATTACCCACAAAAGATGTCTACATCCTAATACCCAGAATCTGTTAATATGTTATGTTAGTTGGCAAGGGGAAATTAAGGTAGCAGATGGAACTGAAGTGGTAAAATAACTGACCTTAAAATAAAGAGGTATGCTGGATTATATGGGTGGACCCAATGTAATCAAAAGCGTCCTTAGATCGGAAAGAGAGAGGCAGAAGACTCAGAAACAGAGAGATAATATCATGAGAAAAACTCGACTGGCCAATGTTGGCTTTGAAGATGGTAGAAGGTGGCTTTGAAGATGCAGGAAGGGGCCACATGCCAAGGAATGGGGGCAGCCTCTGAAATCTGGAAAAGACAAGGAAACATATTCCTCCTGATAGCCTCCAGAAAGGAACACAGCTCTGCCAACATGAGTTTAGCTCAGTGAGACACATTTCAGATTTCTGAGTGACAAAACTGTAAGGTAATACATTTGTGTTGCTTTAAGCCACTAAGTTTGTGATAATTTATTACAGCAGCAATAGAAAACTAATATAAGGTATAATTTCTCTCAAACTTGTTTTTTCTTCAGTGTACCGTATCTTGGTAAATGACATAAACTTCACCCATTTGTTCAAGGCAGAAATATGTGCCATCCTTGATTCCTTCCTCTCCTTCGTGCTCCCAATCCAATCAGTATCATGTTCTCTAGAGCCTACTTACTAAATATTTATTCAAAGTTACCCACTATGCCATTTCTCTGATACAGATCATGATCATGATAATCATCCCCCTTTGGGAGGGAAGAGTGGGACAGTATGCACCCACTGTCCAATCTCCAGTCAGCTGTCAGAATAAGTCTTATAAAATGAATATTTCAGGTAATTATTTCTCTCTCCTTGAAATTCTTCAATGGCTTGCTCATTCAGTCAGGAAATAAAGTCCAAACTGCTTGCCATGGCTTAGAAGTTTCCCCAAGGTAACCTGTCTTCAGGCTTGTTTCCTAACACTTGTCCTCACGCTAAACTTCTTTCAGATCCTAGAAACCATTAGGAGGCCTCCTCACTTCAGGTGTTGGCATGGCCTTCCCTGTCTGCTGACCCCAATGTACCACACCCCGTCCCCCATCCACCTTCAGGTGCCAGCTTTCTCCCGTCAGGTCTTCCCAATCTCCTAAATTGTTACCTCCCTTATACCAGGACCTTGAACTTTTGCTTCAAGACACATAACAATAATTAGTGTTCTGTCTATGTCCATGAGAGCAGGGCTTTTGACTGATTTGTTCCTAGCACCCTGCACAGAGTAGGCGCTCAGTAAATATTTCTCAAATGGTAACTGCTCACTGAAGAGCTGCAAACTACTATGTTTAAAATCTGCGATGGTTCCTATGCCGTTTTTTAGTAACCATTACCTGGAAAATCCATGCTAATGAAAGGTTTAGATACTTTTACTATAAAAATGCAACGTCTGAACGTTTGTGCCTATCACCAATCATACATTCTTGACTTCCCCCCCCCCCCCGGGAGATACACAGTAAGTGGTGAGAAAATGGTTTTATTTTTATTTTTCTTGCATTTATAATGTCACTCAACAATCATTCCACAAGTATTTATTGATACCTGTGCCAATCACTGAGTTCTGAGAATACATAAGTGGGTAAAATAAACAAAGTCTCCATTTTTACGTAGTTTGCATTTTGTGTGTGTGTAGATAGGGTGAGGGGAAGTCAGAAAGTAAACAAACAGAAAATTATATAAAACATCAGACAGTAATAAGTGTCAGAGTCAGAAAGGAGTGTGCGTGTGTGTGTGTGTGTGTTTGTGTGTGCGCGCGCGCGCATGTTTAGCGTTAATTTTTTACGTAAAGAGATCGGGAAAGCTTCTCTAATGAAAGACATTTGCGCTGAGACCAAGAGCAATCAAGGAGTCTGGATCGTGTCACAGTGAAGCGTGCAAGGTCAGGAATCTTGCTTTCTAAATTCGAAGCGCGGATTGCCAGTCACAACCTGTATGCGAGTGAACAAGCACTTTAACCTCTGTGAGCCTTCCCCTTAGCTGTAAAAGGACAATAATATTACAAACTTCATAGGCTTGTTACAAGAAAATGCTCAGCAAAGAACCTAACACAAAACGAGAATTCCATCACGAATTTTACCGTGGGGCTGACACTCTGGGAAACCAACTCTGGGAACCCCCCTCGCCCCCACCATGCATACGCCCCTCTGGCCGGAGCGCAGCTGGTGATTGGCTACTCAACCCTTCTGTCCCGCCCCACCCAGGCTTCCGGTCCAATCCCGCCCGGTTTCGCTCAGAGGCAGGTTCCCAGGCGTTGTCCGAGTGGGCGGTTCCCGTGACGTTTGGCGACGTGTTACGTCACTGTGGGCGGAAGTGGCGGCCGCTGTTTTGAAATCCGGCAGCCCGGGTCTTCCCAGCACCTGCCGACGCCGAGCCCCTGCGGCCACTCGGTTTCGGCCCGACCCCTGACACCTGCTGTCTGGCCCCTACCGGTCTGAGGCCGCAGCCGCGCCATGTCCACCCCTCCGCTGGCGGCGTCGGGGATGGCGCCCGGGCCCTTCGCCGGGCCCCAGGCTCAGCAGGCCGCCAGGGAGGTCAACACGGCATCGCTGTGCCGGATCGGGCAGGAGACGGTCCAGGACATCGTGTACCGCACCATGGAGATCTTTCAGCTGCTGAGGAACATGCAGGTGGGAACGTGGGCGTGCGCGGAGCGAGCGGATGCTTCTGGGAGGGAAGGGGCCGCTGGTTTAACCGTTACGTGCAGTCCCTGGACATCAGTGGGGCTTCCCCGGGCAAACCTTAAGTGTAGGGTCGCCCCCATTTGCACTCAACCCCGAGGATGTGTCTGACTTCGTTTTCTTGTTTCAGATTTTACATTTAATCCTTATGGAATTTATCTTACTTAAAGTGTGGCCTTACTTTTTCCAGAGGGTTGATTGAATAATTCATTTTCCTCCTTCATTGATTTCAGATGCTACTTTATATGTTCTATTGTATTCCACTTAGCTACCTGTCTTTTATGTCTTAATGCAAAATCTTCTTATATTTTTCGAGGCTCTGTCATGTATTTACACATATTTTTCAGAATTGCCCTGGCTATTCTTGCTTGTTTATCTTTCGCATGTACTTTAGAATCACCTTGTTTAGTTCTAAGAAAAAATCTGTTAGCATTTTTATTAGGTTCATTCAACCTAGAAAGAAAGACGACATTATGATGTTGAGGCTTACTAACCAAGAACATGCAATATCCTTTTCTTGTTTCCCTATGAATATTTTTAAGTTTTCATTTTTATCTTGAGCTTTTTTAAAGTTTACTCCTATTTTATCTTTTTTGCTTCTATTGTAAATGGAGTCGTCTTTTTCCATTTTTTATTTTTTTATAGATGAAAGCAAGGCTATTGCTTTCACTCTGTTAATTTTGTACCCACCTCCTTATTGAATTTTCTTATTTTTAGTAGCACTTTATCATGTCATGTGTAAATAGTGATGATTATGCTGTTTTCTTTTTGATGTTTCAGCCTTTTTCTTTTCCTCTTTTTCTTCTCTAATTGCATTGGCCAGTGCCTCCAGAACAGTGTTCCCTTGTAGTATGTCTTAGTAGGCATCTTTTTTATGTTCCTGACCTTAGTAGGAATGCTTCTTATGTTTCTACATTAATCATGGTGCAGACTTTTTAACTGAGATAAATGTGTTTTATCACATTGGAGATTTTTTAAATTGAGTTTTATTTTTATTTTAAGAATGGATTTTTAATTTAGTTGAATATCTTTTTAGTATCTAGGGGTATGATGATATATTTATGGTTTTTCACCCATATTCACAAGGGAGATGGCTGTTGATGAGGTTTTCAACGGAACCGCTACACCACAGCACACCAAGGGATCTTAGGCAGTATTGCATGTATACTCTGTAGTATGGGAACCTCGTGTCTCATGTTCAGTGCTCTACCCCAACATCTAGAACAGTGCCTGACACATGAAAGGTGTGTGGCAATTTTTTGAATGAATTAATCATTCCCTTCTTTGAGAAACTGATGTTTTACTGTATAAAAACTAAATCCGAACTAAGCAAATTTAAGGAGGGTCATTCTTTTCATTTCAAAAGGATTTTGTTTTCCTTTATGAAAGTATTTATCAAGAGTTCTTTTACATGGCACACGCTTCTTAATGAATTTTAAATATAGATTTATAGGTAGAATAACTCACTAAAGTAAAACAATTCAGACTGCACTTTAAAACCTGCTGTGTGTGTGTGGTGTACTAAATATGGTGATACAAATCTTAAATTGCAGTCCTTACTAAGTAGAAAATATGGGCAAAGTATTAAACCCAGTAAATGCCATAATAAAGGTACAGAGTGCTTCTCTAAGCAAGATAGAATCATTATACTCCTTATTATCACCCAAACAATAAAGCAGGAATCCATATAAACTTGTCTCTGAATTGTTAGTGTCTGTGAAAGTTCGTATTAATAAGTTGAGAGTTCAGGAGGGGGAAATCTTAAATTGTATTGGGAGATGAACCTTTAATGCCTTTCCCCTTACAATGTTTTGACTAATGCAGTCTTTGATATTTTATCATGTTGCTTTGAAGCATTGTGGAGTGTTTTAATGCTTGAGAATTTCTGAAAATTCTAATAATATCTCACTTCAGATAATTTTAGAAGATCCATATCCTTAACTCATAAACCATTTTATTACAGGAAATTTGGAAATGAGAGAAAAAAAGAAAATAAATTATTCAAGCCCATCTACCTAATACATCTTTTATCAACTATGTATAGGCCTTTCCAGTCTTTTTTCATGTTTGTGGTTTTATGATTGTATGTCCTATTTTCTTTTCTCTGCAAACATTGTATCATGCTTTTTTCTCTTTTTTCTTGCATTCCCACCCCATCTGTTTAAAAAAGAAAAAAAAAGGTAACTAGAAACACTGGGCTGATCTATTAGCTATTAGATAGCAGATAGTGCCTTGGGTTTAAATCACCTGATTCCAATCCCCAAGATAAGTATACAGGTGAACTCCTACAAATGAAAACACTTGTACACTAGAAAACATGGTACTATATAAATATTCTTGATTCACATATTAGGATGATTCCACAGATCAAATTGTGGGAATAAAATATTATAAATGTGTACAGAGAAGGAAAGATTATGTTCATGAGTTTCAGCAATGTACAAGAGGTATGTATTTACTTATAATTTCTAAATAAATAATCAGTTTTGTTTACATGTAATTTTATCATTTCAATATGTGCTTTTGGCTTCTTTTGATAAAATTCTTGAATTAAAAATATATAAATATCTAAACAGTTATGATCATAGTCCTTACTTGTAATAATTTATTAATGATGTTCAAGTACAGATTGCATGCAAATCTCCTGCTAGCAATTCTTTTTTTAAGTAAAACTTTTCATGACAGCTTTATATTTTAATGTGTGCCTTAAGCATCTTAATTATCTTATCATAATTAAGGTATTTTGAGAATATTTTTGCAACAGCATATTGTTCATTTCCTTCCACTAAAAAATCCTGGGCGTCACTTTTGTTTTTTTTCCAACTGTATTTTGTTTTTAACTTTTTGGTTAATCTCAGCAGCATGCTGCATTCATATAATAGTAAGTAATATTAAAATTATACATTCTTTTAAAAGTTATACTTCAAAAATTAAAGGGGAAAATTGTTTCAGCTAGCCAGAGGGCTTATCACAGAGATTTTCTATGGCTGTTTTACAGCAATGAAACAATATGCCAAGTTGCTAATAAATGGGCATGTATTACTCTTTTTCTTAAAATTGCACTTGATTAGTTGTGGGGAACAATTGCTTTTATATAGCACTTAAAAATATTTCTGTTTATTAGCTTTGCTTATAGAAAATGTTGATTTTCATTACTTTATATTTTTGTTTTGCCCGGTAAGCTACCAAATGGTGTCACTTACCATACTGGAACATATCAAGACCGGTTAACAAAGCTACAGGATCATCTTCGCCAACTTTCTATTCTCTTCAGGAAGCTGAGACTGGTGTATGACAAATGCAGTGAAAACTGTGGAGGAATGGATCCCATCCCAGCAGAGGTAAGTTTTTGTGGTGGGGGAGAATGAATCTAAGACGTCAGATAGTTTCAAGACATTTGTCATTTGTTTCCCTTCTCTCTTTCTCTTATTTTAGTAAAATTTCCAGATTTTGAATTTTATTGGTTTTACTTTTGACCAGAGAAGATGAAAATGTGATATATTCATGGAATTACTACTATATTTTCATATTTATAATTTCCTGTAGACTTTGACATCCAGGCTTATAGTGATTTTTGTTGTTGTTGTTGAGAAGAATGGGTTGTCTGAGGCAATTTTATCATCGCTGTCAGTGTCTCCTTTTAATTAAATCCGTGCATGCAGTTTTTAGGAGTTTTTAGGAGTTTTAATCGTATCATAAAATACTTTCACAGTGGTTTTCATGAAAGTGCTTTACAGATAAAAGATTTTTCATCATTATTAATTTAGATTTGATGTTTAGCCCAGTTGAATCACTATATTTTAAAAATGTATTCTCTAAATTTAATCTTGGGTCATAAATATATTTAATTAATTAGGTAAATGTTATTTCTATAGGTGGCCCTTTCCTGTTGACAAGTTATATGTCTGCCACTAAAGGTAGCTGGGAAGCATAGATGTCTCTTACTACATGTAAAGAACAATTTCATGTAATCAGTGCTTCCCTTTTGAGTGATCAGCATGTAGGAGATGAACAGAGAAAGAGTAAACTGCAAAAAAGCCTGAAAAGAAGGGACCGAAGATGTGGGAGAAGGATCAGAAATGTGATTGACATTGTCACATGCTGCAGAGAAGTCAAAATAAGGAATGAAAAGTGTCTAGTAGATTTTGCTAGATAAAAATCGTTGGTATATTTGAGTAGAGCTTCAGTGAAATGGTTGCAGCACGAAGTCAGATTGCTGTGGGTTGAAGATTAAACAGGAAGTAAGGAGCTAGAGCCAGCAAGTGGGTGTCAGTCTTTGAAGAAGCTTAGATAAAAGCAAGAGAGGAAAGCAGTGGATAGGAGGAGGGATGGAATTGAAGGTTTGGGGAGTTTTTCCCCTCCAAATGGAAGAGACCAGACCATGTTTAGATAATAAAGGAAGAAAACTGTAGGGAGAGGTTGGGGAAAGGGACAAATAATGGAAGACAGGAAGACAGAGGAATCAGCACAGGACTGGAGAATGATCATCTTCAGGAGGAAGGACAGTTTCTGCGTTAGGAGAAAGGAAGAAAAGGAGAATGTAGATGTGGGTAAGTTTATATTTGTCCCAAGAATTTGAAGAAGTTTGGCCAGGTGACTCCTAGTTTTACCATTTATTAATACTTTTGGCTTTTTCCTGCATTGCTAATATATGATGGTAGAGACTAGATGATTCCTGAAGTCTGTCACATGTATGAGGGGCTTCATCCAATAAATTTCATCACAAACCATACATACTTAATTATAATTCTGCTAGAAGTTTCATTGCTATGTAAATTTGTTTCTCCTACCAAAAAAAAATCCTCCCAACTACAAGAACTTGAGACATGTAGAAATTCACGTAGACCCTGAAGTTTCAGATAGCAAGTTAATGACATTTATAAAATGCACATCCGTGAAGTTCCTTGCTTGTATAGGTGAAGGAAAGCCTGTTTTATCTATCTCAATAGACTCTAAATCCCTTAGGGGCAGGAATCACATCTTATTTGGCATTTTTGCAGTCTCACCCAGTGCCTGGCAATTAAATATTTGTTGATTGAATGAGTAGGGTATTATTTAATTATATGCGACAACCAGTTTTATAAAGGCTGTTTTGCAAAAGAAACCTGAAAAGACAATGTATAGAATGCACTGAAATGATAAACTACTAAAGCTCTTTTTTCAGGCCTTCAAATTGAAATTTATTTTTATACTAATAAAAGAAAAGTATAAAAATTGACCTTAATCTGATGCATTCTTTATGCCAGTGTAATCAGAAAATTTGATTCATATTTTTGACTTTTAACTTTTGTTCATCACTCCCAGCAACTTATTCCATATGTGGAAGAAGATGGCTCAAAGAACGATGACCGGGCTGGCCCACCTCGTTTTGCCAGTGAAGAGAGGCGAGAAATTGCTGAAGTAAATAAAGTAAGTTGTTAGTCTGTACATTTTATGTTTGAGTTGTTGATAAAAGTTACTAGGGAGTCTGATGTAACTCAAAGACATAATTTGAATTATAGAATTATGTGAAATTGTTTCTATGGCAGACTTTACCTATTTAGAATACAGCCAAGAACTAAAAGGTAAGCAGAAATGCTGTCTGAATAGTCAGAAATCACAAAATTCATTCAAGAAAGCTCTTAGAAGCACTCCCTAGGCACTCAGCCACAACCCGTTTACTTTTTTCTTTTCTAGGCAGAATTCTGCCTTTCTAGCTTACAGCATATTTGGCTCAGCAAATGATAAAAATTTGCAATTAGGAAATGTGAATGTCTCAACACCTGAATAAGAAATTGAGAGTTATCAAAGCATTATCCTACCTACCTCAACCCCCCAAAAGATCTCTGACTGGAATATATTTATTGCTAAATACTTTCACACGTTCAGAAGATAATGTTAAGATAGTTCTTATGAGACAGAGAAATAGGGGAAGTTGTCAGTTCATTCTGTCATGGAAACGTGGCCCAAGCTTACCAAAAGCTAACAGAAATAGCACAGTGAGTAAAACTACCAAGCTCATTCTTCACTTACAAATACAATTCACCCCCTCCTGAAAGTCTTAATTCTAGTTAATAGAATTCATTAGTGTATTAACAGACCACCATAGCCAAAGAGGGTTTTCTGAGGTATATGAGGATAGTTCAAGTTATATATAAAATAATATCAGTAGACTGCATTGGAAAAAAAAACTTCTTAAATATTTATAATGGTGATTGAATTCAATACTGGTTGCTGGCTGGGCACGGTGGCTTATGCCTGTAATCCTGGCACTCTGGGAGGCCAAGGCGGGAGGATCGCTTAAGGTCAGAAGTTCCAGACCAGCCTGAGGAAGAGCGAGACCCTGTCTCTACTAAAATAGAAAAAATTAGCTGGGCATGGTGGTTCATGCCTGTAGTCTTAGCTACTTGGGAAGCTGAGGTGGGAGGATCACTTGAGCCCAGTAGTTTGAGGTTGCAGTGAGCTATGATGATGCCACTGTACTCTAGCTGAGGTGACAGAGCAAGACTCTGTCTCAAAAAAAAAAAAAAAACAAGAAAGAAATACTGATTGTTGATTCAGATAGCATTTAAAACTGCTAACAAGGTAGTGATTTTTTTAGAATTTTTTTACTTCAGGTAAATAATATTTTATTTCAGATAAATACAGAGTATTCCTGTTAAAAGCAGGCATAAAATAATATGCTTTATACCACTATGTTTAATATTATTTTACAAGTTATAGACAGGACAAAAAGACAAATGGTGGGAAACAGGAGTTATAATATTATGTACAAGCTTGTTAGAATGCTCAAAGAAACTAAGTTGATAAACAACTAGAGTTTGTAAGAGTTCTGTAAGAGGGCTTAATATAAGATGAAGCTCTTAAAATGCTGTAAACCAATTAGGTTATAAGATTCTATTCACAATTGTAACGGTAAATATTGAGTAGATAAGAATTATATCAACGATATGTGTGAATAAACTTATTAAGATACATAAAAGAAGCTTTGAATAATGAAAAGGATATATAAAGTTCTTGGGCTGGCAATAAATATTATAAAAATGCCAGTCTTGATCACTTCATAGTTTTAATGCAGTAACAATCCAAATTTAAATAAGACTTTTCTTGAAAGCATGAAAAAATAATTGGATTTTAGTGCAATACCAATCAAAAAACAAATCCACATAAAACCAAATGGGATTTTTTTCTTGAAATTATACAAAAATATCAAAGAAAATTCTCATAAACATGAGTAATAAAGCAGAATTCCTTGCTTCAAAAATTAAAATATTATATGAAGCATATTATAAAAACAATAATTAAGCATGTAATATTGGCACAAGAATAGACAGATTAGTAAAATAATCTAGCCAGCAAAACAGCCTTCCTATCATATATAGAATTTAATGTGACAGAAGAGGGATTGTGTGGAAAATTGATCTTTAAAAATAGAAACTTTGGGGGCGAAATTAAGCTAGCTTTTTATATTACACCATATATCAAAATGAATTTCAGAGTTGAAAATAAGACATGCAAAACAAAATATTGGATAATTAAAATAAAAATGTATTTCAAAACTCAGGATAAAGGGAAAAGTTGGATAGATTTTATAAAATAAAATTTTATCACTTTTTTTTGAAAAGTGAAATACAGGTTAATATTTCCAGCAAATTTGATAGTAATAAGTGATTATCATAATAAAGAACTCACAGTAGGAAATTGGTAGGGGATTGGGAACTTTTAATTTAGATCTTGATAAATAACTGCTATTTAGTAGTCCTGACATATAGACATTCATTTAGTAAGAAGTGTTATATGTTTCTGTTGATAACATATATATGAATTAACAATGAATGTGTTCTGCTTTTTACTTTTCTCTGTAATAAGGGCACTTTTTATAAAATACAATGAAATATGTATGTAAATAAAACACCATCTTAATGGTAACTTTGATTTCAGAGTACTACACATGTGACATAAATATATTAATAGTTTGTTCTCTAGTATAGAGGATTTTATAATATTTTTGGAAAAATAAAGCTGTGTATATTCAGAAAGGTAATTTTCCTAAATAGATTTTTCATTTCACTTTGCGTTTCTCTAAGTTCCTCTTTCTTCTTTCTTCCAATTTGATGGCTTAGAAATAACTTATCCTTGATTTTTTAAAGAAAGACCTTTCATATAATCAGACCATGGTAATACTTGGAGAGTATGTAATCAAAAAATCTTAGTAGCTGTTGACCTAGAGTTTTGTGAATTTTAAGTGAAGGGTATAATTGATACAAAGGATGTGATGTGTAAAAGGCCTTCTTTCTCCACGTGAGGATTTAGCTCTCCTTACCCTCTCTCTCCTGAACCCATCTACATAATTTCCCCCCTAAACCTTTCAGTACCGTAATATCATAATTGATGTTCAATAAATATTCTGTGTTCATATAATTATGGCTTCATAAATATTGTTTATTGCTAAGCCATGTAATAAACCGGGGTTACATTTCCTTGGTTGAAAAATTTTTTGTTTTCCTGGAGTTAATAACCACCTCTTTAATTTCTAAAATTCTAGTTAGTTTTTTATGTATCTATGGCAGCATGTCAGTACTGTTTTCTACCTTTCCACCAGTCAGAGCCGTCAGACAATTTCTTGGTTCTCACTGCGCCCTCCCGATGCCTCTGTCCTCTTGCTAGGTCTGGATCTCTAGATGGAATGCTCTCTGGGCCTGCTGTATATCTATTGCCTGGGGCTTTCCTTCACCTGTTTTGTTGGTTCACTATTTGCTCATCTTACATTTTCCTCTTTCTTGGTTTTCTCCCTCATTGGTAATGTACATATATCAGTGGCTTCTTTAGGAGGAATGCAGGGACTTCAGTTTTGAGTCCTCACATATCTGAGCAGTTGATAGTTTGGCTGGATATAAAATTTCTACTTTATGAATTATTTTCCCTAAGAAATTTGAAGGCATTCCTCCATAATCTTCTATTAATAGTATAGGGTTTGGGAAACTTTTTCATAAAGGACAAGATAGTCAATATTTTAGGTTTTGTGGGACACATATGGTCTCTGTTGCAATGTAAAAGCCATCCTTAGCTTTCAGACCTTAAAAAACAGGTCACGCATGGTCTATAGTTTGCCAACCCCTATTTTGATTTGTTGTCTCTCCAGATGGAAGCTCTAAAAGATCTGATGAGTAGCTGATGCTAAAATGTGAGCCATTTATATTTAAGAGTGAGGCACTAGAAAGTTAATTGGAGGTATTGTGAGTTGGCTTCCTCATGGGGTGATTGGGAACCAGGTTGGCTTTTTTCTTTGGGGGATCCCCAACTATCAGTTTCTGAGGTTTTTTTCTTCAGGGCTATTCAGTTTCTTCAGAGGACTGTTCCAGTGCCCTACAGAGGGAGATATTCTCTTTCTGGAAGCATGGTGGGAGTAGGAAGTGTTCTGGGGGGCCCAGAGTTCAGGGGCACACTCCCTGTTCTCAGCTTTTCACCTCCTTCCTGCCTTCTGCCGTGCTGCTGTTACTGAATCCACAGCTGTTCCGGTTCAGTTTCACAGGCAATAAGCCTCCTGTTCCCCGAGACTCAGCTCAGGGCAGGGGGAGCAGGTATGCAGCCACCTGTTGGTAAGGAGTGCACATTTGTGAGGCACCTGCATCCCCTCATGCCACCGTTCCTCTAGCTTTCATCCCCAGGCTTCACCTGGTACCTTTGAGATGGTCACTGTCTCTGGTTCTCCACTGCGGGTCAGCTCTGTCCTCAGCAGCATCCCTCCTGCATCCCGTGGCCTGTGGTTCCCTCCTCTCCAAGTCATGTACCACTCCTTCTTTACTTGTCATCCTAAAACTTACCACCTCACCTCTGCTGTTCTCCTTTCTGATCACTTTTCTCCACATGGGTTTATAGCTTTTTTATTCCTCTCCTGCCATTTTTATTAGGGCTTTGAGAAAAAGAAGAAATAAACACACGTATTTTAGTCCAAAATGTTTATCTGGAACAAGTTTGTTTCAGTACACTAAATAGATACACAGAGTTTCTGAAAGTTTGTTTATGGAATAAAAGTCAGTATTTCAAATTTTGTTTTCCCATTTATACTTCAGACATTTGAGATCTTGCCCTTTGATTAAATCACTTGGATCTGTTCTAAGTGCTTTTAACTTCAGGATAAAACATGTTTTAGTTAACATGATATCTAACTGAATGTTATTACAGAGAGGAAAGAATCAGTTTAGATGTTTTAAATTAACCAGGTTTAAAGTTAAGCCGTGTGTTTCTATGGGAATTATATTTTAAAAGGATTTGGAGGAAGAGTATCTGCTCTGGACTGTCATAGGGAAGTGCTCATTTGATAGTCTCGTAACTCTTTTACTTTGTGAGAATTCTTCGTATGTTTTGAGAAAGCACTAGAGAATTAGGTTGTGAGCAGAGGTAAAAGATGGGAGAGAGCTAAGATTTGGCTAACTTAAATTTAAATCCCAAATAAAGAAGGAAGAAGAGTATAAAATTAACTGCTGAAAAGCAAGCAAATTGTGTTTTCTGACCAAAAGGGGTTTTTAATTCATTCCTTAAAAAACATTATAAATGTGAATTGAATGTAACATGTATTCTGACTGTTAATAGAGTAACCTTATGTATAGTTAACACTACTAATGTATTTTATTCTTTTTCTTTAATTACTTCAAGCCTTGTATCTCCATTCTAGAATATAAGATTAAAATATACAATTAAAATTTTTTAAAATATTAAGCTCATAATCCATTGACACATATATTTTTTGCCTTAATGGCACACACACCTTAGAGTGTTTTTCATAGTGAAAACTATGTTTATTTTAAATAGCTGACTATAGAGGATAAAATGTTGCCCTAATCTAATTATGGTATAGAGTCTAAAAATGAATAATTTTTAATAATAGTCATGTGGGTTTTGTTGGATACTAAAAGGCAATATTTAAACAAAAATAAGAACAAGTTTTGAAATAATTGCTAAGGATTTTTGTTTGCGTTTTTGTTTTTTCCGTTCTTTTAGGGTTTGTGGGAAGCTTTTTAATTTGGCTTTTGTTATTTTTCCTTTGAACATCCAACTATTTGTCTGCTCTGTGCCAGGCATTGTCCTAAGTACTAGAATTTCTGCCATGAACCAGCCAGTTGTGTTGTCTACAGTCATGCTTGTTTCAGATGAGTGGACAAATTTCTTCTTGGAGAACATAAGACTCTCCAATGGAAACAAATCAGCACCTGTTCCATGCACGCATTTTATATTTTGATGGATATTTACAGAAACAAAAATATTGCACCATATTTTCCATGCATTGGCATTTGGTTGTATTAAATAGCTGAGTTCCTTTATGGATCTATAAATCAATAGATCTACCTATCTATAAATCAATTGGTAATAAAATTATATTCTTTGCATTCAGTTTAAAATATCCAGAATTTTATTACAATGCATATTTTCTTTTTATTCAAAATAAGCTACATAAAATAAGTGGATTTATATACCCCTTAGTTGACTCTCACTTAGTCATTTTCAAAATATTATATCATTGTGTACTTGAAGTTGTACAGAACAACATATTGATGGTGTGTTTACTATATATTTAGTTTTTATGGTCTGTTTGGTTTCTAACAACACATATACCACCAATGCCTACCACAGTGCCCCAAAACTTTGAGGTACATAACTTGTAGTCAGTATTTGATGTAAATTATCATATGATAAAATGGCCTAGTTTTAATAGTCATATTTTTGGTTTATTTTTATAAATACTTTTCATTTTCTCTTCGTATATCCTGGAATCTGTAAGCCCTGATACCCAAGTCAAGGATGAATACTTGTTTGAAACTATATGCTTTAGGGACATCAGAATGAGTTTTATTTTGCTTAAAGCTATTCTGTTGATGGCAAAATGAAATTGAAAAAGGTAGTTGGTAGTATTTACACGGTTGACATAATTGAGTCCATGATTTGGAAATTAAAGCATTTTTGATCAAATGTCACAGGCTTTGTATGAATATTAAATTACATGGTATGACAGCATAAATGTATTTTTTAAGTATTTATTCTACTTACAAGTTCATCTGTTAATGTAACAAATTAGGCACAGCTGATGGATTTTGAAAATAGCAGCTGTCAACCTCTGTTCAAATCAATCAGTGGCAAGATTGTATATATTAAATCCTAGATCATGTCATGAAAATTTATTTACAATTTAACCACTAATAAGCATAACTGTCAGCTTTGCTGTTGATAGTCTCATGACATGTTTTGACTCTAGATATTTTACTTGTGTGCTAATTTTTTTAATTTAAAACTTTGTGACTTATTTGAGAGAAACTATCCCAAGAGCCTTATAATATATCATATTCTTTTAAAAATGTTTACCATTGCCTAGAGTTGAATATTATTTTGAAAATGCGCTATGTTTTTTTCTTGCTTTATTTAAATTAATTCTTGCTTTTATCCAAATGAGTATTCTTGAAAGGAGTCTTATTGGTAGGCTATGCATTTATTTCAGTGGTGAAACCATTGTGGGAACCATCTGCAAGCCTTGTGTTGATATTGGTTGTAAATTTGTTTTGAACCACCCAAGAATATAATTTTATTACTAACAAATTACTTCTTAATTTTTACTAAAAATGTGATCACTGAGCTTATTCACCAGACTTGGCCTTCAAATGGTTTTCAGCTGTCTCTTAAATTTAAATCCTTCCTCTTTTTTCTTTTTCACAGATACAGGTTTGTCACCACTCCATCCTACACACTTGCCCAGTTAACCTTTTTCATTGCAGTTTCATCGTATTTCTTCCCCATCAGGAATTTTAATTACCTACTACCAAGCCTAAATTTATCCTCCTTCCAGTCTTTGCTCACCGCCAACTTTTCTAGACCCCAAACAAAAATATGTTTTCCTTGTTTGCTGACCTTTTCTGTCAGAGGCAGCGTCTAACTTTTGGGGTTCCACAGTATCTGATGTTTTCCTGTGCCATCTGCCGTACAATGGACATAGTCTAGTCATCTGGGTGCTGTCCGCATCCTGATAAAAGTTGTCATATTCAAGATATGTCAGAACTTACTAATAAGATTTTTCAAAAATCAACTCACATTCATTCTCTTCCTTTTATTCTTACTCAATTGCTCTTCTCCATATCCCTCCTAAAAAATTAGAATTGAAAGGGCAATCAAGGGAGCTGACGTATTTCACTGCTAGGGTGACGGCTTAGTTGTGGGCTATGGACTTTAGCAATGGTGAACAGCAGCCAACTTTGAACCATTTTGAAGCCATGAATTAGTTCATGAAATGAAATTTACTGGTTTCCAATCACTTGTCTATGTAACTGATCGTCATCTTACGTATGAGTATACAGAAAGTATAACATCGGCAGGGACCTTAGACAATCCCATTATATAGACAAGAAAACTGAGGAGATGGAATTTGTCTGAGATCAAATAGCAAGTTAGAGGCAAAGTTAGAACCGGGACGGGGATTGCCAGCTTCCCAATGTAACGTCTTTACTCATATGCTTCTGTTTTGCTGCTACTCTTGATTGCTGGTAGAAGTGTCAGTTTCTTGGTCTCTACAATGAAAAGACTAATTTATAGGCTTGGTCATTCCTATTTCTTCCAGTAATTTGGGTCAGTTTTGTTAGATAACATACACAACTGCTTAAATAATTGACTGCCACATACTCATGATGACAGAATTTAGAAGATGGATCATCTGAAAACTGAACAAGGAGACTGAG
Source organism: Daubentonia madagascariensis (assembly GCA_023783475.1). Taxonomy (NCBI): domain Eukaryota; kingdom Metazoa; phylum Chordata; class Mammalia; order Primates; family Daubentoniidae; genus Daubentonia; species Daubentonia madagascariensis. The sequence goes on along the minus strand of JAKFHU010002250.1, from coordinate 11,054,862 downwards.
TAACTAAAAATACTAACAGCATTTCCCAAAGACTATGTTAAAGTGAGCTTTAGAGTGAAGCCCTGTGTACCATATGGTCATATGTTTTCTCTGACTGTGTTGTGCTAATTCTTATTTCAAATATGAATTAAATTTAATTAACATTATTAAAGATTATTAAAGTCTCTGTAAATTGATTTTCTATTTTCCAATAAGGATGTCTTGGTCTTCCCTTTTAACTACCTACTTCCTGTTACTTCTCTAACTCTAGATAGAAGTAATACAAGCAATTTACTTAATCTTAGTTTGCTTTTTAATGAAATCGAAATTAAGATTTTTTTAGGCCTCTTTCTAATGAACATACACTAATTTATCTGGAGGTAGTTTAGTATCTTTAAAAATATCTAATTAAATATATTATCTCCAAATGTAATGTTCCCAAAGGGTTATTGAATAATAATTATTATTCTAATAACTGGTAAACACTCTGACCAGAAGTTATCTATTTTTATCTTGTTTTATCTAAGCAGACATTTGCCACATAGGATTTGAAGAAAGGATTCTTTAAAAGGAGTTTATAAGCTATAGTCTAGTAGAATCCAAGTACAGAGATACAGAGACACATGCCATGTCCATTCCAGGCATTCAGCAAATCTTAGCTGTGAAGAAACTGCATTGGGTGCTGCCATTTTGTCTTCAGTTTTCAGAATTAGAAGGAGATTGCACATCATGCTATGGGCAAAGAGGGACTTCTGCTGTATTTTTGAAAGACTGCATCAGGCATTGTATTTTTCTTATACTTTATTTTCTATTATATATTTATGTTCTGTGTCTATCAGTAGCATTTGTTGAATGCTTATATGCCAGGCACAGTTCTAACACTTTACGTAAATCAGATCATTTAATCCTCGTAATAACTCTTATGGGTAGGTTCAATTATTATCTCCATTTTTCTGATGTGAAACTGAGGCACAGAGAGGCTAAATAATTTGGCTGATGTCATATGTTTGTTTAGTGAAGGAGTCGAGCATCTGAGCACCTAGAGACTCTGGGTCTAGGGTATGTGCTCTTGACTGTTATGTCACACTGCCCTTCAGAAAACCTGTATACTTAGGTTTTAAATGTTTAGCTTATTTTCTTTGATGGTGGAAGTGGAGGAGTAAACAGGGCCAGGGATCTGGAGCCATAGGCCTCTGCCGGCTGAATTAGAATTCAGGATGGCTATCAGTGAGTATTTGAGGCCAGAATGGGGCTGAGACCATCTGCCTTATAGGAAGGAATATTTAGCTTAATTTCTATCTGGATCATTAGAGTCCTAACTTATGACATTTTAATCTTTTAAGTTCACAGTCTATATTTCATGAAACATGTTTGATAAGTCTTTTGTTTCTACAGAAACTCAAACAGAAGAATCAACAGCTGAAGCAAATTATGGATCAATTACGAAATCTCATCTGGGATATAAACGCCATGTTGGCAATGAGGAACTAAACTGATATTTAAATTTCCTGCTTTACACTTGTTATACTGTTGTTTTTTCCCTCAAGTATTTTTTCTCTTTGAAGAAGATTATTTATCTGCTTTTATTTTAGTCACAACTAAAGTCCTATTTTTACATTATGATTTTGCATTAAAGTATTCATTAACTTTTTTTTTAATGCTATCCTATGAAAGATTATTGTAATAAACTTTGATAGGGTTTGTGTTTTGGTTAATCTTCATGAATTGAATAATCTTTTTTAAAGCAAAATAAAGTTTTGTAAATAAATTTTTAAATTTGACCAATAGTTTTATTCATTTCCATTACCATTTTAGAAGAAAATTAAAGAGTTAAATATTTCTGCAGATAAAATTATCAAGTACAGCCAATGTGTGGCAAAATTAATTAAAATTAAAAATATAAATTACCATTTAAGCTCAATTTTTTAATTCAGTTTTATTCCCAAACCAGTTAAAATGAGAAAATAGTTAACTTGTATGTTGCTATAAGTAGATGAAAATTACTTCTATCATGTTCTTCAAGTGTTGATCTTAACTGAAATGAACTGTCTCTAAAAGGAGAGAAACAAATGATTTGAGGATGGCACAAATTGAAGTCACAACTATGTGCTTATCTGCTACTTTAGGCCAAGAAGCAATCACCTATTTTAATTTTTCAGATACATCTTAAAGTAATCATGAGTGTATTTTGGAAACAGTACCTTTTAAGGGGTCTTTAAATTGAGACAGTTCTCCATGACAAGTGCTTTTTTTGGTCTACAGTAAATCCTTTATAGGTCGCCCTACGGGAGCTGGTCTCTCAAATTATAAATAATATATCCTCAAATAAGAGAGTTGGAGTCTTCTCAGCTTGATTCAGAAGCCTTTACCTATCTGGCCTGAGTTCTGGCTCTATGAAAAATACTGCTGTTTGACTTCTCTTGTATATGGATAAAGTTTCTCTGGAAGGTTACACAAGAAACTGGTAACTGGCTTCCTCTGGGGAGGGAACTGAGTATTTGCGGATCAGAGTTAAGAAGGCTGACTTTTCATCATATACCCTTTTGTACCTTTTGAATTTTATAACACGTGCAAATATTGGCTGTTCAAAAAATAGGCAAAATTTCATTTTGAATTATGCAGATTCCCACCTCTAACAGATGACAGAGCGCAAGAAAACAAGACAAACCATGGAGGCATCTTTAGACTCTCTAACTACATTAATCAAAGCAATTCTAAGCAAGCCCTGTTAGATGAGGAGCTGTCCCTGCCTACAGTGGAAAGCTCTTCAGAGTTACAGGGCAGAAGGAAAAGGTGTATGAAACTGACATGGGGAAGAATTAGGGCCAATGGTACAACTTATCACAGTATGCCATAATATCTAACTATGTTATAGTTTATTTGCAGGTTTTCACTACATAATATATTCTTTGCATGGTGGTTACTGTTGTGAATTTAGTGTTTTGACAACTTCTGAAACAGTTACAAAAATGTTTTAGCCTAATGTTTTAGTTGTTTGAATTATCACGCTCAACTGCTTAGATCATTCAGGGTGCCACAGACTCAACTCCTGGAGGCAATGTGGAAACTGCATCCTTTCAGCCTTGGTTCTGTAGAAAATCTCTCTACAATGGAGCAATAATCAGTGCAGCTATACTATGCTACAGAGCTGTAGCCCCAAGTTCTGAGAGGGTATATTTTCAACTCAGAACTGGCACTTGTTTACCCAGTCACAAGTCTACTTGGAACCAACTATGAATGTGGTAGGGGTTATTGAACACATAGACCCACTAACTCTCAAAGTTGTAACTTTTTGTTGAGGGAAAGCATGCCAATAGATTGAAGAGCAAAGAAAGGTGAGTTAAATTGTAATATGTGCCCATGGACAAGTTAATCTCTGCTTTCTCATCTGTAAAATGATGGGTGAGACTAGTTAATCTCATATTTATGTTAGAATTTTGGTTGCAAAGGTTAGAAACCAATTCAAAATGGCTTAAGCCAAAAAGGGGATTTCTTAGTTCCTGTAGTGAGAAAAGATGCTAGAGAAGAGCTCACAGAATCAAAGAAAATCGCAGGAACCAAGGCTTCAAGAATTAGAACCAAGATTCAATGCCCCCAGGATTCTCTGTGTCCACCCCTAATTTATCTGCCTATCTGTGCTCCATTCTCTCTCACTGCAGACAGGCTTTCTGCAAGTGGTGGGAAAGATGGCCTACCACTGTCTTCCCTTTACGTCGTCTCTGTTCTTGAACCCAGACCTGGACTGCTTCTCCTCCAAGACTAAATTAAGAAATCCAAGAATTGATTCTAAAAAGCTTGAGTGATATAACCAACCTATGGACCACCTGTAGCATACATGGGTACTATGATTAGACTAGTCCAGATTATAAACCCATCCCTGTGGCCAGGAATTGGGTGTGAGAGACACAGTACTGTGCAAGGAATAATTATTATGAGGGGACCAACCAGGAAAATTTCCAAGATAAACAATGGCAACCACAGTCCATGATGTTCTTCCTTGGTTATAATACTATCTCAGATACAAAATCAGTTATTCAACCTTCAAAAGGCCAAGAAAAGTTTACAGAAAATCAAATGCATCATTGACCATCATGGGACAATTACTAGTCTTAATTTTAATATTTTTTTCTGTATTTGTGAACTTCTGTGCTAACACATTTATTTGCATCTGTTTCTTGGTAGCTGTTTCAATTAATTGCAACGTGATCTTGTCAGGTTTTGGTTAGCCTGGGTTAAAGCGTAGATAGGAAAGAACTAAGAAAAAGTCAGATGGAAGATCCAGCATCCTGGTAAGGACATTATCTTTAAAATGATTTGGAAATCTACAGCCCTCATTATTCAGACATTGGATCCCTTGGCACCATTACGAGCCAAAATGTGTTAACTTGACATTTTGATGTAGTTCCAGCTTGAGTAATTCATTTTCTTTCTCTAAATTCCCACTAAAATTTAAGCTAGATAGAAGAGTTTTTCAGCTTTAAACTAAAATGTATGCTTGTCCTAAAGCCTAAAAGAGTTTGTTATCCTGAGTGTTCTTAAATTTGTCCAACATAACTGGATGTCTTAAATTTTTATCTAATCTTTTAAAACACTAGTGCATCAAGGACTGATTTTAAACCTAAATTGAAAGGTATTCTAGGTATCTTTTTAAACATGATAGCAGTCTTGAATTCTTTCACACCTTTTTTAAGCTAAAGAATTAGTTATTAGATTATTTAACATTTTTAAGCTTATATTTTTACATAGAGTAGACATTTGCACTGATGCAAGGGATTCATAGATTTTTTCAAAAATTCTTACTGTTGCCAATATGTAATTTGCATTCCAAGAACTGCTAGAAGATTTATAAAATGTAAATCTATATTTTTTTCTCTGTACTTTGAAGTCTTCATTATTTTTCTGACACTGAATCATAAGACCAAGTGGTGTGCTCCTTGTTAGAACTACCTAAACCTGTTTTAACTTTTTCAGATGGCTTTTTGAGGCAATACTTCTTCATATGTAATGTGCACAAAAATCATTTGGGTGTGTTTTTTTAAATGCAGATTTTTGGATTTACCACAAGTGTACTAAATCAGAATCTCTAAAGTGAGGGGTCTAAAAATCTGCATTTTTAACAAGTTTTCCGGGTGATCTGCCACTAACACTTTAAAAAATATTGTTCTAAACAGTTTAGTCAGAGTTGTTATGAGTATTTTAATATGAAAAACTGCTCAAAATTGGCAGTATTGGTATGAAATAAAATGTATTATGCCATATTTTGAGTTCTGGCTTTTTGAATATTTAAAAATAATATCCTATATCAACAGTTATATCAAATGATATAGGACATTTTTTTAACACATCAACCTTAGCTGCACATTAGAATCAACCGGGGAAATATTAAAATTGTCCATGCCAAAGTCATACCCAAGACCAATTAAATCAGAATTCTGGGGTGGGATCCAGGCATCAACGTGTCTTAAGCTCCCCAGGTGATTCCAATGGGAAGCCAAGGTAAGAACCACAGCTCTTTATAAATTTATAGGCATGGAAAGAATCCTGAGGGATTGTTTTTTCTGGTAATAGTTAAATTATTTGGAGCAAAGGACTTCAAGAGGGCAGAAGTCTAAATCACACCTATACACGAGTATTTTTTTAAGGATATTTGAGTAACCCTACACTCCTGGGTGTCAGGGGCAAAGGCCCCTCACTCTTGTCATCCACAGTCACACCACTAATGGAAACATAGAAGATGTGATGCCATACAATCAGCAACATTTGCAGGCAAAGGGAAAGGAGGGGATCATCGCATACTCTTCCTTCCTTGCAGGTCATAACACTTTCAAGACATTATAGAGGTAGCGTGAAGTCAAAATGAAGACTACATTTCTCTCTGTTCCCTGTTCTGTGCAAAACATGGCCACATCTTGTTTTAGACTCATAAAATAACTTTCATTTGTAATTTACTCATCTAACAGCCATTTGTTGATTACCCACAGTCTCAAGGCACCAGGGAGGGAGCTGGGCTTCCCAAGATGGAAAGGACCCTTTACTCAAAGGTTGTGGAATATAAGATAGAAGAGAGCCTTTCATACACACAAGCTCTAGGTTCGTCTGAGGACTTCACAGTCACAAATTGGACATTCACCAACCAACCCAAAGAACCAATGAACTGCTTTTATTCCATTGATACTTAGATTTTCATGGTGCCTATAGAGCAGATCATAGAGCTCAAGTTAGAGGTCTCATTCCCATGGGATACCACACAAAGAGACTATCTCTGTGGTTAAGGTTGTTGTACATGCAGAAACCTGTAATAATCTAACTTAGGTTAAAGACACGAGAAGGCAATGCTATAAAAATGTTCAATTCTGGAAGATGAGAATGTAGCACAGCTTTAATTGCAAAAAGGTGAGGGAAATAATTTTCAAAACAGCTTTGAGAGAAGGAAAAAAGTCATTTGTGAAAGCTCAGTACTTAAAATCTGCAGATGGCATCGCTAACAAATAAATCAATTAAAGAATGCAAAGTGTGAACAGAAACATAAATGTGAATTAAAGCCATACAAACTTCAAGTTATGTATGAAGTAAGTATTTTAACCACTGGCACTAAAATTTTAAATTGAATTCTCTGATGAAACAGAAAACTGGCATAATTGCCTGAGCAAAGAGTGGTTTGAGAATTACAGCTGGTGGGGAAAAACATAAATGTGTTTCTGTGTTTTGAATAGACAGTAAAGCATGACAGATGAATAGAAAGAACTTGCCAAGGTACCAACAATAGTCCAGGTGAGAAATAACTAAAGCATAAAACAGTCTCAGTGGCAGAACTTGAATTAAGTAGTAGCATATTTTTCTCCTACAATGCTCATCTTGATGGATTCCTCCATGTGGTTTGTTCTTGCCAATCCATGCAAGGTTGTAGCTAGACAGTCTGTTGGCCTAATGAGGTCAAAGAGTTTGCAGTGTTTCCTAGAGCTACTTGCCTCTGTCTTGAGAATTTATTTTTTCCTGGACCTTTAAAGGACTTTGCAACAAGTATTTCGTACCAGTCTTGGGTTATTTTGTTGCTTGTTTACAACGCTTTCAGTATTTGTTGGGGAGAGCAGTGAGTGGAGAAGGATCTTCTTCTTTCAGATCGTGGAGAGAAATACCATCTCAGCTCTTAGAGAATTCTCACCCTCTCCCATGAACAGTGGGCGAGAGTGTGGATCCCGGAGACAAACTGCCTGAATTGAACCCCAGCTCTGCTGCTTACCAGTTGTTCCTTTGAGCACATTTTTCCACTTGCTTATGACTTGATTTTCTCTTCTGTAAAAGGGACAAATAGTATGTTTTCACATGGGTTTTATCTTTAAACAGCTCTGGAGAAAGTTTGTATCTACAAGAGCAAAATACTTGAAATCTACGAATGCCTACCTAAGAAACAACTCCATCCTTTGCAAGGGTGAAATGAGGTAAGGACTTAGTATTGTGCCTCCACAGAGAAGGGAAGGAGACCCCTAGATGTCAGATATCACTATCCCTACTTGGATAAAACCTAAAAATTTTAAAAATAAATTCATCATCATTTGTTTTTCCCTGTCCACAGGCCAGCTTTCCCTCCAACTACCTTCAGCAAAACAACACTAAAGCTTCCTCACACTTGCAGTGGAATTTCAAAAACTCAGTTAAAGGCGTCACCACTGCCATTTCCTCCGTCAGCAAAGCCCTAACTCCCCACTCGGCCTCAAGCTTTTTTGATCCCACCTGTTTCATTCTAGCACTTTGGTCCTATTGGTCTCCGATTTCTGTCTATCTTTCTTTCCAAACGTGTTTTCTAAATGCTCACTTCCTTGGGCACGCCCAGGCAACTGCAATGGCTGCCTTTCGGGAGGCACGTCCTCTGGCCTCGATCACACCTGTGGGCAGTTTGAGCATTGGCTTGGCCTCTTCCTCAACCTGCAGGCCCTATCCCCTCTTCCCTCTGTCCACACGGATTCCTGCCATGCCTGAACTCTCAGGACTTGTGGATCGATCACACCTGCCTTCTGCTCTTACTTTCCGATTCCCTGCGTGTGCTTTGTCTGCCCAGGCAAATGGAAAGCTCCCTGGGATCGAGATTAATTCTCCCTTTCCCCACCCAGCACAATGCTGTAACCATCACAGATATTCAATAAATAGTCGTTGAGCATGCTTGAATCAAAATTCATTTAGTTTGTAAATTGCCACAGATTAGGAAATAATCTTTTTACCTTGCACATTGCCTCAAACAGTTACTTCTTTAAAAAAAAAACACTTGATGCAAGAAATAATACTTATGAATTATATGTTAATGAATACATTTATATATGAATGACTACTTTCTATTCGGCACTCATGAAATTAAAGATAAATCAAAATCTTAGAATAAGCTTCTACACTACCATATCAAGAGAAGTTCTAGCTCATTTGTTGAAAGGCTACTATGAAGAAGCCGTGTGCAGGGTAACACGACGTATAGCAAGTCATCAAGTCATGAAAACAGTCATGAGGTAGATGTTATTATTCCCTTTTTACAGATCAGGAACCTGAAGCACAAGCCAGAAAAGGGGTAAGGACCAAAATCAAGGAATACATTTTTCCTTGGAGAAGTCATAGAGAATCAACAAAAATAATAAATTTGGTGTGTCAGGCCCTGTTCCACATGTAATAGTTCATTTAATCCACACAACTCCCTGAAATAGAAACGCTATTATTCCTCCCACTTCACAGACCAAGAAACAGAAGTTCAGAGAGGTTAAATCACTTACCCAAGGTCACACACCTAGAAAGCAGCTGAACTGGATTCAAATCTCAGTCAGTCTGGCTCCAATACACTTTTAACCAGTGTATTGACTAGAGGAGTCAAAAATATGGTTATAACACAGACAGATGTGTGTGGTATTAAAATCTCAATGTCTCTGAAAGATTTAGACTCTTCAGACCTTAAACTCCTCCTTGCAATCAGCTAAACCTTGCCCTAAAAACAGAAAAAACTTAAATGTGATCAGATTTGTACAGACTTAGCGTGGGCTTGGTTCACAGCAAGTGCTTGGTAAATGTTAGGTGCTCTGTCAACACAACGCTGCCACCACCACGATTTGCCCTTCTAATGTAGCTAGATGACCAGCAGCACTTAAGAACTGTGGCTTCCTAGAGCATGTGAATAGTATCTTGTTTGCTTTCTTGGGGTCTTTGCTCACAGAGGGGAATTTAGAATGCTTATCTTATTTTCTGCTTTTGTGGGGCTGTAAAGGACTTTTTGAACAGGTCATGGAAAAGAAAAAGAGCATATTATCTGACAATGGAGCTAACATTGTCTTCTTTTATATTTCCCACCCCCAGATATCTTTTGCACTTTCTTTTATATATATATATATATATTTGTCTCTAGTTACACACTTGCTCAGAAACCACCAGACAAACTCAAGGCATTTCACCATAAGGGGGATCCAAAGGCATCTAGCAAATCAAAGCAGTGCTTTGCTGAGCAGAGCCCTTCTCTGTGTGAAGCTCGTTAGGTATAAATTCAGGAAGACCTGTGGTCCAAGGACTCTTGCAGGGTTTGAAGTGCTCCCACAAACCAGGTTTGGTAACAGAGCACAAAAGCTGGGTGAGAAGAGATTTCACTTCCTGCCAGGAGGTGGATTGCCTCCTTTAGGTAGGGCAGTGCTTTCTGCAGGAAAGTGCTGATGAAATAGCAACTACAGGGAGATTGACAGCTGACCTGTGACAGGGTTGCAAGCCACACATCTTCCAAGATGGATGAAGCATTTTGAGCATCAGCAAAAAGAGAATATTTCCTAGCACAAGAGCAATTCCTGGCACATAATAGGCACTCAATAAATTATTTTTTGGATGAATGAGAGACCCATAGGAGATTATGAAATACTTTTATACATTTGACCTTTGAACTGTTCAGTTTGAACTGCAACACTTATATGTGGATTTTTTTCAACCACAAATGGATCAAAAATACAGTATTTTTAGTGGCAGGATGTGAAATCACAGAAACCCACCTATGGCAGAGGAGGTGTCCTGGAACCAATCTTCTATGTGTACTGTCAAGACATGTAACTAGTTAGTGACAGAAGCAAGAGTCAAATTCAGGTCACTTCACTCGTAGGTGCTGTGTCTGGAATAGTGTCTTGAAGGAGTGGCTTTGCTTGACTAGGTATGTTGCAGAATGTTCCGGAAAGTAAGTGTCGAGTCTCTCCCACCAGGAGTTAACAGTACTCATGAAAGCTGTATTTTGAGCAATATTCTGGATTTGAATTTAGTGAGATGTCACAATCACATGACCTCAACCTGTGTGACCTGTGTGGGTGCTCCCTTCCCAACAGCCTGACTGATTCTGCACCAGCAATGTCCAACCAGCCACCACAGCCACTTTTACCAAAGAGATAGGTCTCTGCATCTTGAAATGTAATGGACTGTGAAAAATAGTTAAGAGGGAAATATAAGAAGTTGTCAATTTTATCCCTCTTGAAAATTTCCCAGTGAAGAAGGGCCATTTTGTCCACTTTGTTGAGAAGGAATGAAGACACGCAAGTACTTTACTCAGGCACTTCAGGAGCAGAGCCTTGGCTGCTTTCTTCCCCCTTGGAATTGGAAGAAACCAGTGCCTTTTGAATTCCACTCAAGACAGAGAGGAGGCTGCAAGAGCCATTGTTGTCCTGACAATGGAAGATGATTTTCATAGACAAGTTGATTGCTTTCTAAGAAGCAGAAAAATAAAGCCAATTTCAGCGACTACCCAAGAGTCTGTGAGAGTAGCCGCTTCTGAAGGGACAAAGGAAGGCAGCTTTACCAGCAAGCTCGTTTCTCCCATCTGGAAGGAAAATGGGTCTCACAATATTTTCATATTAGATCAAGGAACATCCTATCCAAGGTCCTGGTAAAGTTTGTGGCCTGCTGAAGCATGTAAAAACTTGGAAAATGTTACCAGGAAAATCTAATGTGATGAGGCTTAAACCAGCCTAGACAAATGTAGAAAGAGTTCTTAAATGGATAGACATTATAAGTAAACAGACTGTTTTCTGAGCCTTTAAACTTTACTGTGATAAACCTGCCACCCCAGAGAAGGGGAAAATAGTCAGCTCCCTAACAAAGCACCAAAAAGGATGGTTGGAGGAAAAAAGTATAAATGTAGGTATACATACTGATGCACACATTATATTTATATATAAAATAATAATATAAAGCAGTGTAAGGCAAAAATTCATTGTACTGTTTGTTCATTCTCTACATTAAAAGGTTCATCAAATAGCTGTAGCAACATTCATATTCAACAAAAAGCAGTGCTTGGCACTGTGAATTTTTCTTTACATTTAACTAAAATGTGGTGAATACCTACTCTGAGTAGGCAGCATTACATGAAGTGACCTGTGTAAATCAAATCATTTAATTACCCCCAACTCTCCTAGCTGGTGTTAGCCTCACTTTTTATATGAGAAAGTTTAGGCTCAGAGAGATTACATAACTTAGTGTGCTTTAAACGGTAGATAATAATACCTAGCAATGGCTTAAACAAAAATCACTTCAAGTTATCACCCATAACAAGGAGTCTGGAAGTCGGAGTCTCATAGTTGAGTCAGCAGCTTAATGATGACATCAAGGAACTCAGCTCTATCCAAACTTTCATACCTCCCTCCTTGGTGTGTTGGTTTTTAGTGTTCAGGCTTTTTGTCTTATGGTTATATGATGGCTGCAGCAGCCCTAGACATCACTTGTTTACACTGCCAAACCCACAAACAAGATAGAGGGGTGCAGGGGCTTCTCTTGGTGCAGCATCCCTTTTCATCTGGGAAGAGTTTACCCAGGGCCCCCAGTAGACTTATTCTTAAATCTAATTTGGCAGAGATGAATCACATGGCCCACTTGTAGCTGTAAGGAATGCTGGGCAAGTGGGTATATAACATTCTAGCTATTCTCATCGGAGGATGGCTTTGCCAGGGAGGAAGGGAGGGAGGGGAGAGGAATGGCAATTGAACCAGCACCAACAGCGTCTGGCACATTTACCAAAGTTAGAGGTTGATTCAGCTAGATCTGTCTCTCATTTCAAACAGCATGTACCACCTTAAACAACTTAATAGCAAAAAAGCCCAAATAGTCCAATTTTTTAAAATGGTCAAATGACCTGAATAGATATTTCTCAAATGAAGATATACAAATGGCCAACGGGTATATGAAAAGGAGCTCAACATTATTAATCATTAGGAAAATGCAAACGAAAACCACAGTGCGATACCACTTCACTTGTTAAACTAGCTATTGTCAAAAAGACAAAAGATAGTAAGTGTCGGTGAGGATGTGGAGAAAAGGGAAACTTGCACATTGTTGCTGGGAATATAAATTAGTACAACCATTTTTAAAAATAATATGAGGCTTCCTTGAAAAATTAAAAATGGATCTATCATATGACCTAGCAATCCTACTTCTGGGTATGCATCCACAGGAAATGAAATCAGTATGTTGAAGAGATATCTGTACTCCCACATTCATTGCAGCATTATTCACAATAGTCAAGATATGGAATCTACCTGTGTCCATTAATGGATGTATCAATAAAGAAATGTGGTACATATACACAGTGGAATACTATCCAGCCATAAAAAGACAATTCTGTCATTTGTGACAACATGGATGAACCTAAAGGACATATTGCTAAGTGAAATAAGGTAGTCACAGAAAGATGAATACTATATATTATATGTGGAACCTAAAAAAGCTAAATTCACAAAAGCAAAGAGTAGAATGGTGGTTACTAGGGGCTGGGTGTAGGGAGGGGGAAAATAGGGAGGTGTTGATCAAAGGGTATAAAGCTTCAGTTAGACAGGATGAATAAGTTCTGGACATCTATTGTGCACCATGGTGACTATAGTTAATAATAACATATTTTATACCTGAAAATTGCTGAGAGTAGATCTTAAATGTTCTCATCACAAAAAATGATAAATATGTGAGGTGACGGATATGCTGATTAACTTGATAATCATTCCTAAATGTATACATATATCAAAACAGCATGTTGCACACCATAAATATACACAATTTTTGTCAATTAAAAATAAACAAATAATTTTTAATAAAAACAAAACAAACAAACCCTACACCATGAAGAAGTAGGAAAGTACTTCCTCAGGTAGTCACAGCCCACAACTTTTAACACCAGTGCTATGTCCTTAAAGGAACCACTGAAATGTTGCCAGAAGAGACTATTGCTGATTGTAGAACTGAGATTCTCCCTTTAAAGCATGGGGACCAGAGTCCCTTTCCTGAGTGTCACTTGAGGCCTCTAGAGAGACAAGCAGACGTCCCTCTGGGGAACAGAAAGTCATCCAGGCCTTGCCTGAGCTGAACCCACATTCCTGGAGTCTGAGGAGAGATGGGCATCTGAGAAAGGCTTCATTATACCTGGCTTGACTCAGGCTTGCACTGCATCAAAGAACTTGTCAAGTCTAAATGTCCTTCAGTTTTGTTCCCATTGCAATGTACAAAATATCTCCAACTCTGTTTTTCTGTTGGATTTATTGGTTTCTCTCTAAGTGGTCCAGATGTGTTCTCATACCACACCACATTCACATTTTCTTGTGTATCATTCATGGATTCCAGCAGTTTGCATATTGAAAATTATATGCAATAATTTATAATATAGTATTGGAATTATTTGCCACATATCAACTTGTTTGAACATGTAAATATAGAAATAATGTGGATTTAAAACTTCTATTTTCATTTGCATAGTTATCAGTATCCAAAGCCCAAGAAACAAAGTATTGAGTATACACTTTTTGTTTATATAAACACATGCACACACATGCACATGTACATGTGCACACACACCCCTACCTGGATACTCAGTGGTGAAATAAAGAAAAGAGAGAAGCCATAATCCTTACTCTCAAAAGTTTATAGATAAGAAGCAAAAATGAAAAGCATACCCAGAAAATTCAGCAGACTTGGGTTTGAATTTTGTCTCTGCACGTGCACGTTGGCATTGGGCACATTATAACATCTCACTGAGCCTCGATTTCTCATCTGAGAATGGGGACAACGATCCCACTCTTCTCAACTGGTGGAGGATTTGGAGAAAAAGTAAATGAAACACTAGCACAGTGTTAACATTACCCATAAACACTCAAAAATACTCTATTGTTTTAGGGAGAGGAGAGACTTACTGTGTCACTAACAAGTTTGGCTTTCTTGGCCCCGAAGAGTCTGTCCTAACTCTTCAAAACTGTTTTAGGAATCCTAAAGTGGTACATCTAAAAGAGTGACATTAGGCATAACTCCCAATTCCAGTGGATGTCCCTGGAACACCCGAGTCCCATACGGCATCTACAGGTGATTGATTTATCATGTCTGTAATCATCTCTAGTAAAGCAGATTCCACAGTCATCTTTTCTTAATGCTCCCCATTTTCAGTCACCCACACAGGCAGGTAATTGCCTTTTGATTTTGGTCTCCAGGCGAAAGAAGTCTTTCCTCCCATTCCAGCTATTCCATTCCTGAGGAAGAACACTGTTGAACTGACCAGCCAAATACCAGGACAATTTGACCAGTGTGTGGAGCTCTCCGCTTCCATTTCCTCCCATGCTAGTTGGAGGAATAAGTTTTTGAGCTTTGGTTGGGATTCAAGGGAAAAGGCAAAGTGAGTTGCTTTGATTCTAGTCTGAGGTTCTTAAAATGTGGTCCATGGACCATCAGCCATCAGCATCACCTGGGAGCTTCTTAGAAACACCAAATTTCAGGCCACACCCCAGAGTCTACTGAACCAGCAGTTGCATTTTAACAAAATCCATAGGGGATTCACATATTTAGTTTTGAAAAGACCCATCCCAGGTCTACAAACTAACTTCACTTAAGTGAAGGAACCTTCTACCTAGTCCAACCTAGCTGTCTGGAGCACTACACTGGGATTTGATAGAAATTTCTAGTTGATTAAAAAAATTATTCCTTTATGTAGCATTGCCATTGTTCCTGCACTTAAATTTCTCTCTGGGTCTGCTTTGTGAGGGGCTCCTCTGTGATGGGCTGGAGCCAGCTGGCCCAGGCTCTTGAGATCCCATGCGTGTCCCTTCCCAACTGTGTGTTCAGAGATGTCATGTCGGTAGCATGAAATTGGCCATAGTGGGAGTATTTACATCACCAAATAGGAAAACAGTACATATCAGAACATTTTCCCCCAAAGAACTGGCTCACAGCACAGATGTACCTGGTATAAGGCAGGGGTGTTGGCTCCCTGGCATAATAACACCATATAAGCATCCCAATCCTATTGTCACTTCCAACACACTCTAATCCTTCTTGCAACAAAAAAAAGTGCATTTCTTTTCATTCTATCCTTTGTAGAAATGGAGATCAATCAGCTACCACCTAACATCATCTCATGGAAATGCTATAGCTCAACAATTTTAATATATATAAGAATCATCCGGGGTGTCTATTAAATATGCTCTTTTATAAGCTTCACTCCCAGGATTTTTATTTAGTAGATTTGTATTCAGACCTGGAATTCTGTATTTTTTAAAATGCACTCCAGGAAAAGTAGTCTTTAGACAACACCTTGAAAACCATTCTGGGGCCATTCTGGGGCACATCCCTAGGGAAGAAGCTCACTGCATTCACCTGGGGGGGGGGTGTCTTAGCTCTTTCACACCCTCCATGCCCTGCATCTCCCCAGAGAAATAAAACTCTCTTAATCAAACATCCCAACTGTGAACTCAGTTGTGTATTGTCAACTTGCAAAACTTATGGTAGCTACCTGTTCGTATAGCATGGAATGGTTAAGTAGCATGATCTCCAAACCCTTGGATTCTCCAGCAGAAAATCAAGATCCCATTGGAAAGCTGCAGGCTGCCAGCCTTCCAAGGATATCATCTCCAACTGAAATCAACAATGCATTCTTAGAACCTTTGGCTCAGGTCTCCTAAGCATATCATTATTATTCTAATGGATTTTAGAAATTACATGTTCTCTAATAATAACCCTTGAAAGGAATGCACAAATAGAGATACAGAAAGAAGGGACTTGCTATAGTCCCTTTGAAGGAGTTGGTGACTGAGTTAGCTCAGCTGTTCTTAACTGATAAATTAGATTTAGTCCACTGGGCCTCACTGAATAAAATCAGGGAATTTTCCATTAAAATGTATATTATGGGCTTCTGAAAAAAAAATGATAAGTTCTGACGTCACTGGGAGCACATTCTGTGTGTCACCAGTCCAGAGCTGAGTAATGGTAGCTGTTTTTGAAAGAGGCATGAATTCTCCAGTTTGCAGTAGTTTCCATCACTCCCACTTTGTTTTCCTAACTGGCCTTGTCTGTGTAGTTATCAGAGTTTGCAACCTCTGCTAAGCTTTATTTCCTTCCCTGGTTCTCTTTCGCCCTCTTTCCAAGCTTCTTGCAGCCGCCCAAAACATAAAATCCTTGGAAATTCTTCTTGCTTTCTGTTGCAAACGAAACTGATCTTGTGCTTCACAATTGTTAGATTCTTTTTGGCATCACCTACCTCTATCTAAAGTTAGAGATAGTGAAGTCTGTAACAGAACTCCTCAAACTCCTAACTTGACCATGAAGTTAAAGCTGCCTGGGACCCTATTAAAATACAGATTTTAATTCAGTAGTTCTGGGGTAGACCTGATTCCGTATTTCTAACAAACTCCCAGGTAATGCCTATGCTGCTGGTTGTATGCACCATACTTTGAATAGGAAAGGTATGTTTCTGCCCCCAAAACTTTGTTCTCAGGTTCTATCAGAAGCAGGGCTCAGACCAAAGTCTGCCTTTCCTACAAACATTTATTAGCAAAAGAATAAAGAAGTCATACAACCTGCTTTATCAACTGGGTGAAGTCTCAATTCTTTGCCTTCTTACTTGTTCTGACCATGGCTTTGTATAAACTAAAAGAGACGGTGTTCTGGAAACAGGGACTCAGTTAATCTTAGAGGATGAATCTGGCAATCTCAGTATCACTGGCTAGAAAAAGGACAGGTTCAGAATCAAGCTTTGGGTACCACTATGAAGAGTACAGACTACTAGATTCCCTGGATTACTATGATTTGTGCAAGTACAGAAGAGTTTCTATAATATTTATAGTATTCCTATCCAACCCACATATTTTGAATACCAGCAATTTCATCAATGTAAATGCATTTATTAAAAACATGCTAATATCTGAACCTCTGGTGTCAACTGGAGATAAAGATAGCTGGATGCTTGTAGTAACCACCCCTGCAAGGGATTAAACACACAGAACCACTATCTGCAGTGTGTATCCTGATAGGAGCAACCAGCAGTATGTATTTTTATTATACTGTCTTTGTTAATATATTTTAAATTAAATGACACACCACAGAACAGACTCTTAATAAGAAATGGGTGCTACAAACTGGATCATGACCCTGTTCTGAGGCAGGAAGGATCAATTTTACACTTGAGAGGGATCAACATAAAGGAGGCAGGATGGGCCCTTCCAGCAAAGTGTGTGGAACTTTCCACTGCCGCCTCCTAAGCAAGACCTGAGAGTCCCTCCACCCAAAGCCCTTATATTCTTGGCACAGTCATTTTTCCAATTTATTTCTATCTTGGCCCCTTTTCCACCATGTCTTCAGCACAACATACGCTCATGTCACCTCATGAGAAACAGAAACTGAATATAGGAGCTGGAAGCAATCCTAGAGGTTACCAAAGAAGGTGGGTTTCCAACCTTGGCCTAAAAGCCCTTTGTTCTGACCTACTCTCGCCCTGTAATGCAAACGCATAGGCAAGTAAGAAAGAGAACTGCTCTGGAAGAAGCAGGGGGGGATATGGGGAAAGCTGGGACACAATCTCCTCCCACTCTCCCTGTGCCTTCATCCCTTTGTCCTGGAGTGGCCTCCAATGGACACCGTTTAAATAACATTAACCTGACCTGAAGTCATTCTTCTATCACCCATTTTGCAGGTTAGGAAACTGAGTCCTTGAGGGGATAAGCAATTTGCCCAAGTTCACATAGTTAGGTGGGGTAGAACTCAAACTCCCTTTCTGCCGTGGGTCAGATCACAGGCCTTCAGGGAGTGAGGCGAAGGTGCGCACTCTTGTCCTGAGACTGATGGCTCAGTGAGATACTGTGAGTCAGGTTCCCGACCTGGTTGTCCATGCTCCTAAACCTCCCCAAGCCAGACGGCTCGTTCTTTTATAATAGCTCCAGGTAACAGCTCAGCTTTTTCCTTTCCGGGTTCCAGATGGAAACCTCTCCCTCTGTAGCCCCTGGTATCACCTGAAAACCAAAAAATAAGGATTTTCACTCTCTCATGCCACCCGGCACTTCAAGACAAACTGCCAGCCAGACACTTGGTGACTTGCCGTGGTGAAGACGATGTGGCCGCTCCCCAGAAGGGGGAGGTTTTTCTAACTTTCTTCGAGTGAGTTATGCTCTTTTCTGTCTGCTTCAGACACAGCCTCTTAGCTGATCTTCTATCTGTTCATCTCATTCCCCCAAAGCCTCCTGTTTGTCTCTTGGTCCCCACTTTCCACTCCATTTTTATATCTTCCTAACCTTTTCAAGTGGCCTCGGGAACCCCATTCATACAGAAGCAAGACTTGCGGAAACACACATTCACGCTTAGTGTCAGCACCCAGAGTAGCGGGTATAATCGAGGATAAATTCTCCCACGGCAAGATGGTACAGCGCTCTGGGAAATAATTTCCTGCTGATGTTCTTCATACTGTGGGTACATCACCCTGAGGGTTTTCTGTGGCTCTTCTCTCCCTCCTTTCTCCTTCCTTCACAAGACCCTCTCCCTTTCCCCCTCTTCGCCCACCTGCCTTCTAAGCGAGGGGTTGTGAGAAGGTGTGTTCAGCCTTTGTAATGTTCAGCCTCGTAAGGTACCACATGGACCACCTGCCTCCCTCTCACCACCATGCCATATTGTTTACCAAAGTCAAGTGGGTCTACAGCCCATTCTTGAAATAGAATAATAATAACGGCATGATGCTGATTAATAATGACGGTAAGGAGAAAGAAATAAGAAGAAATCTTGAGGAAGAAGAAAAGGGAAAAACGGAAGAAAGAAAGAAAAATAAATGCACTATGAGCCGATATTACTAATAATACTAATAACTAACATTAATGGAGGAACTCTTTGTATCATGCACTACTGTGTGTGTATGTGTGCATTTACACTAAGTCCTCACAAGTACCATGTTATTTTCCCTTATTTTATGAATGAGGAAATCTAGGTACATCCAAGCCCAACGAGCAAGTAGGAAGCCAGGATTCATGCCCGGGTCCTGACACAGGCAGTCTGATCCCAGAGTTTGAGCTCTGTTGACTGCCTACGAAATGCAGTGCCCATGATTCACAGTTGGGGATGATGATGGCAGAAGTGTCCATGTATGGGAATTGCACACATTGGTGGCTCAGAGATTCAAGGGGCCAAACGTGTCATAAAGTCAGGGATTCCTACATCAAGGGCATAGTATAGGATTCTGAGATGTTCCAGGCAAAGCTGTTTTACACCCACAATCCAGAGAATACATTTTTACAACAGGTGGAGTGAAAGGAAGGAAAGGTGGAAGCACTGCTGAGTTAGCCTTCCCAAGACCATTATATGGATAGTTTGCTAGACTCTTGCCTGTTTTAGGAGGCTCAAGCTAACTTATTCTCTTCTTAAAATCACTCCATGAGCTCTGGAGGTTGTTCTACCTCAAACGCTGTCTTGCTGTTGTAGTTCAGTCACCTGCTACTCATATGTGACTTGTCCACTCGGGGACCATTTCTAATACTGGGGTGGCTTTCCCAGGCCAACCACTGGAGTCCTATCTCTTTTTTCCATTTCCCGGCTATAACACAAATTCATTTCTACATTCGCTGCTTCCAAATGGCGCTCTCGGGTGTTTCTCAAATGAACCCCTGCTTATTTTGTATCCTCTCCATCACAATTCCCTCCTTTTCCTCCACCCCCACAGCAGAGAGCGATGGATAGATCGTCATCCTAGTTGTTCTTGAAAGCAGTGCAGGAATTATGTTCATTTAAAATTTGAGGGACTGTAAACACAACCTCTCCTGCAAGGTACCCTCCTCTTTATTTTCTTCTATTCAGCACTGACAGACTGTTCTTTGGGGAACATTTAGGAACCAAACATTTTTGCCTTCATCTTGGATGAACTAATCTTATTAAAACATCAGCAAGAAGTGAGACTTCCCATTTCAGAATGCCGTTCACACTGGTCTGACCTTATCTCCTGCACTTTCCTCTTGCTCTCTCTGCCCTGACTCTCCTCACCTCCTTGTTCCATCCCTCTTTGGACTAGACATGAAAGTGCCTCAGGGCTTTTGCACTTGCCATTCCCTCCGGCGGCCTGAAATCCTCTCTCCCCAGCTAGCTGCCAGATAGATCCCCAGATACCATGCTCATTCCCACTACCCTCTGCTCAAATGTCATCCATCAGGAAGGCCTCCACTGCCAGCTTAGTTTACAGGAGCTGTCTCCAAACATTTTCTACTTTTTATCCTGCTTACTTTTTCTTGACACCATAGCTCAGCATTTTATTATATTTCTTTATTTGTTTATTGTCCGACTTCCCCTCTAAAATGTAAGATCCATGAGCTGTGTTTACATTTAAAACAAACAAATAAACAACAACAAAAACCACTACTGCATCCTCAGCCCCTGGAACCTCACTTGGCCAGCAGCGGCACTGGTTGAATGAATGAATGCTGAGCTATGGTAGGGGAGGGGGCCATGCACTGATGAGAAAGGTACCAAATCTCCAGAATCACATATTAGAAGTTTCTGGATCTCACTCTGTTCCTAAGATGTAAATTGCTTAATTGCACATGAGAGTTCCGTTCACCTCTTCAGCACCCTAGTTCTGCAGCAATTACTGTTACTGAGCCTGGCATTCCCTTCGGTCCTTCAGCTGCCCTCTTTTTCCAGAGGGGTTGTTCCCACTCACCTTCCACCAAAGAAGACATTTGCCAAGCAGACCCTGGCTCCCACATGTTCAGGGACTGCCCAGGGCATCATTCCTTAAAGGTAAGAGGCCAGTTCTTGCTCTGCACTTCCCAACACTTCTGGGCCATCTTATGCTTATCTTCTCTTAGGCTCCCATGTGCATGGAGCAAGAGGATTCTAGCAATTCTGAGGACCCATCCAGAAAGAGCCCAAGAGACTTGGCAACATATTTGGTGTCTCATTCCAACCACGGTGCCAAGTTTAGAACTTAATTTACTTTCTTGTAATCTCGGAATCTAATGTGAGCATTTAAGCAGTGTCTGAAACAGGGACACAACCTGTTCCCTATCTTTCTTTCTGCTTCAATCCCGCTTTGCCCAGCAGTTGCCCGCATTAAGTGCACATGCCAGCAAGCTTTGGAGTCCGAGAACCCTATGTTCGAATCCTAGTTCTGACAATACTACTCACGTTCCTCGGACAGTCGAATGAATCTCTCTTAGGAGATAACACTTGTTGAACCCTTGGATCTGATCAAGCATCATATATACTCTAACTCTCATAATCCTCAGAATTCTATAATGGAGGTACCATAATTACCCAGGTATTACATGTAAAAAAAAATCAAGAGTTAGAAGGGGTTTAGTTTACTTGCAAAGAATAAATGTCAAAGCAAGGATTTGAGCCAGAGTCCTAGCTCATCACCATTTCACTGTATTATCACCATCATCACTAGTATTATTATAACTATCATTTGTGATATGACATGGAAACCCTGGTCCATACGTCTAGGCTCTCTTGCCCTCCTTACCAAGTGCTTCAGGTCGTGTCCTACTTGTAGAACTGGCAAGGCTGAAAACTGGCTACAACCTCAGGGAAAGTAGGCCTTCCACTTGGGGGGTCTTTTTTACGTCACCTGCCATAATGTGTTATAATGGACAAAGGCTTCCTTGGGGACTCCCACTAACTGCATTTCTCTTGAAAAGTTGATTTAACCTCCTGGCCCTTCAATTTTCCCAACTATAAAAGGAAGCCTTGGACCAAAATCTCAAAAATAGTCATGAATGAATAAATGAATAACATTTATTCTCCTACATCCAATGATTCTGTGGTCAATATCCAACTTCTGATAGTTTGGGTTTCATTAACCTCTCTGGGCTTCATTGGCAGGGCTCTGGGCACATTGGCCCATTTTCTCCAGCACAGAAATCCTTCCTCAGAGGGTCTGTAAACCCTTATATCAACCAGGTAATACAAAGTAGCTCAGTCACCCAGCTGCCTCCTCAAATGAACTGTAAATTCATCTCTTAAATTCTTGTCGATCTCTCAGATACTACCACAATTATTGCTAATAATAATAGCTAACATTCATTGCACCAAAGATTCTTCTAATCATCTTACATTTAATTAATGACTAATTTAATCTTTATAACAATTGCCTGAAGCAGTTACTATTATTAATATACAACAGTCAAAGGGGAAAGAATCAGCATCCTAAATTATTTGAGCTCTTCTCTTCTGAAGTTTCACAGCAGCCAAAGGCATCTGCCATGGCTTCTGGAATAAGCCAGGGAGGTGAGGGGCTACCCAAGTTCACAATGAGAGAGAGGCAGAAAGGCCTCTTCCTACATTCCCTGCAAGAAGTCTGCCCAGCTGCTGCTCAGGGCTCATGTGTCATTTCAGCATTTCCGCACTGACAGAGGCAGCAGCTGTTCCTTACCAGCCCTGTATAAATCTGGAAACTAGAGAACATTGTCTACCTCTGTCCTGTTGCACTGGCATCTTCTCTCCCTGGTGAGATGCCTTGGAGACTGAAATATCCCTCTGTTCTGGGGAATGTCAACAAAAGAGGCTGCTGCTTCGATTTCCTTGTCCTTCTTTTCCCCACTCTGGGGAGCTGGATGCATCTGGTTACACCTGAGAGGAGCTACCTTGAATAGTCATTAGGAGGTAGTATAAGTACCCATACTGAAGGAGGTGGCTTTCTGGAAGTGAGCAAAGACGATAAAATGCATCAAAAAGGAGCTGCTGTCAGCCTTGCTCTATGACCAGCTCTGTCATTTTATAACTTGGGGGTGAATTTTCAGGCTTGGGTAATAGTGAAGGGGCCATGGCAAGTGACCATCCATTCAAAAAGCCACACAAACTTAGTCTCAGCGAGCTTTGTTATAATGGGCAAAGGCCTTCTTGGGGACTCCCACGAACTGCATGTCTCTTGAAAAGCCTGCAGGATGAGGCTGCAGGATGACTTGCCCTTTATGTTTACTCCTTCAAGATTTAACGCATGTTGCTGCTTTCCTCTCAGTAAAGGCAACTCTCACAGCTGCATTATTTTTGCAACATGAATAGTCAGAGATCTTTAAAAAGTGACATAAATTCACCTTTAACTTTGTTCAAAGAGGTTGATTTTTTTCTTTCTTCAGGAAATGTTTTTGGTGGTTTGGAAACTCATGTTTCCAAAGTTTCCAAGTCATGCTGAAAGAGTTTTCAGGTTTAGTCCTTCCATTAAACAGTTGTAAATATGCACCCTGCTTAACAAAGCAATGGGTATGCTCCTCCAAAGTAGCGTGAATGTCAAACTGGTGAAGGAAGTCTTCCTGTTAACTCACACTGCAGTGTCTGAACTGCTCTATCTTATCTTCTTAGAAATCATCAAGGAGCTAGTTACCCTAATTTGATCATTACACATTATATACATGTATCAAAACATCACACTGTACCCCATAAATATGTACAATTACTATGTGTCAATTATAATTAAAACTAAACTTGGAAAAAAAAGAAATTATACAAGAAATGGCAGTGACACCTAGCTCTTTAGCTTTAAGTACCTCTTCTCTTGATCTTCCCTATATTCTTCACTATAAGTTGATATTTATAAACACTTAAATGGACCAGAGGAAGCTGCTATTTAAAGGAATGTTTGAGAACATCTCAGTAAAGTACGGAATTCTTCCTGATGCCAGAAATCTCTTCAAAATTTAGTTGTTTTGTTAATTTGTATTTAGTTCAAAAAAATCTTTGACATTCATAGGGATATAATCAAAGATCTTCAAGAATTTCCAAATTAAAAATATCATTATAACATATTCTCACCCTCCTCACAAAAATATCAGTAAGTATAATAGAATATTTAAGCTATATCTTTAGATGCTTACTTTTTTTAACACAGCATATTCTACTTTTTAATTTACCCCAGACATCTATTTTCTGGATAAAAACCAATCGAAAAGTGCATAGAACTATTCAATATCTTTTTAAAAATTTTACCCACGGTCTTTTTTTTTAAATTAACTTTGATTTTTGTCAAAGCAATGCATAAAAATTGTTGAAAAATCAAATAGCAGTTAAAGGTTTATTATAGAAAATAGCAGTTATGTTTCCCAGTATCAACTGTTTTTGACTCTCTTAGCTATTTCTTCTAGAATATACCTCTGCAATTTTATAATGTATTTATTCTTATATTTTTTCATGTATCAATTTGAGAAACTGAATACCCATATTTTGTTAAATGAAGGTTAGTTTCCTTCCTTACAGGCACTGACACACATACTGACAGTCACCCGTATGACTGTCCTTCAAAAATATTTCTGTCCATACTTTTTGGTTAAATCATACCATATGTTTATATTTTATGACTCCATGAATATTGTACTCTGCTGAGCAAAGTATCCTGTCTTATAAACCTTTTTATTTTTCCCGGAGTTTACAGTTGTATTGTTTTTTCATTTGATTAATTTTTGTATGTCCAAATCACTAACTCTTCCCTACAGCCCTGGCAGGTCTACACTATCCAACCACCACCATCACCCCATGCTGACACTATTTTCCACATGGTCAAATGCATCCAATAATGTATCTTTATGCTGACATTCCCAAGCCAGCAAATGGCATGCATTTCAGGATATTTTGTTTTTAACAAAGAAATAAAACCATTATTCTATTTTAAAAGTTGCTATTTTTCTATAACTAAACTTCACTGTGATGTGCTTGCTGATTTGGCAATTAAGTTTTTTCCATATATAAATAACTCAGACCTTGCAGCAAAAATTTCAGATTTGTGCCTCAGCAAAAGGGCAGAGCATCACATCAGGAATTTTAGGGTTTTTGTGAATGGGAAACACCTCCAAGTTTAATCCCCAAATACCATCCTATAGGCCCACTTGGATATGGAGAAGCTTTCGAGAAGCTTGTTAAGGGCTTGCAATAAATGTACACATGTACACACACATGAACACACTCACAAGAATGCACACATTTGCCCTAGGTCCTAATAAGTAAAGGGTGCTTGGATACACAAGAAAGCTGTTTTTGGTTCCCAATATGTAGGATAGAGGGAGGTTCCCTTTAAAAGACAAGACCCTTATTATCTATCCTGGGACTATCAGTTCTGTCCCCAAGGCTTGTAACCTTGCCTCCAGGCATCTTTTCTAACTGTTGTTCACCTGGAATGTGTCCTTGCCAAATGGGACTACATTTGCTTTCTACACCCATCTTTCTCTGCCAAACAAGGACACAGCTGCAATCAATAACAGACTGCTTCCAACTTCTGGTGTAGCACAGGCTTCCAGACGATGACGGGCTTTAAAAGTCAAGCCCCACAAAAAACATATAGAGCCCTAGCTCAGGATAAAGCCCTCATATTCCTCAACCACCAGAGACCCCCAGCTCTTCTCATTCCTTCTCTGGCTGTGTTCCGGGGTTGCAGATACACCTGGAGCCAAGGGCAGCTGGGCAAGTGTGGCAGGGAAATGCATACGGGAGCCCATGACTATCAACAAGGTGTTTAGAAAAATCACCTTGCCTGCTACTCACAAGTATCATACGCCTGTTATAATGAATCTTGTCTATTTATTCTAATGAATATTCTTTCCTCTTGTAAAAGGAAATTAAAGTCATTGTTTTGTTTATGGTTATCAATGCTGGAGATAACGTGCATGGCCCAGTGGTGAGGTTGAGAGGTGCTTTCAAGTGGACACCAGAGTCGAGAGAGAATCTCCTGGCAACCATGAGCTGGGGAAGAAGCTAAAAGAGAGATGTTTCATCCACTCAAATGGCCGAAAGTCAGGTGTGTTTTACAGAACAACCATCATAAAGAGCTTTCACTGATAAGGTTTTTTTCTCTGATATGACTGGATATTTAGCCTCACATCCATGTCTCCAATAGTACACTTTGGTGAAAAATGTCTTTCTTTATAACAGTTTTCGTTGTCAGTCCCTCAAATGGAGGTGATACAATTCTTACATCATTACATTAACAATTCAGACTGAGTCAACAACAGCCTGATGGGGCACCTGATTTTGCATTGAGAACACAGCACATTGAACTCTCTGTTCTTGCACAGGCAAAGGAATCTGTTCTTTTGTTTATCAGAATTAGAGCATTCTGAGGTGCAGTACCAAGGGCTCCATTTCGAACCATGTTTAGTAGCTCCTGAGACGGTGTGGGAATTAACTTGTCAGTTAGACATACAGCCTAGATGTACATCTAATTGACAATGAATACATTTCTATGCCATACCTGCTTAGATTATCCACAAATTGCTTTATGCATTGGATGGCTCCAAATTGTTATGTGAACATCTGTTTTTGTTGGCCACAAACATGCTATTCACAATGACAATTTTATCATTAACTGAAATCTGAAATCATGGCTTCATCTGCCATATTATTCTGAAAATTTCTAACTTTCTTATAAATATCTGGTATAGTGTGTGTGTATCAAAGATATATCTGGGGTAAAGGATTTCTTATGAAATGTGTCCTTTTATTCGTTTATCCAAAAGAATGTAGATGTCCTTGCTGTACATATGTACATTTTTTCCAGAGTAGCTTATTTAATACTGACCCTGCAGTAGCAAAGAATTGCTTTTCTCATCTGCATGCCTAGGCTCTGACAATACAAAGCTTATTCAAGAAATTCTCCTGATTAAGCTATCATGCATCTGCTTAATAGTCAAAATAGATCCCAGACAAAACCACTGAGAAACCCATATTGAGGAACATTCCACAAAATATCTGATCATTACTCCTCAAAACTGTCAAGGTCATCAAAACCAGGAAAAGTCTAAGAAACTATCACAGTCCAGAGAAGTGTAAGGAGATAAGATAACTCGACGAAATGTGGTATTCCGGATGAGATCTTGGGACCAACAAAAAGACATAAGGCAAAAACTAAATAAATGCAGATAAATTATGGAAATTTAGTGAATACTAATGTAGCAATTTTGGTTCATTTGTTGTGACAAGTGTGTCATACTAATGTAAAATGTTAACAATAGGGGAAACTGGGCTCAGGGTATATGGGACCTCTTTGTACTCTCTGTACTATCTTTACAACTTTTATTTGAATCTAAAACTATTCTAAATTTTTTAAAAGCGTGTTTAAAAAAACAAACAAACAAAAAAAGAGATCATATTGAGAGGGATTTTCTGATTTGCTTCTGAGAGGGACATTGGACTCTGGGTGAGAATTATTAGTCTTTACTTTAATTTTTGTGGTGTGGCTGAGTGCAGACCTGGTCTTAAATCACTTTGGACAAGTTACTTAATTTCTCTGAAGCTCTGCCTCCTTATCTGTAAAATGGGAGTAATGATGTCTAATTCACAACTACCTCCAAAGATTCTTATGAGATAAGGTTCAAAAATGCTACCATAGTGCCCGCAAACAGGAAATGTTCACAGAGACAGTAGCTGTGGTTATAAATAATAATAAAAGAAATTCAGATTTCCCTATTGTGCAGCTACCAACTTTTAGTTGAAAGTCTTAAAGAACAGCGTTCAGTTTTCTTGTCAACAGAACTTCAGGCTTACAAGAAGCTGTTGGAGGCATGAGGATGTAAGGCATGTTCTGTGTTAACAAGGATGGCAGGAAGGATCTCAGTGAAGGGAGGAATGTTGGTGAATGCAGAAGCCTCTGCTAAATTGAAATGGAGGAAACGACTTAGAAACTGAATATAGATTAGTCACAGATTATTACTTGACTTAAATTCACTGACACATTTCAATGGCAGATCAGGATGATGGGAGCAGAAGGCAAAGAGAAGAAGTGGGTAGATAAAGCTGCCCTTGTCTGTTCTCCATCAAGCACGTCCTTCTCTGCAATGGTCTACTAATCGTGGCATGGCCATCTACATACTTGGGAGTACAATGGGTCATTGATTTTCACATTCAGTTTGATGCTTGCACTGCAGTTTGTGATTTGAAAATCTATTCTACTGAGAAGGAAGCTACAAATGACCATCAAACATAACAAATCTTGAACTCTAACTACCCAGAAAACAACAACCTCTTAAATTGATGACCTAGTAGTCAAAGGCATTTTCTTCTTTTTTTGGTCTTCTGTTTCCAGAGATCTGAGAGACATCAACTGTATTAAAGGCAGAGTGGGCATATCTTCCATTTTTCTAACCAATTGATAAATATAAGTTCTTCCTGAAAACCTGTCGTCTGCTCCTTCTAAAAGTCTTAGGAGGGACAAATTACTTTAATGTACCCATTGCAAGGTGATTACTTATTTGGATTAGAACGTTACATGTGATGATTGGCTTCTTGCACATCCAGATGGTCTGCTGTATCAATAACCGCATGAAAATCAGTTGCTAGAAGCATTATTTCAAAGAGTAGGTCAAAGCCAATGGGTGTCTAACAATCTACTTCTCATTTTTCTATTGTTAACTGGTAGAGAGCCTCAGTAATTGACCACTTCAAGACAATGGTGTCACCTGAGTTCACAAAACCTACTCAGAAATAGCATTATATTTATCAATCTTTAGTTCAAATTCATCCCTGTAAAATTATCACAGGAATATCAGTGACCTTTACAAATAGGCTAGGAAGAAAACTGGTATGTCTCTGAGCTAAGGAAAATGATTTTAAAATCCACCAAAAAATGCTGCAAAGCAATATTATTCCTTTAAAGTAAATTAGATGGCAGCTGATTCTATAAGAACTCAAGCACAGTAGTGATAAAAGATGGTGTCAACTTCTCAATTAGGATGAGCTAGAGGGCTTACAGGTGATAACCCATTTTTAACAAGCATCTATCCGAGCAAAACCCACCATCTCATAAAAAGATTCCCAAGCTCCAAACCAATGTCCGATAATTTTAAGTCATCATTCATTCAAGAAAATTCCAGTACAGTGAAAGAGTCTATGATATTCATTGGTGGTTTTTATCAAAGACTGCAAAAGGGAAAGAGGAGTTGATTTGTACAAGGGAGATTTTCAAACACATTTCAGAAATACAGTTATTATATGAAATGAAATATACCTCATGGGGTTTCTGCTTAGAAGGGATGACCTTCTCTTTTCCCCTGAACTCTTTCTAGGTCACTTCCTCCCCTTGCTTTGAGAAAGGAATCAGAGGGGTAATAACTGCCTGGTTGTTCTCAGTAAGTACCAGCCTCACAGTTCCCTGTAGCCTGGGCACTATGGCAATATTCTCTACCTCTCTGTCCTCAGTTTGTTCATTCTTAAAATGGGCACCATAAATAGTATGTAACCTATGGGTTTTAGTGTGGATAACATGAGTTAGTGCATGAAAAACCACTCATTCAGCACTTGCTAGCCCTGTCATTACCATTACTGCCCAAGCTGGAGAAGATGGTTAGGTTACCCCATGCAGTTCTAGCCCTACGATGAGGACAGAAATAGAAAACGTCATTTAGATAGTGAAATATTGGAGAAGAGGGAGAGTTTCCTACAGAGTACAGCTTCACTGGATGGGAACAGGAGGCACTTGAGGCTTAGGCCTGGCTATATAGTATTCCCCAGTCCCCTGAACCAAGCAATTGATTCAGGGATAAACACTTAACCATAGTCACTCCAGTGAAGTACCAATCCAAAAAGGCAGCACCTGTGTTGCCCTCCGTTGGGTTTCCTGCCACTTGTTTGAGGAATGTTAAATGAACTTGGGACTTAACAAGAAAGAAACATTCCCACTGGGGTTGCAAAACTGATGGAATAAAAGCCTTGAGCTACTGATGGCCATTTATTTTCCTATTATGAAAGGAGAGGCTGTCTGAAAATGAAGCCAAACCAGAGGACAAAAGAACCAATAGAAAAGAGATAGGCTCCTGAAGATATGTCAGCACCTGGATACAGCTGTGCCTGAAGGAAACATACTCTTGTACTTTTTAGTTATACATGACAATAAAATCAGTCTCTTTCTGTCTGTATTGTTCTTATTGTTCTTTTCAACTCATTTTTAGTAGGGTTTCTGTAATTTGCAACTCACAGAGTCCTTACTTTTACTGTCCCTATACTTGGGTCCTCTCAAACAATGGTGGATGAGGTTAAATGGAGAGGCAGAGCAGAGGACACCCCCCCAGGGGAGATGGGATAGGATGTAGAGAAGACAGCTGAGGTTCTTCAGAGCCCTGCTTTATTTAGATGGAGTCATGAGAGTCCAACCTTTTCCTGTCCTAATAGAAGCCTCAGGAGAGGCTCATTCCCTACAGTATCCACCACAGTCCTTGTGGCCAGGACACTTTGTAGACAATCCAATCCTGCTCCCAACTTTTACAGAGAAAGAAGGATCCAGCCCAGAGCACCCTTGACCAAGTTTACCTTGTCTGCCAGTCTTCACACCACAAAATGTTCATTCCATCCCCTGCAAAGTTGACATATTTGGGAACACATAGGTTTGTTTCAAAGTTACATCTTTGTGAAAAGCTTGTATTTTTATGCATTTTAAAACTAAGATTCTCCTTTTGAACTGGCCTCAACCACTTCCACTTTAGTTGGGGGAAAACCTCTCGGTCCAAGGCACTAAAGGTAAGAACAACATCTTGTTTGCATTTTAATTCCCATTCAGCAGAGCACCAGGAAGCAAGCAAGAGCCTCCTTTAATCAATTCCTGCCGTGGCCAAGCCAGACATATTTCATCTTCTGATTGGACCCTCAGGGCTGAATTTTTGAAGAATGCATCCTAAGCCATTAAGCCAATAAATGAACCAATTTTCAAAAGGACCATTTAAGTACTTTGTTCAGTTACTTATAAGGGATTTAAAGGTATAAAATCACTAGTTGAGGAATGAAGGAGATGCAGCTCAGAGCTTATCTTGCATTCAGACTGGGCTGTCATAGAGGAAGCTGATAGCCACCCAACACAGAAAGTTGTCCTGTCCAGTGGCTCTGACTATTTGCATCTAGAGGCACACAAAAAAGATGCCCGTATGGCATCTGCCTCAATGACTGTATCTAAGCAGACATTGAGGTTGTGTGTCTTTTGGCTGTCATCAAGTTGAATGTCAACAGAAAGTGAGTGGTAAACAATTTTTGCTAGAAAGATAAAAATGAAAAGGTTTAATTCCATCCTGATCTTGTAAAAACAGTGTAAATGTCTTCTCTTCATTATGGTCAAATCTTTCCAACTCTATGCCTTATTATAATTAACTCCTAATTAATTGTGATTCAATTAACAAATTGCACCTGATGGCCTGTCTTCTCTCTTGCAGTTTGCAAGCAAAGTCTGGATTTCTTCACTCAGTTTTCTCGTGGCTCACATTCCAAATCTGCCTCTCAAGGATCTTGCTTGGGTGGCTGAGGTTTAATCCAAGGGTCGTGTTTAATGTTCATGTTTCTCACACAGATATCATCCACATTAATCTATACTTCTCACTAGTATTTTCCAAAATGTATCCTGTAGAAAACTAGTCTTATAGATAGTGTTGGGGGAAATAAAAAAGAGGGGGTTCCATGATCAAGTAAGGTTGGGAAACATTACATGCTATATTTTCCCCTCTCAGATTCACAGTGCATGACATTGCATGCTAAAGGCTCTGAGAAGACATGTAGAAAGCAAAACAAAGCAAAAACTCTGTTTAATTGTGTTTCACCCAGTACCTAAAAAATCAATATCAATTTGTCTATAGAAACTTTTTTTCATGGACCTCTGTTAACAGTCTACAAAGCCAGCAGTCTGGGGAACCAAGTTTGGATCTAGCTTCAGAGACAAATGCTAAACCTTCCTTTATGTCCAGAGCTGAGGAAAAACAATTTAAAAATGCATTAATAGTGCATGTGTGTTTATGCTTAAAATAAGATTATAATTGTTTAATTAAGACCCTTGGCTTTATTCAGAAGCCTATCAGGATGGGAAAATCACTGGTCATCCTGGTTTCCTGGTCTAAAGTACAATATTTTGCTAAGATATTTCTAAATGCGCATCTTGATTAGAAAATTTTTTAATAGTGATGGAAATACAAATATTAATACAGGTCATGAAAGTTCTTATCATTGATTTCATATCTTTTCTAGGCAGAATCTGGGGTGGGCTTCCCCAGAAGTCTAACTATGCTCCTTACCTTCCAGCTCAATGAGCACCTCACCCTCATCCTCTATCCCCTCCCCTTAGTCTGTGGCTTGGGCTTTGAGAGAGAAGCCAGGAGGCAACACGCAAAAGGAGAGAAGGCGGGAGATGAAGGCCCCGGAGGGACAAGTGGAAACAAATCTCGGGGTGGTGGGGAATGGATTTAAAGTGCCTAATCTGCTCCCCTCCTATTTCCCAGACTCAAGTACCTCCCCAGGCTGGTCATTAAATCCCTTAATTAAATTAGTTAATTAAAGATGTCAAGCAATACTTCAGAGGGGAAAGAGCTACATTTGGATTCTTAAGGTATTTCTGATGCTGAAGACATAAAATGTTTCATACGTGTTATATATATTATTGCTTATATTTTTAAAAGATGCCTGTGCCTCTGGAGTGTGGTTGTCAGTACCCTCATTTGGTCAACGAGATCATGAAGCCTGCACAATGAGTGAAGTGCCCAAGGTTACGAAGGGAACCACCAAGAAGGGTGAACCTCCCAATTCTTTCCTCTTACCCAATATATTGTTATAAATTCTGTTGCCACATGAGAACTAAAGCTACACACTTGGCTTGAAACCACATTCTTACTTACTAGTGTATGAAATATCCTTATATATGTATCTTTTTAAAATATGTCCTCATTTTTTCTTGTTCCTCATCCCCCATCCTAAAATGTCAAGCAATTGTATATTTCTGAAAGAAATAACATCTGTAGAGTAACTTGAATGTCTAAGGGCATTTTATATAACACCAAAAGCCACTATATAAGGCAGAGGAAATTCAACCTGCTTTTTATTTTGTCTACAAACGTCAAACAGCAAAACACCTGGTTTGATTGATTTTCTAAATTGTGCTGATTTAGTGGATTGGTGGTTTTTATGTAACAAACATATCACTTAATCCTTCTCTTTCCTAAATGTGGCTTCATGTTCAGCATCACCCTTTATTACCACTGGTTACTAAGATGTCCACACTGGGAAGGAGTCCCCAGTTGGAAATATGCCACTCGGTTGTATTAAGAGGCATCTGTGTGTTTGTTAGATTTTTTGAGTAGAGAGTCTCTGCGTGACATTGTGAAAAAGAAAAAAGTGAAACAGACATGGCCTTTGCCTTAAGAATTCTAGAAAGGAGGTGATCCTTACATGTAAGTATCATGAACTGTGGGAGTAGGGACCAAGAGCTTCATGGGGATGTGGCATTGACTTGAGCTTGGAAATACAGAACGGATTTGAATACATTGAGAGCAAAGAAACAGTGTAAGTGAAATCACAGAGGCACTGACATCATGGCCTGTTTGGCTGTTGTTGGGGTGTGACAGCTGAGGGTGGGCACTTGTTTGGAAAGTTGGGTTAGGCCAGCTTGCAGTGGTCTTCGATGTCTGGCTACAGAGGCTGAGCCTCATTAGGTGTGCACAGAGGGTTTGGATTTCTCACAGCTCGCTCAGAGAGATTGAACAGAGTGACCAGGAGCAGGGACTCAGACCCCAGCCCCTGCTTCCTGGGCAGATTACTTAACCTCTCTGAGCTTAAGTTGCCAGACCTGAAAAATGAAGAAGACAATAGCTCCTTCTTCCTAAGCCTGATGCAAGAGTTAGGTGACTTTATTCATTTATGCACAAATATTTACTGAGCACCTACTGTTTTCCAGGCACTCCTTCAAGTGCTGGTGATACAGCTGCAATGAAAAAAGACAAACTCCTTAAGGGGCATATATTCTAATGGTGAAGACAGACAGGACACCAGATAAATCAAACTTATAGATCATGATAAGTGTTATGAAGAAAAAAAAAATCAGCAAAGGGGGATTTGAAAGAACAGGTGGATAGATTGGCCAGGGAAGACCTCACTGAGAAAGACCTCACTGACTTTTGAGTAAAGACTTTTGCATGTGTAACCACAGATACCTGTTGTCAAAACAGTCCAGGCAAAGGGAGGAGCATGTGCAAAGGTCCTGAGGCAGGACTGTGGCTGGAGTGTTTAAGGCAGAGTGAGGAGGTCCAGTATGGCTGGAGCAGAGTAAGAGGAGAGTTCATATAGAGGGGTTGGGGCAGGGACTGGTGAGGGATGAAGACCACATAGGGTCTTTGAAGTTCATAATAAGGACTTTGCCCTTTATTTGGAGTGATACAGGAAGCTATTAAAGAATTCCCAAAAAAGGGTGACATGATCTTATACTTTAACAAGATCCCTTAAGCTGCTGGATAACGTGTATAGAGTACCTAGCGTGCGGCTGAGGATATGGTATGGCCTCAGTGCATGTTAGCTATTATCCCTATTATTTTTCTTAGTGCTGGCATGACAAGGTTTACAGGATACCAGGATCTCTAATACTGTCTAGAATCCACAGGACACCAGAGTCTGTCCAAATCCTCTTCCCTGTCCTTTTTTACCAGTAAGACTTGCATGACAGTGACAAATGGGCTGCTCACCTGCACAAAAAGATCAGACAGCCCTTGCTGTTGGGTATGCCTTCCCTGGTGATAGTGTCCCCCAGATTTGCAAGGTGAGGTGATCGCTCATGCAAATATCAGGCTATTGCCAAGCTGCCACGTGCAAACCTGGTTAAAGTGTACGGGCAGTAATTGGCCAGTAAAATGTTTTTCTGGAAGGGCCAGAGGCTCTCGGACTCTGTGCTGGGTTATTCCCAAGCTAGTTGATGACACCCTGTCATCGCAAGCGACCCCACAGTGCTTTGAGCTGCAGAGTCACCTGGGGGTTGCGAAGTGGCAGCTTCTAGTATGTATTTGTTCTTTCCTTGTTCTCAGAAACTAATGATCATATAATGAGTTAAAAATAATAATGACTATAATACAGGTGAAGGTACACCCCATCCACCAACAGAGTCACTTTCAAAACAACCAGTCTAAGCATAAGTTAGTAAAACTTTTCTAAAAGGTAATTTAGGTAATCTTCAAAAGTCTTCACAAAATTCATCAAAAGTCTTTACAAAATTGATACCCTTTTACCTAATAATTCCATGTATGGACCAAAAAAAATGCAGTTGTGAAGTGATCTATCACATAAAAAAATAACTTATTATAATCTACTCTGGTTCTCAATCACTTACAACATAGGGGCTGGATTTTGTATTTTTCAAGGTCACTTCCAATATTCATCACGGATGTGGGATTCAGCGTACTATAGTCACAGAGACAGTGAGTGTGGTATGAGTAGGAAACAGAAGCTACTCTGGGGTGGGGTCACCAGAGACTATATCATTGGCAGGAAGGCTGCGAGCTGAGCCTTGCAGACCAGGTACATGACCTTTAAAACATCAGCGATCCTCTCACTGGCTGACAAGGCCCCTGCCCCTGCATATTAGAGGTGAGTTCCACATCTGTATTCTTTGCTCTTTCCACAACTAGAGTTACTGGGTCACATTTGGGAAACCATGTTTCAGGAAATGAGAGCCTTTTTCTTATGCTTGTTTTTTCCAAAATATGTTCCACACAATGTTAATAGTGTCAAAGTCAAAATAATATAGAGACAAATCTCTAAATGAAATGTTTTATTTGGGAATCATGGAATTGCAACTTGGGGCATTCACACAGACAGGGTTGGCCTTCGGTATGTCCAAAGAGCAAAGAGAAGGTTGGGAGTTTTATTAGAAAGAGAAATGTTACATATTATTTTGAAAGCATACTCACTGGCACTAGTAAAGCTTTTGAAAACTGGCGTGCTCTGATTGGTGAGTGACGGTGGTAGGTAAAACTAGTCTTAGAATCCCAGCAGGTCGTTTCAGCAGTTACTAGGTAAACCTGCTGTTAGGGTTACAGCAGCCAGGCTTGTGGAAAAGTTTCTGGAGCTGGTACTATGTGCTCTGAGTAATTTTTTCCTCTGTCCTCTCAATTCTGATTTAGTTGGGTATGACAAAAATGACCCAATTTGTGTAATCAGCTTTCACAGTAGGTATTAATGGATATGAATAATTTCTATTGGAAAGTATTCCACAATCAATTAGTTGGGGTGATGTGGTTGAAGTTATTTAAGCATCTTGTCTGCAGACCTTCTCAGAACTTTTATTATGCATCAAGAAACTCCAAGAGTGAGGCATCATGGGTAGAAGAATGTTCCAGATTTACTTGACTATGGATTTTTTCTTTTTTTTTTTTTGGTACCTATTAATATTCTGCAAACCAAATGTCTTGAAGAATACTACTTTGGAAACTTCTAGATTGGCCAGAATGCTGGGCCTTGCCAAGATAGGGAAAAAAAGAAAAAGAAAAAAGAAAACCCCTCCAGACCAGCCTTTGTTATAACTTCAGGAATGTGCCTTCCATCTGGTGCCCTTCTCACCAGCTCTGATCAGAGTATCCATCGGTCAAAGAACCCAAACTTACAAAATAATCATGGTGGTACAAGAAACCACCAGCTATGACGAGCCGTCACATTCAAGATCTTAAGCCCCTTTTATAAACAACACATGTACCAGTCGCCAGAAGATTTACATGTTTAGATGACAAGACTTCTGTGCTAGCTGTCAGTCAAGAGAAGTCTGAGGAATTCTCAAGAGGGTTTTTAAAAAAATGTTCAGGCAGATGTGCATCTGGAACACAATCCCACATTCCATTCTCGCTCTGAATGTTGTCTTGAGGCAAAGGGCCACATATCTAAGAGGACTGCAGGGTACATCTTGTGTTGTCAACAGTAAATATGTCAATCACACACAGAGAATGCCCGACAGACTGTGATTCACATTTGCAACAAATCCAAAATAGCTGTCTACAGCTGCCTTTAGATTGGTAGCAGTCTCAGGACCCAAAAGAGGAGTCTCTCCCAATCATGTAGTCACTTCCTCTTCATTTAATGTCTTGAGGAAGGTGTGTTTGGCAACCATAACATTGGAACCTTGGGCCTTGGGGTTTGTTCCTAAATCACAGCATCACACTACAGGATACAGCACCCTAACATGACAAGACAAAATAAAAATAACTCAAGGCAGTCCAACCAGCCTCTTCCTCGACTTAGAGCAAGTGAAGCTGCACAGACCAGTTCTGCCTGCTGGCATACGCTCAGATTTCTGCAGAGTCAGTACCCATAAGCCTTGCTGCCTAGCCAAGGCCAGCTGAGATGATTTGAAGTTACAGGTAGAGGGACAGCAGTCTTTCAAGTAACAAACTTACATAAGAAGGGAAGCCCAGTGATGCTGTCAGGCCTTTACAGATAGGAAGGCATGTTCTGGAGGCGGATTGCTTAGATTTGCATCTCCACTGCACCACCCATGACCTTTGTCCTCTTGGATGTGTTTAATTAGCCTCTTTGTGTCTCAGTTACCTTATCTGAAAGTATAAATAATAAAGGTTCCTAACCCTCATTCAGATTGCTGTAAATATTAAATTAGATTACTATGTAAATAAATAGATTTGGGAAGACTACCAGGTACATAATAAATGCTCAACACATTGTTACCTATTATTATAATCCAATTGCTCTTTTAGTAGGCTTAGGTCAATATGGAGAGTGTATATTTTTTCCTATTTGGAAGTATGTAAAGTCAGAACACTGGATACTTTCTCCAAAGCTGAGAAATTCTATTATTTCTGAGCTAAAAGTCAAATGGACGATGCTTTCATTTTTCCTTTCAAATATTTTCTTATACTTCTCTGTTTTCCTTCTTCCCCAAGTCTACTCTTCAAAAAAATATATGGTTCTCTTTGGATAAAACAACTATACTCTCATATCCTTTTCTGTGTCCAAAATGTGTTTATAAACCATATAGAATAAATAGGAAAGGATTATCAGTGTGGAGGGTTTCATGCTATTGCTGCATCTGGCCTGCCTGGATCTTTTGATTTTTGTCAGCCCTTTTCAGGCAGTCATGTTAAGGGCTGTCACGGGCATCTCAGATAAAGCATGTGTTTTGGTTTGGTAAGGATTCTCTTGGGAGCTATTTCCAGGAAGCTAGTTCATTCCATCCCAAAGAATAACCCCATTCTTTCAAAACAAAGGGGTATGGAAA
The DNA here is from genome assembly GCA_023783475.1 of Daubentonia madagascariensis. Lineage (NCBI taxonomy): Eukaryota > Metazoa > Chordata > Mammalia > Primates > Daubentoniidae > Daubentonia > Daubentonia madagascariensis. Next base: position 11,016,695 of record JAKFHU010002250.1, on the reverse strand, counting down.
ACGGAAGTCACCCATGACCGCAAGGACCTGGTCCCTGGGGCAGTGTTCAGCTGTGAAGCCAGTGAAACATGCCTTGTCCCTGGGGGACAAGTGGCTACTGGAGAGACAGCCTCTATGCCAAGTAGGATCTCCGAGAAGGTTGGGAAATAAGTGCTGTGTCATGGGGATCGACACCAGAATCACAGGGCAGACCAGAAGAAAATGAGGAGACAAGTGGAGTCCAAGCAGCGAGACCAGACCACACCCCAGGAGGCAATGCAGGGGCCGTGTGGTGACTGGAGAGGGCCAAGGCTCAGGGGAGGCCAATGACAGAAAGAGAAACAAAGAGCACAGGCAAGAGGAAAGTGAACATCTGAAGACATCCAGTTAGGGGAGCAAAATCTGTGTGCTGCATAAATCAAGAGGGAGATGAGAAGTACCCTGTCACGCATGTGTGGAGGAAAGAGGCAAGGAAAGAAACTCAAGTTCAAGAGGTCACAGGAACCGGGCTGAGACCCTGACCTAGTAAGAAGGTAACCGGTCATCATTTTTAACGCAACTATTTAGTAATCTGGGTAATATTTAAGTTATAGGAGGGGATACATCATTTGCAATGAAATAAATAGTTGTTATTTGAGAGTAGATTTTTCAGTCTCTTGTGGAAATTTCCAATTCAAGGAACTGAACTAGGGCAAATAAGCGTGGGCTATATGCACATGAGGAGCCTGGAATGCCACCCACGTGATGCCAACTGCTCCCGACTGGAGGCCAACTGGAGTCTCTCTGCACCTCAGCCTCCCTCGCAGGAAAAGGCAGAGGCTGGGCAGGGTCTCTGAAATGGGCAGATACACCTTCATGCCCAGTATTCTTTGGGTTTCACAGGCAGGTCACCTGTTTTATCTCCATTTTGAGGCTAGCAGAGGTTAACTAAAGAGTCTAAGGATATACAAGATGCTGAGAAAACCAATCTAGAATCCAGAGCTTCCAATCCTTTTGTAAGAAGCCAATATTCAAATGAGTGCAAAATTTAACAGCCAATTTCACACAGACTTTGAGATTAGGAAAGGAAAAGAATATCAGTGAATCCTAGGCCTAACTAAGGCTCTAATAATGCTTCTGGCATCAGCATCTTCCCTGCTCCACTGGAGGGCTGTTCTGTAATGGGAAACCTTGTACAAGCATAATTTGATACTAATAACAATAGCTACCATTTATTCAGAACTTTCTCTAGGCCAGACATTGTTCTAAGTACTTGATATAAATTAATTTGTTTGGCACTCACAACGATGCCATGAAGTAGTTATTATTATCTTCATTTTACAGATGATGACACTGAGACACAGAGAGCTTATATAACGTGCCTGAGGTCACACAACAGCAAAGGGCAGAGCCAGGCCTGGTACTCAGGCAGTCTGACTACAGATCCTATGATCTTAACCATTATGTTCTGCTGTGTGTCATATAAATGCCATTGCCTCCTTAGGCAAGATCCACAAACTATACTAAATCTATTCTTTTCACATTCATAACCCAAGCCTCTAGATTAGAACTTTTTGCATTTACAGATACACGTTCCACTTGTGCCATATGACCAAGATTCATCCAAGTCTCAAAAAAGACCCTGAACATCCAAAAGAGGAGGCCCTCATTCTGCTTGTCTCCTCAAAAGTATTAACTGGTATTCTGTTTATGGCCTCACCAAAATCCTGGCATAAAGCAGTTGCCCCTTATTCATTTGGTAAATGGGTAAAACAGGAACTGGTGAAAGACTACCTTGCACCATCAACAGCACCCATCCACACAGGAAGAACCCTGATTCTGCACACGGCATAGTGACTTGTAATTAGTTGTCTACGTGCCTGAGTCTCTCACTAGGCTCACAAGCTCTGTTAGCACAAGGACTGTGTTTTATTTTTCTTTTTATCCCAAGTGAAAGGCAAAGTGCCTGGGGCACAGCTGTATTCAACAATTTTTTTGGTGGATAGGTAAATTAGGTTTATAGAACTCCACACCTGCCTGCGGAGAAAGCTGGATTCAATGCCACCCGCTGTCAGATGAGTGTTGCTTGGGTTGCCAGGATCCCACTGTGATCTCATTTTGACTGTAGGGAGGGATTTGTTGAGTCAAGTCAACCAATGCCCATTGAAATGACAAAAGGCACCATTTTCCGAGCACTGAGCAATGCATGGGGCAGAGGGTGGGTGGTCACAAAAACTGTGAAGTGGGGACAGTGCCCAGGGAAGAGAGGGGGGCTTAGATACTAATGAAATTACCAAGTGTTCATCACAGGGACATCTTTGCCCTAGGCAAAGGTATACACCTGAGAAGGTTCACTGGATATACTGAGAAGTGGTGAGAATTAAAGTTGGAAAGAAACAGTGGGATCCATGTGTAGGCCATTAAACTGGGCAGATGTGGCAGGTGACCAGGAGCCTTGGTTGAAAGGGAAGCAGCAGAACTTCAGGAACAAGATATAGGGTTCTTACTGACAGAGAAGAGATTCAAGTAGGGACCCTTGTGTATGAAGGTCTGGAACAGGATGGAATCTTTTTAACTGGTGGAATATTGGGCAGCATGGCTAAGTAAAAGGAAGGTAATTTTGAACAAAGAAGGGCCTTCTCAGTGCCACAAATCACACTATCACACCTTCCTACTAGTAATGCCAACCCTAATATACAACATGGGATCTTAGAAACAATTTTGCCAATTTCTCAAAAAGAAAGAACATGGTCCCCTGAATCATCAGTGATTCTCATTGTTCATTGTTTATTTTCTTGAGGGAATTCTAATTCAGCCTCTTCCCACAATTATGGAATTAGATAAAGATTATCCTAAGTACATAACTAAAAGTATTAATTGGTATTCTGAAAAAATGGTCCAATGGTCAAATAAGATTGGAAATCACAGCTGCAGTGGAAGGAGTTCTGGGTAAGGAATTGGGAAATCCAAGTTCAAGTCCCTGCTTTGTCATTTCTTGGCTGTATGACCTTGAAAAGTCACTTTATCTCATTTAATTCTCAGTGTTTTGAAATCTGAAATTCATAAACATCAATCACTAATCAAATGAAATAATGTATGTGAATCCTTTGGAAATACATAATGGAGTAAAACCACATAAAGAATGTAATGAGAATTTGTTACCAAACTTTAAATGCTTAGCCATTGCAATGGACTAAATTTCTCCACCACCCCCAAATTCATATGTTGAAGCCCTGATCCCCTGTGACTATATTTGGAGATAGGGATTTTAGGAGGTAATTAAGGTTAGATAAAGTTATAAGGGTGAGGTTCTAACCTGATAGGGTTCGTGGCCTTAGAAGAAGAAGATAAGAGAGAGATCTCTTGTGCACACATGCTCTCTCTCTCTCTCTCTACACACACACACACACACACACACACACACAGGAAAGGCCATGTGAGCATACAGTGAGAAGGTGTATATCTGCAAGCCAGGAAGAGGGCCCTAACCAGAACCTGACCATTTTGGTAGCCTGATTCTGAACTTCTAGCCTCTGGAACTGTGAGAAAATAAATTTCTGTTGTTTAAGCCACCCAGTCTATGATATTTTGTTAAGGCAGCCTGAGTGGACTAAGACATCCATATATGTTAATATTATTACTTGTGCTTCTATTTACATTTTTATATTTGATGTAAGGTATTCAGAAAGAAAAACTGGCATAAGCATGAGAAGGAACTCATATTTGTCAAAAAAAAAAAATCCTCTGTGAGAGCAAAATTGGATTTTTGAAGCTCCGGAAGACAAAATACCTAGAAGTTTAAAAAAAAAAAAAAGGCCCTTAGTGACACAGGTAACCTTGTAAAGAACTCGGTGAGGGATTTCTAAGATGCAAAGTGAGGCTGGGAAGAAGGCTAGCGACATCAGGATGAAACTAATTTGTCAGGCTATGGGGTTTAGAGAATGATTTTTTTATATAAATGCCAGTTCAAGAAAAATTAAAATTCATATGCTTTATATTTTTCATTCAAGATGAAAATAACTATTGAAACTCATATTAAAAATTAATATTCCTATATTTAAGATTTTTTTAACTGAGTAGAAAATTATAAGCGAAACTATCAGTCACCCTGTTTGACTCATTCTTTGAGAAATAAGCCAGGAGCTCCGGAATCGTGAAGAGTTGGCTTATAATGATAGTCTGCATTTTTCTTTTCTTCATTCTCCCTTAAAATTTTAGGTTGACTTCCTCTCCAGCTATCTACAATAGCACAAGGCAACTACTGTTTTCATGGCCACTTCTGCTGGGAAAGATTCTGGGGAAGCCTTTTAGCTTCTCTGTAGGTAGCTGGCTGAGTAGCTTAAGAGGAGGCATGAAGTGTGGGTTTGAGGTCATTCCCCCCTCCTCCCACCTTCTTTCCTAATCCATGATACTCATTCCTTGCTTCATTCGTTGGTTCATTTTTTCAGCAAATTCTTATTCTTTGTATTAGTACCACGGAATTTCATGGAGCTTACAGTAGAGAGGAGAAGGCAGACAATAAATAGCTAATTATATAATTCATTTTGTTTAAATACAATTATGATAATGGCTGGAAAAGAATTCTCAAGTACTCTGAGAGTGTCAAATAGGGAATTCTAATCTAGCCCGTGGTGGCTCAGAAAATACTGTTCTGAAAACTTGTTAGTATAGCTGGAAGTCTGGGAAGGTTAGTAAGAAGGGAAGGAAGAGGAAGTATATCACCGGGAAAGGGCCAGTGTGTGGGAAGGGCCAAAGCAAATGTGGGGAGTCAGAAAAGACCACCGAAGCCACAGTATGGATGGCAATGGAGAGCTCAGCACAGGAAAAAATGGGGTGTCGGAGGCAAAAATCAGGCAACTTAAGACCTTGTGAGCTTTGGCAAGAAATCTGCACTTTAAGAGTAAGGAGAAGCCACTGACAGGCTTTAAGAATAAAACAGGAATAAGATGACCATGTGGTAACCTTTCCTAGAGCATCTCCTGTCCTATCAAGTCTTTGCTCTTTAAAGCAACATAATCCTGGTTAGAGGAAAATGGGAAGTGCTATCTGGCACTTGATGATGTCATGTGCTTGCCTGGCCAATTAGGGCGTGGTTTTTTGTCCTTTTCTGAACACAGTTAAATATTTAAAGGCAGCACACCAAACAGCTATCAACTCTGATCAGAGAAGAGTAATTTATTAATGGCAGCAAAGTGTTTTGTGGATGGAAAGTAAAACGGGAACTCTTATTTAAATGACCCTGCATGGATTGTTGCAGTTGATGAAGCCTCAGAGCCTCGGGGCAAGCTTGCCCTCTGCGGTGTTCTCCCCACATCAGGGCAGCCGGTCCTGCTGCCATGGATGAGCACAGACCCTTCTGGGGGAAGAGAAAATCTGCAGCATGAGTAAGGCTTCATTTGCTTCGTTTAATCTCAGATAAGTGTTGTCCCATGGAGAACAGTCAGAGTGGGTAGTCATTCCAGTTTAATGCAGTCATTAGACACTGTGTAACTGACCTGCCTTCTTAATGTAGTCCTTTCCTGGACAGCAGAGGGTAGGAGAGTCAGCAAATCCTGAAACCACCACTAATGAACTGTGGGAACTCAGGCAAGTGGCCTTAACTAATTTTAGTTAATTGGTCTTAATTAATTAAGCCAAGCTTTAGATTGCTCAAAAATAGAAGATTTGTCCATTCATTCATTCACTCATTCAAGTGTTCATGAAATAATTTGAACATCATTTGCTGAATGCCAGGCTAGGCCTGGAGACGTAATGGTAAGCAAGACTGGATTCCTATTCTCAAGAGAGGAAGATGTGCAAACAGTAGGTTAAGGATACTGAAGAGGTAAGAGCAATTGCTATAACAGTGCATAAATAATACTAATACTTTTTTTAACTTTTCATACTGACATAATTATAGACTCACAGGAAGTTTCAAAAATAATACAGAGAGATTTGGGTGTACCCTTCCCCGTATCCCTTAATGGGAACGTCTTACATAACTATGGTATAATATCAAAGCCAGGACTTTGACAGAACTTACTCAGATTGTACCAATTTTTACGTGCTCGTGCGTGTGTATTCTGTATTGTTTTGTCACATGTACAGATGTGTGTAACCACCACTACAATCAAGATACAGAATCATTCCATCACGACGAAGGAACTTTCTCATCCAATCTCTTTGGAATAATATGTCTTTTTAAAATATATATGTATATGTGAAGCAGATGTTAAAAACACTCAAGAAAAATTAAAGTTTTTGCCCTTAAGGAGTTGACAATTTAGTTATTTGAGTAATAAGGCACTTTTTAACATTTAATTAGTTATAATGAGACTAAAGTTGACATTCTTGGGTCTCAGCTAAGGCCACTACAGGAAAGGAGAGAGCTAGCATTTTGAAGACCTACTGTATCCTAGGCATCTTGTGAGGAGATTTACCCTGTTAACTCATTTTAACAAATCTGGCCAGGTACAGTGGCTCACGCCTGTAATCCTAGCACTCTAAGAGGCTGAGGTGGGAGGATTGCTTGAGCTCAGGAGTTCGAGACCAGCCTGAGCAAGAGCGAGACCCCCATACCTACTAAAAATAGAAAAAATTAGCTGGGCGTGGTGGTGTGCACCTGTAGTCTCAGTTGTTCAGGAGCCTGAGGCAGGAGGATGGCTTGAGCCCAGGAGTTTGAGGTTGCTGTGAGCTATGATGACACCACTGCACTCTAGCCCAGACTCTGTCTCAATAAACAAACAAACAAACAAAACAAATCTCCTATTCCACCTCTATGTCCCTGCCCGTTGCTAGAGCCATGAGCTGGCTCAGCCAGTTCTCAGTGTGGGCCATTTTGTTCTCCGGATGGTCAGGTTCTTAGCAAAGGTCATGAAAAAGTCAGTGAGTAGGGATGGGGCATTGCTCTCGTTAGCCAGAGGAGCAAGTTCTTGGTCTCACTCGTAAGTACCACCACATTTTAAATTCCTTGCTGGCAGAGACCATTCCATAGACATGTTTATATCCTCAATGGCCAATAGACACAGTGCCTACCAATTGGGAGATACCAAATATATGTTTGCTGCTCTCTCTCACCCTGGCAGTGATTCTCAGCTAGAACAGTAGAGTGAGTCTTTCATACTGAGTCAAGGATAGAGGGTCATCGGAGATGGGATGATGGAGGAATGAACTTCTCTGTGAATACACTTTTTGTCAGACACAGCAAAGAGTCTGTTACATTATCTCATTGAATTCTACATTAAGCCTTATAGTATATATTATTATTCTTATTTTATTGATGAAGGTACAGTGGCTCAGAGAGGTCAAGTAAATTTCCCAAACCTATGCATCTACTGAGCAGTTTAGCTCCATTTGAACCTAGATCTCTGACAGCACAGACCTGCTCTTCCACAGGGAGGCAATTCCAGCAGGACACCTCCTGCCCAGCACTAGCTTATGGCCCAGCACCTAAAATTCTACCCCTAGCACTCAATTCCTTTGGTTCATGCTATGAAAAGGAACAGTGAAACTCAGTGCATTTTGCCTTGAACTATCATTTATATTCCAATGGCAAATAACATATAAGTTTCTTTCCTAAACACAGCTGGAGAGCAGGTTTGAAAAGTGGAAAATAACTGAAGGATGGCTCAAAGAGGGGCCAACAGGATACCAGAACAAACTCTGCCTGTATCAGAGGGTGGCCCCTCTACAACATCAGTACAGGAAGGACCGACACAGAAGTACTGATTCCTCTTACACAGGTCCAGTGTAGTTTGGACTGGCTCATCACGAACCACTTAGCAATAAATTATCCTTTACCCTGGAACTTTTGGGTAAAGGATTGTACCCTGGCATAATTGGGTATGGCAAATTGATTGCAGAAATGGCTCCAATTCTCCAACCCTTCCTGAATTCATGCCCTTTACATGTGGTTTTTGAAGCTCTTCCTACAACCTTGAATCTGGGTTGCCCTTGTGATTTGTTTCTGCCGATAGAATACAGGGGAGGTGAAGGCCTACTGGTTCCAAGCCTAGGCCTCAAAAGGCCTTGAGTGCACCTTCTTGCTTCCTCAGACCCCCACCTTACCACATGAACAATCCTGGATTAGTCCGCTGGAGGATGAGAGGACACATGGAGTAAAGCCAATGCATCTCAGCCAAGGCCACTGTAGACATCCAGCCCCTAGATGACCTGACAGCTGACCACAAACACATGAGTAAGCCCAGCTGAGGTCAGCCAAGCCTGACCCAGATTAGCAACACCACCTCACCAACCCATAGAAGCATGAGTAAAACCAAATGTTTATTAATATTGAAGTCTGTGGTTGTTTTTATACAGCATTATTGTGGCAATAGATAACCGATATAGCAAGAATCTTAAACCCTTTCTTATCTTGGGAATTTCACTTTCTCTGCCTAGATACAGCAGATCCAGAGCTTTATCCGAGTTATGTTAGATTTCTGCCTTGTGAGAGCAAACAGCACCCCTCTGGTAGAAAGACAGTGATGTGTTTTGCTCCTGTGTACAATACAACCCACAAATCTCTTGTAGGCTGCTCTCTGGCAGGGCTGGAGGCAGGCTGCTGGCATCATCCTTCAACCTGAAAGAAGTTAAATTGAACACTAGCTCCTGGGCCCAACCACTTCCCATCCAATCCCCAGCAAGAGTAAGAGCTGACTAGGGAACTTCAGGCACTAGGTTTCTAGTTTCACAGGCCAAAGCCACCATATTTCCACATGCAGATATTTGTTACAATTATTTATAGGTGAGGGAGATAATCTCTCAGCGCAGCCTGAATTGTGATATTCTCTACCGTCAGTAGATGTCATGTAACTCCATAGTTTCTCTGACCCTGATGGATTTTTTTGTAAAAATATGCTTCAAACAGAATATTGATCTTCCTAAATTCCTTTTCAAAGGCTAAAAATTCCTCCAATAGACAAGGAAAGAATGCATTATCATGATCTATTTACAAGCATTTCACCAATTAATTCTTATTCATACTTTATGGCTAAACCTGACAAATCAACTAGCCCTATGTGCCCTAGTTACTGATTCTAAACCCAAAGCCATCAATAACTCAGATGACTATTTGCTTTCATTACCCATCCTCACAATAATCCAATAAAAACTTTCATTTCTAGGCAAGGCACAAATACCACTCAACAACTCAATACTGCCATTGCTTGCATATCAGCTGACTCAAGCTTACCCTTATCCAATCAATATAAAGACTGAGCTCTTTCCCTCCAGTAGAAAACAGAGGCCAAGGACCCAGAAGCAGCAAATCAGTCTGGGCTTGGATAAACCTAAGAAGGCTTATTTGTATGCTATCTCTTAAAGAAACTAGCATTTCCCCTGCTCAAAATCTGCCTACTTCAGAGCTCAAATTGCTCCACACAGGACACACTTAAAGAAAAATGCAGGTCAATGCAATATTATTCTGAAGCTATCAGGCACCTATAAAAATTGGGTAAGATTATGGTAATCTATATCCAGCTTAAATTTTATATCCAGCTACACACATGGGATCTACTCAGAAACTTCCAGAAATGAGCACCCTTCCATTCATAGTCTGCTTTCTTATTTTTTAGAAACATTAGTTGGAATGAGCTAACCTTAAAAATTAAACTAATAAAAAATTTTTAACTTAATTTCTGTACAGTCATAGCCAACACAGTAGTTAGGTTCTGGGTAGGTTAGGTTCAAATCAAGAAAATAGCTATTTCACATCTGCCATGTTCTACTAAGTTCAGAGAATGCATTCACAGAGTTGATGTTGGCAAAAGAGCCCACCCCATTTAAATTGTTAAATCCTTTTCTTTCTGAGTGCATGTTATTTAACTGGTGGTGGCTGAAATACACACAATTCGACTTCACTGTAATGGTGTCACAGTTATTTCCCTCACTAGGCTGTAGCCCATTAAGGTCAGGGACCGCATCTTCCTGCTTCACTGCTATCTGTTCAGTGCCTAGAAGGGCACTGTCTGGTACATAGTAGGCGTGCAATACATATTTGATGAAGGAATGCATAAGTAAATGCAAGCATTTATGCATCAAGAAACCAATTAGCACACCAAGAATCATGGACGTAACACTTTCCCCTCAGACACAGAGTTTAAGGCTGTCCATATTTGTGGAAGCTTCCCTGACCTCTCGGTTTGCAGAGACCTCTTTCTTGATAATAAAACCATTGGCACCTTTCCCAGATCCCTGCATAAGGCTGGTGCAACCGTCCTCCAGCTTTTGTGAGTGTCAGCCTCTTAAGGGCACATAGCTGAAAACTGCCCTCAGCTGATGAGAGCTACCTCACCTGTAGATATCTGGAAGGTTACATAACCACTCCCTGGGGGTGGCCAACAGCCAGTGACATACTAATCCAAAGATACAAAAGTGTGGTCCCCTTCTCAAAGTGGAGCAATTCTGTGGTGTCATTCGGTCACCAGAGCCCCCTGTGGAGAACAGGATTAGACTAGATTTTAGCTAGTCTTATCTTTGTTTAACTTCTTCCCCTATTGTACTCTGCATCCTCGATTCTTTACAGGGTCTCCTGAGAACACCGCCTTAATAAATTAATTGCACAAGAGTCCCCATCTTCAGTGCCGGATGGCAATGAAAGCCCCTTCCCAAAGGCAGATGGATTATTGAGGGTTTCTGGCATGTGTAGCTGTGTACTTGGATCTTTCACCTAGAATGAACTGGATTTAGGTAGAAGGGCATGCACTGGCATCCATGTATTATCCCTGGAATTTGAGAAGTATTGAGGAAGTGGTAATTATAAAGACTGTAGAATTGGGTAGCTGCTTTATGAAGAGAGAAAATGCAAATTTGGGTAGATTAATCACCAATTTAAAGCAAGGTGCAAATGTCAGAAAGCCTTTTGGTAATATTTTAAAAGACTTTCAACTCCTGCAGCTGGAGAGCCTATTGTGCTGAAAATGGAGCCTAGAACATAATTGTTAGAGTTGAAAAATTTTAGACGAGACTGAATTCTCAGTTTTGACAGGTCTCCTTATCCAACATCAGGGCATTGATAGAAGAACATTTAAGCCTGGGAGAAGACCCTGAGAGTGTTTTCAAAGGATGTAGGAGATAAAGCTGGGTGAAAGACAATTTACTGATATAGGGACACCTCCCATGACACAGGACTTGAAAGCCCTCAACACTGTACCTGATACACTGCTGGGATGGCTCTCGGAGCGTGGAAAAAGTAATGGTCACATTAAATGAAGTGGAGTTGCCAGAATTTTAGGAGCAGAGTATGGAAAAAAGGATCAAAAAGCTCAGAGAAGTGCACATGCGAGAATGGATATAACCAGGAATCCATCATCTGCTTATGTTCCTCTAGAGGACCCAGAAAACAATTTGTTTTTCCAAGGTACTGTTGGAAGGGACAGAGTCATTGTCAAAAATCTCATCAGTGTCTGTCCTCTGTAGATGAGACTGACAATAGGCAATCCTGTTACAGAACCAGCCTCCCTGGTAGCAATGTGGATGATGAAGGTCCAGAGTGGCAGAAGCCAGGTGGCATCACTCAACCACCAGAAAGAAGGTGGGCATAATTACCTTAATTGACATCCAGGTTGAAATTGCTGCCAGTTGAACCTGAACCATGGGGATCTATGGATACGACTAATATAGATCAGGGTGTTTTTAAGGGCAAAATAGATGGGTAACCAACATGGGTATTCCTTAATATAGATAATCAAAAGAAGTCAAGGATGGATAAAGAGAATGTTGAAGTCAGCTTCCCCAAAGTAAATTCATGATCCTTTCCCTAGAATTCATCAACTGAAGGAGAGGAAGGACTCTATAATACTACAAGTATATACAGCCCTTCCACAAATTACGGATAGCTATTTCCTTGAGTAACAACAACTGGGGACAGGGAAATATCCAAACTTTTCGAGGGTTTTTATATACTGGATTCAAGTCGACACTGATACCTGGAGACCCAAAGTGCCATCATGGCCCACCTGGAAGATTAAGATTTCATGGGGAACCAATAATCAGTAATCCCCTAGTACAACCTCACAGTGTGTCCATTTGGAAACATGGAACCAAGTATTTGCCTGGTTCTCAAATGTATAATCAGAATGGGCATGCATAAGTAAAACCATGTCTGCCATTTAGCAGTTGGCAGAACCCTCTCTGCCAAGACAGGAATTAAAAAACAATAGCACATCCCAGGGCAAGACCTCTCTGTTCTTGCCCTGTGTGCCCAATTAGTAGCACACACACAGGTCCAGGATCCAGCAGGTAAAGTAGAAATGGTCATGTGTTGCATCACTCTCAGTGACCTAGGCGGGAATTTGTGCTTCTCATCCCTGTAACTTTAGCTTGTATGATATAGGGCTTCCTGTTCCCAGAGGGAATGTTTCAACCAGGAATACACTGAGTTCCACTAAACTTAAGGCTATTGCTCCTGCTCAGTCACATGGGCTCCTTGTACCAGTAGACCAACAGCAACAGAAAGTGGTTACCATGTGGTAACTGACCCTGATTACCATGAGGATATGGAGGGCATATAATAATACAGATAATTAAAGGAGTGAAGAACATGTTTAGAACCCCAAGAATGTGCTGGGCACCTCTTGGAACTCTCATGCTCAGTTTCAGTTGTACATAGACAAGGACAGAAACCACAGCTTGGTAAGGACTCGGGAGCCAGGGCCTTGGACTCCTCAAGGGTGAAGATGGGGGTCACCTTACCAGGCAAGTCATCTAGGCCAGCAGAGGTGCTGAGAGGGAGGAGAATCTAGAAAGGATAGTGAAGGAGGGAGATGATTTGCACCAATCGTGGCCTTGGGATACAGCCTTCACTAACTCCTGGTCTTGTTCAGTTTCCCCAGGGACTGTGATCAATCAGAATCCTAGAGAACCTTTGCATGAACAGAGTGAACACAATGTGAGAAGCAAGTGGATCAGAGCAATGCAAGCAGTAGAGTTGAGGAGATGATTGGGGCCCATCCACATCCCCTTTAGAGGAGCAGTGCACCCATCTCCCAGATACTGTGAATATTGGCTACTGGTAATTCCTAGCTTCGTCCTTCTCTGGAGAATTGCCATTGGTCAACGGGAACAACCTTGTACAGAAATGTCTGGGAAGTTATACAGCCCACCTCAGACAAAAATCCACAGCAGATGCCTCAAGATAGGACAAGTCAGTGTTACCATTCATGCTCCAGACCTCTTCAAGAGACTAGGAGGAAGCCAGACTTCCCCCCAAACCACATCTTTGCTTAGCCTCTTCTTCTGCCTTATCTTGCTTCTCCCACTTCCTTACAGGTTTCTTGGAGAGAATAACTTCAATAACTCACTTGCACAAGAATCCCTATTTCAGGCTCAGGTTCTGGGGAACCTGACCTACGACACTCACCTCTAAATCCCTGTGGTTCTTACTACCACTCGGCAAGAACATCCATTGCTGAGACTTCATTGACAGGTGCCTTCCCTCCTGTGCAAGAGGAGCTAAATCTGTCCCCAGCAGACTCTTCTGGCAAGCTGTGTCTCCCCCTGTGTTAGCACTGACTCTTCTGCACTGAAACAGGAGGCTTGTCTAATACCAGTATTCCTACTATCCCTGAATCTTAGATTCTATGCAACTTTGTATTTCTCATATAAACAAGAGCGTGAAGTGATAAAAGGATGTTTTGAGGAAAAACAATCTCTCCCACACTAAATATTATGACTGACTAGCCTGTAACCAAATACTGTAAACATTTTAACCAAACTAATAATTTGGCCTCACATACACACACACACCATGGGTTACTTGACAATGTTTAAGTGTGAATTGTCTCTTTTCACTCTCTTTGGTTAAACTATTTTCTGTTTGTAAAACCCACCTGGAAGCCATCCTGCAGTGTGTTCCTGTGTTCAAGGCAAAGAAGCATGTCCTCAGAACCATCAGATATTTTGGAAAATACTTGATTTCAGACCTTGTCTTATGGAACAATAGCTGTATTAGTCAGGGGAGGCTACCTGCTGTCACAAATATCCCCAAATCTCTGTGGATTAGCGCAATAACAGTTTGTTTCTCATTTACATCACAGGCCAATGGAAGATGGTCCATGGAAGATTCTATGGGCCGGTCCAGGATATGGCTTCCCTCCCTTCTGCTCACACTATGGCACATGGCTCCACCTAAATGAAAAGGTTCTGGGAAATTAGTACAGTGTACAGGAAGAAAAGGAGAAACAAAGATACTGGTGAGCACCAGTTTTCTCTCTGCCTGTGTGAGATTTCCACTTAAGTGTTGTGCTCTTTAGCACCTCCTGGGATATTTAAATAGATCCTTCTGGGAAGGTTTTCTAAGAAAGTTGATACTCCTTTCTTCTCCAAGATATACAACTGTAAGCTCCTTACCAGTGTCAGTACTAAGCAGCTAGTTCACCACTTCTTCCTGAGACAAACAGATCTCAGCAGTAAGTGTTTCTAACATATACCATCCTAGAAACAAAATACTACAGGAACAAAGTAATACTTTCAGGCTCTCAAGCTTTTGCAGTGCATCGCATTTTTTGTGCCACTGATAATAATAGTTGTTAATGGGATGCTAAACACATTTCACCACTGTCAACATTGGCAAGTACCTCTGTTAGTCTCAACACCTTATCAACACAGTTTGATGCAAAATCAGTTTCTACTGCTTGGGGGTAGTCTAATTTAACTAAACCGTCATTTTTTTCCCTCCAGCTCTGCCTTTACATGCACTCATTGCAATCGTGTCTGCCATGATGGGAAGTCAAGGCCAGAACCCTGCATTTTGGCTCAGGAAATACTTTGAATAATGCGTGTCCAGCTTCTTCTTTCATTGGTTCCCCTATGCTTCCCTTTTGGTTTTATACCTTCTACCCATCTCACTGCACATCTGCACTGGGATGGACAGTTCATTTGCAGGTTATCCAACTCTTCATCCTTTGAATGTTAAAAGAATGAAAATTGTACAAAACTCTTAAGAATGTATTCATTAGTTGAATGCCTAACATATGGCAAAATAAAATGATGAGCAAGAGGGTCATGGTCCTACCTTCACAGAGTTTATAGTTTATAAAGGAAGAACTCAGTAAAAACTTTGTAAGTTGTGATAAGGGCTATGAGAGAAGCAAACAATGGAACATCATACAGGAAAAAGCTTGACAGGTCTGAGGAACTAAGCCAGGAGTAGTGTGGTTGGAGCATAATGTACAAGAGTAGGGGGAGACGCAGTTGATGTTCTTGGAGAGATAAGTAGAGCCCAGTTCTTACAGGGCATTTTCAGGCACATTATGCCTCAGCTATTGCCACCTGGGATGATGGGTAATGGTTGATATCAGTCATGCACATACACACACACACACACACAAACATACAGTCACACGCATACACACACATATGCACATATTCAAGAATATAATTTATCATCACCACCATCATAATACTGGCTCCTTTGAGCTACAAGTTCCTTCCACCAATATCACTATACTATATTCAGTCCTTCTGGCAACATTCATTTCTGGAGAAATTTCCTAGCCATTTCTCAATGTTTGATACTCCAGAGCAGGCTATGCAGAGTTAGGTTATACTCTGGGTTTCCAAAATATGATGAGGCTGTTACATTTTTAATTTAGCCCCTTGTAGGATAAAGAGTTGTAGAGAGTCTTGTCCATGGAGTGCTCACATTGCAAGGCTGGGCTTTTTTAGGCAGTCCAAATACTCTGTCAATGGCCCAAGGGTACAGCATGTAACTGCCAGGGGCCCACCTCGCCTGCCAGTGTCAGGATAGCTCTATTCCAGTTCTCAACCTGAGTTCAATTCTGGCCACAGCAAGTGGTGTTTTATGTCTCAGTGAAACCTAAAGTAGAAGGTTCTTGCCTGTCAGACTGTAAGGCTCTAGAAGGTTCTTCCCTGCCATGCTCTCTGTTGGAAAGACCAGTCCCCATAAGAACCATCCCAGTAACTGAAGCACAGGGAGACACTGGTGTTGGTTATCCCCACCCTGGTCCTAGATGCCCCAACATGGAAGGGCACAATTAGGCATATCCTGAAATAAATATCATGATATTTACCCCTTGTAACAGGGCCTTTGCTACTCTTTGCAAGAAATCTTTGGTATTTGCTTATGAGTTTACTGACATCCCTCTTGGTCTAGTCTGTGACATTGTTGCTATGGAGGCTGGCTTCTTTCAATATGCTGAAGAATACCAGTTGAGTGCCTCAGTTGTTAACCTCAGGGTGGCTACTCAATGTTAGAGCTGTATCAGTCTTCCTCTAATATGATCATTCCTTTGCACCATGTCAAAAAGAAAGACATTGAAATTGCTCTCATGGTATACAGCCTCCACAATGGCTCCCAAGGGTCCTTACCTCCTGATGCTCATGCCTTTGTGCCAGCCCCTCCCCTTTAGTGTTGGCTGGGCTTTTTGGCCCACTTATAGGGATGTCAGCTCAAAGTTTATATTATAAAAAGACTGTGGCTGCCATTTGGGGGCTTGTCTGCTGTCTCTCATTCCTTGTAAGAAAATCCAGCTGCCAAGTTGTGAGCTGATTTATGGAGAGGGCCCAGTGGCAACTGAGGATGAACTCCACTCATCAACCCATGAGGAACTGAATCCTGCCACAAATGAGCCAAGAAGCAGATTATCCTCCAGTCGAACCTTCAGATGAGACCACAGCCCCAGCCCACAGCTTCACTGAAACCTCATGAAAGCCTTTGAGCCAGAGGCACCCATCATTGTATTTCTGATCAACAGAGACTATGAGATAATAACTGTTTAGCTGGATTTTTTTTTTTTACTTTTTATTTTGAAATATAGATTCATAGGACATTTCAGGAATGGTACAGAGAGGTCTCATGTACTTCATGAAACTTCACGCAGTTTCTCCCAACGGTTACATCTACATAACTATAGTACAGTACCAAACCAAGAACAGAACCAGGTGCCATACGTGTATAGAGTTCTATGCCTTTTCACCCAGTGTGTAGCTCATGTGACCCCTACAACAATCAAGACACAAAACTGTTCTGTCGCCACAAAGATCTTCCTCATACTACTCCTTTATAGCCATGTACATTCTGCACACCATCCCTCCTCCCTGGCAACCATAAATCTGTTCTCCATCTCTATAATTTTGTTATTTCAAGAATGTTATATGAATTGAATCATACAATATACGACCTTTCAAGGTGGACTTTTTCATTCAGCATACTGCCCTTCATATCCATCGGTTTTTTGTTTTAAGCCATTAAGTTTTTGTAATGATTTGTTACACATCAATAGATAATTAATACACCACTCTTGTGGGAAAAATTACTTCCTGATTAGAATGTGAGCTGAAAATAGATTTATCATTGAGTACAGAAACAAGAACATTGACTGAATGCTTCTTATAAGTGCTCATCATATCATAGAAAAGAAATTTACAGTAACCTTAAACTCATGTTCCTAGGACTCCTCTATTCACACAATGGATGAGTTAGATAGGATCATAATTGCATAAATATAAAACGATATTTTTCAAAATATGTTTTACCAAACAACAGTGCGATGAAAGGTATCTCTTTGGTGTCCACTCCTGTAAAGTTAAGTATAAAGAACAAAGGATGGCATATTGGTGGTTATGGTTGGTCCCTAAGTGTGCATAAGAATCACTGTAGGTTCTTGGGGAAAAATGCACATCCTTATATTTTTGAGCCATCTGATCCCACGGTCTAAAGTGGGAAGTCTTGGATTTTTTTTTTCATTTTTAACAAGCTTTCTAGGTGATTCTGAGGCAGGTGTCACAGGGCCATATTTGGAGAAATGTCATTCTATGGCATTTTCCCCTTCCCTTGAATTTTGCCAGTCTCAGAACACTTCCACATTTCTTTTTAGCCTTGACAGCTTAACTTGATATCTTAATATTGTTCATTGAACAGAGGAAATAAACAGGATTGAGAGTCACAGATATGAGACATAACACCAGATCTGCCACCTCCTACCTGCACAACCTGAAGATAGTTCCTTAAGCTATCTCAGCTCTACTTATGCAGTTGGTGTGAGGCTTTTAAAATGTTGTATAAATTATACTGGTACATGGTAGGAGCACTATAAATTCTAGCTGGTTTTCGGCACTATTTTCCTCCTCCCTTCCTTTTAATTATTTGGAAGCCTAGCTGTTCCATCTTATGGTTCCCCAGCAAACTTGTCTCTTCTTTTTCAGGTGCCAGTAACCTTGTGTGCTGCCATTATGTCTGGGACCTTGATAATAACAATGCATTTTGTTATTGCTTTTACTACTGTTGTTCATGTAGCAGCTCCATGGCAGGACATTCGTCTGTATAAATCATTATTTGTGGGCCAACTGCCAATAAAAATAACCAGAGGAAGTATCTAAAGCCTGATTTTGTTTTCTAATACATTTTTCCCTTTTGTAAAGGACACCATCATTAAAACATTTTTTTAACAATTTCTGGAACCAGTTACCTCTTTATAAGAGTCTCTGGTTGGTAATGAAAGAATGAACATTAACTGCTTTTACATAAGTGGCTGGGGGAAAAATAGGAATAGTTCTGTTAAGAAGAACAGTTATTTAATTATGAGTATTTTATGAGTGCTGTTAAGGTATCAGAACCCCACAGCTTGCTTTACTAACACTGCATTTCTAAAGCCAGCTTGTGCTGGTTTTCTTCCATTTTCAACATTTCGTTTCCTGGGCAATTTAAAAACAGCAGGCCAGTTTGGGGATAAACATTAAAATACAAATATTTCGGCTCTAGTGATTTTGCAAAGCAGCCTCACAAAGCACTTGCAGTTTTAAGCATATTTTTAAAAACACACATTGCTTGGGGACCGCTGTGCCATAATATCTTACCCTGAATAGGTTGTTGATTCGTGGTGATGCATTTAATGTCAGTGCTTTTATTATTTAGCATAAAATTCGGGCAACAAACCTGGCCCAGATTCTAAGAAAGGGAAAGCTGAGAAGCTCCTGTCTTGTTGATGTGCCAGTTGCCTTTAACAGAGAACCTGGGTTTATAAAACACATCAACTTGCCACTTCCGGGGTCTTCCAAGGGGCTTCCCTTTAGGGCGGGCAATTGCAAATGCTGTTTGTACCATTATGGTTATTACTTTTGCAAATACAGTTATGGCCAAGTATACTAATAAGCAGCTCTCATATAATGCTTTCAGTTTACAAAGGGTTTCCTCTTCGTGTCCTGACTCAATTCTCACAACAGCTCTGTGGACATGAATGTTAGTACTGCCATTATATATATGTGGAAGCTGAGGCTCAGATGAGTTACACAACTCATGCAGAGCTCCTAATTGGCAGAAATAGAACTTGAACTCAGGTGTCTGACACAGTTATAGAACTCAGCTCATCTTGTTTAGTAAACATCTCTCCAAAATGTCAAAAAGGTTACACATTTCAGGTAAACAATAGGACCATGGGGTAGAAACAAATTAGGCAGGTTTGTTATTTAGAAGCGTTCTGTTGGTTTTAAATGTTCAAAC
The DNA here is from genome assembly GCA_023783475.1 of Daubentonia madagascariensis. Classification (NCBI taxonomy): domain Eukaryota; kingdom Metazoa; phylum Chordata; class Mammalia; order Primates; family Daubentoniidae; genus Daubentonia; species Daubentonia madagascariensis. Next base: position 10,997,299 of record JAKFHU010002250.1, on the reverse strand, counting down.
ACGTGTTTCACCCATTTAACTCCTATATACCCTGCAAAGCCCAGTTCCTCCTCTGCGTGCCTTTCCCCATTTCTATCAGACAGCACCCTCTACTTTCATCTTTCAAAAATAATCATAAAGTATTTTTTGTGCTTGGCATTGTGCTAAGCATTAGCAGTAAGGACAGACAGAATCTTGGGTTTCAGGAAGTTATTGTCAAATGGGGTGAGGCAGGTATTAAACTCAACATTGCAAAAATGATTTTTTAATGACAGTAGTGATAAAGGCCACAAGGATGAGAACATGGAGTTTTGAAGATATACAATAAGGACGCCTAAGCTAGGTGGAGAGAGAGGAGGACAGAGATGGTGGGGAGTTATGTTCTTTCCCCTATTATTCTATATTGCCTTGATGACGGGAATCATAATTTATTTATATTTCATTCATCTCTGGGCTTAGGGCGGGGGCTCAATGACATCTGTAGTTGTTTCGTTGTGCCCACTGAACCAGTAAGTCAACTTACTGGTATCCTCTTCCTAAACTCCAAGGTAAAAGCTTGATGATACAAAGTTTCCAGCTGATTGTTACCTGGTGTTATAAGGAGATTAAATAACACACAAAGAATTGCTTACTAGTATTTCCTCAATCTTCCTCTGTTAATATTACTATTACCACTAACGACCTTATGTTACATTTACATATTGCTGTATCTCTGTTTAAAGGGTACATCATGTCCATCCATCATTCCTTTATGTTAACACGGCTCTATATATTCCAATAATATTAATTATTATTAACTAATATTAATTAGGTTAATAATATTAATATTTATAGAGGGAACATTTTGGGCTACACCCTTATCTAGGCCCTTCATAGGTCTTTCCTAATCTAAATCACAGTATTGCAACAAGAAAGAAATTATTTTACAGATGAGGAAACTGACACAGCAAACATTTATGTAACTTATACAGCTTGTTCAGGGACCCAGTAAAGGGTGGTGGCACAATTTGAACTGGCTAGTCTGCATCTGGAGCCTGCAATTTTAGGCATTATTCTAAAGTACATTTTTTAATGATTTGTCTAGTCTATGGCCCACCTAGTCCAGTGGTCTTCAATATTCAGTACTAGATTGCTGTGGAATTTTACTGTTTCACCTAAAAAAGTCATCCTGTGGGTATACTACATGAGTCAGTGCATCCAAACATCATAACCTCATGGGGATATTTATCTGCTAGGGGAAGCTGGCATTGTCCTGAATCTATAGATGTGGAGACACAGTAGTTGTATTCATCATATCCCACCAATTAAACCATTTGGACTGAATTGACCCATTAACAGAATGGCTGACCTATTGGCTGTTTGATGTCATAGGCTTCATGGACAACCAGAAGGCTTCAGTTGTTTTAATTGGTCAGCCTGTCCCAATGAATTCAGAGCTATTCTCATATAGTTTAGATCTTCAGCAATTCTTGATACGCATGAACTAAAATTGCCATTTTCTTTCTAGTTCCATTGTTTGTTTTTCTATTCACATTAGCGAAGCCCTAGGCAGGCAGACCAGAATCTTTGGATCCAGCTTACCTGCCCCCTGGAGTGGTACATGTGTCCGTTCTCTAATGGATCAAGCATAGTTCTGTGTCAGGTTTTTAAGGACAAGAAACATCAGGACAAAGAAATCTTGTAATTCATCCTTATAGGACTTGACCAAATTGCATTAATGGGGAGAGGAGGGATTGTCATTCCTAGCTCACAAAGACAGTGTCTGAGAGAACAAATCACCCTTCCCTCCTGGATCCCTAAAACATCACAGCACGCCAGTGGCAAAGATAAACTGGAACTCAGCTTTTGCCATGACCACACTTGACCTCATTGGCATGTCTTATCCAAGTGACCGTGTCTTATCCAAGTGACTCTTGACCAAAAACAGGCAGAGGAAGAATTATGTGTGTCCTGGATTTGGGTGGTTCTCCCTGATATTAATCACTTGTCGGCGGATTTGTCCCTGAGCCCAGAGCTGGCACTGCACATAGTATAAAAAACTAAAAGAACTGGTTTACTTTATTTAAAAATTTTACATATCTCCCTACACAGCTGTAACCCCTGCAGATTTGGAAACCACCCTTCACACACTCCCCAGAAATTTTTGGGATGTTAGCTCTGACAGGCTTCTCATTTCCTTCCATTTCTGACTCTCCAAAAGATCCACCCTGGAGCTCAGACAAAGGCAGCAAAATATACACTAATGTCCACACTTTCTGCTGCAACTATATACATCTATTATAGCAATTGGATCCACTCTTTTTAAGGCCTTCCCGGTAATATGAATCAGGAGAAAACATTTGGCTTTGGAGCTCACAGCCAAAGCTCTTCCATAGCTAGTCTATACCCCCAATTAATGTTCCTAACATATCTTGAATTATAAGTTGTTGGAGTTTTTAATTAAATATTGAAGAATTTTTGTGGCACAACATGACAGCCTGCTGCCAAATAATTTACGCTATCATGTAATATTATTTTTAAAGCACTTTCCCTAGTATGCAAAATCCTCTAAGACATGCCACCAACCAAAAACACTAGGGTTTTCCATAAATTAACTTTTAAGAAAAGATGCTTTAATTTTGGTTAGGATTTCTCCTTCTAAAAGATTCCAGAGAAAAATCTTTCCTTGGCATAGTTATTAACATTTAACAGCTCAATATATTTCAGAAATTTCTCTCTTTATACAACATTTATGAAGTATTGTGCATGCTCTAATACACTATCTTATTTAATCTTTGTAAAAATTCTGTTGCATATTAATTTCTTACTCCCCTTGAAGAGGTGAGAAAACTGAGGCCCAACTAGTAGAGCAGCTGGTACAAGGTCATGGAAAGAGATAGTGACAAAGCCAGGATTCAAGTTGACTTCAACTTAGAACCCTTTCTCAAACTCTAGACCTCTGCTTCTTTCTATTAGACTCATTAACACCTTTTCCTTGAGATTCAAGGGATTGACTGATGACCTCACAAAATTTCTTCCAATCCCATGATCCTTTGGTGTTAACTAATTCCTTCCTTCCTTCCACATTTATCAAACTCCTATTATGTGCTGTATGCCAAGCATACAAAAAGGAAAAGATGCTGCATCCATCTCAGAGCACATTACAATACGCGTTCCCGTCCTGTGATAGTCTGTGGCATTCACTCATTCATTAATAAGCAAGTGTTTACAGAGCACGTACTAATGTATAATATTATACTAAGCCCTGGGGATTCAGCAAATAATTCAAACTTTGACCCTAAACTCATGGAGCATACGCTCTGGTGGTTTCTCTCGTCATTTCTCTTCTGCCTACACGTACTTAATCTACAAGGACTTTGCTGAGTCATGAGGGATTGGCAGGCTCCTGAGTTTAGAGTGCATATTTTCATGTGGAAATTGAGGTTTCGAGATGCCTGTCAGCCACTCATTTCCACTTGTTTGATAGTTAATCATGGCATCAAAAGATATTTGCATTTATTTTATTTCTACTCCTCCTCATTTTATTTCTGTTTAACCTTTTATATGTGCCGTTCTCACCTCCTCCAACTTGTCTGTAAGCTCTTTGAGTCACTCCATGGTGACTCTACACACAGTATAGGCTATAAAAATATTCCCTGAATAAATTCCAAGCCCATTTCTCTGTCCCTTGTTGTTGCTGTGTGTCTATAAACATGAGGTAACAACTCTAAAGTCTTGTTATAACAGGCTAGCTTGTAAATATGAATAATGCATACATCCCAAGCAAGTTCCCCACCCAGGCAGCAGATACTATCAGTGAATGATACTAACAGTGACTGCAACTTCTCGATAAATATAGTAAGTGCTCTCCTAAAAGTTACGCAGCTCCCCAAAGTGGATTTCAGACTTTTCTTCCCTTCTCAGTGGTAACATTGCAGAGCTGGGTGTGGAGGATGGGGTGGGAAAGGTAGTAGGAGCAGTTGCCACGTTTGTCTCGTTTGTCTTCATTTGCACTTTGGTTTCCTTATCTTGGACATCCCCATAATAGTAAAAGAGATTCTATACATCTAAACATGTGAAAGTGTTTTTATAAACAATAAACATAATATTTATATTGTGAACAAGGTTTAAACCACATATTAATATTATATTATAGATCAATTTAATTTTTATTGCTTCATTTTCCATTTTGTGCTTTCACCTTACCAAGTTTGTGACCCATTTTCTCAGGGCTGTACTCCCAGCTCTTCTGACTTTATTTACACCAAGATGTTAGTGCTTGATAATGGTTTAATTGTCAACTATCTTCAGATACTAATAATAGGTTAAGTACTGGGTATCATGACTTTCCCAAGAAAGGAAATATGGTAGAACAAAGAAACCTTGACACTATATGCAGCATATAGAGAGGTGTCTGATCCACCAATCTACCCCCAAGGCCAGCATTGTTAGATCACACTTTGGAATGTTGTAGACTTCAATTTATTGATGTTCGAAAGGGATGCATATAAGAGTTAATATGTTTTGTGCTCTTAATACCTATGCCAGGTACAATTGTCTTACATGTCTACATGTCTTACATGGATTAACTAAATCTTCACTGCAACCCTGAAAAGGAGAAAATATTATCCTCATTTTATAGATGAGAAAATAGATGCACAGAGAAGCCAGGTAAACAAACTGTGCAAAGGCACTCTGCTAGCAAGAAGAGAAAGGTTTGAACTCAAGCAACCTGACTTCTGGGCTTACCAAGTTAGCCACCATGCCACACTGAGAACTATTGCAGTAGTGGCTACAGAAGCATGATTCAAAGTTTCAGAGTACCCCATAAGGAAAACAAAGATCCTTTACTATATAAACTCAAGGTACCTGGCCAGTCACATTTAGTTTCAAATTTTTCGTCTGTCTCCAACTTTCATGCCTTCTCATGCCCTTCCATGTCTTCATTTTTTATACATTGTGTCCCCCTGTGGGATTTGCACTCTCACCTTTGCCTAATGCTTATTCATGTTCCAGGAGTTAGCTTAAGGATCACCTCCTGTAGGCAAATGTTGATGTTTCCTACTATGAGTTCCCATTGTGCAATACACATAGCCCCATTGGTGCATTTATTTTCACATACTGTAATCACCTGTCTACCTCTCTGTCCACCAGACAGTCAGTCCTGGAAAGCTGGGATGAGCCTTTTTATCTCCATTTCACCAGCATCTAACATGCTATCTGGTGCAGATGGAAAGATTCAAACAAACCCATCATCTCTGAGTGGGGCTGGAAGGAAACTTATTTTATATTAATGAAAACTACATCCAGAATCAGATTCAATTACAAATTTATTTCCATTATTTGAAGCAGAATTCTTAAAAAAAAAAATTCTGGAAAGCATTAAACATTTCAATTTTCTTTTGTGGTTTTCCAAGTCAGAAAACTACTTGGGAGGCATACTAAATGGTTTAAAAATTAAGTAATGAAATAAATCACTCATTTCTTATAATCAACATTATGCCATGTAAAACCAGAACAAGATTTAGGAGCATTTCCTATTTCCTTCCTTTCCTCACCTCTCCTGCTCCTTAAAGGGAGTCTTTTCCAGCCTAGGCATAGAATATTGTGACAGCAGAGTCTGGAAAATGAGTGAAGAAGGGCAGGCCCAGAAGGAGGAGGATGAAGGAAGGACTAAGCCAAAGCAACTAAGCTGATCTACATGATAAAGAGATAAGCTGCACGGAGAAGGCCAGAGGGGGCAGAGCAGCAGCCTGGACCAGGAGAGAGAATTTGGAAGGTAACCACGTGCAGGGCTCTGCAATAGCTGTGAGATGAGGGAGCTGGGATGTTTAGCAGAAGCTATGAGAGATAAGACACAACATGGATATTCTTTCATTTTTATGAGCAATGTGAGTAAAAACAATGTTTTTTAAATTATTTGTGGTTGATCAAGTGTGGTTCTTTGACTGTGACTCCCTAAAGAAACTGAGTCCATTAGATCTCCAGGATACTGAAGGCTATATGTACTATTTTATTCCAGAATTTGGGCCAAGACTTTATGGGTGCTTTACAAAAATGCTCCAAAGATATGTCAAAAACTTTTCCATTTTTACTTTCATTCAAAAGCAATGTCCAGCAAGAGTGAGATGAATTCATACTTTATCAACTTATTCCAGTAATGTTTTAGCTTTCCTTACAGAGGGCACTCCAGGAAGCTGACTTTCTGTTCTGCCCGTTAACCTAGCTTTGCCTAAGGCTAGAGCCATCTTGATTCAGAGAGATTTATGCCATTTACTATGGAACAGTATTTGCAAAAGTTTCCAGGTCCTGTATCCCTTGGAGAATCCAATGGAAGGTATGGACGTTCCTCAGAAAAATAAATGCACATAAGAAAATATACACAAAGTTTTGCTTACACTCTGAATAGGCTCGTGAATGTCATGAAGTCTTTCCATGGGTCTTCCAGGCATCTGTGGACCCAAGTTACCTCTACCTACTGTCCCTAGAGGGCCTCATTTACCTACCAATTTCCACCATGTTAGAACATTTTATCTTACTTCCTGTATCAAATAAGCAATATTTATGGCCAAGTTACTCTAAGAAAATCTGGGGTTTTGCTTAACCCTACTATGATTGTGGTATCTAGAAATCCCAGATTTGATCCTTTCACCTATGACTAGAGGCCAGAAAATCACACAGAGGGTTAACAAAGACAAATGTTGGTCTTTATCATTTCCAAGACAATTTAAAGTCACTGTCCTGCATCAGGCATTGTTTAATAATTGATACACAGTTCTGAGTGGCAGGTTTTTGATGAGCAGTTGAGGTCTTTAGGTAAGAAGGGTCACCCATGAAGGAAGAGGTCAGAGACGACAAGCTCCTTCAAATTTCCTGGACAAAAGCCCACAAGGGTAATCCTGCTACTGTACTGGGTACTACCTGTAATTGATGAGTGGTTTTCAAAGCTGTCCCCAGCTAAAGCATTTTGCAGTAATCCACTCAGACAATACTTACGTGCTGCCAATAAGTCCCATAATTCAGACTGTCCACCTGAATCACCCCTCAAGGAGTGTGAGTAAAGGTTTCTTCCTCCTCGCCACTTCCTGCCTCTCAACCATCTCTCTCGCAAGAACAGGCCAGCACTACTGAAGGCCACTTAAATGCATCCCAGATCTGACTGCCAAATGAAACGTGAAAATTCCCTCAGTCCTTCCGAAGAAACTTTCAATAATCAAGTAACATAACAATTCTAGCCAGATGTCAAATACTTTTAGAGTATAATTTCTCATATCTTGCTTTGTTCCTCTAACCATTTTTTATGGGGAACAGTTATAAAAATAAAATATTATGTTCTTAAAAATTACATGACACTGCTGGTTTTTCCTTAACTGAAGCATGAGTCTTCCTTTTCCAATAAGACATGAAAGGTAAAAAAAAAAAAAGAGTATTCTTAATGCTAAACCACAAACAGCATTTACACTATTAGGCCAGAGTAAGACCTCAATATTATCTTATATATTTATATTATATAATAAAACAAGTTTTGAGTAAGAAACAAAAGTATGTGGAGTCCCTGTGACGTACTGGGTACTGTACCAGAGCTGAAGGCTGTGTTTTCTTCTTGAGAAAGAGGAACTGAATATCTTCTGAAACAAAAATGTCAACCTCATGTAAAATAACTTGATAGTTTTTACAAAAAGAAATATATGAGGAGAAAACTTTAAAAAGTATGTGAGAGAGAACAAAAAAGGATATCAATGTCCAGAATATGGAATATTCAGAATAAAATCAATCCAATTGAAAACAAAGGTTTCCAATTTTCCATGTAATGTCAGAAGCTGGTTAAACCTCATCAGGGATGATTTCTTCTATATAACCCCTCTATGAGTGTATGTGAGAGTAGGACCCAACATCTGTGAATACTTTATTCCTTTCAAGTTGAGGGAAATACATTTTCCTTCACTCCTACCTTCAACGAAGCAACACCCAGAGTGTATTTTGACATCCTAAGAAAGGGAACTGCAAACACTATTCTGTAATGAGCATTTGTCATTCTTGTGGGTTATGCAATATCTGAAACCCATTTCTCCTTGGAAAATCCCTCCCTTGCAAAGCAGAATTTGTGTGTCACTCTAGAGACTGAAAATTCCTGATTCTCATTTTACAAGCTTACCTTGCACCTAGGTACAGACTCACATTTGGGCTCTGTCAATCTTATTTCTGCACCTGGACTTTGAATTTAACATGATGAAACTAAAAAACAGAGGTCTTAGAGATAAGTCCCTGGCAGTGGTGGTGGTTATAAAAAGATTAATCACCCAGAGCAGCCGCAGCAACTGTGCTGATGGTAATACAGAGCATGGAGTGCCAGCCACAGCAGCAGTGCAAACTGCAAAGTGCAGCACATCATGTTGGGGGCAGTATTGTCTACAGGGTTCAGCTCCATGGTGTAGTTTGGACCATCGTTGCCCATTCCGAAGAATTTCAGCCTGGATCTCTTGCAATCTATTCTACTGTTCAGCTGTTTACTGAGTATCCCCCTATTTAATAAATCTTTAGGGATTTAGTAAATCAAGTTTTTGGAACTGATAAATCACTACAATCTTAATCTCTTTGCATCATTAAACATTTTTTAAAATTTGAATTAAATTTAAACTTACACAAAAGTTACAAAAGTAGTTCAAAGAATTCCTGGATATCCCTTCAGCCAGATTTCTAATGTTAAAATTGTTCTACATTCCCTCCTCCTCCTCCTCCTCCTCCTCCTCCTTCCTCTTCTCTCTTTTTCTCTCCATGTGATTTTTCTAAACTGTTTAATAGTAAATTGTAGACATGATATCTTTTCCCTAAAATGATGTATTTACTAAAAAGAAATTCTCTTACATAATTGCAGTACAATTTTCAAAATCATAAAGTGAAAATGGATATAATACTACTATCTGATTTGCAAACTTTATTCAGAATTTGTCAATTGTCCCAATAATGTCCTTTATAGCAAAAGAAAATTCAAGATCATTCTGGAACTATTTAGTACATTTTGAATAATTTCTTTCCTGTTTAAATCAGCCAGTGTCATTTCTGTTGCTTGTGACAAATAACTTGCATTGATTTTTTTTTTAAAGATGGAAACAGGAATGAGGTTCTGCAAGTAACAGAATTTAAAATGTCTAATTGCCTATGTGTAAAAATGTAGGGGGAGACGAGAGAGAGGACCCCAGTATGCTGGGCTACCAAGTTGTTGGATTATTTTGCACTGAACACTTGAGACCATCTGCATGCCTAAGGAAGTTGTCCTGTGAATGAAAATTATGAAAATTGTTCAGAAGGTTGGCAAATACCAGCAATTTCATATAGTCATCAGTAGGATCCTATAAGAAAGAGACATAAGGGAAAAATGGCCCTTCCTCTTTCTCTAGATGTGATCATGTCTGAAGGTAATGCTTGGGACTTTAATAGCCATTTTGTGACCAGAGGGACAAGTCTGAAGGCAAGGACAACCCTCTGAGGATGGCATGGCATAGATGTGGAAACAGTGGATCCTTTAGAATATGGTTGAATGATCTTACTTCTGCACTTTTAGCTTTGTGAGATACAATTTCTTATTATTTAAGCCAGTTTCTGTCACAGTTTTCTATTACACGCAGCTGAAAACACCCTAAAGATAAACATACTCAGTTAAATGACTCCAGCTCTGCATTGACATTTTGTTTGATAGGTTAGACGTTCTCATAGATACAAAACTAGAGGAGGTGTCATTATCCTCTACTATATCATACAGTTAGTTTCCTATATCCTCCTAACATGGTATTTTTTAAGGCATCAGAGAAGATGGAATAAAGTTTCTAAACCGCCAACGATATGTAAAATACCAGTAGTAAAAACAACAATATGAAAAACCTCTTAAAATGAGCTTCTCCATGTTCTTGCATAACAGATAAAATATCCCAACAACATTTATTAAGGAGTTAATAGTGCTGAGTAAGTTAATAGTGCCAAGTAATCCTTGGTATGGATTAATTTATGAATCTACATAACATGCTATTTATTAATATGCTATTTATTAAACAATAGTTTATTAGTCCTATTTTATAGATGAGGAGACTGAGGGTTAGAGATGAACCAATGTCATCAATTTCACAGAGATCTTAAACAATGGAGTCAAGATCCAAAATGAGGAAGTCTAGTTCCAAAGGTGGTGTACTACCTTTTTTGATAATTAGACCAAAGTAATGACTCCCCTCAAGGAAAAGTTAATTTAAACAGTCCACTTGAACTGAAAAATAAGTATATGTGTTGGGTGAGGGGTATGATAAGGGTGTCATTTCCAAACCCTTATGGATGCCTTTGAAGTGGCTGAAGGTGTTTGTTTGGAGGAAGGGGGTTGATATATTTCCATTAGTAATGACTCCCTGCCTGACTCCAGAGCAACCGCAGCCACCCAACTGCCTCTACAGACAAAATGTGGCTGGCACAGAGGGACCATAAGGGGAACTGTAACATTTTTCAGGGGAATTGTTATGTTTAACAAAAACCTCTCAGAGAACAGCTAGGGCTGACGGCCTCATTTTTTGGAAAACGAATCTGAGACACTTGCTCAATTATATCCCTGACCCACTCTCTTGTACTTCAGAGGATAAGATAGGCTTGTGAGCTGCCCAACGTGGGGAAATGCCTGCTTATTTTAACAGAGTTCATGACCCTCTTTCAGCTGTACAAGGGCCCCTATCTCCACCCTATCCACTCACTGGCAGGCTGACACTCCAGTTTCAAAGACAGGCCTGGATAATTCTTCACCAGAGAAGCACAGAGGTGTGTTTCTATCACGGATGCCCTATCTCTTAAAACATCACTTATCTGAGCTTCACATATCCTGACTCTGAAAGAGATGAGATATAGAGTATTCATTAGAGGGCATGGGGCAATCATTAGGTTTTTCTTTGTAGGTTGAGTGTTAAACTTCTACTCTATAGTAATGATATGTAGACATTATCTCTCAAACATAATTCTAATCAATTAACCAACTCATCTTTCTAGGATTACTTGATAGTGATCCATTTCCATAACTAGCCAATCATCAACCAGGGAAAACATAATAGACGCTACCATTTCCGATCTACTTACCTTCTGCCAGGCACTGAGCTTAGTGCTTTGTATATGTTATATTAATTAATCCCCACAACAAACCTGTAACGTGAGAGCTGTTATCCCCAGATAACAAACGAGGAAACCAAGGCTCTAAGAGGTTAAGTAACTTTCCCACATTCCCGCAGCGAGTAAGTTGTGGTGCTATTACTATCAATAATGTCAATGTTGAAGTTAGACCTGCCTGGTTCATCAAGATGCCACTTCACCCACTTCCTAAAATAACAGACTAAAAGAGAAAGTAATATGAACAATTACTGTTCTGTAATTAACTTCCTTTCCAGTAGGATCAAATGCTAAAAAGAGGGACATGGTATTGTGGGTGTTTAGGGGAAATATAAAGCAGGAAATGGGATAGGGCATTAATCTATTTTCTGCATTTGACTTTCTTCTTGCAAAAATATCTCCACTTGGCTTTCAGAACACTGCTCATGCCTGGTTTTCTTCTGACCTGAAGCTTGCTCCCTCTTAGATACCATTTCTGATTCCTCCTCCTCTGCTAACCCTTAACTCTGTCCTCCACCCTCTCTTCTCTCCAAATTCCTTCTCTAGGTGATCTCATCCTCTTCTATCACTTAAAGTAACATTTTTGTACTGATGAATCATAAATCTCTATCTCCAGCTCTTAACACTCCCCTGGGCTCTAGATTTATATATCCAACTGCTTACTTGACATACATTGCCTCTTAGCTGTCTAACAGACATCCCAAATTCAGTATGTCCAAAATAATATTCTTGATTCACCCACAGCTGTCTCCCTTATCTCAGTTAATGGTATCACCACCACCAAGTTTCTTGGACCAAAAAACTAGAAATGACCCTCATTTTCTCATTTTTCCTCACATCTCTATCTGCAAATCTTGCCTAGTCTTATTTCCAAAATATATTCAAGATACCACCACTTGTCACAGTCTCTATTGCTACAACCTTAATCCAAGTGACCAACGTCTCACAACTGGGCCACAGTGGGCTACTTCTAACTCTTCCCCTGCTGGAGTTCATTCTTACACAGCAGCCAGACGGGAGCAATCTTTTTAAAACGTAGACCAGATCAAATCAATCCATTGCTTAAAAGCCCCAGTGGTTCCATTAGGCTTAGAGTAAAACAGAAACTTCTCAACATGACCAACAAAACTATATGTGATACAGCCCTTGCCAGCCTCTCAGACATGACCACATACCTCTCTCCTCACCGTTCTCCCACCTCCCTGACCTCCTTTCTATCCTTCCAACGCACTGAGCCCATCTATGTCTCTGGCCTTCTGAACCTGCTGTTCCTTCTGCATAGAATGTCCTTTCCTCAGATCTCCTATGACTGCCCCTTCTCCCTCATTCGTGTCTCACTCAGATGTCACCACCTTAGAATAGATTTCACTGGCCATACTAGCTAAAATATATTCCTCCATCCCCTCCCCCAATTTCTATCACAAGCCATCACCCAGTTGTATTATTTTAAAAACACTCACATTTTATAAGAAGTGTTCCTTTGTGTTCATTACTTACTGTCTTTGTCTTCCCCCTAGAACATAAGCTACAAAAAGATAGCCCTGTCCAGAAGAAAGCATCCTGGTCAATGAACTGCTAAACTCTATGGTACCATAAGGGAGGTCAAGAATCTGCAGAGATTGGATGAATTATCCCAGGATGATGTCCACTCATGATCAAGCAATGCATTGACATTTAATCATCAAGAAGCATTCAGATTAAAATACTGGTTTCTGGAATCCTTTGATCCAGGAATAATATGTTCTAATTAGAAAACACAGATATTCATTCTAGTCACTTTGGTAGACTTTCAATTTTAAGTTAACAAATCAGCACTTTTATCTATAATCTCTTAGAAGTTTGAATGTGTATTCCAGTTGCCTGGGACGTAATTATTTGATAATAATAAAATTTCAGGGACTTAAAAAACTGAAGAGTAGATTGTTCTCATCCTGGTCCATTAAAGAAAGTACCCAGAATTGGAGTAATACTATCTCAAAAGCATAAAGTCTATGGCATTTGCTCAGTGCCCAGGTGGCAGGCAGCAAGGAATCTTTGGTTGCAGCTGGAAAGGTAGCAATCTCTGTTATGCATAAATGACCTACTTTATAAAGTTGTCACCTGTGAAAACTTAAAAGGAAGGTCATGTACTTTGTGAACTTGTAGCTTTAGAGGAAATGAAAACAGAACTTTTCTAGCAAGTGTTGATTGCTGTTGGCTAAATTTGACAAGATGCTACAATAAAACAATGAGCAAAGAATAGAATTAATTGGTAACAGAAATGGTCCAGAAAATTTGGAGACCTGCAAGATTGAAAGAGGCAATTGTTTCTTATCACCAATTGGTGAAAGACCGATTAGAAAACAGTCTTGCATCAAGGAATAAATCAGGGGTGTGGTTTTCACACTAGTTGTTAAACTTCTGAATGAGTTAAGATGGCACCCAGTTAGGCTTTTATTTGGACAAAATGACCCAAATTTTTAAAAAAAGCCTGAAGTTGTGGCTCTTCTACTGAAGCTTGGTTGGTTTAAGATACCTACAGTTAAGACGAAACAGAGAGAGGCATGTCTTAAAAAAAGAATTGTGCATGTGGCTATTGGCACAAGGAGTTGACCAGAATCAACTATAAAAAGAAGCTGATTAAATTTTTAAGAAAGTTGTATAGCCAAAGAGACAATGAACCTCCTAAAAATGTTTGTGACAGTTTTGTGTAGTCTAAAGATGACAGTTGGGTTTGTGAACTTCTATGAACAAGTTGCAGGCTAAGACAGCTTCTCATCCTCGAAGGAAGGTGCATTGTACAGTACACTCTTCAGATGTAGCCAAAGCAAGTCATAGAAGGGGAGGGACTGCCAAAGGTAGAGCCAAGGGTCATAAAGAACAATTGACTGTACAACCCCTTCCCAAGATCCAAATCAGAATCTAACCAAGAAGTTTTCCTCACCCCCAGGGGATAAGGACTTGCAGTAAAATTTCAGAATTGATACAATCCATCTATGTTTTTCCAAATGGGAATGTTATAGACACCTTGCCTCTATTCTACCATTCTGTACTAGGTGTGAGGGGAAAAAATAATCTTTTTTTTTCAGTTGGCTTGAAGATCAAAAGGACCTACATCCAGACCTGATAAAGAGATCACTTGGTTATTATCCAGAAACCATAAGTAGGACCTAGAGTTTTAAGCCCTGATCAGATAAGACTTTAGGGTTGTCTCCCTAGGAAAAGTGAGTGAGTTGAATATTGTCAATCATAGTGGTATCTTTAGTACTGCTTGCAAAATATTTCTAATTATCTCATTCCCAATTATATGGGAGGATTATAATTTCCTGGATGGATGAGTCATGTGACTAGATCTGACCAATGAGTTGTGAGCAGAAGTGACATGTTTTACTTCTTTCCTTAGATCATTTATTTCCCAGTATGAAACCTTACAGAGCTTTATTCCATATGGCATTGTGACCAACATTACTTCTGATGCTATATTCATCCTGGGCTCCTGAGCAACTATGATGAGCAAAGCTTCTCTGCTGATTCACAATAGCCACATAGCACAAGTATTATTGTTTTAAAGCCACTGAAATTTCAGAGTTTTTTTGTTATTTGAGGCAGTGCCTGAGCCTCTGGTAAATTTCCTTCTTTGACAACCTTTTAAAAATTCTTATTTTATCATCTTATAACAATGGATTAACACTCTATGCATTGTTTTATGACCTACTCATAAAACTGCCTCATGCATCTTTCTGTATCATTTATATATTTTTCTGCAACATCAGCATTCATGGCTGCCTAATAATCCATAGTAGGGATGTTATATAATTTTTACTCAATCCCGTATTGATAAACCTAAACGAGCCATTTTAAGCATTTAGTATTATAAATAATAATACAATAGATAGTCTTATAGCTAAATCTTAATAGTAGGTTCATGATGATTTTCAATACTTAGAATTTGTGCATCAAAGCATATGCAAAATTTTAAAGATTTTTGACATTTATGCACTTAGTCAGGCTGAGGCTGCATTCTAGATCTGTCAGGTATTAGGGATAAAGTAATAAACAAGATGCACAAAGCCTTAATGGAGCATACTACCAAATCGCTTTCAGAGAGAGTCTACAGATGTCCTCCAATTCATCCTACTGCCAACAAATTGAGTACCCTTTTCCCTACACCATTGTCCACATTGCTTATGAGCACATAAATATTAATATCTTCTTGCCATCCATAACATCATCTATCCAGAATGGCCTACCCATATTTGAAAATGATAAGAGTGATAGTAACCCCATAACCACAGTCTAACCAAAATATGCTTGTTTACTTTAGGAAGAGTGTACATCACACAATAAAATGAGTAGTCAACTGCCTCTGTCTAACTTGGCAAAAGGGGCAAATTTTGCACGTTCATGGTGCTTTGTTTAGTCCTTTTTGTAGCCTTTCTTCCATTCTACAAGTTATTTGTTTGTGTCCCTTTTTCTGAGAGACTATCAAGTCCTTGAAAAAGAACAAGGAAGAATGTTTAAAGAGGTGGTAAGGTAGCCAATTACTCAAGCCAAGCTGCAGGACATAAGGGATGAATCACATCCCTGCTTACACTTTCCTGCTTCACTACGTCAGTAGCAACAAAGAGTAAATGCCTAGGACTTCCTCTGTTCATGTCATCTCCCTTCACTGAAAGGCAAGTTAATTATGCAAATAAAGGCAATAACTGTTATGCAGTTGAAAGAGCCTGGTCACAATAACTGGTAGTCTTTTGCAAGCCAGTAAAAATGAAGTTGGAGAAATAGCTATAGATTGGCATTATGTATGTACATATAAAATTTCTACTTACAGCATAAGAAACCAAAAATAAGTGCAAGTAGAAGCCTATAGATTCTTTTTCCACACCAGTTTTATATGCACATTCAATGGAGATACACAGAGATGATGGAGAACAGAATTTCGTACCCCAAATCCACAGAAGTTAAAATTCAACCCAAAAACTCCTACCCTGAAAATTCATTGGCAAGTTTGTATGATGAAGCTTTAGGCATGATTATTCTTTAAGCCCCTCAAGGGAGAGTTTTGGGAAGAGCTTGAAAGAAATATGATTTCTGTATTTTATAAGGAAAATATTATTTTTCAATAAGATAAAATAATTACTATGTGTCAGTAATGATGTTATGAGTGACTTGTAGATATTATTGTGTTTAAGGATGTGTTTCATCCTACATAAGCAATAATTTGAGCCATATATCAAAACTTTAAAAAAAATACAAACCCCAGTGGAACAGAAATTGACTCTCTCTGAAAGTGTGTGCATATCCTTAATATGATTAGTTCTCTGTGTGTTTTTTTCAAATATTCCCACTTATATTTTCCCACCAAACTTGTAGATTTTGATCAAACATCATGAAGTGGTGTGCAATATAAACGTTGAAAAAGGAAACTTGATACACTTACTGCCGTATTTATTTAATTTGCCAGAATGATCTTCTTTCCTTTTGGGTTTCTTGCTGGGTCCTTGAGGAATATTTTGTCTTTCTCTAGAGTGGGAGTATTGTATATATCTTCTAAAAACATGGCTTATACTCAGTTTCTTACTAACAGAAAAATTTTTCCAGCAGGCATTCAGACTTTTTACATCAACTGCTCTCCCCTGGCCTACCCAAACTCGTTCCTCCAGCTCCTCTACGGGGGCCCTCTGCCCTACTCAGGGCCCTCCCCACCACTTTTGTTGATCCTTTTCTAACCTAACTCTTTTCCTTTTTCTTCACTTCTTCTTAGTTCCCCTCCTCTTGCATTTATTTCTTTTGTTTGTCACACCTGGAATGTCTTCTTTCTACCATTTATGATCCTAGGCTCTGTATTTCCTTAAGTCTAGCTCCAGAGTCACCTCTACCCTTAAACCTTCCTTGAATTATCTTGCTCAATGATCAATATTTTTGGATGTCCCATAAGATCAGGCATATCCAAACAACTTGGGATTATTTATTTTCTAAAGTTTTAGGTAGATAAACATGTCTGACTTATCCAGTGAGTATTGTAAACAATTTTTTGGACTAGGAATTTGGGTACTGTGGCCCACCATATAACTTTTTGAATATTACCTTATGTAAATCACCTAACAATTGTTTCTTTATCTTGAAAAGAGAATGTATAATTACAATAACATCATCTTTAACATACCTTCAGCCCGGGCATAATGGTTTACACCTGTAATCCCAGTAATTCAGGAGGTTGAAGCGGGAAGATGGCTAGGAGGCCAGGAGTTCAAGACCAGCCTGGGCAACATAGCAAGACCCTGACTCTACCAAAAAAAAGTACCTTCACATTTAACATTCTGTGAATATCAAGCATAAGAACTGTGGTTTTTTTTCCTTGAATCATCCATAACATCTACCACAGATCTGCACAAATAATTTAATAAATGCAATTTAATAAATTTAATAAGTGGTTACTCATAGATGGATAGATGGGCGGGTGAGTGGGTGAATGGGTGTACAGATACAGCTCTGTGATCTTATCAACTTTATAATCCTTCATTTCTTTGAACCAACTGAAAGTAAAAATCATCAAATATTTAATTTCTCTCTTTTTATATTGATCACATTTGTTACCAATGAATATTACTCTTTTACTTCTATTGTTTGCTTCCCAAATTGGCTTCCATAAATGAAAATTCTCTGCCTCCCTTCAGAAAAGTTCTGTGACATCTCCCTATTCAAATAAAGACATTTAGATGCTTTTACAACTTTAATTACTAAAAAAAAAAAAGAAAAGATCCAATTCAACACAGCAATGTTATGATTTTTTAAAATGACTGGTTCTTATGAGATGAGATCATGTTGCATAACCAAGACCTGAAATTCAATTCTCATCTACAATAACTCTGTCTTTTTTAATTTTGTGAAATCATGTTCATCAACAATTTGACAGAAAAAAGCAAAGGAAAATGATTTCATGTCTTTAACAGCTGCAGATTTGTGAGCAGAGAGTAAATGACAGGAGTATATTTGGATCAAAGTGTGAAGATGTACTTAATTCTCTCCAACACTCATTCTCAGCCCCATTTTTAAGATGTAAGAATTAATTCTCATGTACACCAGCCAGATACAGATTCCCAGCTTTAAATTTCCAGGCAAAATTTGCCTATAAAAAGCTTGTATGGGATGAACCTACAGGAAAGTTATATCTAGGTATTCTTCTGGAAGATCAATATTTCTTGTGAAAGGACTTAAATATTGTTTTATCAGAAGTCTATTCTTTGTTGGTCTTCAGTTCCCATCACTATAACCCTCAGTTTTCAGGTTCCATTCTATAATAGCAATAGAACAGAGAGTTCCTCATCAGGGAGAATAGCAATGTGGGACAGTGGAGATGATGACATAAACCCCTGCTCCAAATATCCAGCCTATGAGATAATTCTCCTTCTCACTTACATGACACTCTATCCTGTTTCAAGCGTAATTAAAATATCTCTGTCTATTCCAAAATCCATATATTCTATGGCAGTGGCAGTGGGGACCACACATTCTGGGGTTTTTTTTTTTAAAGACAGTCTCAATTTTAAATGTTGTAGATGGTACTATTACCCAAGTATACACCTAGTTGTCAGATGGTATTTCAATTTTTAGTTTTGATCGCATGGTCACCACAGCTGTGGGTCATAAACTAATTTTAGTGATAATCCTGGCAATATCCTTTCTCAAACTTGTATTTACTCAACAGACATCTATTGAATAGACATTTATGCACTCAAAAAATAGTTATTGTGTGCTCACTAGGTGTCAGGAGCTGTGCCATGATTTGGAGATACAGTGATGAATAAAATACAGTATCAACACTTTAGAAGAAAGGTCAGCTAACTTTTCCGTAAAGGGCCAAGTAATAAATATTTCAGGCTTGTGGGTCATACGGTTTCTATCATGGCTACTAACCTCAGCCACTGTAGTGGGAAAGCAGCCATAGACATATAAATGGATGAGTCTGGCTGTGTTCCAATAAAACTTTATTTAACAAAAACAGGTGGCTGACTAGATTTGGCCCACCAGCCATAGTTTGCCAACCCCTGCTCTAGTTGCTTAGGGTCTACACCGATCATGTGAGGCACAAATATGAGCCATAGATATACTGTCAAATTTTCAAGTAGGCACACTTTGAAAAGTAAAAAGCAACAGGTGAAGTTAATTTTAATAATATGTTGATAGCCAAAGTATTATCATATCAATATGTACTAGTATTTAAAAATTACTAAGTAAATATCTTGCATTTTTGTACCAGGTGTTTGAAATCTGATGTATTTTACATGCACAGTACATCTCAATCTGTCCCAGTCACATTTCAAGTGCTTACTTAGTAGCCACCACGGTGATTAATGGCCACTGTATTGGACAGCCCAGCTCTAGACAAACAAATTAGCAGATAACTGATAGGCATATGCATGAGGTATTTAGAGTGAACATGAGGGAGGCAAAGACAACTTCATCTCCGTGGTGGTTGTGGCTGGTGGTTGGGGAGGGTTTCTCAAAGGGGAGGCATCTTGTGGGATGAACAGGAGCTCCCTAGTTGAGGACAGGGAGAAAGAGGATTCTGGACAGAGGGAAAGATACACATAAAAACCTGGAGACAGGGAAAGGTGCAGCTTCTTAAAAGAGTTTAAAGCAGCTCTGCACGCAGAGAGTTGGGGTGGAGGGTGTTGACCCAGGGCTAGGGCGGTGGCAGTGGGAATGGAGTGAGGTGAATTAGGTGTGTGAGATGTTAATGAGACAGAATTGATGAACTTGGAGATGGATTGGACACAGGGGATGAGGAAGAAGGAAGAGGAAAGGATGATGAGGTTTCAGTTTATATAAAATGCAAGGATGGGGCTGTCGTTTGTCAAGATAGGACACGCAGGAGCAGGGGCAGATTTGGGGAAAGATGATGCGTTTGGCCTTGAACACCTCTGAGGCCTCAGGGAGACGTGCACAAAGATGACAAGAGACACATGCAAGCTGCCCCCATGTGCAGAATATGCCTTTACACTGGAGAAAGCCCTTCATGTCAGCAAATCCCTCATGCTGTGTGCAAATTCCCTCTCCCCTCCCTCCAACCTAATTTTTTTTCTGGTGGCTTTGCCACTACATGAAGGGCTAAAATACTGCTTCTGTCTCCTAGAATGCTTGCTCTTTCCACTCCTTTTTACCTACTTAGCTCCTGTTCATTTTCAGGCCTTAATTCAAATTTCCTTTCTTTAGGAGACTTCCCAGATTCCCCTTAAATGAACCTCTTGCGATATATATTCCATATGTCTTTCCTCAGTGGCAATTTTCCCATGTAATTTCACACATATTTGTATAACAATTTGTTTGGGGTTTTTTTGGGGGGGTGCGGTTGTGTTATTTTTGACACAGGGTCTTGCTCTGTCACCCAGCCTGGAGTGCAGTGGTAAGATCATAGCTCACTTCATAGCCTTGAACACCTAGGCTCAAGTGATCCTCATGCCTCAGCCTCCCCAGTAGCTGGGACTACAGGTGCATGCCATCACACCCATCTCATTTTTATAATTTTTTTGTACATTTGGGATCTTGCTGTGTTGTCCAGGCTGGTTTTGAACACCTGGCCTCCCGCAATCCTCCCACCTTGGCCTCCCAAAGTGCTGGAATTACAGGCATTAGCCACCATGCCTGTCCTGTATAACTATTTGATTAGTGACTTTCTGCCCTGAAAATAAAGTTTAGTAAGCAATAACTGTGTCTATTTTTGTTTGACACTGTGATACTATACTCTGTCACTTACCTGGCACATAGTAGATACTCAATAAACATTTGCTGAATGAGTGAATATATTATTAATAGCTTCTGTTGAAATCCCAAGTTATCTGGAAAGGATTATAAACTTCAGCATGAATTGACACAACGGATTCTGATATTGATCCACAAACACAAGCAGACAAGGAGTATTAACATTTATTTTGCTATAATTTAACTTAATCTTTTATTTTAAATTCTTTATTCACAACTTAAGTACAAAAGTTTAATCCCAGTCATTTTACATTTTCTAACGTTACTAGAGGCACTCCCTGTCCAAGAATCCTTTTCGTACTGGGATAGGAAGAAAGAAAATGGATTCCTAATTTCTCGTAAGTGTCTGCTAAATTTGGGGTCATGCGAAGAGTCTTCTCCCTTCCTTTGAGTGTATAAGCTTTTAGAAACCACAACCAGGAAGGCTGACTCCCCTCACCCCAGTTTTCTTCCCTATAAAATCCTTCTCTTTTGGTAAGAAATGTACAAAACTTTAGTTGCATGAATGGAGTTAGGGGGTAGAAGACAGAGATCAAAGAGAAATTGGTGGGGGAGAGGGAAATGGTAAATAATTCAAAAAAATATTGTTCTATCACATCTGCTTATTCAAAAAATAAGAGATCACAAATGACTTTGAATGAAAGGATTTCACATCAGAGAGACTTCAACTGCACCAAGAAACATGAGGAAGAACATGTGATACTTTTCCAGGTAAGGTCTAAC
This sequence comes from Daubentonia madagascariensis, assembly GCA_023783475.1. Classification (NCBI taxonomy): domain Eukaryota; kingdom Metazoa; phylum Chordata; class Mammalia; order Primates; family Daubentoniidae; genus Daubentonia; species Daubentonia madagascariensis. The sequence continues at coordinate 10,975,747 of JAKFHU010002250.1, read as the reverse complement.
TACGAGGCAGAGCCATGTCTTACTCCCTTTTGGGTCCCCTATGGAATGTACCACAGTCCGGGATAGAGTAAGCTCTCAGCTCATAGTTCTGGAATGAAGTAGCACCCTAAGTTTTTCCTCTGTAATTGCTCATGAAGTACTTGTTGGATTGCTGTCTCCACCTCTGGATCATATGTTTTATGAAGGCATGGACACAGAATCAGGGACATTGTGTTTATCCTATTCACTTCTGTATAGACAGCACCTACTGCAATGCCTGGCACAAAATCAGTGCTGGACAAATATTTATTGAATAAACAATTGCATTGAACAGGAAAGGGGCAGATGAGAGTGTACAGAGTTAAAATTCCCCTATCCTTCAAGTCCCAGGTCAAATTTTAAGCCTTCCTCATTTTGGCAGTTCCCCTTAGACAGAAGTTTTCGCTCTCACCTCTGACCTCCCCAAATACTTTATTTATTCCTCTCAGAACACATATTAAGAAACAGTGTATATGGTGGTCGGGAGTACAAGCCCTGGAACCGGAATTTAATTGTTTAAATACCAGCGGAGGCATTTACAAACTGCAGTATCTTGGGCAAATTACTTAAGGTCCATGAGCTCTGTCTGCTTCCTTATCTACAAAATAGAGACAATTAGGAGATCAATTTCATTAGGATTGTTGTAGGGATTAAACCAGGTAATACATGAAAAATATTAAGTCCAGTATCCAACACATAGTAAGCACTCCAAAATTATCTATTTCATTTATCTCTCTCTACTTTTACAATGATAGTCTTAAAACTACTACATTCATTGAATACATACTAAATTCCGAGCACTGTGGAAAGCACTTTATATGGGTTTTCACAATGAAGCCATAGTTGATCCTATGGGTTATTATTTTACCTATCTACCATTATGAAACTGAGGCTCAAAGGGGTTACATAAATTGTCTGAGTTCTCATAAGTAGTAATTAGATTTATTGTCATTTGAGCCCAGCCAATATTGTAGCAGCCCTGCACACTGTCTCCATGGATGTACACATCTTATGTTTTGTGCTAGATTATAAATTCCATTGCAGGCAAGGATTTGATCTGATTTATCTTTGTATCCCCCAAAGCATCTAGCTTAATGCCTTCTATGCTAGTGATGAGTAAATATTTATCAAATGATTGAACACAGATTGAAGGGACCCCGAAGTCAAACTTCATCAATGTCATAATTTTGTCCTAGTGTTGACTCTGCAGAAGTTGCTTACGTGCATTTTGAGTAGAGAGAATCCTGTCCATGTTTCAGCAGCACCCACACTAACATTCACATTATAAAGGGCAGTGTTACCTTAACAGAAATGTCATATGAAAAGGTCCTTTGTGCCACAGAGTCTATCTGCATGTTGGCTAGGTTCATTCAATATTTAGTATCCTAAAAAGTTTGTATTTGTATTAATACTATGCCAACAGCATGGCAACACAATTCATTAGTGCCCTCCACACATTTGAAAATTTAAAAAATTGTTCATGCTGGGTACAGTAATCTTCCTCAGAAAACACCAATGGCAACCGTTATGCAGAATAATGAACTGAGACCTTGAGCTTCAGACACAAAACAGGAGCAGCCAGGCAGTGAATCACCAGCTCCAGAGAGGAAAGGACTCAACCAGAAAAGAGTATGAGTTCACAGGATCACAAAATCCTAGAGCAGCGGTTCTTAAAGTTTGGTCCACAGACCATTAGCATCAGCATCGCCTAAGAACTCAACAGTAAAGCAAACTCTCAGGCCCTACCCAGACCTTCGGAATTAGAAACTCTTATGTGGGGACCAAAAATCTGTGTTTTAAGAAGCCTTCATGATAATTCTGATGAATGCTCAAGTGTGAGAACCACAGAGTTAGAACATTGATCTTCACAATGCATAACCTTATTTTACTTGTATTAATTCTGAGATAAGTAATTTTTCCAAGATCACGCAGCTAGTTAGTAAACATCAGCATATCTCCTAGTTCAGAGTAAGGAGGGCTGGGAGAGGTGAAGGCACATACAAAGAAACTTTATGTTCCTGGAGCCTAAGTCTCATTTATGTCTAAAAATTGTGAAGCCAGTTAGCAGTCATGCCTGGATGAAGACTGCCAGGACAGGCTCTGACAACCTGTAAAAAGAGTTAAGCCAGTGTTCTTTACTGCAGAACATTCAATATGAGGATATGTAATATTAATCCTACAGAGGATAATAGAGTATGCAGCATTTTTCAAAATTTTTTGACCACAAACGCTGCGCTAGGTTATAATTATAAAAACAAAAACGTGAAATGGCCCAGGAACCACCCAGGTTGCTGCATGACCACCACACACTTCAGCTTCCAGTTCTTAATTCCAGAAGTTGCTTTCTAAGGTAGCATGAAGAGAGGAAAAAAAGGTGAGAAATGTTGGTCGACATTATGTCAAAACACTAAGCAACTTTTGTTATACAACTGATTGATTCATTTTAAAGATGCCAATCAAATCAGTCAGAATCAAAGGTGCTTAACTTGTGGTCCATGGGTTCCTAAAAGGTTCCTGGTTCCCAAGGGTCTGTAATATAAATCCCCTGAAATTACAAGCTACATTTTATGAGTATGTGTAAATGCGACATTTTTATGAAGGAGTATTGGAGATTTTTATTAAATTTTCTGAGGGACCTATGGTTTATGCAACCACTAGATTTGTTAGCTCCATGAAGATACAGCCAGTGAAATCTGGGTTTTTCCTTTAGCTTAGATTCTGACAATTTCTCACTTATGCTACCACAAAATTCTCCTGATTGTTCATGCAACTTCCATTCCAGTTTCCCTTGGGTCCATACTTTAATTTTCTTAAATTCCTCGCCTATTACATTCATGGTTAAAATTTTTCATGACTCCACTATTGCCTACTAATTTAATATCAAATGTTTCAGACCTCCCACAATAAGGCTCTTATTACCTTGTCTCACCCTTTTGTGTATCCTACAGTCAAATAGATAACTTGGTCTCTCCAAAGATACACTCACCTTTGTCACCTCTATGTTTGGCACTCTCTACCTCTATTTCATATCGTTCTCAAATGCCTTCTCTTTCATGAAGTCTTGATTCCCCAAATATTTGTTGTTTTCCCCTCCCATCATGTCCCCAAAGTAAATATGTGTCAATCTTGTACTAGATTATGCAACAAAAGAAAAATCTGCCATTGCTTATGAAACTACTCATAATTGGAATCTATATAATCACTGTTAATGTGCTTATCACTCCTCCTGCGCTGGATCACAGGAACTATTATTACTCTTGTTTTTAATTTGTCATTGGATCCTTTTCCTATATCACTGCATTCAGGGATGCCACCAAGAAAGCAATATTGACCTATCATGTTTTATTCTGAAATACTTAGATTTTCGTAAGAAAAAAATGTATTTCAGTTCAGAAACAACCACAGACAGCAGCTTCTATGAAAGTTAAGCTTATTTTTAAGATGAAAGAATACAATTAAGGCAGATCAATGAAACAACAAAGATTTTTCCCTTTCTCTTTGTCCAGCTTTTCCTTGTGTTAAAAACCCATCATATTCATTTTCAGAATTAATGAGTCAAAAATAATCATTGTTTTTAATACCATTAATTGACCTCCAGTATTCATCATTTCCTATTCCTACTTTTTCCCCTTCAATAGGAATACCTTTATTGGAAAAAAAAAAAAAAAGACGAGGATAAAAACAAGGTGTTGAAAGTGGGTACAGAAGGCCAAAAAGACTTCTTACATTGATAGAAAATTCTAAAATACAAAATTCCTGCCAAAGTTGGAATTTCCCAGGAAGGAGAGCAGAGGGTTAGAACCCTATTTATGGGCTTTCTAGAATGACTCTCCTCACAGGGATTGGCAGAGCCTAGACTGGAGAAAGACAGACACATGCTCCCCACATCAACCCAGAGCCCTAAGCAGTCTGCTTAGTCAGACATACGGACAACAGCACAGTAGAGTCAGGGTTGGAGCAGGGTAGGAGGCCACCATGACCCTGGAAACAGCAGAGTGTGGAGCCATCCCTAGCCCTGTCTGTTAGGAGGGTGGGGAGTTCCACCTAAGAGGCCAAAATCCTCTCGTGGTCTTAGACCCCCTTTTATTCATTCCAACCATAAAAGAGGGCTTTTAATAAACCCATTAGCTCTTGGTCTATTGGTACAACAAACAAGTTTTTTGAAATAAAACTTAGGCACAGAACTTTGAGTTTCCACATTGAAAAACAAAATCCACCCTATCCATCAATTTATACACATAATAAAAGATAATCCAGGCTCACTCTTTCTCTTTGCCATCCCTCCTTTCCCTTGCTAATACCAGTTGGCAGGGACTGATTGGCAAATGCAAACAGAATAATGGCTAAGTAAATACAGATGTTTAGCTACCACCCCTCTAAGTATGTATGCTTCAGCGTCTCAATTAACTGATTTTTCTCAATATATTTTATTTATTCCTGAGATATATTTTTACAGCAAACTCAGCTTATGTGCAAGTGAAAAGAGCAATCTACCAAAAATAACTTAACAGTGTCCTAATCTCCTCTCAAAATTATCAGTCCAGCTGTGGCCAAGTCTTCCCTCTACCTGCTTGCTTTGGTTACTCTCAAATAGGAGTAACGTCTTGCTTTTCTCATAAAGTCTTGTGTCAGCTCTAAGTTATGTGAAGCTATAATTCAATAAATGTTAAATGATGCTAACAATTTGCATCATATCCTTCAGAAGCACCTTGAGTGCTTAGGATGGATCCAATAAACAAACTAAAATAAGTTTGATATCTCGGAGAACTGCTTAATGAAAGAGTAACTGAGGTACTCCCAAGTTAATTATTACCATTCAGGGTGGGTATGAGAGATGATTTGTTTCTTTCAACTTCAGTTTGAAGGATTGATATTATGGCTTCTCAGGTCTCCTTCACTGTTGAAAATCCTATAAAATAAATGGAGAATCAATAAAAGAAAAATCTGCTGTTGCTTAAGCCTGGGTTCCTGTTTCCTTCGTCTTTCTATTTTTTCCAAAAATCAGTGATGCTATCATGGCTCTGTTCTGATTAAAAATCTAGATACATGGTTTTTCTTTTATAATACAAATATGTGTGGGTAATGATATTCATTGTCATGGTCTTTTACATGTGCCATGTACCATCCCAGAACATTGGAAAATTCTACATTCAAATATTAAAACAGAAGACCTACACGAAACATACACTTATTTTCATTTCTGCATATCTATTTAATAAGCCATTTGATCTAAAATATCCTTCCATTACTGTGCTTGAAATTTGACTAACTTGCCACCTTAGGAACCACTATAAAGTTTGTGATATTACAAAAATCACATTTTATTATAATTTTATTTTATAATAATATAGAAAATATGGTCTGCACCACACGATGGCAGGCTCAGTGATGTAGAGTAAGGCTTCATTTATGCAGGATGGTTGGGAAATGAAGTGGTCTCTACTGTGATTTGTCCTGATAACTGAGACTTATTCCTTTCGCGTACCAAAAGGTTTTATTTGAGCTAATTTGGGGGAAAAGATTTCTCAAATATTTTACACAATATTTATCATAATTAAATACATACTGAAGCTATTAACCTGTTCTTAATGATAAAGTCAGCACACAGCTACCAGCCATGGTACGGGGCCACATCATGGCCAGAGGGGAGCCTCGCGGGGAAAGCTTGCTTGCTCCTTTGCTCAATGCTCCCAACTTATTCTGCTTTCTGAGTAATGTCTATAACAGACTTCCTATATCCTTTCTTACTATTAGTTGCCCTTTTGTCAGTTTGCAATACTCCTGCTCCAAGCGATTTTTCAGTCCTTTAAATTCCTGTTTTTAATTTGTAGAAAGTCCAACAATAAATCCCTGTTAGGAGTACATGCAAACAGGAGTCGTTTCCAATTTCCACGTGTAAGCTCAGGAACAGGCACAACTAGGAGTCAGTAAGGATGAATGAGGGTTCATTTGCAGGCAAGCAGCAGATGTTCCAGCTGCCTGGTTCTTTACCACGACCCAGAGAGTGAGGTTACTGAGAGTCTTCCATCGAGCAACTTATTATTTTGCCTTATATTTTTATCTCATTATTTCACCCTGATAGTGTGTCCTTAACTAGCTTATATACCAAGTCCTTGAGGGCAGGAAACGTATTTTATTGTTCATCTGTTTTGCTACACTACCTAACATAGTGCTGAGTGCATAAAAAATGCTCATGTGATTTGCCATGTTATACCTTCCCCCAGAACCCTGGAGAAATGCACATTGAAATGTTAATTCAATATGATACTTAAAATTCCTGTCATTTGGCATTATTTGTGCCCAAATCTCCCTCCAACAGAGTTGACTGACTTGCTGTAGTCATTGCTGTAAATACATACAAAGATCTCTTGCTTAATTTCTGGCACTATAATTAGAAACCAGTCTCCATATCAGTTGTTCTCTTTTCCCGATTCACAATTCTTTCATTGAGAATATTTTTCTGGTCTGTATAATTTGTAAGCAAAATCTCCAGCTCTATGCCTACGCCCAACTATAGCCCTTATTTTTCGTACCTGGAGTGCCCAGAAACTCCAGTAACTCATTAATATTTCTTAAGCTGTGCCTAACCTAAAATTTTTTGGCCTGTCAAAGGATTTCCTTTTTTTTTTTTGATCATGACAGTCAAAAGAGTCTTGGCTGGAGAATGGTCCTCGGAAACAAAATGCAAGGACACTTTAATTTAAATGACTCTGGCCCATTTAGATATGTATTCTGAATTTTTTTGTGTAATGTCCTATATATTATCTCAATTCTTCTCACCCTGCAAAAGTCACTTCAGGAAATTACCTTTCCTTACCGTCAATTTTCTTAGCATCAAGTTCCTGACTTGCCCAGGATGTGAAAGTGCATGCTCTCTCGGCCACACAGCAAACGTGTCTTGCTTCTGTCTGTAATGTTTTGGTTACTTCTAAAGGCATTCCCTAAACCTATGATGTGTCCATGCCACTTGTTTGTAGACACTTGGAAATGGGGTCACCAATCTAAATGCAAAGTGCTAAAACCAAGCTTTGGTTATCATTTTGCACCTGCAGAGGGACCTGTAGAATGACACAGCTTTATACACATTCCCTGAAACCAAATCCTTCTGGGGACAGTAAAGTCTACTCGGTTTCTAATCCTATTGCAATAACTCACTGGCTGTCTCCTTACCTTCTTTTATCAAAGCTAACTGTTTAAAACACCATGTCATTTAGCTGTAAGAAAGCAGGTGCAAAAATTACTCTTGTGCTCACTGCAAACATTCATTTTTCTTCATGACACTCTTGAAAATCCAGAATGACTACAGCTTATCCTGATCCTTAAACTGTATTCTCTATACATAGGACATGGTATTAACACAATATCGTCCCATGACTGCCTGAATAGATTTTACAGTAAAATATGTGTGTTAATAAGTGAATAAATATATACACACACACACACACACACACACACACACATATACTGTATGTATATCTCAGAGGGAAATACTAAAATACTCGAGTACTCACCAAAGATTTGAGACATCCAGCATACAACCCCCTTAGCATCCTGTGTACCCCTCCCCAATCATAGCACCTTTTCTCCCTTCTAGAGACAACCATCGTCTTGAATTTTGTCTCTCTGTTTCTCTCTCTCCTTTTCTACCTCCCTCTTCCTCTCTCTGTCTTTCAATGTCTCTCTCTTTCTCTTTTTCTATTTCTCTAACTCTCTTTCTCTCTTTCTCATAGTTTACTACCTTTATATGGTTTATTAAATAATGTTTTGCTTGATACTCACCTTTTTTATTTATACAAATGGAATTCTATACATAATTTTTGCGATAGGCTTATCAAATTCCATATTATATTTATAAAATTTATCATGTTGAAGCAAATATCTGTATTTCATTCTTTTTAATGAAGATATAGTATTCCATGATTCTATGAATATATCACAACTTAGGAATCCATTCAACCGTTGGTGGACAATTTGAGTAGTTTCCTGGTTTTTGCTATTATGAACAATGCTGCTTGAACAATCTCGTGTTTTCTGGTGTACACGTGCTAGAATTTCTCAAAGACAATATATCTGGGGAATGTTCATCTCTACTATATAATGATACACTGCTTTACAGTTCTACTAGTTTATACTGTTACCCACAAAAGATGAGAATGTCTCTTGTCCGTATCCTTACCACACTTGGTATTAGTTACATTTTAATTTTTTGGTAAACTGGTAGGCATGAAACGATACCTCATTGAGATTTTAATTAGCATTTTCCTGATTTATAATTAGGTTGAGCATTTTGTCTTATGTTCATGGTAATTTGTATTTCCTCTTCTGTAAGATGTATGTTCAAGTTTTTTGTCCTTCATTTCATTGTGTTGTTCAACTTTTTGGACACAAATCCTTAGTCATTTATACGAATTACAATTTACTTATTTCAATATAAGGCTTTCTATTCACTGTCTATATGGTGTTTGTGTTCTGTAAATGAAAGCTTTAAATTGTAGTGTATGTAAATTTTATCATCAATTTCCTTTGGAATTTGTGTTTTCCTTAAGAAACAATTCTACTTCAAATTCATAAGACTAATCTTCCAGAGATTTTTCTAGAAGTTTTAAAATATTGCCTTTCACATTTACATTTTTTATCTGCTTGAAATTAATTTTAGTTTATAGTGTGTGATACAGAACCAATTTTTTTTTAATTTTCATTTGAATAACCAATAGTCCAAGCACCATATATTAAATAAATAGTCTATCTTTTCCTCACTGATCTGCAATTCTTGGACTGACACAAATTAAGTTTCATATATGTTGTGGGCCTGTTTCTGAGGTCCCTATTTTATGGAATTTTTCACTTTGTATATCCCTGCAGCAGTAACACACTGTCATAATCACAATAGCTTTAAACTAAAATTAAATGTGGTAGAGCAAGTCTCTTTCCTTATGTGAAAATGTTGTTCTTAAGTAAAGTTCAAACTACTTTTAGGTTATGTTATTAATTTGAGATCTTTCTTCTTTTTAATATAGGTATTTACAGCTATAAATTTCTCTTTACACATTTTTTATGCAAAAGAAACACTTTAGATTCAAAGACACAAATGGGTCGAAAGTAAAATGGTGGGAAAAGATATATCATTCAAACAGTAATCAAAAGAAAGGTGGAGTGACTATATTTATATTAAACAAAACAGGCTTTAAGACAAGAATTGTTACTACAGATATTTTAAAAAGAAGGACATTTTATATTGATAAAAGGGCCAATCCACCAAGAAGGTATAACAATTATAAACTTAAATCCACTTAACAGAAGAGCCCAAAAAAACATGAAGCAAAACTGATTGAATTAAAGGCAGAAATAGATAATTTAATATTCTATTCTCATTAATGGATAGAACAACCAGACAGAAGATCAACAAGGAAATAGAAGACTTGAACAATACTATAAACCAACTGGGATTTACAGGCATCTACCGCACACTCCATCAACAATAGCAGAATACACAGTCTCCTCAAGTGCACATAAAATCGTCTCTAGGATATAGCATATATTAGACCATAAAACAAATCTCAGTAATTTAAAAGGACTGAAATTATACAAAGTATGTCCTTAGACCACAATAGAATGAAATTAGAAATCAATAACAGAAGGAAATTTAGGAAATTCACAAATATGTAGAAATTAAACACACAGTGCTATATAACTAATGGCTCAAAGACAGAACCACAAAGGAAATTAGAAAATACACAGAGATGAATGAAAATACTATGGCAACTTCAGTTCTACATTCAAAAGAATGAAGTTGGATCTCTGTCATACCATATACAAAAATGGATATAATACCTAAATATGAAGGCTAAGATTATAAAACTCCTAGAAGAAAACATAGTTGTAAAATCTTCATAACTTTGAATTAGACAGCAGTTCTTAGATATAACACCAAAAGCACAAGCAGCAAAAGAAAAAGTAGATAAACTGGACTTAATTACAATTAAAAACTTTTGTGCTACACATCATACCTTCAAGAGGGTAAAAAGGAAACCTCCAAAATAGGAGAAATTATTTGTAAATCGTATATCTTATACAGATCTCATATCCAGAATATATAAAGCATTCTTACAACTCAATAATAAAAAGACAAATACAATTTAAAATGAGCAAAGGATTTGAACAAATATTTTTACCAAAAAAAAAGATATACAAATAGGCCAATAAGCACATGAAAAGATGCTCAATATCATTTGTCACTGGAAAAATGCAAAACCACAATGAGATACTACTGTACATCCACAAAGATGACTATAATAAAAATGCCAGAAAATAACAAATATTGGTGAGGATGCAAAGAAATTGCAACGCTCACACATTTTTGGTGGGAATGTAGAATGATGCAGCTGCTTTAGAAAACAGTTTAGCAGTTTTTTAAAAAAGGTAGACATGAAATTACCCTAATACTCAGCAGTACTCCTAGATATATGCCCAGGATAATTGGACATATATAAGTATAAACATGTGTACCCTTTATGCCCACATACACCCTTAGATATATAGTGATATAAACGTATGTCCAAAAGCAAAACTTGTATACGAATCTTGATAAAAGCATTACTTATAGTAGCCAAAAAGTAGAAACAACTCAAATATTCATCAATTGATGAATGGATAAACAAAATGTGGTAAATCCATATGGTAGAATATTATTTGACCATAAAAAATGATAAAGGACTGATACATGCTACAACATGGATGAAGTTTGAAAACATTATGCTAAGTAAAAAAAACCCAGTCCCACAAGGTCAATAAAGCATGATTCCTTTTGTATAAAATGTTCAGAAGAGGCAAACCCATAGAGACAGAAAATAGGTCAGTGGTTGCCAGGGACTGAAGTGGGGGATGGGGGGTGAAGGGGGGCGGTTGCTAATGGCTACAGTGTTCCTTTTTGGTGTGATGAAAATGCTATGGAATTAGATAATGGTGGTGGTTGCACGTAATTGTGAATATACTAAAGACCACTGAGTTGTCCACTTTAAAATGGTGAACTTTACGGTCTGTGAATTATATATCAATTTAAAAAAACAACTTTGGGCTTATTGATCCTCTCTGTTGTGTGTCTGTTCTCTATTTCATTAATTTCTGCTCTGATCTTCATCCCGCCATTATTTCTCTCATTCCTTAAATTAGAAATCTAACTCATTGTTTTTGAGCTCTCATTATTTTCTAATGTTAATATTTAAGAATATTTATTTTCTTATAAATACTACTTAAGCTATTACCTATAAGCCTTGATAATTAATATTTTAATTGTTATTTATTCTTTCATCATAAGTTGTTTAAAAGTGTATTTTTACATTTCCAAGCATATAGCTTTTTCTCATTATTATTTATGCTTGGTTTTTAACCTAATTGCAATCAGAGAATGCACTTTGTATAATACTGTTTTAGTCAGCTACTTGTTATGAGCAGTTCTAAAATCTCGGTGACTTGGCATACACAAAAAAGATTATTTGTCGTATAAAGCAACTGGTCAGCAGACTTTCCTGGGTAGCTCTTCTCTGAGCAACATCAGTCGAGTGGCTTTGCCCCCTGTGGCCTCACTGAACACCCTGCTGTGCCAGGCTGGTGGATGAGTGAAGGCAAAGAGAACATAACAACCATGGAGGGTGTTTTCAGGGGCCCAGCCTGGAAATGGCATAATCACTTTCACCTATTTGCCTTTGACCAGAACTAATCCCATGTTCCCATCTAGATGCAAAGAGACTGTAAAATAGAGTTTAGCTGTGGACTCAGGAAAAGAAAGCACAGTTAGTGAACATCTAGCTAGTTTGCCATAGGTGCCCATCCTTGGAAATCTGTAGAGACTAATTTTGTGGTTTAGCCATGATAAATTTCCACAAATCTTTTATGTTTCCTTGCAAATTATATGTAATCTGCAACTGTTGGATATAGCATTCTATAAATGTCTATCAGGTTCCATTCAAATCTTCTACACTCTTACTGATTTTTTAAGTGCTTTATCTATCAACTGAGAGAAAAATATTAAGATCTCCTATTTTGATAGTGAAATTGTCACTTTGTCCTTGTAGTCCTATTAATTTTTGTTTTATGTATTTGAGGCTATTAGATGCATACAAGTTTAGAATTATTACATCTTCCTGGTAAGTTGAACATTTCATCATTATTTAATGAGCATCTTTATTTCCAATAATACTTCTTTCCTTAAAGAATATTTTATCAGATATTAACATAATTGCATCAGCTAGCTGTAATCATATATGTTTTCAACCAACTCTGTAAGCTTATTAAAGGATTATTTTACATTTGATGTGCCATTAATTATGTTAATAATAATAATTTTAACTTTATAAAGTACTTTTACATGTGGCCTTATACTTTTTCATTATGATATTTCATTCAAAGGCATCTGATATTACTACCAGTCTCTCAAAACATCTGATAGTTACAAATTGCTAACCAACATATAATCATGTATGTGTCATGAGTTATGTCAAATGATACCAAAATATGCTGACTTAATTAATTTCACACAAAGAACCTTCTTAATTAATCAGGTATGATCTGATATGATCAACAATTAAACTGTTTTAGAAGCCAGAATTATATAGTCATAAAACCAGGTTTAAGTATTTTCTCTGCTCTGTAATATATAACATGTGCTTTTACATAAACATCAAAGTAAGTTATTTCTTTTCACCATCACTTACTCTGGACTTAACATTTACTCTACAAAATATAAACCTTCTTTATCAATAACTTCAATCCATCAATTTATCACTTTTCTTTTCATCACTTGCTCTTGTGCCCTTGTTGACCTGTATTTTCCTTGCAATTTCAAGTATGATGCCATAACAACAACAATACCTTTCATCTCATATAGTTCTTTGAAGTATATAAAGCACTTGTAGTCATATTAGTAGATGCTTAATAACTATTTGTTGAATTGAATTGTCCTGCTTCTACAGGATTACCAAATAGAAGGTTAACAATGACACAATCAAGAATTTCCTGTGTTTGGCACTGAATGTCCTGAAAGCTAAGTTTGTTCCCAATCTGTATGTCTGTGTGTCTCCAGCCCCATGCATTTGAAATGTCTGCTGTAATTTCCTTCTGTATTATGTGCTAAGAATGTGGCTAAGAAAGACTTCTCACCTCTATGAAGTACAACTAAGCCAAGGACATTAAATTCCATCTTTACTATTGAGTATAGATTTCTATGAAAAGGCCAATCCATTTTTAAAAGCTAAATGGATAACCTGAAAGTAATTTACAGCTGATTAATATTTAGAGGACCAAAAAAAAATCTAACACAAGAATATTTCCCAGATTTATTGAACTTTACACCGATTAGGACTTGATTAAATTTTCATTTTTTTTTTCATTCATTCAGTTCTTACCTTTTTCTGATTCTGAACTAGTCAATGGAATGTCACTGGCCATGTTGAGCTCCATAATTCTGCTACCTATTGAATTAATCTATTTCTACAGCAAGACTGCCAGCTTGAGACAGTCTTTTGCCTGCTGAGCCATTTGCAGTGATGGATGATACAAAGAACAGTAACACTTTCCAATTTGGCTCTTTTAGGCATTAACTGGGTCTTTTATTACACATCCTTTCAGTCTTACCCTTATTTTTCTTTGAACTCATTGAATTCTAGACAAGAAAATGACACATTTCCTTAAGGAATCCCTCCTAGCTAGGAGTTGATATCATTTTTTAAAGAACTTTTTAGAAAAGACAGAAGTGACTCTTACAACCTGATGTTATTCCTTTGGAAACAAGGTAAAAATTTTGTTGAAATATGTGAACAAGGACTTGTTTACTTAATAATAGACTATATTGTGTAGCGAGAACCACGGTAAACTTAAAATGGGACATTTTAAATTAAGAGAGAATAATAATTCATGACATTTGTCATAACTTCATGTATAAGCCATGATTATTGCTGTTTGCCAAATACTTTCATTTCTCCCCTTCCATACACATGACAGAATTGTACTTCCTGGCCCCCTTGTGGTTGGGTGGGCTTATGTAGCTGGTTCTGCCCAGCGAATTGTCTGGGGATATGAGTGTGTTACTTCTGAGCTGCATTACGGAATGCAAGATTCTCAAGAACTCTCTTTTCCCTCTTGCTGGCAACTGAAAGTGTTTGCGACAATGACTACCTTGTCAATCTGAGTCCCTGAGCCACTACTTTGAGGAGTCAACCCCTGCTGATTTGCAATAGGCAGGTAGCATGACCAAGAAACAATCCTTTGCTACCCAAACTACTGAGAATTGGGGGTTATTTGTTACTGCAGCATAAGCTAGTTTTATATTTTATTTTAAAGACATACTGGAAATTGCTATTGCCAATAGGTTAAATTTACAAATTGGCTCAGGATACTGTTTAGATAATTTTAGAGATGAACTATTCATGACAGGCTTTTGAAGATTTTTAACTTTTTGAGGTTGTTAATGAGTTGTTTGAGGTTGAGGTTGTTAATAAGGACAACCATGTTTTCTCATAAGGTTCTACCTAGTGTTGCTGAACAGAACAATGTATTGAACATCACATATGTGGGTAAACTATGGACATTTTTAACTTTTGAGAAGTAATATAGTCAAAGATGTTTTAAAAAGCATGGTCTTAGAAGCATCAGTTTTATTTCCAACTGCATTCCTTATTAGCTCTTTTTCTCTTAACCTGTTGAATCCTGAGTTTCCTCAACTGTAAAATGGAAATGATAATAATACTGCCCCATGCGGTGGCTACCGGGAAAGCACCAGTGAGAACAATATAGCCCCGTTATAAAAAAGGAGTCCATGTTCCGGGCTGGACTTTGAGGAAGTGTTAAATAAATCATGGCCCTCTTGTTTTTAAGGGATAATGACACAAATTCAAACCCCTTACCAAGACTGCAAGAGTGTTACTTCACATTACCACCCATTTTTCCTCCCTTTCTACCTGATTCTTTCTAATTCTGCTTCATTTTTCATGAGAAAAATCAGCCTGAGTCACAATCGTCCTATGGCATCTGTGCCAGTAAGTCATTGGTAAGAAGAGCATGGTAACAACATAACAGTCCCATCTCATGTAGTGAGTGCTTTTGTGTGTGTATCTGGTCCTTGTCATTGGTGCTTTTCAAATATTTTTCTCCTCACAACATCTCAGTGAGGCAGACATTTTTGTCCTCATTTTGCAAATAAGAAGGTTAAGGGTAGATCTTTGCCTAAGATTATGATATATTAATTGATACTGCCAGAATTCGACACAGGATGGTCTAAAGATTGGGCTCTTAACCATCAAATAGGGGGGGCATTTTTCCAAGTCTGCCTCAAACAGTCTCTGTGTATGTCTAGTATCCTGGCATTCCATCTGATTTGCTATTTGTCTCAGACCTTTCATTATTATAACAGTATTAATATTAATAGTTGCATTGAAACATGCTTTGTTTGCTAGGTTTTCAGTTGTATTTCTAAGCTTTGCCATGGTTTCATCTAGTCTACATGTGAAATGCACAGGCCATAAACAGAGTTCTTAATTTAACACGTGGAAAACAACTAGAGATGACCTTTCTTTCTTCTCCTGACTCTTTCTGGATGTAATGTAACTAATACTTTTCTATGAAGGAAACGAAATGATCTTGTACACTAGGGTCTAGGAAGAAGCTAATTCCTTCCAGTTTCCAATAGTGGTGCTAGTGTCAGAAGTGTCCAACAGTGCTGCCCCATCGAGCAAATGGAGATCACATGTGCATGGTACTATGACTATGTGCCACAGCCTGCAAGATTCATGAAGCTACCAAACCAGCAGGCCACAGAGTCAGGGAAACATGGGAAACTGCAGGTTAGTTGTATGTAAAATGTGTAGGAAATAGAGACTGAGAATTCTTCCACAGAGTGTGTACAGAGTACTTCTTATTATGGTGGCTTCATCATTTGTTATATGCTATAAAACAACAACGTTTTATTTATGCTATTATTTGGTAGATTTTTAAAATTTTATAATAACTTCTCAGCAGCAATGAATTCTGGAGAGGGGAAGCACATGTTTAACACAATCTTAAGTATGGAATTTCTATTTCTTAAGAAAGTTGGTGAAAATGTAATTTGCACAAAATGTTTGCTAGTATTTGACATCTAACTTGGGGACCGTAATGAGCTCTTAAAAATTTCAGTTGAACATCAACTGAAGAAACATCAGCATCCATTTCAAAAGCTAATAGTTACTTTGTGCAGGTTTTCCTAAAAGTAATGATTTAATGAAACTTATCACTAAACTTACTAAAATACTAAAGGTGGAAGTGAGCAAATAAAAGGATGAACCCTTGGGGGGTGCTGTGTATAATATTTAAATTTGAAATATTATAAATATACTTTGGAGTATCTCAACTTGTGGTGAAACCCTTTTGATGGAACTTCTATTTTTTTAATTTTTATTTTTTAGAGAGAGGGTCTCACTTTGTCTCCCAGGCTGGAGTGCAGTGATGTGATTATAGCTCACTGCAGTCTCAAACTCCTGGGCTTAAGCCATACTCCTGTCTCAGCCGCCTCAGTAGCTGGGACTACAGGTGTGCACCACCATGCCTGGCTTTTTTTTTATTATTATATTTTGTAGCGACGAGGGTCTCAATATTTTGCCCAGGCTGGTCTCGAACTCCTGGCCTCCAGCAATCCTCCTGCCTTGGCATCCCAAAGCTCTGGGATTACAGGTATGAGCCATAGCGCCCAGCCAGAACTTCTATTTTTAACCAGATAGATTTATATTCTGTACTGGAAAGGATGAAAATTAGAATGTTTATGATTTTACAGCATCTGAATTTGGAGAAACATTCAAAAGAATCATAGATTCAACTTAATTGAAAAACTGTCTAAAATATTTTTCAAAGAAAGATATGGAGGCAAAAAGAGAGTATGCATGAAAATATTCAGGCTGACATATTTATACATTTTTACTTTAAAAATGGAATTAAATGTGAAATTATTAGCATATTTAATTGACTCATCTGTGGACCATGATATTTTTAATTGAGTAAATACACTCTCTTCAGATACTAAAGTACCTGGCAAGCTCAGAGAAAATTGTACTACATGGAGGATATTTTCATTAGCCATAAACTACACTTAGATAAGACTGCAGTCGATTTTATCAATAAATTTTTTTAATGACACTATGTTAAAAAATGTAGATTTTTAGAAAAATAGACACATGGCATCAGAAATAGATATGGCTAAGAAATTGATTAACATAGGTGAAGTATATCAAGCACGGTTATTCTGTTTTTGCTACTTGTAATGTTTCAGATAAACAATGTAATAATCAATGTGAAGTCTTTTTTATTTCACTTAAACCTAAATGGATATGTGTTATTTTCATTTTCAGAAATAATTTTATTTCTGAAAATGGTTTTTAATAGAATTATTTTATAAATACAAACACATTTTATAAAAACAAATATATTAATTAATAAGTAAACACTCCCAACAGCATACTTTTAATTTTTAAGTATCCCTTCTCAGTCTAACAATTTTATAGCCACTCATCCCAAACAGGGAGTCCATATGCACAGCCTGTGGGGTGTGGTAAGTGACACCCTGTGTTTCCACCCTCCCTGGATGTGGAAGGCCAGCTTTCTCCAAGGCATCATGGTGAGTTCTTTGGACAGTTGTTTAAAGAAAAAAAATTGAACATAATCATCTTGCTGCCTCTCCTAATTTTAGAGGGAAGTGTCTTTCTTCTGGGTTCTTTTTGATTCAATGGCATCAAGGATTCCAGGACACTGCAGTCACCTGAGTTATGGCTGATAAATGTCTTCATTGCCTCTAAGAAATGTTCCGGGGCTGTGACGTTCTCCAGCCTTGCCTGAATTCCAAACGGAACTACATGCCTTTGTGACTTTGAACATTAATCTCTGTCACTCACAGCTCATTGGCTTCCCTTGCTCATTTCTGCCATGTCTGCAGATGGTGTGGAGCTCTGTGCCAGAGTTATTTACCCACAAGTTCCTTCACACGTAACTCCCACTTTGAGCCATTCCAGGGAGAGTTAAATACTGAACAATTACACAAATCTTTTGTCAACCTGTGGGTCTTTGCAGCTCTGGTCCAAATGAAAGTCTCTGCAGCAATACCTGCTATTCCTGGAGGCTGCTGCTGCTATCTTTCAACTGAGTGCAGCAGAGACATTGCCTTCAAGGAGTCTCTCAAACCACAAAAATAAACATTTTCAAAATACACATAAACAACAAGCTTTTCATGTATAAACATTCCTTAACACACTTCCAATGCTGCCTGCTGCTTCACTGTATTTTTCTCCCAGAACTTGAGCAGTGGAATTCGTCATTCTCTAGCTTTTGATTGATTTACAAGTCAGCCAATATTTTGGCCCTGAGATCATAGCTTTGGTAGAAAGACGTAAGGTGGAAGGGAAAGTGGGAAAAAGGGACAGGGAGAAACCATAATTGTGGTAGTCAGTTCTTTACACCCATTATTAATTTTTCCATAATCACTATGAGTAAGTATCTTTATTATCCCGTTTGCTAATTCCAGGAAACTAAGGCTCAAAGAGATTAAATCATTTGCACAAATTCATACCCTTAATAATGACAGAACTGGGACTGGACTGCAGGCAGTTTGCACACATTCAAAGCCTGCAGTCACGACCTCTAGGCTGTGTCACAACCCCTAAGCTGCAATTCTCCAACACTGTTGGGAGGGCAGGAGCAAAGAAAGAGGAAGGGGGGGAAACACAGAGGAAGGGGTGGGAAAGAGGAGAAGACAAGGGGGAAGGAGACAAGTGAGAGACAGTGGGAAGAGGAGGGAGGAGGAATAAGGGGGAACACTGGAGACAGAAACAGGAAAAGAGAAAGAGGGAGGGAGGGAGAGAAAGTAGAGTCTCAAGACCTTCTGTGGTTCACAACTTGAGTCATCTGTGCCTAGATAAATCTTAGGTAAATTTAACAATTTTTGAAATAGCTACCATCTTTTTGTCAAAAGTCATCTTTAATTTTTTCATACTGTGAGAGTCCTGCTACCACTGATTTGCTAGAGGAAACTTCAAGTGTTAGAAGAACACTGGCTTTGGAATCGGTGAGATTCAATCTCCTCTTCTGGAATTTAGGAATAAATACCCACCTCCCTCATATCTCGTTATAAATCAGTTCTGTAAGTAAAGCATTGAAAATTGCAAATAAACTTTGCACTGAGTACCATCACTTTGGTCATGAAGCCAAGGCACAGAAAAGGAGAACTGGACAAAGGAAAGACAAAGTAAGAAGAAGAAATAATACTAAGGAGCTTTCATTGAGCGCTTGTTATGTGTCCAGGACTGTGTGTACCACCGTGGTGCACTCGGGAAGTTCAAGTTCTCTTTCTCTCTCCTCTCCAGTGAAAGCAGGCGCCGGCTGGTACTTAGACCTCCTAAACCCCAGGCAAGGGGAGGAATATAAAGCAGAAGTTAGGAGAATAGGCTCAGAGCAATACTGGGCTTCGCTGCCACTCCACCATCAGGCTCAGTGTTCTCATTGCCCCCTCAGACGCGTTCCCTGCTTTGTGCTGAGCTCTTGGACTGCACCTCTGGGCTGCTTCGCCTTCTGGTCTCCAGTTAGATACAGCCCCTGGGAGGCACAGGCTTTCCGCTCCCCTCCAACCCTCCCAGCCATCCAAGACACAGTTGGTTTGCACAGTAAAGAACTTCCTCTCCTTAAAGCCACAGCTCCTATCAGGGGCGTGCTCTCACACTGCAGTTTTTGCTGTTTCAGTAACACTGCAGCTAGGAGTGGGAAAGGATTCCAATGGTTGCTTATCTATGGAGGCTTCAGAGTTATCCTTTATTGGTTCCATTAATCCTGTCCTCATCTCTGTAAATAATCCTATCATTAAACCATTTTCAATTATCTTTTAGAATTTGCCATCTGTTTCTATCACAACTCTGTCCAACATAGACGTGTCTGTGTGATCTTAGATAAATTCCCTAACATCACAAGCCTCAGTTTCATCATCTACAAAATGGGGATGTTGTACTTCAGAGGGAAGCCATGAAGAGTGTACAAAAGTGCATATGCTTTGGTGCTTAATACCTTGCCAGGTACATAAACAGTAGCTGTTATTACTTACAGCCTACTCAGGAAATATGAATGCATATGAAGTCAGACTTAAGTCAAGCCCGCCCCCCCACCACACACACACACCTTTACCCCAGGAAGTTCTCTGCAGTATCCAAGATATAAATAATTATCCTAATTTCAAGGTCTCTGGTAGTTCCTGACTTATTCTATTTCAAATGCATCTAGAATCCCCAGCATTTTCATTGAGCTTGTAAAACTCGGAGTATAAAAGAGAAAGGATATAGGTGTATGTGGAATCAACCTACCTTTCTGGCAGACAGAAGACGGGCCCTTTAGATAACTAGAGAGAGGCTAATCCAAGTCCTAGTGGGTTTTTCCAGAACCCAGGGATCCCCAAAGCCATCCGAACAGTACCCAATAGTGCTCACAATTATCACATCTCTTAGATATATCAGATACAGGAACGCCCCACAGCTTTACCATTGTTCTGTGTCTGGGCCTTGCAAATAGGTTTCTTTTTAAGCGCCAACTTGGATCAATTGCCAGTGGTTGCCTGGAGTGCTGGGTGGAGAAAAATTCTCAGGCCAAGTGCAGGCTCAGCAGGAAAAATAAGTGTTGTGATTGATTAACAATGTCCACTATGGGCTTGGGGTGAGAGGGAGAACGCCCACAATTGCTGCACGTTTGCTGACCATGCATTAAAGTAGTAAGGGATTTTTTTTTTCTGGAAGACAGTAGAATGGGGTGGTGGCGGCATCCCAGTGACTTACACTGCTTCATGTCTAATGACTCTCTTCTTTATACCCTTCTCCTGCAGAACCTATTTCAAGCAAAAGGTAGTGACTGGGATTACAGATACGTTTTCTCATTTAGCCTTTTCATTTTTATGTGCATTTGCATTCAGCAGTAAAATTATAACACATATTTGGTATCTGTTTTAAGCCTCTGGGGATGGTTTATGTTACAGCGATTCAAGAAATAGGGCTCTCTACTGGACAGTGATTCAGTCAAAGACGTTCAGCATAGCTCACTGAGCTCATCTCATCAACGATATGTTCACGCAGCTAAAGGCAAATGTTTAAACATTTAGTTAATGCACCATATGTCTTAAATGTTTTAGTTCCATCTGACATTTTTAAAAATCCATTTTAGTGGAAACCCGCCAACTGAATTTACTTCTCTGGAAGATGATTATTCCTTTCATCTTAAATCCAATTCTCCTGGACTTCTCGAACACAAAGATCTCATAATTTGTAAGCCTCCAAATCCAAAGGCAGTGCTGTCTTCATGTTCTGCCTGCTGAGTTATGGGAAAATGCCAGGTTAAGTGGCTCCATACGAAGCTGTTTGTGTCCCAAGGGCCACACAGCTAGGTGTAGGCAAAGGAGGCTCCGGGAGAAACCAGCCATCAACTCTGGGAGTTCAGTGGAGCGGTCAGTGAGGGGCAAAAAACCAATAAAATAAAAGCAACAAAGTCAGAGAGATTGGAGAATCAGAGTAGAAAAAAACAAGAACAAAGGAAAAAGGCAAATAAAGAACATTTACAACAGGATGTAGTTATAACTCTTATTTTTCAAGTCACACATTCCTAGCAATTAAAAACAATATAGAGGGTAAAAATATTAACCATATAACTGTGAGGCTTAGGTATAGGGGTTAGAAACACAAACTTTGATATCAAATAAATTAAAGTCTCAAATCTTGGCTCTACCAATTACTAGCTGTGACCTTGGGCAAATTATTTCATCTCTCTGAGCCTCGTTTCCTCACAGGGTTGATTAAAATGTTAAACATGTATAGCAGGTGGGTATAAAAACTCACATTTTTAAAAAAGTAACTTAATTTTTTATAAGTAAATTCAACTTCATGTATAAGCTCCTAGACTACCTGTAGCAGAAAATATATTTTATCACATTGCAGTACACTCAATTTGTATTCAGTGATTTTTAAAAAGCCAATCAAAGTATCATTCTCTCAGTCTTTATGCCATCCAAATATTAGATACTTTTGGGTAAGAACTCATTATTTCTAATGTTTCCATACTGCACCTTGCCTTCTACCAGAGAGAGGGTGAACAAGTTGGTGGAGACGAGAGGAGACTCATATAATGTCCTAGCTCCTAACCCTCACTGATCTTCAGTACAGGGATGTAATTCTGGTTGGCCTTTGGCCACTGGCCTCTGTGCTTTCTCATCTGTTCTTCCCACCAAGCCCTGGACATCTTGAGTTGGCATCCGTTCAAGTAAAGCTGGTCTCACTTGACGTCTGTGATGTCTCACTGGCACTCCTAGCCAATGCTTCCAGTCAAGAGGTCCTTGCCTTCTGCAGCTTCCCGTTCCTGATCCCAGACCTCTTTATGTACATTAGTTCTTTCTAAAATTTTGTGGCATCCTGTAAAGTCTAGGGAACTCTGTAATATTTCATTCACGGCCATATCAGAGTGCGTAAGATGCTGGGAAGCTACCCACAGCTTACCATTCATGTACATATCACGATCATGGCTATTTTATACTTCCTCCACCACATTGAACATGGTGTGGAGCCAATAATGGGATTCCTCTAAGCAGCTGCCAATCTCCAATCTCTCCACCCCCAGTGAAGTGGAGACTCTTGGCTAATCACTAACCCTAGACTTGGAGCCTTGGAGCTCTGCGATCTTTACCTATTGACAGTCATGTACAGAGATAAACAAGTGAAGGAAGAAAACGATGATCCAGGGAAGCAACTTTAAAGTCCATTTCTTGAAATCTAAATCTTTGGAAGGATCAAAACCTTCCTTGGAAAGGGATGGGTGATTCCAGCAGCGGCAACACCCATCACCCATCAAGAGTTCAGTGATTGGCAGGGAGAGCAGGGAGACGGGTGGAGGGAAGCATGGAGAATGTCTGTAGATAGGCTGTGTTTTAGAGGAAGAAACTAAATCCCAGAGTCAGGAAAGACAACCCACAGCTTGGGATACAAAAAGTCAGCTTGTGGTCATGGCACACAGCCTGCTCTCACTCTCTGGTGGCTTCTGTTCAGTCGGGGCTGCTTTTTGGCTTCCTGAGACCAGAGACTAGATAGTCACTCAGGCTGGAAGGTGATGGAAATTGGGATCAGGGAGGCAGCCTTCACTTCCTCTAGCTTTTTACCAAAATAGCTGCTTAACACCCCCTAGTAGTTCAAGGCCCTTGCAAAATTTATATCTGCTCCAAAAAAAATTCCTGCCTGCACTTGTGATTGAGCTACATGGACAAGGGCGAGGGGAAGAGTAAAACAGAATCTAGACAGACCTCAGTGCCCATGTTCTTGGAAGGACGGAGGACACCAAGAGAAGGGTAAAGATACTTTGGGAAGATAGGTTGTGCTGAGAAGTTTTGCTAACAGAAGAATATAGCAGGGAGAGTATCTTTGAAAATGTTTAATCAATGTATTGTCTTTTCTTTTAAACTCTTAATAATCATTTGTTTTCCTGTCACCCTTGAGGTATTTAATGCTTCAAGGGGAAGGTGGAACATTCTAGATCAAATAAATCATTGCTTGGCTTTGAGTTTTAAAAAATAGATTTGCTGTTCATTGCAGGACAATAAGCTAAAGACAAATGCTTTTAATTATCCGAATCCAGGATTCTGATGAGGTGTTTTCTTTGAAGCCCAAGACCTGAGTTTTACAAACCAGGAGCCAAGGCTGGAGAGATGGAAGCAAAGGGTTTGGCACAAGTCTTGAGGTCTGAAGGGCAGTTTTTGTCCCTGGAACTATAATAGAAGACCAGCAGATAGAACCTAAGAAGGGGAAAGAAAAGGTGGATTTCAGACAAGTGAGTTCATTTTCCCATCCCCTTGAAGCTGATGTTGGGGGGATCTGGACATCACTAGCCAGGGTCAGGGGATGTCAAAGCAGGATGCTTATTTCTGGCCTCCCCAGAGATCATGCCTTTCAGAGATGCCCTGAGTCCACATGGCAGCAAGGCCAACATGGTATGTAGGTGTTAAAATAGAAATGACTGGGAACATGCCAAAATGAAGGGCTTGAGGGAGTGTCCTCCTATCTCTTCCCCTCTACTCTGCCCTTGTCCCATTCTCTGTGGTCTGTGGGGGGTTTTAAAGTTCCTAGGAGCCTAGCGATGGAACAGGAGATGCAGCCAGCCCCAAAGGACCAGCAGCCCCAGGTATAGGTAAGGTGAGGCCCAAGTCCACCCTGGGGAAATCACCAGGCCTTAAATGCGGCATGCAAACAAGCTACCTTGCTGCGATCACTTTAGCAAGGGAGACTGCATGAGCCCTTCCTTTCCCAGAAGACCAGAGGGGCCTCGTGCCCTAACACCTCAAGAAGAAGTAAGTATTCCTTTGCTCACAGGCACTGTCTTGGGAAGGCAGAGGGAGGGAGTAACTACCCAAACAGTCCATTTTAAACCAGAAAGTTGAGAAAACTTTCATTGGTGAGAACAAGTGTTTTCCCCATCAGCAGGGTAGAAGAGCAAGAGGTAAAGTCCTAGAAAATAAATTTAATTATGGAAAATGAAGGAAGCTAGGGGGAGGGGTTGGTTTTATGTTTGTTTTTAGTGTATGTATTAGTCTGCTTGGGCTACCAGAACAGAATACCACAGACCAAGTGGCTTAAAAAACAGAAACTTATGTTCTTACGATTCTGGAGGTTTGAAGTTCAGATCAAGGTGTTGTCAGGGTTGGTTTCTGATGAGGCCTTTCTCCATGGCCTGCAGATGGCATGGTGCTTTCTGTTTGTGTCCTCACATGACCTTTCTGTGCACAGAGAGAGAGAGAGAAAGGAGACAGAGACAGAGAGCACTCTGGTGTCTCTTCCTCTCCTTATAAGGACACCATTCCTATAGGATTAGGGCCCCACCCTTATGACCTCATTTAACCTCAATGACCTCCTCAAGGGCCTTATCTCCAAATACAGTCACATTGAAGGTTAGGGCTTCAACATAAGAATTTTGTAGGAACACAATTCAGTCCATAGCAGAATATATGAACTAAAGTTGTAGCATAAAGTTTTTGTCTATATTATGCAAGGAAAGACCTTAGTCCAGCACTTGAACTTAATAAGCGCTTAACAGGAGGGAACCATAATAATAATATTACCGCTATATTATAATAATAAAATTAGCTAATTTGTAATATGTGCCAGGCATTTTTAAATGCTTTGCAATGTGTTACTGCATTTAATCTAACAACAATTTTATAAGATATATATTATTACTCTTTGACTTTACTCCTATCAGTTCTCCTGGAAAAATAACCTCCTACCCCATACCCAAAGCTCAGCCATACAGCTCTGATAACCCACAGTAAGTGTCTTCCTGGGACACTAGCTTAACTGGGCACCACAATGTCTCAGCTCTCTTCCTCCCCACTTTTTCTGGCTTGCTGGAGTGGTATCTTCAATCACTCCTGACACCAAAAATGTCAAGTGATGTCACTAGTACCCAGTGAAGACACCATGACAAATGCTTTTTTCTGAAGTTTCTGCTACTAATGCTGCCACCACTGAGGATATGGAGAACAAGGTCACTGAAGCAGCCACCACTGATGGCCATAGCCAGCCACAATCTGTCACCACCAATGTTACTGTAGCTATGCCAATCCTGCTGCTTGTCCAAGAAATGCCATCTTATCACCCAAGTTGATGGTCCTTCAGACCAGACCACTGCTGGGGATTCATTCATTGAAAGTCACCTGTCCTTTCTAAGCTTCTGCATCTGTTCTACCCTTGGAACTACCCATCCTCAATGATGTTTCTTAGTTTTATGATGAATAAACTGGATTCAACATAGAATTAAGAAAGAGAATAAAGACAGAAAATAAAATAAGAAGAAGAACACCCAAAATGAATTATGCTAGGATTAAGTTTGGAGGTGTAAAACATAGAACAAAAAGTAATTTTGGATTAAAGGACATGTTGTAGGTGAAATCATCCAGCACCATGAATGTTTTTCTTGGAACTTAACCCTAATGCACATCATCCTTTTTGTGTTCAGTAGTTGGTTGGCAAATGGTTAATACATCTAGAGATTTTCCTTGCCATTCTCACAAAATTTTTCAGGAAAAATATGCCTTAAATATTAAGTAAAAATAATCTTATGCACAGATTCCACTACCTTTTCTTTTTTAGCTTTATTGATATGAAGCTGCCATTTTTCTCTGAACACACCAGAGCCCTGAGCTAAGGGAGAGAAATAAATCTGCAGTTCATCTTCCCACAGATGTTATTTTGGAGCAATTCCATTCTATGCCTCCTAGATAGAGCAATCAACCTGGAGAGGAATGAGGAACCCATATACTGAAAAGTGACATATAATTATCACCGTCCCTATTAGGTAAATAAACCAGCCAGTGCCCAATTACATCGTTGCAACATACAGTGAAATATCTCTTAAACAATTCTTCAACAAAGAAATAAACCTGTCGTGGAAGAAAAATTTGTTGTACATCAGGGCTATGTATTGAGGAAGTAATGTTAGTGTCAGGGTCCTGCTGGCTGTAACTCAATGTGCAATTAAGGGAAATTAGAGGCAATCTTCATTACATACATTTTACACTTTGTTTATTGTGCTACAAATTCTGTAGTGGAGCCACTGACTTGTAGCAACAACAGCTCATTTAATGGAAAATGAGAATGTTAACAAAGGATGTTTGATGGCTGAGGAGCAGAGTACAGCAATTTCACTTCCTGCCATGCGTTCCTTCTCCAAAACCACATCTTTGGATAGAGCTGAGCATGAAGTAGCCACGACCAGAGCCTATGAGACATATCTGAAATTCTACTTGAGATTCAAAAGAACAAAAAAAATGATTAAAACAGGAAACCAAAATGTGTCAAATGATTTTTAGCTCAAAGAATAAATTTCCTATCAATCACTTGACAAAGAATCAGGATGAGAGGAGGGAAGAAAAATGGCTGAGGCAGCCATGTTAGGCTGAAACTCATTACGAAGAAAATGCTGGTCTATGAATATCACCTTAGAAGGCTATCAGTCCCCTCAGAGAATACTTACTGAAATTTGCTAAATCTTAAGTTCCGACAGAATGAAAACCCCACGGTTGCCTATAAGCATTATTTCTACAAACTTTCACCATTCAATCACAGGCAAATAATAGAAGGTGGTGCTATCAAAGGATGAATTGCAGGGCAATAGTGTGGTATTCACACGGCCACCATGCTGGGAGCCTCGGGCCTGGAAGAAAGAGTGGAAATTGGTCACATAGGGTCACTATCAGGTAAACATTTTAACCTGACTCTTGGGTACTGGGTCTCTTTGTGGACCACTGACAAAATGAGTGTTGGATTCTCCAAGTTAGAAATAATTCATGGCTTCTTACAACCTCACCTTGGCTTTGGAAGGGAGTTCAGGTGTGTGGTAGTAACGGCAGTATTGGCAGCAGAGAAATGGGACCACGTGGGCTTTGGAGGGCCTCTCACAAGAAATAACATCCAGGAATATTTTTGGATGAAGTCTCTGCATCTGAAACATTTGAATTCCTTCCTCCCTGGAGTTTTTATAATCCCTGACATCTTGGCCACTGATTCTCCCAAAATGAAACAGGACTTTGCATGTCAGATGCTAATTATTCATGTGATCAGACTATAGTTAACATTATCTTTTCTTAAGAAAAATTAAGAATTGGCCCAATGACATTGGGACATCCCTTGCTTATTCGCTTTAGGATCTCCTCAAAAAAGGATGCCTGGAGTCTGAGGCTGGGCAGATATTTGTTGCTGGGAGGGTGGTAAGAAGGGAACAGAAGGCTGCAAAGAAAAAGTGAAATGCCTAAATCGTTTGTCAGGATTCTTGAGGAGGGCTTCTGAGCAATTAGAAGCATCCTCTGAAGTCGGAACTCCTGCCAAGCTGGACAAGAGGAGCTGTTTAAAATTCTGCTTCTCTTCCAGGGGTAGAAAAGAGATTGTCACATCCTTAACCCTTCCCAGACGTAACAGAAATATTTACAGAATGATGATTTTAAAATTGTGTATTCTCAGACTTGTCTTATGCTTCTTTTCTAAAAGTAGTTTTGCATTGCTGGAAAACATTTCCTGTTAGTAATTCAATGTCTGATCTGAACTGGGTCTTTGATGCGTTGGATATCATAAGGGGAAATTGGTGCCCAAGGTTGCTGAAAGGACTAAATTGACCAAGGTTTCAGGAATTTAGTTCCAACCCTACCTACGCTCTTTGAGGAAATAATTTAGCAAATATTGTTTACAAATATCATTCTGAAGTCTTTTTCCCAGAGTCCCTCACAAAGGGTGTGGCATAGATCTAAGATTTGGAAGGTAAAATAGCCACTCATTTACCCATTCAATCCCATGAATTTATTCATTTATCCAGCAAATAACTGTGAGCATCTACTATATGTGCAGCACTGGTTGCAGTTGGTAGTGAAGTTTTTTAAAACCTATAGGAGGCTTATGGCTTCCTAGCTGGTGTCATTGCCATATAGTCACATTACATCTATTTTTAGAGAATCTCCTAAAATGAGGTAACAAATTCTTAAGTTTCCTACCACCTACATTGTCATAAAAACACAAAGACAACCACAGCTGGTAAAACACAAAAGCAAAGCTGAGTTTATTGCTTGCCAAGCAAGAAAGAGACAATTCACTCAAAAGCCAATGTAGCCAATCACTGAGTTAAAAGTAAAAGAGCAAGAAAATTGGGTAAAAAGAGATTTTAGACAAATAAAGCTGAATCCTGAAATGTACTATTTGCCTGGTTAAAGGGAGGGTAGTGAAGTCTTTGAAATTAGGCGTTCTTTATGTATAAAAAGCTCAAGCATGGTTTGCAGACAGGTTAGGGAGGGTTTCACAACGCTCTAGAGGGTTCAGGATCACAGAGCAAGCAAATCCATGTGTATGTGTTCAAAGTTTGGTGGAACTTTTCTTTAATAGGATAATTATTTTTGTCCTACCTATATCTTACCCCCATCTATCTAAAGCTTCAGGGAAATGTTCTGAGTTCTTGTGTTCTTTGACACATGCACATGTCTGGGCAGAGTTGGAGGCCATTTTTCAAAGTCTACTTTAATTGCTATGGTCTGAATGTTTGTGTCTCCTCAAAATTCATATGTTGAAATCCTAACCCCCAAGGTGATGGCATTAGAATGTGGGGCCTTTGGGAGGTTCCACCCTCATGAACAACTGGGATTAGTGTTCTTATAAAAGAGAACTCAGACACCTAGCCAGCTCCTTCCACCATGTGAGGGCACAGTAGAAGGCACCATCTATGAACCAGAAAGTGACCCTCACCAAAGGGTCACTCTGCCAGAGCCTTGATCCTGGACTTCCCAGTCTCTGGAACTGTGAGAAATAAATTTCTGTTGTTTATAAGATACCTAGCTCATGGTATTTTGTTATAGCAGCCTGAACAGACTAAAACACTCACTTCCCTCCCAGAGTGGGAATCCTTTCCACATCTTTCTTTAAAATACTTATCCACTCTTTGGTTGTCATTTGAGGCTTCATTTCAACTCTAACAACTTGTTGACAGAACTTCCTTACCTTATAGTGAACTGACACCATCTTTCCTTAATAAGCCATTAGAACAACTGGAATGCATTCTGTGTGCTGGGCTTTCTGCTAAGGGCTTTATGTGCATTTAATCCTCAAAATGACCAAGCACTATAGGTCTTATTATTATCCTTATTTCTAGAAAATAATGATAACTAGCATTTACTGAGGACTTACTATGTGCCAGGTACTTTATGGGTTGAATCACAGTTTGTTCTCACATGGATACAAGTTTTATCCAAGGGTAATATCAAGTTTTTGTTCTATTTATATAATACCTTTGTTGACTTCTTTGCCTTCAGCAACACATGAAACTTCATTCTTTGGGGAATTTTTTTTTAAGGAAAATAAATGTGTTTCCTTCCCTAAATTATAGCTAATTACTCAGAGGCCATCATCCTAAAAGTACTATTTGGTACTCTATACCCCACACAGATATCTTTACCTTATAGCTTCCCTTAGCTAACATAACTTCAAAGCAAAACCAACCCCAATACTACTACCTGAAGTGTCCCTCTATTACTTCTACTTCCCTAGATGTTGCTCCTTTTGTACATCCCCTGTTTCCTATTTGCAATCAAATCCTTACATGACCACCAAATTGCTAGGTCAATTGTTTCTTTCTTTACTTCCAAAAAATTGCTTCTGATTTGTTAAGGACACTGCCATTGACACTATAATTTTCCCAAGGAAAATATTTTTGAAATGTACGTATATACATGGTAAATAAATTAAATACCAGCATCATTAAATACTATTCAAAGGGAAATGAATCTACTTAAATTCTTTCTGCTGTTTCTCACAGTTCTGGAGGCTATGAAGTCCAAGACCAAGGTGCCAGCAGATTTGGTGTCTGGTAAGGGCCCATTCCTCATAGACAGTGCCTTCTAGCTGTATCCTCACATGGTGGAAGGAGCTAGCTAGCTCTCTGAGGTCTCTTTAATAAGGCCCTATCATGAGAGTGGAGCCTCCCAAAGGTCCCACATCCTAATACCATCATTCTTGGGGTTAGGATTTCAGCGTATGAATTTTGAGGGTTCACAAATATCTAGACCATAGCAAGCACCCTTCAAAGATGTAAATAAAGATGGCTCCGCATGATTCCAGCCTCCATGTAGCATGTCACCCCCAGTCTTCAGGTCTTCCCAACTGAGGTGTCAGATCTCATGGAGCAGAGACCAGTCATGCTGCTTTGCCCTGTCCACAGAATCTGTGAGCAGAATAAAAGAGTTGTCTTTCTCACTAAGTCTTGAAATGGTTTGTTACTCAGTAATGGTAGCTAGGATGGGAGCTTCTCTTTCTGTGGGGACAGATATTGCTTGCCATGTCACTGTTCATGGTTACCACTTCCACCCTAAGGGATATCCCTATCCACAGCTGCTGAAAAAGCCAACAAAGGCAGGCATCATAGGAATCCCTGGAATAAGAGGCTCATGCAGGTGATAATGCCAAGAAGGCAAGCCTAAGTGAGGACAGGGGAAAGGAGGGGATGGGCTCACAGTCAGTCCTTGAAGTTGCCCTTTGCCTCCTTCCCTGCGTGTTCCCCTGCCTTGCAATCATACTGTTTTTTCTAACATCTTTTATCAGAATTTTAATACTATCTTTTTAACATGTTTTCTTTAAAGAAAGTTCGAAACATATCCCTTTTGTAGAATGTGCTTCTACCTGGAAACACAGCACCTTGGTGTTCCTCCCAAGGATGCTCCAAAAGCCTCTCCCGGTGAACAGAAGGGAGGAAAGCCATGAATACGACGGCTTGTTATGTGCCGGCTGCCACAGAGAACAGACAGCTGAGAGTAGGTGTCAATAAATACTTGCT
This sequence comes from Daubentonia madagascariensis, assembly GCA_023783475.1. Taxonomy (NCBI): domain Eukaryota; kingdom Metazoa; phylum Chordata; class Mammalia; order Primates; family Daubentoniidae; genus Daubentonia; species Daubentonia madagascariensis. The sequence continues at coordinate 10,944,355 of JAKFHU010002250.1, read as the reverse complement.
GGCTGGATGACTGCTTAAGACACTCCTTTGTTTGAATTAGTGTTCTCTTTCTACACCTCCTCTCTGACTCAAGCCTCTCACTGGCCAGAACACAAGTTCCAGAGGAAAGCGCAGAGAAGAGGGAAAGACTGTGGAGGGGTCAAAGCTTTCGCCAAGCCACAGTCTGCAGGACACCCCTCTGTGGTGTAATCTAATGCCTCCAGAGAAGATTTTGGTGTTGGGGGCTGAGGAGTTGGGAGCAGGGATCTGGTCAGGCCTCAGCTGTCTTCAGGGAGAGCCCTCTGTGCTCTGTCGCAGCTGGAGCGCAGCTGCCGGCCAGAGAGCTGATTGTCTGGCAGAGCTTGGATTTGGAAATCCCTGTATTCCACAGCTGTGCCCACCAGCTGGCCGTGGCCAACCCTCTCCCCTTTGGGAGGAAGCAGTTCGCCCTCTGGGAGAAACCTGCAGACTTGACAAAGACAAGAGCTTGTCCGTCTGGCTCTAGCATATAAACTTTCCTTGGAGGAGTCTTTGAGGTGTGTTTGCATAGGAGTCCATGACTGTTAGCCAGACTGAAAAACTTGTGGTAACTCAGAGTATGCCTAGCAATCTCGAAACCCTTCTCTTTCTCACCACCGCTATTGGCATGAAAAGTCTCTGATAAGAAAGAAGGACTCGTTCATACTATTCCTGTCACTATAAAAACAGCCATAGTCCCTGCCCTCTAAGTATTTCCATTGTGCACTTAATCAGTCCCTCATCTTGATTGACAACTTCGCATGGACACAGTCGAAAAGGATGGGGATTTTAGTATCTTTAATTTTTCCATTGAGAAACCTCATGAGTTATAAGTGGAGATGGGATGATTCCCTGAGAGAAGGAAGAGTGGAAATATTGGCAATGACACGTTAATTGTGGTGCTCTTTCTAGGGAGAGGAGGACGGTACCATTTGTTTTGATCTGTGTATGAGAACACCTGGTTGTTCTTATGTGATTGATCTAAAAGTAGAGTGACCAACCATCTCAGTTTGCTCAGGACTGTCCTCACTTTGGCACTGAAAGAAACCCCTGAGTCCCAGGTAAATCAAGACACTAGGTCACCCTAAAAGTCAGAAGACTCCCCTGGCAAAAATAGGTCCTCCAGCTGCCCGCTAATGGAAGAATCTAAAATTTCTGACCTTTTCTATTAAAAGGCTAAAATTCCTAAAAGGAAAGACATTAACATCTAAGTACAGATTACTTATCAGATCAGCATACTCTATTTATTGATTCAACAAATATTTATCAAGTACCTATTACACAGGATGAAATACTAGGGATATGATGATAAATAAGCCCTAGTGCTAGATATTAAAGGGCTTACAGTCTAGTAGGCAAGAAAGATAAATAAATAGGCATTGACAGCAGAGCATGATAGTTTCACATCTTTGTTACCTACACAATAATTCTGGAGCAAGGCAGAAGGGCAACTATCTGGCCTTGGGGGACAGGGCAGGTGTCTGGATAAGGTGACATCTAGACCTGAAGGCAACCAGGAATTAATGAGGGATAAGAAGAAGAGAGTCCATGGAGAGGGAACAGTAGAGACAATAGCCTCAAGGGAAAAAGAGATCATTGTTTTTGCAGCATATAAATCACAGGAAGGAATAGGACAAAGGAAACAATGGTTTTCTTGGCCTGGGATACAACAGAGACCAGTATCCGGGCCAAAGGAAAACTTCCCCTTTGGCCCTCTGAAGATTTTCTGAAAATCAGCTGGCAAAAGGCAGATTAATAGGAGAACAAGCATACAAATTTATTAGAGTGCATGGGGAGAATCACAAAGCGATTGACCCACCACACAATGGGGTGGTTATATATATATTCTTCTTCACAGGGGAAAGGGAGATGGGAAAGTGTGGATGATTTTAGGGGGATGCTAAGTGATTTTTAGAGGAATTCAATGGGCTTGAAGAACATACAATGGCCTGAGACAAAGTCTGTTGGGCTCACAGGGCAGACAATGGTTTGTGACAAATATTCTGTCCAGGTGTGTTGACAGACTTCAATCTTTCTCCCTGTGATATGAGTGCAGTTAATGGAACTTCAGGGAAGGGATCAGAGGTCATTGTTTTCTTCTTTGGTAGGTCTGGACTTTAGGCAGATAAGAGAATTTCAGAGAACAACTTCATCCTGTACTTTTGAAGAGACAGAGGATTGAGAGACAGGAGTGGGCAAGGATAGAGAGACCTGGAGGCTTCTTCAGTTCAGCATGCCAAAGTGCCATATTCTGGGGTATCAGTTTCTGAGACCCAACACCAGTTTTTCCTGGGGTCAGCCTTTTTGATTATTTTTTTAAATTATAAAAACAGGCCAACAAACATATTAAAAAATGGTCAACATCACTAATCATCAGGAAAATGCAAATTAAAACCACAATGAGATATGAGCTACCACCTTACCCCAGTGAGAATGACCATTATTAAAGTCAAAAAACGATAGATGTTGGCTCAGATGCAATGAAAAGGGAACAATTATATACTGTTGGTGGGAATGTAAATTAGTACAACCTCTATGGAAAACAATATGGAAATTCCTCAAAGAAATAAAAGTAGACCTACCATTTGATCCTTCAACCCCACTACTGGGTAGAAATCACTTTATCCAAAAGACACCTGCAATTGTATGTTTATTGCAGCACAATTCACAATTGCAAAGATATGGAATCACCCTAAGTGCCCATCAACAGAGGAGTGGATAAAAAAATGTGGTATATATACACCATGGAATACTACTCAGCCATGAAAAAGATGAAATAATGTCTTTTGCAGCAACTTGGATGAAACTGGAGGCCATTATCCTAAATTAATTTAACACAGGAATGGAAAACCAAATATGACATGTTCTCACTTATAAATGGGAGCTAAGCTATGGGTACGCAGGGGCATATGGAGTGGTACAATGGACATTGGAGATTCAGAAGCGGGGAGGGTGGAAGAGGGGTGAGGGAAGCAAAACCACTTATCAGATGCAATGCACACTCTTTGGGTGATGGGTATGCTAAAAATCCAGACATCAGCACTATACAATTCATCCATGTAACCAAGAAACACTTGTACCCCTAAATCCATCAAAATATAAATAAATAAAAAATATAAAAATGTTAAACACTCCATGAATATGATTCCTTATTTTTCACAGGAAAAAAAGTCAATTATGGCCTAGAGAAGGGGGGAAGGAGAGGGAAAAGAGAGAGAGAGAGAGAGACAGCGAGCGAGCGAGCGCATTTGCCAGTCTGCATTCAAACTTCTCAGTATATATCTTTGGCCTGGTGACTCAGGAAGGTAAACCCGGGAGGCAACTCACCGTTGCCACCTCCCCTCATCCTCCACCTACTTTCTCAGCATTTGGGAACAGTCTCTGAGGTTAGGTCATCTTGGGTTATGTCTTTATGGAATGACCATAGACCTCATTTGGGTTTTGTTTATCAGAGCCTTGGCATTTCTTGTGGATTTGTCTTCTACCAGGACTCATAGTATTTTAAAGGTATAATGATACGGTAAAAATCAATCATCAAAATTAGAACAACTACTTGAACTAGCAAATACTTAAAATGAGAATTTTCTTTATATTTTATTATTAAAAGTAACCGATTATTTGATGAAAAATTCAACAGAAAGGAGTATTAATTAAATATTCTCTTTTCCCTCTATCCCTCCTGCACCCAACCACTCCAGAGGTGCCCATTGTTAACAGTTTTATATATATATATATATATATCTTTTCAGATATTTTCTATACAAATGCAAGCAAAGATGGATGGACAGATAGATGAATAAATAGATCATGCCATGGTTTTAACACCAACCATATTTATAATGTATAATGTATGTATATAATTTGCTTTTTTTCATTTAGCATACTCCTGACATTTTCTCTAAATTAGGTGTATCAGTTAGGTTTCGCTGCGGCAATGTTAGGCAGAAAACAGACTTAAAATCTCAGTTGCAGGTCAGCTGTCATTCTGTGGGCTTGGCTTGGCTTGGCTTATCTAGGCTCATCTGGCTCTGACCCAATAATCTCTGCTCAACTCATTTTCTCACTTTGGAATCCAAGCTGACAAAGTAGCAACTATGTGACATTATGATAATGTGATAGAGGGCTGGAACAAAAGGGCCCCAGCCAAGCTAGCCAATCATATTTTAGAATATGGTAAATATCACACCCATTCATCCCATGGGCAAGGCATGTTTTATGGGCAAGCATGAGCTCAATGGGGCAGGGAAGCACAGCAAGGATGGGAAGGAATTGAATAATTGTAAAGAAATGATGTCATTTGTACCTACCCCATTACTCTGAATGTCTTCATGGTATTTTATTGAGAGATGCATCAATTGTATGCTTTATTTTTAATTTGCAATCAATATTCTTAAAACACATTTCTTTAAATACTTGTGGAAGTATATCTGTAGAAGTAGAATTACTGGAACTAATAGTATATGCATTTAATTTTTTTTTAGATGCTCCTAAATTGCTCTCCAAAAATATGGTATCAATTTATATTACACTAAGATATATGAGAGTACATTTCCACAAATCTTCTCCAAACTCTTTATATTTTCAAGCTTTTAGTTCAAAAGGTAAAACACTGATGTTTTAAACTGAATTTTTTTGTTAATATGAAGTATTTTTAAGTGTTCTAAATTTGGATAATTCTATCATAGTCCCAGAATTTGGATTAGCCTAGATCTTTTGGAAAATATCTTGACTATATTGGCAGGGTATGGTGGCTCACGCCTGTAATTCCAGCATTTTGAGAAGCCGAGGTAGGAGGATTGCTTGAGGCCAGGAGTTTAAGACCAGCCTGGGCAACATAACTAGAACCCATCTCTACAAAAAAGATAGATAGATAGATGATAAGAAGAAAATACCTTAACTATATTAACACCAACCCAACTCACTTACCACCTACACTAGTTTTCTCTGCACCTTTAGTTTTATTCTGGAGAAAGGCAGAGCAACTCAGCTTGCTCTGAAACAGGGATGTTGTAAAAGGTTTTCAACTGGAACACCAAGTCCTATAATTTGGTTGTGGCTATGTTTAGTGCCTTGATGGGAAACACTGTGAATCTGAAAATACGCTCAGCAGGGAGGAGTGATGTGATCCATTAGTGACGTGTGCTACGGACTTGGGAGTGGCAGATGGCAACATGTACAATATCTATTTGCCTCCCCTACGCTTGAAGCTGCTAAAACTGTGTCAGTGTTTTCATCTTCTTCTCTGTCTTTTAAATTTTCTCAAGTCACAGAAAATAAAAATTGGGCAAATATTTAGTAAAAAGATGACTTGGGCTCTTTCCCATGCCTGTACTACCTGTTTATCATATGAAGCTTTTTTAAAAAGGTCACAGAAAATGAAAAATAAAATATTTTGGTAATGTTTTGGTGTGGGCTTTGTTTGGCCTTTTAATCTTTGCTGAGCTCAGTGGCTTAGGCTTTTGAAGATACTTTTACCATCAGAGTAATATTATTTTGATAACCCACTTCCTGGGGATGTTTGAAAGATAGTTAATTATTGTGGGGGGTTTAAATACAGTGTCAAAGTAAATCATAGCAGGATTCTTGGTCAGGCTCAAGGTTAAAGGCAACCACATTTCCCAACAACAGAGCAACATAATCATTCCTTTTCCCACAGATAACTATGGTCTTCCTGTCAGCCTACAGGAATCCATTCCCTTTCCCCCAGTGTAACCCGACTCCCTGCCACAGAGAAACAACACTCTCCTCTGTAGCTTCCCCACAGGGTAATCAGTCATTGCCCCACTAGCCTGACCCCCAAGTGCTACAGTAACCACAGAAACCACACAGAGCTTGGACCCAACACGTGGTTGTAGACATAGTCATCATTTTCAACACAGAGAGATGAAGTCACTCAATCTTTTCTCTGATGAAAATAAAATATGGAAACGCAGCATTGGAAACAAATGTTCTCCCAGTGGAGCAATGCATGCTGTAAAGACAAGACTCCATTCTACATCTGGGCGTAAAGGGAAGGAAAGACCAATGGGACAAATTCCTGAGAAGCCTTTAAAAACTGGAGTGCTCCGGTCTCAGAGAAGGTAAGGGGGAGGTGACACTAAAGGGGTGAAGGAGATTGTCATCTGCAGGAAAATTTGGCCTGTTTTCCCAGAAGAGAGAAAGGTTGAATCACTTCTGTTGTGAAAATGTGGGAACCCCAAAGAAAGAGATATAGTAAGCTCAAAAGCATTTAAAAATAACAAAGCAAAGAAAATCTTGGCTTTAAAGTGGCAATTTTTTTTCTGGTAACTGAACAGTAATTTTCTAAGGAGAATAGCAAGAGTCCATTCCCAATGGACTTTTAAACTTCAGCTGTGAAAAGGCTATTCGTGGCTCAAAAATCCTGCTGATTTTTTCTCACCTTGAGGCAACTCTGTAACCTTGCTTTCTACCTCAGCTTCCCAGTCAGCCAAGTGGGACTTCCTACCTGCAATCTGCTTCATTTGCTAGGATGTCATGAAGATTAATTAACAACATTAATACACTAAATGTTCTTTGGGATGGTCAGAGAGAAAGTGAGATGATGATCATTATTGCTATGGATTACTAGGTAGAATATTGTCAAAACTATTCAAAATGAGATGGTTGCAGGGACTATATTTGGAAGCAGAAAAACAGGCCAAATGTTGATCTTTGGATGGTTTCTAACACCCCCAGCCCAAAAATACTTCTATATTCTTGCCCAGGGACTTCAAATTTCCACAATTATGCTAATACAGTGGAAAATGCACTGGACTCGGAGTCAGGAAGCCTGCATTCCATTCTGTCTTTGCCACTTACTGGCTGTGTGATCTTGTGCAACGTACTTACTTGTTACAAGTCTCAGTTTCCTCATCTGTGAAATAGGCATACTGATACCTCCCATGTCTATATGCTTCACAATGTTCCTGAGAAGTCTAAATGAAATGTGAATGTTTCTGAAAATTGGGCTGACTGTACAAAGATAAAATATTATCATCTCTGAGAAAAAATGCTTTAGCCATTATAGGCTTTTTATCCCTTACTACAAGTTTGTTTAGGAGACTCAATCCACCAACATAAGTACATCTAAGACAGACAATCTTTGACTCTGAAGAGGGCGATGTGCTTGTAAAACTGAGGGCCTCAGTTAGCTAGGGATTGATTTGGAGTGCCTGGGTGTCAGTGAGAAGTCAGGGAGACATCACACAAAAACTGTACCTTTTGTTCTTTCTGGATGTGAGTCTTCCCTGAAGGGAGTGGAGGTCAAAATGCCTTAAGATCTTTGTATCTTAAAATGTTAGTCCTGGGAATGAATTAGAGATCATTCCAGTTCAATTTCTTTATTTTATAAAATAGAAAACTAAGCCTCAACCTTACCCTGAAAACCCCTTTCTTCGTGACTCTTACACCAGGGTTATTTCCGTTGCACACCATCTCCCATATGCAACTAGTTATTAAACTCTGTGGGTGCAGTTGCGTTGACTCGTTAGTCATACCCACATCTTCCTTTCCAATCCCACTGCCCCTACCCAGGTCCAAACTCCCAACATTACAAGTTTGTACTAGTATAACAACCTTATATTCTATCTTCCTCTAATTTCTTTTCCGACCCCCAAACTTCTCTAAACACTGAAATCGGGTTAACCTACTAAAAATATTCACTGAGTAATGCCTCCTCTGCTCAAAAACCCATTAATGGTTGTTGTGTGCAGGAGAACAGTGACAGCAATATCTGCCTACCCTATCTGAGTTATGGAATATTGGTTCCTAAGGGGGTGACACTGGGTGCCATCTCCCCTAGCACTCCAGTTCTGGATAGAGATTGACAAAAATGATAAATGTGCCACTTCCCTGGGTTTGCTGTTCATCTTAAAAAGAAATCCAATTACAGTTTGCAATTGCATTTTGGTGAAACATAATGAGCTCTCTTTGGAGTTGCCTTATTCAGATCAAATTACTTCTTGGTAATTTAAAGTACATTACATTTCCCAGATACCTCTCCACTCACCCACAGCATTGAGGCCTTGTGTAACTATTGCACAAACATTGGCCAGTCACCTCTGGGTGAGTTCATAACCAAGGGACCATTCCGTGGTTACTCACAGACAAGTCAGTCTTCATTTCCCTCACGCAAGTAGATCAAAGGTCCTGTAACTCTTCGGGAACAAGTTATTTCTCAGGGGCTGAAAATGAGAGTTACAGAGAGTTTTCTTCTGAAAACATGACTGCAGAGAGGTCTAAACACCTGTGTATGAATGATCAACCTTATCAGTCAATGAAATTTCTTGGTCAATTACTCCCATACATTAGCATAAATGACACAGAGCCATCTGATGACTAACAAAAATGACAAACCCTGAAACATCAACCGAAACTCTCAAGGATGAAATTTTCTAAAGCATTTTTATTCTAAAGAGAGAGAGAGAGAGAGAGAAATGGCAGAGAGGAGAAAAAGTATGTGATCAGAAGTTGTAACAGTAAGATAGAAGGAATAGAACTAAAACCTTATAATGGCATATTGTCTCCTAATTTCTCCAAGAAACTTCAACATGTAAAATGTCAATAGATCTGAGTATCATTAAAATTTTCTCCACTAATTTTGACAGGCCAGAAAGGTCATCTAAGACTTTTAAAAGTACAACATGACATGATTTTTCTGCAGTATTATTGAGCCAAGAGTCTTGTAAAGATATGTTTTCCCCCTTCTGTACAATGAGAACAATAGCCTTCAAGATCTTTTGCTCTTGACATTTTTACCTTCATTTATGAGGTTGTGTGCCATTGGGCTGTCTCAACTCCCACATTTATCTTCTGGTGACATCTCTGCTAGTTTTGAGCAAGAGTCTAGGGTTTGAAGGATCTTTGGAAAATAGAATCAACTTCCTCTCTACTACTGGAATCACATATATATCATTTCTGATAGATAATTACCAAACAATGCTTTAACATTTCCAATGATGTACCACATCCATTGTTAAACAGTGGTCTTTTGGGCAGAAGATCAATTTGATTCCAAATTAAATTTGTGCTCTTTTCTGTCTACAGAAAAGCAAACAGTAAGTTAGTAATACAAGAACTTGGACAGCCACAATTAGGTGACTCCCAGAAACAGAAAAATAAATCACCTTCTGAGACTCAGAATGCAAAATAAGAACTATGGGTCAGAACATACATATCTGGAGACCCTTGATGGAGACAGGATGGTTTCCAGGCCAACAAAACTTCGCAGAACCTGTTTGAATATATTATCATAGTTTTGAGATTGTCAGTTTTAGGATTAGGGAGGAAGAAAGGGGGAAAGTTGGTCAATTGTGAAAACAAACAAAAAAGGGGGTCACCAATGCCAACATTGGCAGTGCCCAGCCAACCACTATCCAGAGAAGAGTGCCTTGGCTATTGGACTTAGAATATTCTAGTTTGTAGGATAATATAATTCCGGTAGAGCTGGATAGAGACAGTAGATTTTAAGCGATGTCAGATTCAATTTATTTATGATTAAAAAAGAGGCCCAAATTTAATATAGCTTTATGGTATATAATATTGGTATTATATATTGATGGTACCTATACTCCCTTGTTCCCTTTTCCAGGACCACCAGGACCACCACTCAGACCCATCCCCATCTCACTTACAACTAGCTAACAAAGTTTTCATTCTGAGGTCTTAGGTTAGAAGTTATTTCCTCCTGGGAGGACTTCTCCAATACACCTAATCTAGATCTGATGATTCTCCTATATATTTGCATAGCATTCTGCATGTCCTTTATCATAGATAGCTCTTCTTATCCACTGTATCAGAATCTCCTTCTCAGTGTTTAAACATCTCCTTAAGATTCCTAATATCAGGGGCAGGTCTTTCTTTTGTCTCTCATAGCCTTGGAACCCAGCACAGCATCTAGCACACTATAGATGCCCAATTAAAAAATAATTATCAAATTGATATATATAGTTTGACTACAGGAAAAGACTGTGCCGATCAGGCCAATGGTAATCATTCTGGTTGTGGATCCCCTCAGATTCCAGAGAGATTTCGTAGATACAAGTCTTTTTTTTTAGGCTTAGTCATCCCCTGAGCACTAACTAGAGCAAGACTTTCCTTGGCCTTTTAAGCATATCAGATTCAACTGGCTTGTCCCTCAGATGGTGCCATTTTAATATGGTTTATATCTCTTTCAAACTTGCTTTATTGACTTCCACATATTTCAGCAGCCTGGTCCATATTTGTACCTCTTAACTTTATAATTTCCTCAATAAACAACTTGATTCTTCTGAATTCTACTGCAAGCTTTACAGAAAGATTTTCTTGGGGGAAATAAGAGGGTATACAGGTGCTTGAAGTTGTACTTAATCTGATCATCAAAATTATGAATTTTAAAGGAATCATTTTAGGAATGTTGAAGACTTAACTACATTTGCTGTTTATGTAGCCTATTAGAGAAGAAAATGAATAAAAGAGCTGAGAAACACTCTCCCACAATACCCTATAGGAAAGGATGATAGATTTTAAAATGGAATGGTAGAAAGAATGTAATCAGAAAGCAGTAAAGCACTATCCACTGGTGAGGAATAGCAAAATGAATGGTAAGAATTAGCAGAGGAGGAGAAGAATGTGACACTGAAGGAAAGATAGGTAAGGAAAGCTCAACAGAGTTTCCTCTTGCAGATGAATTTCAAACCTTCTGATGAAGGAGGACCATCCTATACTGACTGTTAAGAAGAATTTAAAAGATTATACTTTTGGGAACACTCCTGGTGCCTCAAAAAGGAAGGTAGCTGGTAAGCCTCTCCTATGGGACTCAGACCTACCTGATCAAGCAATTGGGTAAATCTGTGGTCTTGAAACATGTACCCAAGATGTGGCAGAAAGTCTGACAAAGCTCATCAAGCCCACAAATTGCTACCCACTTTTGATGAATAACTGTGGAAAAATGTCAAAGTTGGGAAAAAACTGAAATGTGTCTGTCAAAATTCTATGAGTGGTTCCAGTTAGAGATCTAAAGGCTTTTTTTAATCTCTTTTATCCCTCTTTGTCCCTTCTTCCAGTTAATTTTGAGACCGAAAAAAGAAAAACAAATGTCAAAGTTTAAGCAACACCAGGACAGGGACAATGGCCACTGTGCTCATCACTATAACCCCAGAGCCTAGCACAGAACCTGTATAATAAGTTCTTCTCTGATTGAATGAATGCAGAAAGTTTTAATTTAATTAAATAAATCTGGAAGACACAGATTAAAAATTTATGCCATTAAGAAGAGATGGTCACTTTGGAGGGTTTGAAATAATCAAATATATTTTTATATAACAAGTACTCATTAAGCAACTACTCTGTGGCAGGCAGTATTCCAGATACTGGAGAGTCAGTGTTGAGCAGGACAGCCAGCGTCCATGCTGTCAAGGAGCTTGTATTCTAGGGGAATGAAACAGGCACTACTAGGTAAACAGATTAGGAAAGACAATAATTCTGGACAGTGATAACATGATAGGGAAGCTATTATAAAATGTGCATGAATTGAAAAAGAAATGTAACTGAATAAGAAACTATTTGCATCAAAAATGACAGAAGAGAACAATTCCTTAATAATCTCAGAACACGTATGTGTATTTTTAGAAGCTACCCATAGGACTCCAATAGCTAAGTGATCAAGTCTCAAACAAACAAAATTTGCACAAGAGAAAATACAAATAGGAAACAAATGTCTGGGAAAATGTTCAAACTAACTTGTAATCAAGAAATGCAAATGTAAGCAACTTTTTAACATCTGCTAAGCTTAAAAAAAATGTTTGAAAAAATAAAAACCAGACTTACAGGAAGGATGACAACGTAAACACAGTTGCCACTCCCCTCCGGGAAAATGACTGAAATTACCAAAGAGGAGGGAGATGGCATGGGGGTAGGAGCACCAGCAGTGAACCAGGGAATGCTGCCAACCATGTATGAACCACAAAGGGAGGAGTTTCTGCCAGTCTCAGTACCAACTGTGAAAAGAAAAACTACCTTTCTTCAATGACAGTTGCAGGAAGGAAGAGAGAGAAATTATGGCCAAGACCATGAGCAAGTCAAGTGCAGGTGGAAGGTGGCCATACTTGGAGTCCATTTTCCTGTAGCTGGGGACAATCCACAGCCCTGCTGGCAAGGAAGAGAAGAGAAAGCACCAGCCACTCCTAGCCATTTTTCTCATATTGGCAACTTAATAGTGGCACTAGACAGTGGAATATGGGCTTGGAGTAGGGTGAGGGGGGTGGAATTTCTATAAGGTCTAGATGCAAAGGCATCCTATTGGAGAGATGGGGATTAATCAAATATAAATAATAGTAGCAGGAAAAGTAGGTGTTTGGGAGAATATATTTGCAGCCACATCACAGGCAAAAGGGTTTTTCTCACAACTGAATTACTTCTAATAGTGTTCCTTTACCCTAAGCCTGAGTCTTAATACAGAACTAGAAAAACCCTCTCCAGGGGACTAAATAGTCTCCAGCTCAGTGAAGCCACCACTTCTGCAGTAGTTTCAAGAGAGACAATTAAGCCAAGAAGCCAGGTTTTCAATGCCCATGGCTCAAGGAGACTTTCTATCTTTTTTGAAGTTGATAAAGACTTTTTCTCATATGATGTTGTCTCATCCACTTTCTATTGGGAGGAGCCAGTGGGACCCAAATAACCACAGAAGGAAGCTTACCTACTTGCATTATTTAGGGACAAGTAACAAGTCTGGATAGAACTTCCCCCATTCAAAGATAAGTAAGGAGAAAACCACCAGCATAGACCTAAAAGACAACACTAAGTAAGCAGGGGACCATATAAGCATGCAGACTCTAGAATCAGAATCCCAGCTCTACCACTTATAAGCCATGCAACCTTGGACAAGATAATTAACCTTTCTATGCCTCGTTTATAAAATGAGGGTAATCATCGTGAAGATTAAATAAGGACGTAAAATACTTACCAAAATGTCTCACACATGATAAATGTTAGGTATCATTATCACCATCCCTATTTTATTATGCCTAAGCAAAAATTTTGCAACTATTAGCTACATTATTGATGATTTTTTTGTCGAGTATTTTCCAGACACAGGTGGTACTTCCCACCTCCTTTAGAGTTAAGCAAGATGGTGTGACTCATTTTGATCGTTGAAATATTAGTGAAAGTCCCATGTGTCACTCCTGGGAAGCAACGTTAAGAGTCAGTGCATGAACTCACCATGCACTGACACAGCAACCCTCCTTAGTCACAGCAACCCTCCTGATGCTGGCTGCTCCATCCAGCTGGGGGGAGGATAACTTGAAGCAGAGCCCCAACCACAACTATAGCATGAGCGACAAATAAAACCTTATTCTACTCAGCCACAAAGAAGTCAAGGGTATTTGTTACTGCAGCACAATGCAGCCTATACTGACTGATACAGAAGTAAAAGGTAAAAGAGTAAGATGTTTTTGAAAACTTACTTCCAGAAAAGAGTAGAGAGTTGGAGACAACCACCGCTTATATACCTAGAGATAATAAAGATGAGATAGGTCTGTGTGGCAACAGTTAAAACATGAGATGTTGAGGCATCCAAATAAGATTGCCAGTGAGGCAGCAAAGTCAAAGAACAAAACTCAGGACATAATTGTGGCAAATGCTGGGTCAGAACTGAAACTAAAATGTGCCATCGTGCCAGAGTTAGGCCCCACCCTGGAGTTTGGAAAGTAATCACAGATATTTTGTAGCCCAAAGATTGCTATAAAATGTTCATTGCAGTATTGCTTAGAATAGTAAAAAGAAAAAACTGAGGAAAACCTAATATCCAAGAAGAGGGAATTTGTTCGATAAACCTATGCAAATCCTTATAACTCTGTATCATTGCTGTCCAACAGATCTTTCAGCACTAATGGAAATGTTCTATATCTGTGCTGTATAATACAGTAAACACTAATCACATGTCACTCTCTAACATTTGAAATGTGGCTGGTGTGACTGAGGAAATGAATTTTTAATGTTATTTAATTAGATTTCGTTTTAATTAATTTTAATTTAATTTAAATAGCTACATTGGCTAGTGGCTTCCACATTGGACAGCCCATATTTAAAATGATGGCATAGACCTGTATTTGTTGGCAATAAAAATGTCCATAATTTATTGCTTAGGTAGGTTGTCTAGAGAGTTACTTATAAAATTAACTTCTTTGTGTGTGTGCATGAGTGTGTGTACATGCATGTGTTACCTGAGGACTCCACACCAAAATGTCATCATTGGATAGTGGCAATATGGATGATTTTTGCTCTTTTCTGTAAAATTTTCTGTACTGTCTGAGGTTTTCAAACAAGATTGTAATATTTTTATGTACAGAAATGTATACAACTGTTTTCATTTTAAAAAATAAAATTGTTCAAAGACAGTGCTTTTAACACTGCAGGAAAACTGCTGATGTTATTGCAAATTGATAAAATTATCCTGGAAAATATTAAATAGGTGTGTAACTCAAGAATGTATCCTAAAATAACTCTCAAAGAAGGAAAAAAGATTTATTCAAAAAGCCTGTCCCTAAGGAATAATTATCCCAAATGATTTTGCATCAAGTTAATTTTAACCCTCTTAAAATGTGTCTATAGGTTATAACAGAAAGTGAAAAGGCAAACATGTTAAAAGCTGATTTAGGATAGTAGTAAGTTATTTTTTTAATATTTAAATACTACTCTCTCAGTAAATAAATCTTTGTAGGAGAGCTAGTGCATTGAAAGGATAAGCAGCATTAAACACTGAAAAATAATTTCCTGGTCCTCAGTGACTCAGCACAATGGAGGGTTATCAGTCATCCACATCCCAGACCGCTGCAGGTGGAGCAGAAGGCTGGATGGCTGTCTTCTGAGTGGGGACTCTTTCCATCCCTCAGCCTCCACAGTCACCAAGGAAGAGAGGAGACAGCATGGAGGATCAGGCAGGGAATTTGATGGCCAGGTTTAGAAGTGGCTTATGTCACCTCTGTCCACATTTCATAGACCAGAATCCAGTCACATGATCTAGCCCTAGACCCAACCGCAAGTAGTGCTGGAAAATGCAATCTTCCTCTATGTCCAAGAAGAAGAATGGCATCAGGGAGTATTCTAGCCAGTCTCTGCTAAACTGGTCATGTCAAACCAAATTAATTTGATTTCTTGATAAATTTATTAAGCAGGTTAATCATGTTGATGGATGTTGCTATCAGAGTGTCTAATACTACACCTGGGAATTTTAAAAAATACAAATGGCCAATGGATATATTAAAGTATGCTCAACATCACTAATCATCAGAGAAATGTGAATCAAACCACAATGTCACACTCATTAGGATGGCCATTATTTAAAAAACAAAAGATAAACATATACCACTCATGTATTGATGGGCACTTGGGTTGTTTCCACATCTTTGCAATTGTGAATTATGCTGCTATAAACATTAGAGTGTAGGTGTCTTTTTTATAGAATGGGCACTTTCTCTAAGTATTTTATACTTCCATAAAGAGTTTAGGGAAAAAACCTTGCTTGCAATATAGATAAAAGGATCAGAGAAAATATACATTTAGGGCCTATAACAGTGGATGGTATTCACAGTAGGCATTTTATGAAAAGTTGCTATTATCATCATCATCCCACAGAAAGTTTTGGAAGATCTAAATAGACCAAGCTCTAAGCTACCTCGGGGCAAATCTCACTCTTCAATTTGATTTTTAAGTTCTTTTAAGCATCTAGCATAATGCTGTATTTACAGTATTCACTAAAATGCTTATTGACTGGGTGATTTTCTAATTTAGGGCAGTATTCAAATACCCAGGTTGCATTTGGACACTCTTGTTTTCTGTCCACTGTACCTCTCTTTCTCATACTTCATTCGTTAAACTGCTCTTCTGCAGATTCTCTTAATCATTGTTTGATTTATAAAAATCAAATTACTACTACAAAAATAAATAATTAAGAAATAAAACAAAAGACAGGTATTGGCAAGGATGTGGGGAGATTGGAACCCTTGTGCACTATTGGTGGGAATGTAAAATGGTGCAGCCATTATGGAACACAGTGTGGAGGTTCCTCAAAGAATCGCAAATAAAACTACCATATGATCTGGTAGTCTCACTTCTGAGTATTTATCCAAAAGATTGAAATCAGGATCTCCAGGAAATATCTGCACTCTCATGTTCATTGCAAACATTACTCACAATAGCCAAGATGTGAAAACAACCTAATTGTCCATCAAAAAGACAAATGGATAAAGAAAATATGGGTTAGCCTTTTTTAAAAAAAAGAAGGAAATCCTATTGTTTGTGCCAACATGGATAAACCTTGAGGACGTTATGCTAAGTGAAATGAGCTAGTCACAGAAGAACAAATACTGCATGATACCACTTACATGAGGCACCTAAAATAGTAAAATTTATAGAAAGAGAGGCTATGAGGAGGGGAGACAGGGCGTTATTGTTCAGTGGATAGAACGTTTCAGTTATGCAAGATGTGTAAGTTCTACAGATCCGCTGTACAGCATTGTGCTCATAGCTAATAGTGTTGTACTGTACACTTCAAAAAATTGTTCATTGTTCTTAGCAAAATAAAATAAAATTATTTTTAAAAATACCTTCACATCCATCCTATTTAACATCATACTGGAAGTCCTAGCTAGAGCAATGAGACACTAAAAAACACAGAAAATTGCGAGCATAGTACAATAATGACACATGTTCCCACTACCCAAAATTGATCATTTTAATATTTTGTCATATAACATTTTGTTACAGTATCACATTGCATTGTACATATCACTCTGCACATTGCTTTAATCATAAATATATTTTTTTAATTTTTTAAATTTTTATTTCAGAATATTATGGGGGTACAACACTTTGGCTATATATATTGCCCATGCACTGCCCGTGTCAGAGCTACAATCATAGTCATCCCCCAAACTGTGCTCCCCACATCCATTCAGTGAGAGTAGTCCCATCCCCTCCACCCCCCTCCCGCCTGCCCGCCCGCTGATGAATATTATTGCCCTGTGTGATGTAAGTGTCGATCAGTTAGTACCAATTTGATGGTGAGTACCAGTGGTGCTTGTTTTTCCATTCCTGTGACACTTCGCTTCGAAGAAGGGGTTCTAGCTCCAACCAGGATAATACCAGATGTGTTAATTCACTATTGTTTTTTATTGCTGAGTAATACTCCATGGTATACATATACCACATTTTATTAATCCACTTGTGTATTGATGGGTACCTGGGTTGTTTCCACATCTTTGCAATTGTGAATTGTGCTGCTATAAACATTCGCAAACAGATGTCTTTATTATAGAATGTCTTTTTTTCCTTTGGGTAAATACCCAGCAGTGGGATTGCTGGGTCAAATGGTAATTCTACTTTTAATTCTTTGAGGTATCTCCATATTACTTTCCATAGAGGTTGTACTAATTTGCAGTCCCACCAGCAGTGTATGAGTGTTCCTATCTGTCCGCATCCCCGCCAACATTTGTTGTTTTGGGATTTTTTGATATGGGCCAATCTCACTGGAGTTAAGTGATATCTCATTGTGGTTTTGATTTGCATTTCCCTGATGATTAGAGAAGTTGAGCAATTTTTTATGTTTGCTGGCCATTATTTTGTCTTCTTTTGAGAAGTTTCTGTTCATGTCCTTTGCCCATTTTTTAATAGGGTTGTTTGATTTTTTCTTGTTGATTTTCCTAAGTTCTGTATAGATTCTGGTTATCAGTCCTTTATCAGATGTGTAGCATGCAAATATTTTTTCCCATTCTGTAGGTTGTCTGTTTACTCTAGTGATAGTTTCCTTGGCTGTGCAGAAGCTTTTTAATTTGATCAGGTCCCCTGTATTTATTTTTGTTGCTGCTGTGATTGCTTTGGGGTCTTCTTCATAAATTCTTTGCCTAGGCCAATGTCCATAAGAGTTTTTCCAATGTTTTCTTCAAGAATTCTTATGGTTTCATGTCTTAGGTTTAAATCTGTTCATTCCAGTTCATTTCTTTTACTTACAGTAATGTAGTTCATTGTATAAGTATACCACATGTTACTTAGCTATTTACCTATTACTGCATATTATGGTTATTCCCATTTTTCCCTATAACAATTCTGCAAGGAACATCCTTCAACATGTCTCCTTATGCAGATGTAAAAGGATATATGCCTAGAAGGGAAATTGTGTGGTCAAAAACACTCAATTTTTTTAAACATTATAAACATGCATAACTTGTATACATATATGAAGATGTAAAACACATGTATATCAAATTTGCAGATGACATAAACTCAGAAGGAAGACAGGATATCATAGATGACAAAAATCAATGTTCAAACTTTTCATAAGTGAGAATCCTGGGCCGTAACCAACAAGATGGAATTTAAGAAAGATAAAGGTAAAGATCTTGCATTTAGTTTAAAGAATTAAATGCCCATTGCAAAAAGACAGCAATATAACTTGATAGAAATATATCTGAAAAATGTCTGGGGATGTTAGTTAAACCCTTCTTTGCTGTGAGCCAAGAATGTGACAACATTTAGACCCAAAAAATGTATACAGATAGTCCCCGACTTATGATGGTTTGACTTACAATTTTTCTACTTTACAATGTTGTGAAAGTGATAGGTATTCAGTAGAAACCATACTTCGAGTACCCATACAACCATTCTGTTTTTGACTTTCAGTATGGTATACGATAAATTACATGAGATATTCAACACATTATTATAAAATAGGCTGTGTTAGATGATTTTGCCCAACTGTAGGCTAATGTAAGTGTTCTGAGTGTGTTTAAGGTACACTAGGCTAAGCTATGGTGTTTGGGAGGTCAGGTATATTAAATGCATTTTCGGATTATGATATTTTCAACTTACAATGAGTTTATCAGGACATAACCCCATGGTAAGTTGAGCAGTATCTGTATTTACACGGCTATATTCATAGAAGAAAAAGTTTTGGAGGTCTCACCTTTACCTTAATTCCACTCTACCAAGTCAGAACTATATGGCATGCAAATGAAACCAACCTATATTAACATAAGTGAAAACAAGAAAGCAATCACTTCACATGCTACACTGCAGACAGGATGGGGTTGGGGTAAGGCTGGGAGAACTAAAACCAGGGCTTCAAATGCTGCTGTGCCTACCTTTGTCCCTTTCACCATCTCTCATTGATGTGCCTCCCTGCCTGCCGCATTTACTCTTTAAGGCTTTAACTGCTCAAGGTTGACCATGGCCTCAAGTAGATCTAGTAGATTCTTATCTGTAGCTTCAATCCAGAAACTCCCAGGGGAAGTCTCTGCTTGGCCCAACACAGACAGGTCTTGTGTTCACTCCTCTGAGAAATCAGGATGGCAGCTGATCAATGGTCGGAGCAGGAGACGTACAACTCCTAGATAGCCTTAGGAGGATTGTAGTTGGCCAGGAAGCCACCTCATTTTATATCTTCCTTGTCTTTCATCCTGGAGTCACTGGGCATGTACTTATCTGCAAGCATATTTAATCACTTTACTTGCTTTTCTTAGGCACTTCTCCTGATTCTGTTAGTCTTAGGCTGTGTGTTCAATGTCACATAGACAATGAGTCCGAGATACTTAAGAGACAAGTAAACCAAAATGCACAATATTTTATTCATTATGTGATGTTTTTTCCCCATTGGTTTTATATTTTTAAGATTCAGCTCTGACTCAGGCAGAGCAAAGGCAATACATGTAACCTAAACATCTATACCCCCATAATACTATGAAATTAAAAAAAAAAGATTCATAAAAGTAGGATAGTTACTTATCTATCATGGCAGGTATCAAGAAACGTACTCCCATCAGCTGAATGGAGCCCTGGTAAATGACTGCAGCAGGTATAATCAGAATACCTGCTTAAACCATGTGCCTGGATCATTACCAAACTTGACATTTATTGAGTTCTGGCTGTGTGCAACCCTATAGGTGTGGGGCTACCATGAAGGACTTATAACCTCACAGGGCCAACCAAACCATGAAGAACCAGGGAAGACGGATCACATGCAGGTGAAAGACTTAATCGGCTGCTGGTTTCTGAGTAGTAGTTCCTGACAATCATCACATCTTGAGAGGGTGCCTCAATAGAATCAATAGAATCCAGACAAGAAAACGTTGTTTGGAAGAAGTGAGATTCCCAATAGGACATAAAGGACTAAAAGCAATTTGGTCAAAAAGAGGAACAGAAAGAGACCTAGGATATAGTCTAACATTTAGAGCATTTTGCTGGACTCTCTACATCAGGGGTCTAAAACCAGAACTAGGAGCAGAATCATCTGGAAATCCTAAAAAAAAAAAATTCAGGACCCTGGGCCCCAGCTCCAAAGATTTTCATCCAGTTTAGGTGAGTGCAGTTTTATGATTTATACTCTTAATAATAAGAGTAGCTGGTAATCTATAGCACTTACTATGAGGCAGACCCTTCTTCTAAATATTTTATGTATAATATTAACTCTCTAAATCTTCATTTTAACCATATGAGTTAGGAAGTGTTGTTATTATCCTTAATAATGTGGAAACCAAGACCCAGAGAGGCCAAGTAAATTGACTAAGGCCATGCCATACTGGAATTGGAACCCAGGCCATCAGCCTTCAGAGTCTGCTAATCACTTTGTTCTACAGATTCTCAAAAAAGATAAAATGATCACTATGAAGCTGTCTGGGTGATTCTGATGAATCCAGTGTTGGACCAGCATTTAGAAAACACTGCAGTGCAAAACATAAGAAAATTATCATGTACTAAGCATGACTTAAGGGTAGGGACACTATATGATTTGGTGCCCAGCATACAATAGGTACAGAATGTTGTTGGATATATTCCAAGCAAAAGGAGTCCTTGGAAGTAAGAATTTGTACAGGGAAGTCTGCTGGGCCTGCTACAGCAGAAAGAAAGCAGGGCAAATTGCATGACTCATACTATGTTTTCTGTCCCCATTAAAGGAAAATGCCAAGAATCAGAGAGTAAGAGATGCATCATTCTGACCCTACACTTAATGCCCTGCCCAGCCCCTTAAATTGTGCCTATTTATGCCCACATACTACCTTAATTATTTCATCCTTTTTAGAAACATCATGGAAAATTAAGAGGACATAAACCTCCAAGCAGTTGATTTCTCTGTTTGTTTAGAGCACAGGTAAATTGTTTGTATATGATAAATACTTATTGAATGGATGGAAGGATGGACAAAAGAGACAGGTAGTTGTCTAATAGTAGATCATTGTCCATGTCTCCTGTGGATTTGGCAGGACTAGCTCTCCCACTTGGAACATGCAATGTGGTGTTATGATTAAGTGTACAGTCTTTGCATCAGGAAGCTTAAGTTCAATCCTGCCTCTACCACTTACTAGCTATGTGACCTTGGACAAGTAACTTACACTATCTAAACCTCAATTTATTCCTTTTTTAAAGCTAGAAACAACAATAGCACTTAAACTAGACATATTATAACGACAGCATTTACCTGCAAATGTGTTGTGAAATAATGTACATACTAAGCACAATGTTCAAGACATTAAAAATGCTCAATTAATGGTAACTACTTCACAAGAAATAATATCAGATTTGGTTGCTTAAAACTAACTTGTCTTCCAATATCTTTTTGTGCAGAACTTTTAGGCATTATTTCTTCTAAAAGGCAAGCCTTTTAGAACATGAAAGGCAAATGGCAGGTTTTATTCAGATTGGCATGCAAGGAAGGAAGGAAGGAAGGAAGGAAAGAAGGAAGGAAGAAATATAAAAAGATAACATTTCCTCTTCTGAAAACCACTCCAACATTTCTTTATACTCATGTAACTCAAAAGGTTTAGCTACCAGTGATGAAGTTACCCAATTATAATTCTTAGCCAGAAAAGGAAACAGGCAATTTCTGAGAAAATGATTTGACTGTCTAGAAAGCCCAGAGTATTTAAATAGTCCATGTTCTAAAGAGGGAACATTTCAAGGTCATGAGCTAAGGACACCCTGACCAAAGAGCTCAGCTAATACAATATATCCCCAGAACTTAGTTTGTTTCTGGACATGCATATTTTTAATTCATTCATTTAAATATTTATTTTAGTGCATCAGAATCAATGCAGCACTTTGGAGTTAGACAAACTTTAATTTGAATCCCAGCTCCAACTTTTAATTGTTGCATGGTCTTGGGCAAATTTTAAGCAACTGTACACCTCAGACCTCTTCATGCACAAAGGGGAGGTGAAGATGTCAGGTTTGGTATCCACATGTTGGGATAATTGAACAAGATCATACATATAAAGCCCTCCATTCAGGACCTGGAATGTAGTAGGTACTCTATAAATATTGGCTATACTTATGTCTCATGGATATTATTATTTCCCAAATATTTCCTGTTCACTTCCTTAAGGAAGTACCTAATACTTTTGAGCATCAATAGAAACTCAACATAGGCTGTGGATGGAGCAGGGAGAGCCCTAGGCTTTTGCTTTGCTCAGAGGCTCCCCAGAGCCCACCCAACTAAACAAAATCACCACATATTTCTCCCCATCTTAATTTTTCTCTTGTTCCACACCCTATGACTGGGTGATTTTCTTTATCTATCTTTGCCAAAGTGCCTTCAGGCCTCCTCCCCTCCCTTCACACAGAAGTCCTTAAAACCTTCTCTTTTCCTAGCTGCCTTCACCTCCAACTAACTGGAAGTGAAGAAAGGTTCCCCTTTCTTCCTCTAACACTGATTTTTCAACTTGTAATTTCATTTCCACAAAACCACTTGCACTAATGTTATACACAATGTAAATAATTCATTAGAAATATATATTTGTTTGATGTTTATATACTTGCAGCATGTCTGCAGAGTCTATTATATCAATCCAGGAAATAACAGGACTCTGTCACCGAAAGTGAATGGAAAATTTTCCTCTTTAAATGGGAAAAAAATTAAGGGGCATGCAGATGAGTCTTGGAAGTACAGAATGCTAACACATCAGGGGGACTCTAAAATTTATATATTTTAACATTCTCAGTTTATAAATGTAGAAAATAAGTCCCAGAGCATTATAACATGGCCATTGCAGGCCTTGCAGCAT
The DNA here is from genome assembly GCA_023783475.1 of Daubentonia madagascariensis. NCBI lineage: Eukaryota > Metazoa > Chordata > Mammalia > Primates > Daubentoniidae > Daubentonia > Daubentonia madagascariensis. Next base: position 10,921,331 of record JAKFHU010002250.1, on the reverse strand, counting down.
TCTGGAATTTAGAGGCTCAATGCTGAGGAGGAAAAAAGATAGAAATGGCAAATTCAGGTATATAGGTATATATTTAGTGGCTAAAACACAGGATGAAATGCAGAAAAATCACCACCATTATAATCACAACAACAATCAGTAATAATGGCTACAATTTGTTAACAGTGGTCTTGGCAAAGTGCTTTATATTTAGGTAGAAAGATAATCACGGGTAAGACCACATAAGATTGAATAACCCAGACTTTGAAAATTGTGCCAGTGTTTGATGACTCTGTGATGTCTTGTCTGACCATAGGGCTAGACCATACTGATATGAGAGAAAGTGGAATTTCTTCAGAAGAGAATGGATATTGCCACTATAAATCATTTTAAGAAGTGTTTCACCCTGGGCAGGAAATATCTATACTCCTTTGGTAGGTCCTAGACCAAAGCAAAGAAAAATCTTCCTGCCCCACTCTGGCAACAAGAACCAGTTTGGGTTGCACTACAGGAATGGAAGATATCTAAATCTCTCCCCAGTGGTGTGAGAAGGTACATGGAGCCACATGGGAGCAGGCCAGGAATAAGGCTCATTTAGGGACCCCAAAGAGTAAAATCTTATGCCATGTGTAAGCTGTCCTCTGTGTTGTACTTCAGCCCCAGTGTCCCTGGGCCTTCATGACACTATTTGCAATTGTGCTCGAGGGAGTTAGGGAGACAACTGTGCCCTTGCTTGGGAGAAAGCAGCATGAACAGAGCATGCCTTTTCATCCAATGTCAGGGCGGAGGGAGAAGAAGACACATTTCCTAGTGGAATAACTGTCTCAGGAGAGACCCTCAGTTTTATAACACCTGCTGTTATTCTAAAATTCACATTATTTAAAGGACTACTACCCGCAAATGTCTTGTGCTTGGAGAAGCCTAGGGAAACAAAGTAAAAGGGAAAGGGCTCCCCTATACAGTTGAGTGGAGTTGAGAGAAAAGACCAACCAAATGAGTGGAGAACTAAGAGAAATAGAAAAATTGCAACTTCAGGGAATCACAGCAAGCGGTGACCAGGAGATGTGTCTGTCCTGTGGGAATTCCTGCAGCTGCAGGGGCAGGGATGTGCTGGATTTCCCACCCCACATGCAATGGCAGGTTGGGACATTTTCATCTGGAGATTAAAGGACAGGGCACCTCTACACATTTTAAAGATTTATAGACATGATGTTGGACATCTGCATTATAGGTGTGTTATCTCAATTCTTGCAACAATTCTTTGGTCTAGTAATTATGTCCTTCATTTTTAGATGAAGAAATTGAAATTCAGAGAAGATGTATAACTTTCCCAAAGTTCACTTATTTTTCCTTCCTGCAGAGCTTGTGGTTGGCATTTTTGGTCACCTCACATAGAAGAGGTACCCAAATGTTTCCCACCTCTCACCCAAGCCCAGATAATCCCCAAATAGAGCTAAGTCATCACTACCTTACTGCCTTCTCCACCACGACCAAGAAGGAAACATAAATTGGGAACTAGATTTGAGTATTTCTTGATATCAGAGAGGGGCAGAATGGTGTGATCCATGGTGAGTCTCTCCACCAAGCAGAGGTGCTGCTTCCTTGGGTTTCTCAGCCCACATCTCAAACCCATGTCAGCTGTGGCTGCACACAGAGTGCACAGAGCTGAAGTGTGCAATTTAGGCATGGCAGCATCAGCGCTCTGTCACCATCTCCACACCTGGCTGCAGAAATCCCCAGGACAGCAACTGTGAAAGGGTCTTGGGAATCCAGAGAAGAAAATTCTACATGCATACCACAGTTTACAGAGAGCTTGACACCACATGGAGATCTGGGTTTAACCTATGGATGGAGCCCTGTGGGAGTGGAAGAGGGACAAGCAATATCCTCTGGAATCCAGAGGCTAAGAAAATTTGATGTCCCCAAGCCTAAGCCAAGCAGAGTGAAGAATGGACAGAACTTCCCATGACGCAGGGGCGGGGGAGATTGGTGGGGGGAAAGAAGAAAAAAGAAAAGAAAGGAAACTGCAGGCCTGAATGGCTTTAGTGGTGAATTCTACCAAATATTTAAAGAAGAATTTAAACCAATTCTACATTGCTTACCAACTCATTCTATGAGGCCAGCAATATTCTAATACCAAAACCAGACAAAGACACTTCAAGAAAACAAAAATACAGACCAATATCTCCCTTGAAAATAGATGCAAAAATTATTAACAATATTTAGCAACAAAATTATAAGGTCCAACAAGGCTATTGATCCAAAGGGGTCAGGGAAAAGGAGAAAATTCAGGAAAGAGGCAGCAAAAGGACATGTGGGGAACTCAACCCAAAGAAGGTTTGAAGCAAATGGTGGATGGCAGTGCCTGGAAGAATGTCCTGAGTGATCCCAGCCAGTCTTTCTCTAAAGGGTCCCTGCAGCCTAGTCCATGGAGATTCTCAGGTTGTGCTACCTATGAGACAGGGATCCCAGTGTACATGATTTACTGAGGAACTACTATCCTGGAAGAACAGACAAGAATAGATAAAGGAGTGGGGGAAGAAGGGTAAGGAAGGGTGAGAAATATGGTAAGGATGTGGTCCCAGATAGTCTGTCCTTGAACTGATCCACAAAATTATCCCACCTCAAGGCAAGGCGCTGGGCATGATTTGTGCCCTGTATCAGTCAGCCATTGGATATCCCTGGGAATTAGAAGGTGTCAGCTCCCCATATCCCTGGGTGACACAGATCCTGTAAGCCGAGGATAGGTCTCTGCAGGAGTCCACTGTTATATGCTGTTGGCTGCAGCACTCCCTCACTGCATCTGGGGGAATGGGTGTAGCAGATGTAAAGGGGTTTAGGATGTGGCACCAACAGCATCCACCACGGAGGACTTCAAGGCAGCCACCCCACCAGGACAGCTGGGGTCTGAAGTAAGCATGGTAGTGGAGGTGGTTAGGAGAGGATGAGCTCAGAAACTATTTACATGGTAGAATCAGGAAAACATGTAGCTGATCGCATATGGGAAGCAGGGGTGGGGGGAGTTTGGATAATGGATGTAAGAGGTATAGGGTCATACTCATGCCCTGGGGAGCTGGAGGAAAAATGAGGCCATTGTCAAAGATGAGGAAAGTGAGGAAAAGAGCAGGATTTGGGGGGAGATATAAATTCAGTCCCAGGTATTTCATTTTGAAAAGGGCATCAATGGCTTGTGCATAGCATACCTGGAGTTCCACAGGAGTTTCAGGGACCATCTACAGGACAAGGGTGGGGCCAGGGACAGAGGAACAGAGACAGCCAAGTGCAGCCCTGGCCTCTCACGCTGCCTGTGCCAGAGCAGCTCTGCAGACCCTGAGGAAAGGGCTAAAATACAGGTAGTATGTTGAAAGATGACCCCAAGGAGCACAGATGGAGATAGTGAAAACGGAAAGGGAGAAAGAGCCCCAAGGGTGTATTCACAAGTGACAGGTAGATGATCTGAGGACAGCAGGGGCACAGTCTGTTGGAGACCCTTTGACCAGCGTGTGGCACTCATCTCAAATGTTCCCCCGAGGGACAGGAAGCTGGAGTATGTTTCCACTGTGTCTGTAACTTCACTGGTTGAGGGTGACCCTTCTACTCCACAGCACCCTGAAATTCAGCTGAGAGCCTTTGCAGAAACTGCAGAAGGAAACCTGCGGGACAAGAAGCACACCTCAGCCACTGAACCCCAGCTGGGCCACACAGCCTGGAGCAAGGCATGCATGGCTCGTGCCCCTTTGCTCCACTCTGTTTCATAGATTGAATTTCCATGTAGGACTTTTTTTTTAAAGGGAAGATCTCCTCTCTAGAACAGGCCAGTCAATAGTCCTATAATCAAAAGTCCACAGCAGAAGGCACTTTGAACGTGCAGCTATTGCCTCCTCTGGTCTTCCTTCCAGTTCTCTGTGTACAATTAATAGTGTACTCTAGGGACATACCTCCCATTATCTGGTCTTGGTAAAAAGGGACAATGGCAGAAGCAGAATAATCTCTGCCATATCGATTTCCTGCACGAGCTTCTCTGTGCCTCTGGGGAGACACCACTGCTTTCAGTGCCTATTAGCAGTTGTGTCTTTTAACTCCCAGTCAGGACAGCAGTGTGAGTCCAACAGAGGCTCTGGCTCCAATTACTCCGCCAGCACATAGCTTGGCTGAACTGGAGCTCGCAGCTCCACATGCTGCAAATTGCACTTTCCACCAGCACAGGGACAAGCAAAGAAGGGCATTCAATAAAGCTAAAGCTACAGCCTGGTGTGGCAGGGAAGCAGGAAGGACCCATATACCAATTAGCCAGGCGGCTGTGGCCATCAATCAAGAGTGACCTGGGTGCCCAGCTTGTATGTCCATCCTGGACCCTGCCACAGAAATCACACTGAAAACCTGTTCCCAGAGAAGGCTTAGGACAGCTAACCCTGCAAGTGGCAAAGGCTATCATTCTAGCAAAGTACTTCAATCCCACAACCTGGAGAGGAAGGCCCATACAACCAGCATGGTATTAAAAATGTGCACTACTTTTAGGAAATAATTCTCTGCTTGCATGCATTTCTGGGAAATTTTTGGCAAAGACTCTTACCTTCTGAACGAAATTGGACATGGAAATGACAATGAAACATATTGGATATTTATCACCTTCTTTAGAGATGTATAGCTATCTCACTGTTGCTGAGACAGGGGTCCCTGTCAATAGTTTAACATTTCTTTAGGTTGGCCTAATGCCCAAAGGGAAGCAGTAATAATCTACCACTTATTTGTGTTTGGTAAAAAATTTTACAATGGCAATTTAGTTCAGTACTTACTGTAGTCCTTACTACATTCTTTGTATAACAGACAACATCCCTGTTAATTTGTGAAATGGTATTAACCTGCACTTTTCCCACTGTTTTCAATGCTTTCTCTTAGACCTCAGAAACATACCCAAACCTACGTTCTCCTGAACCTGTATTTTAGCCCTTCTACTGAGAACATTCATTAGAGCGCTGTAACATAGTGCTTCAGCGCAAAGCTCTGGAGCCGAGCTGCCTGGGTTTGATTACTGCCCTGCCATTTATTGACCATGAAACATTGGGCAACTTACATAACCTCTCTGAGCCTTAGTTTCATCATCTGTTAGATGAGGACAATAGTACCTACCGAATAGGACTGTTGCAAGGCCACTTAGAACCATGCTTGGCACAAGTGCTAATTTTTATCTCTTATTACTGAGGCTACTCTACTTCTAAGATCTTTACCTCTTGCTCTCGTGGTCACAGGTGTCATCATAAAAGTGCCCTTGAACTTTGTCAAGACCTTAGAAGCTGCTCCATGAGTGGCTGATGCAGAGTAGTTGGAGCACAGGAGCAATGAGCAGAGTTAAGATTTCTGGGAGGCCAGTAGGAGGGTTAGAATGTACTTCAAAGTGCACAACAGTCCACAGTGGAGGTGTCCCAGAGCACCCATCCATGGAGCAAATGAGCTCTGGCTTCCGGAGGGAGGAGTGCAGTTGTCAACAGGTGACAGCAAAGGTGGTAAGCATGACTCTGGACCGGTCGGGCTAGGCAGGACCCAGGACAGCTAAGACTGCTTTGTGGAAACCACTGTGGGGTCTGAGGAGTCATCTCAGTAATGAGGCTCTGCACTTTTCTCCTTCTCCCCTTCCCAGTTGGACTCACCCCCACTTAGCCATGTTGCTCCCAGTCTCTGCTCTCTGGGAAGGTCTGGGTGGATCTGGAACCTGGGAAGGCAGGCCGGTTGTTCGGTGCCTGGACATTTCCCCTTTTATGACTCCACATTTCCAGAAGCAAGCCCACTGTTCAGCCTTGAAAACAGCTGATCATGACAGGGAATTTATGACAGCCCAGCACAGACTAAGAAAACATCTTAGAAAAAGAATATCTGGAATGTTCACAAAATGCTGAAAAAGGAGTCCTCATCAATAGGGTACTTGCAGGGGTTTTTAACTTCTTGGAAAATGAGGTTTTTTTGCAAATGAAACCTTACATAGGGCCCAAGGTATCAAATCACCAAGTGCCAGGCTTTCCTGTGGAAGGGGAGTTTTAAGGCACATGGCTGCTGAGGCACCCCCGGGGACAGCGCCGTCTCCGAGGGACAAGCTTTGGAGAAAATGGCTCTAGTGCATGTGGGACGATGCAGGGAGGCAGGGAGCCACCCTCTCAGAGTCCCGCTCTTGGATGCAATCCCCGCGTTTCTATAGCATCTCTCTCTTCGTTGACATTCTCCTCTCAGGCCACCTGAAAAGTCACACAAGTGCTAGAAGATAGGCCAGAGGATAAAGGCCTTGAAGAAAACTGAGCGTGACACCTAATGTGAAATTGAGGAGCAGAATGGAAAAGGGGAAAGTGCAGTGGGAAAGTGACTGGAAAGTGGCTTTGAAAAATTCTGATGTCAACTTACAAACCAAATCACTTGAAGCAGAATCTCTGGGGACAGTATACAGTCCCAAGCTGCAGAATTGCTCGCTGTTTAGAAGTTGTTAGGGAGGTTGTGTGTGTGTGTGTATACTATATATGTAATACATATAACACACTATGTATAGTGGTATTACACACATAGATGCATACACATATATATACAAACATAAAATATGTGTGTATGCATGTATTTGTGTGGGTATGTGTGTATATATGTATCTCTTCTCTCTCTCTGTCTCTGTCTATATAATATATGTGTGTGTGCGTGTATCCAAAACCTGAAAAAAAGAGAGAGGACTGCATGTCTTTTTCAGTGTCACACTACAACATCGTTTCCCAGGTTCACCCAAAGGTTATTTAATTACCTAGGTGAATATGCCTCTGTTTGACCTTTTCCTTGCTATTGATTAGAACTCAGACACTGTTCCAAGTTAACCTGCACATTTTTATCCAGTGCACATGCAAATGATTTCTGTCCAGTAATAAGGATAACCCCTAAGGTTATGGGTATATCATCCTGTGGCATATTATGCTGTTGGGTATCTCATCTAGCAATCTATCCCTAATTTAGCAATGTTAGTATAACATTCTTTTTTCATTGTCTATAAATACCTAGTTCCTCTATTTTTCCCTGAATTAGCTTTACCATATTTTGATTCTGTCATTAATGAACTGAATACATTTTGACATGAGTTCATTATATTTTGCATGAGTCTTTTTTTTTAACTTTTTGAAAATTATACTTTGAAAGGAGGCAGCCACTTACATACTCTCCATCAATGCCCTTAGCTTGCCTCCAATGCCTGCAACCTCTAAAGAAAACTTTTCCAAACAGCTTCTCTGTTGCTGGAAATTCCCATATTGGTAACTTATTGCTGAGTTATGTCTGCCATGTCATAACACCTTAGGTGAATGGAGAACCAGACGGTCCGGTCGGGTACTCATCTTTGATTGTGGGAATAGAACCATGGAAGGGTATGTTTTGAAGAAGTAGCAAGAGTCAAGAAAAGCAATATTATTTAAGGGAGAGGGTGAGGAGGTAATCAAGGAAGGGAGAGAGCAAATGTGATGGCTGGAACACCTGAGGATGGTGGAGGGGGAGAAGTGCCTCAACTGAAAAGGTGATGGACACAGGAAAAGTTAACTACCCACTTTGCAATTTTGGCCTAGGTTAGACTGGTCCTATTATAGAAAGATGAATGAATGAAGGAATGAGGGAAGTAAAATAGATTTAGATGGCTAGAGACTGGATCAAATAGCCTGTATCGATCTCATCTTCCAAACATGTCTAACCCATTGGTGCTGCATTGCAGGTGGCTTCAGGAAGAATGCCTGCCACGTAGTGTGTGCTCCACCCATATTCAGGGCCCAAAGCTGGACACAACAATCATTGACATTGTCTTTTCCATTGACGATGACCTTGACAAAGTCAAGGCTGGTTCAAAGGAATCATTGCCTCTCTTTGGAAATTCACTAGCCTCTCTGTAGGACCACTGTCCTACTTAATGACTGTATGCTGTAGTGTACCATGGAAAGTCACCCTACTTCCTTCTTTGCAATAGTCAGGAGACCTTATTTCCCATTACATTAGCTTCTGAGAGACTCAACTGAGTAAGCCAATTATAGATTGGAAGTCAGGGATATGTCCCACTCCCATCCCTGACATGGGCTAAAGTCAGCATTTTTCAGATAGTTCATCAGCAATACTAGGACCTTTCCAGCAAGGTCACTGTACCACTAAAGGAATCATGTGTGCAAGTGCCCCCAGCCAGACTGAGTTAATTAAACATGAAGTAATCAGAGATAAGAAAAAGCCACAGGAGTTATAAAAATATACACATCAGATACTTTACCCAGGAGGAAGGGGAAGTTTACTGGGAGGTAAAGGGAGTGTACCAAAATGATAAGAAAAATGAAGTAGAGAACGAAATGAAGTTAAGATAAATAATAGAATAACCTTTTTCTACTATAAAAGGAATAAGAGATCGACTAAGGACTCAGCCTGGTTTTGCCAAGTTAGGAAAGAAGGTCACTTGCCAGAGGAGTTGGATATTACAGAAAAGATGGATGAATGCGTCTTTTCAGTGTTCACCAGGGAGGAAAATACACTGTGATCCAAGGAAGAAGGATTTTCCTTAAGGAGGAAAAATCAATGGTGACAACCACTGGGAAAAGAATGTCTCCAGGAGGAAGAGAATCTGGAAGTTCATTTAGAAACACTCAAGCCAGGAATTCCCAATGCTCCCAAGGAGTAAGAGAAGCAGTTATGGGTTATGGATCAGTGAGAAAGACTCTCACCCTCTGAGTCTCAATTCCCAGAGGTCAGGGACCAGGCACCTCCCAGAGAACAAGCCTTCTCATAATGGTGTTAGGACCTCATTGGTAGAGCTGAATATCAAAGCTGGATATAAAATCCCTTCTTTATTGCCAAGTTCCATCACCTCTTTCTCTATTACCTGCTCATTCTGGGAGCAGAGTTGGGCTGAACACTTGAGGAGAACTAGTCAGGAAGCTGGGAATAAGACCTTTTGCCAAAAGCCTGTGTTTTCAACTTTTATACCCAGCTTGGCACCAAACCACCATTTCCTGTTTACTCGGACCCTATTAGGCCCCAGCACTCTGCTTCAGTGACTGATGTTGAGAAAACTCATGAGCCATCAGGAAAGGATCACATTATTTCTTTACCTCACACCATATAGAAAAATAAATTCTAAGCAGACTTTTTTAAAAACCATAAAAATATTAGAAGAAAATAGCAAATGTTGGAAATCACTTTTCCACCTGTGGACCAAGCCTCAGAAAGAAGGAAGCAAAACGTTATGCTGTAGATGCTATGTGTACCTGGCTTAGGGCCCCAGGATATTATTTCCCTCGGGAGTGCAATGTGCTAGTTTCCGTGGTTAAGTACTGCTGCAAAAGGTCCTCTAAGCTGTGGTCCCCAACCCTGATAGCGGTTCATGGCCTGTTAGGGACCGGGCTGCAGTGCTCCGCTTCCCCTCCTTCCCCACCCCCGATCTAGTCCGTGGAAAAATTGCCTTCCATGGAGGGGGTGGAGGGTGGCGGGTCTATATTTACAGCCAGTGGCTCCCCATCGCCCACTCATATCCCAGCCTGAGTTCTTCCTCCCCCACACACTGCATCCCCAACCCCATGTCCGTGGAAAAATTGTCTTCCATGAAACCCTGGTGCCAAAAAAGTTGGGGACTGCTGCTAAAGGACTGCCTCCCAGGCTAGCAGTTCCTGTGAGCTGCTTCTCTAACCTCTCGAAGCTGAGGCTGTATCTAACCAGAAACCACATCCTTGTGTCTTCCCCTTTCCCATCTGAATTCCTTCACTTCACTTAACAGTTTTCTCCTGAGAGTATTTCTCTAATAAATCACTTGTATACAAATCTCCACTTTAGCCTCTGCTTCTAGAAAACTCACCTATGACACCTGACCTAATTAAATTAAAATGTAAATTATTATTATGTGGAAATATACCATAAACAAATTTTAAAAGTTTTTATTCATGTATGTATGCATATACATGTGTGTGTGTGTGTGTGTGTAGATGTACATTGATGTTATAGGCTGAATTGTGCTCTACCCAAAATTCTTACATTGAAGTCTTAATCCCAGTACCTCAGAATGTGACTGTATTTGGAGATAAGGCCTTTAAAAAGATAATTCAGTTAAAATAAGGCCCTTAGGGTGGGTCCTAATCTCGTTTGAGTTATTGATGTTCTCATAAGAAGAGGAAATTAGACACACAGAGAGATGTCAAGGGCCCCCACGCACTGAGGGAAGACCAGTGGTCACAGTGAGGTGACCATTTACAAGCCAAGAAGGGAGACATCAGGAGAAACCAAACTTGCTGATACCTTGATCTTAGATCTCTAGCCTCCAGAACTGTGAGAAAATAAATTTCTAACGTTTAAGGCAAGCAGTATTTTGTTATGGCAGCCTGAGCAAACTAATACAATCTCTATACAGATACACAGGTATCTTTGTCTCTCTCTGACACATACACATATGACAAAACATTTCAGACATAAACAAAATAAATAAAGAGCATCCATAAGTCTTCAAAACAAAAATAAAAATGAACAAAAGTCTTATGTAGACAATTTATTGAAGAATAAATCGAATGCCAATAAATATCCAAAAAGATGTTCTGCTTCATCACATCCTCCTCTGGGGCTGCATCTGCTCCATGGACCACACCCTGTCTCCCTGCCACTCATTATGCCCACACCAAGTGCATCAACAGTTCTGTGCACAAGGTAGGCACTAAATAACTATTGGTGACAATGTAATAGTGTTCGGAGGTGGATAGAAAACCATTTTTAAGATAATTCAATTCAAGAAGCTATGGTAATGGTTTTGAAAAATCATAAAAGAGGAAGAACAACTAGTTGTAGTAAGCAAAAGAGAAAACTGTTCATTACAAGTAATGAAAGAAATGCAAATCAAAAGACAATGGGGTTACTTTTGCAAGTTTGCATAAAATATATAACCAAAAGCTAGAAAGCTTTGCTACCTCGGGTGCAATAAAATGTATTTTCAGTTTGCTGGTGGCATTGTGAGTTGGTAAAATACAATTTGGCAACGCATTGCTAGTCATAAACCCTAAGGAGTAAGTCAAAATATGGAAAACACCATGTGAAAGACAATGCCTACAATCATGGTACTTATGATAACAAAAAATCAGAAATACCCCCAAATGTCCAATAATAAAGGAATCGTCACATAAATTTCAGGACATTCACTCAAGGGAATAATATGCAGATCCTAAAAATGCCAATATAAAGACCAAATACCAATATAAAAATTAACACAAATGCACAAATTAGGATATAAAATTACATATGCATGATCATTATAGCTGTGCAAACACATGCAAATAAAGAACGAATAAAGAAAAAAACTGTGTTGTTAGGATTTTTTTATTCTTCCTTTTTCTCTATTTCAAACTTTCTAAACTTCTGTATTGCGCATTTCTTGAAAAACTAAAATTTTATTGAGGAAAACAAGGCATTCACATGCATATGATAAACGAAGTATGGACAATGCCTGCAATTTGGAAAAAGTGAATTTGGACATAGGAATCCCAAAATAGATAAAGACTTAGATATTAACAAGAACAGCTGACACTTCCTGAAATCTTGCTAAGTGCCAAGATTGTGCTCGGTGCTTTACAGGAATTGTCCCAGTTGGTCCTCCAACAAACCAGTGAGGTAGATGTGATTATCTTCCTCATTTAACTGATGAGAATGTGAGCCCTAGAAAGGTGCAATCCAAGTTGCATACCGTTAGCAAACGGTTGTCACAAAGGTAGCTAGCTGCCCCCCAAAATGCATGCCTTCTCTTCTACAGTGCAGAGTTGTTGCTGGGAAGTAGCTGCTGAGCCAGGGACATTTCCCAGCACTTTTTCTTCCCCTTTGTCCTCTCTCCTGCATCCAGGTGGAGCCATCTTCCTAGAAGGCAAACAGCACATCCTGTGCCCTGCCCTCTGCAGCGCACACACTGATCCATGCAAGAGAATCAGGTCTACAAATGAGTCAGAAGTCTGAAACTAAAGTGAGCAATTAACTGAAATAATTACTTTTATTTTTTATAAAAATGATATTAAAAGGTGGCAATACCATTCCTCACCAATTCAACTGCCAACATTGAAAAAAATGTTACTTCCCAGAATTGAAGAGAATGCCAAGAAATGGGCAATTTCTTATCCTGCTGGTGAAAAATAAGTTGATGCTACCTTTTTGTGGGATGATTTATCAATATGTATCAAGACTTCAAGATCTTTAGAGTTCTGTAAAACTTTTGACCCAGGAATTCTTTTGGAAATTATCTTAATGAAATAATAAGGGATGCGAGTAAAGATATATAGCAATAATATTGTTTATCTCAGAAATTTTTATAATAGAGACTAGTAGAAAACACTTAAATATCCAGTTACAGAAAAGTGGAAAAATTTTACTTTGGCTACACAGTGAGTTACTATGTGGCTATTTTAAGTTATGTCACAAGAGAATATTTAACACCACAGAATGATCATGATACATTATACAGTGTGATTCCATTCTTATTGTGTTTTTAAACACATCTATATCAGGCATGAATTTGTTCTTTCCATGCAGGTGTAAGAACTATCACCTTTCTCTATATTTCTAGTACAGATGAAATCTGGCTTAGATAGAACCCCATCCCACGTGGCTGAAAGGAAGAGCCATGTCAGGGACAGTTAGGGCTTCCTCTCCCCACACCTCCCCTTGTACACATACACACCTTCCTTTGGATCTTTCTACTACGCTGGGGCTGTTGTGGTACCAAGAAATGAAAGAGATGCCTGTCTTTAAGTGATGGTCATTGTCTCTGCTGCCATAACACCTGAAAATACACCTTCATATTGTCAAGGGCTGCAGTTCTGGAAGGAAGGTGGAAAGAAGGTGCCCCTCATAGCACTGAACTTGTCACAGGCTCGACTATGGAGGCTTCTGCCACTGTTCTCAAAGCAGTGGTGGTTGGTGTTCCAAGGATTCACCACCGGAGCTTTTGCCACTGCTGGGGGTGCTGGGCAGGAGGGGTGCAGTCTCTGACCCTTGGGGCACCTGCCATCATTCTCTCTTCTCAGCCTGTCTTGGAGACGTCAACCCTCTTCTAGGATCACTCCATCTGTTACGGTTAAGCTCCAGTTTATCTCTCTCCGCCCCTTATAGGGTCATTCTGCCTTAATTCGACAATTAACCTAATCTTCCACATAAAGGCCTTGGTTGATTATTTCTTTAATGACCCCTCAGACTCAAATAAACTATCAGTGTCCATCCCTCAAATCCAATCCACATACGTATCCACCTTTACACTCAAAGACACCCCCCCAACCACAGATGATTTTAAACCTGAAAATTCAAAAGCATGAGTGGTTTTGTTTGGTTTTTTTCCTTTTCCCAGAGGTATGTGTATGTGTGTTTTGAGAGAAGAGGATAGAAATGGGAAGTGTGGAATGAGAGAAGGAAATTAATTATTTTTTAATTCTCTCTCACCTAAGAAGTGAGAACAAGTAAACAAACCTACCACATATGTGTTCATTAAAAAACCTAAAAGATGTTACTAGTGTTTTACTTTGAGTGCTGGGATTACAGGAAAATTCTTATTTTCTTCTTTGTGCTTATTATTATTTTCTAAATATTCTACCAAAAAAATTTGTTGTTTTATAATTTAAAAGAATGCAATTTTTTCACGCTATCTACTGTATTTTTTTCTTAATTCCTCTACCACCCTTCTTACTACGCAGACGTATTTTTAAAACAAAGAACAAGTAGAAAGCAATGAGAATTACTTTATTGAAGGGCACAGACCATGGCTGTAAAGGCATTTTGGAAAAAAAAAAAAAAAAACAGAAGAAGATTCCAAAAATGCTTCTAAAGTAGCAGCTCCACAGGAATCAGTGTGTAACTTTCTGAGGTAACTAAGCTAATGGTAGCATTGATTTGGGTTGTAAACATTTGAATTGATTGCTTTGCTTGTCTTGGTTTTAATCTTTTTCTCTCCCCCTAAAGATCTTCCAAACTTGATGCCAGTCTGGGAGTGTGCATCCACATTGTGAGTAAAAGTCGTTCATACTTAATATGTTTAGCCATTCCCCTGAGCCAATACACAATCCTATTAGAAGATAGGTTAATATATGGTCCCAAGTTCAAAAAAGAATTGCTATTCCTTCCATTTTTTCTATTTCAGGATCAGAGATGCTCAGAGCGCACACATCAAATAGAAATAGAGACGGTGATAATCCCACAACAAAGTCCAGCAGCCCCAGGCAGGTGCTGGGAATGGAGAAAATCCCAACCCCCCTTCCTGGACATTTTCCATTCTAAAAACATTTTATTTCCATGCTTTCTCCTTTTCATACTTTTTTCCATCTGGGCACCCATCCAGACTTTAAAATTCATATCTTCCTTTAAGAAATCTTTATCACAAAGCCATCATTGCCCTTGGCTTCAGCATAGATAAGTCTTAGATGTGTGATCAGAAGTGCTCTGGAAGGAGACAGGAGGTGGAGGGAAAACTAAAAGGATAATGAACAGTATGCAGCAACGTTTTCCTTATGTTGGTTTGATCTGATTCGGGAACACCTTGTGTTCATTACCAAACCCAGGGATTATTTCACACAGATGTATTCAAGGGGCTCTTGCCTTTTTGTCTATTTCTCAAGTTGCCTTCATCACCCTGAAATCATGACCAGGTTTTTTAGCAGGAAAAAAAAAAAAAGTCATACCTGCAGCAAGCTTGCCCAAGAACTGAGTTCATCTTTTCTTTTTGGCTCTAAGTTCAGGTCCTATTTCCTGCCTGGGTTCTGCATGTCCTTGTTTTACAGAGTAGATCCTACTCATATGGAGCTCAGAGAAAAAGAATGTTTGTACATGTAAGAAACTCAGAAAACAAAACTGTGTCCAGCAGTTCTTTCCCACTTTGCTCATCCAAAGACAGTCTTTGTATTGGCAGCTGTAGTCAATCTAGTACAGTGCTTAGACCATCGTCTTCCAAATTCACATTTTTCTAAATCTGAACTAATAGACTGCGGTGTCCCTGAGGGCTATGTCTTTAATTAATTCAATATTTTTTGAGTATTACTATATACCAAGCATTATACTTATTTATCTTTGTAATACCAGATCTTAGTCATAACAATCATACAATGACTGTTTGTTTTAGTAAATGTCTATTTCCCCACCTAGAATGTGAGCTCTAAGAGGTCAAGAACTTGGGTCTGACACTTCCTGGGTGCTTAAAATTTTTTGTTGAAATTAATTAACTAATTAGTGAGTTCATGAAGTAATCAACTCACACCAAAAAAAATTGTACCTGACAGTAGTGGGAAGTAGTATGTTTGTACAATGAAAATATTTTGGCTTTTGGAGTTAGACTTGGATTCAAATTCCAAGTTTATCTTCCCAATTTTGATGTCCCCACATATAAAAGGAAATAATATTATCTGATTGAATAATGAGGACTTAATGACTTATTGAACATGAAGTGCTTGGCCTATTTAATGAATATAAATATGTCTGGCTTTTTAAATGGGTTAAAAAAATGCTAGTTTCTCATCTTTATCTCCTATTTCTGAATCTCAGTTCACTATCTTTAAAATGATAATAATGCCTACTTCATCGTGGTGTTGCAGAGATTAAATTGCTGCAGAAAGTTCCTGCAAATATTATCTTTCTCCTCCTTATAATTCCTCCAATTTCATTACATGGCTAATGGGTGAGGCTGAAAAAAAGAAGTGGATTAGCCTTTCTTCAGGGTCTCAGTGCATGTGTTTCTTGTTCTTCAACCCTTCCACAGCCCACTGAGAGAGGAGGTTGTAACAGACTGGTTGTGCCCTAAAATTTATGCTTCTCTTTTTCTCAAGTCTAGAAGTCCCTGGGATTTAATACATGGATGCTCAGAATAAAACAATATTTTCCAGTCCCTCTTGCAGCTAGCTGTGGCCATGTAAATGAGTCCTAGCCAATGGACTGTGAACAGTACTGATGAATGCACGTCTAGGTCTTGCTTTTATGGGGAGGGACGTGTGTCCTTCCTTTCTTTTTCCCACTCCCTTGTCTGAGACTCAGACACAGTGGTGAGCCATCTTGGACAAGGTGGACAAGGGCACTAACCACTGGAAAGCAGACAACAAGATAACGGTATATGTCTCTGTCCTTTCCTGCTACTATAACAAATGTCTCAGGATTTTGATGTGAATTTGAGGAGGAGTATCTCAGTCTATGACTGCTGCTATTACTGTTAGACTGGGTAATTTATAAACAACAAAGATTTATTTCTCACAGTTCTCATGGCTGGGGAGTCCAAGACCAAGGTGCAAAGAGATCTGGAGTCTGGTGAAGACTTGTTCTTTGCTTCATTGATGGCAACTTCATGTTGTGCCCTCACATGGTGGAAGAGACAAGAGTGCTCATTCTAGCATCTTTTATAAGGTCACTAAGGGCACTCATGAGGGCGGAGCCCTCGTGACTTAATCATTTCCCAAAGTCCCTACCTTTAAATACTATCACATTGGGTATTAGGTTCCAACATATGAATTTGGGGAGGACACCGACATTCAGACCATAGCAGTAATTCAAGTCCCTTAAGCACGAAGAAATCACGTCAGCCCCAGAATGCTTATTTTAAGTTATGCAAATGTCTCTCTTGCTTAAGCCGCAGATATTTTGAGTCTTTGCTATTGCTGATGAAGTTAAATCTTATCTAATACAGAGGTATTAGGAGATCTGTGACTTTCCAGGCTTTACTAATGGCAAATCCTTACCTCAGGCACTTTTTCAGCTTCCCCTAAAGGGCTCTCAGCCACCAGGCGAGGCTGATCTGCTTGGTTGGTGCTGCCTGCCCACCCTCTTACTGGCTTGCCTACCCTAAACCTACAGGTTTAAGCTCCCACCTACATCATGGGCAACCAATCAGAACCCAAGCTAGCCTTGAAAGCCCCTTCCAAGGCCAACCTTGTCTATGATGGCTTCCCTGCTGAATGATAGTTCTCTGGGATCTCTCCCTTGTCTGAGCTTCATAGCAGCTGACTATATCATGTGTCATTTGGTTCCAGCCCCACACTGTTTTCTAGTCCATGGGTTTTCATTTTGTTTTGTTGTATGCCCTTCCTCTTTATATTAACAACAAACACATTAACAGCAAAAACCATGCTTTAGGCATTTTGGCATCTTTATCTAATTTTGGAAGTCATTTCTAATCATGAAGCATCATGCTCTGAACTCTAAAAACACTTGTGGACTTTACTTTAGTGATTTGTCTTCCTAAATTGTGATGTCCTCAAGTGTGTCAAAAAGTTTGTCGTAATAATCTCTGTATCTACAGCACCTGCTTCATGCTTGTACCTCAGTAAATGCTTATTGATGGATGGACAAATGAATCTGAGTAGCCCCCTAACATCTAGAATAATGCCTTGTACTTAATGCCTAGATGCCTCTGAACCAATGACTTAATGTGGGTGTTGCCAAGGAAGGAAGCTTTTTGATCTTTGGGTTTGGTACTTATATTAGCAAAAACACTTTCAATTGCAAACAATAGAAGCTTGACAAACTGACTTATGCAAAAAGGAATTTTAGTCTCATATAACAGGGAAGTGAAATGAGTACTTTCAGATATTGCTGGATCCAGACATTCCAAACAAGTCATCAGCGCCCTTTCTCTTTCTCTCTGCATGTCTTAGACATGCCTCTCTACGGTGTCTCTCCATGATAGCTTCCAGTAGCCCAACACTTAGCCTAGCAAACCCAGCAGCTGAACAAAAAATATGTTCCCTAATATCTGTATCAAAAGGGGATCTGGGAGTATTTTGATGGATTGGTCCAGCCTGGACATGTGTCCATTCTTGAATCACTATGGCCAAGAGGTTTGGGTATTTAACTGGACATATCTAGGTCACGTGTCCACCCCTGAGGTTGCAGGAGAGGGTGAACTGGGTTAGCTCCACACTAGCCCCAGAAAAGAGAAAGGTTATATTCCAGAAGAGGAGGGAAAGGATGTAAACAGACAAACCAACTTATGTCCATCACCGTCCTGTAGCCGATACCTCCTCCTAGACTCAGGCTGCTCAAAATTTTTGCCCGGGATCCATGTCATTCTAGATTTCTTCTTACCATCTTCTTGCCACTGTTATTATCGCACAGTCACCTTAAAGTGTTTCTTCAGTATCTCCCCTTGACTCTGCCCCTCCCTGCACTGCAAAGTGTAGTTGGTAGTTTATGAGACAGAAAGCCAGTGGGCATCCCAGGATTTAGGAAGCTGCTTTACCTTCTGACTACCTTGAATCTAGGGTCTGAGGTAACCTGAGCAAGTCCCTGGCAGTGTCACACAAGAGGACTCTGCTTGTAGGCACTCCTTTCTGACAGGAAAGAAATCCAGGCCCCATCAGCCTGTCAAGAAAGCACTTGATAACTACTCTAATCAAGTAATTTGTTTTTTTAGTTGAGATCAGAGTTGTTATCCAAAATCTCTAGAAGGCACTGGACTTCTCCAGCCACTGAAAAGATGGGCTCCTTGAACTGTACAGGAATCTAAATGTCACTGTGTTCTTAGTTTGACAAATTTGCCAGCACTTATTGAACATGGTTTATTCCCAACAGGAGAAAAGCTTCTCAACGTTGCACATTGAGAGGTTCAAAAAATAAATTCTTGATATAATTCAGCCCCAGAGCCACCCTACCCCTTTCCGGGCCCTTGCCTCCTTCTGCTAAATCACATCCATGACTTCTCTGAAATCTCAACCCAAGCCAGACTTTGTTCAAGACTTTCTAAAGCACTTTGGCGAGCCTGAGCTCTGCCTGTCTTCCTCTGCTTCTCTCTCTAGCTCTTTCTAGGGTACCTTTAACACTTCCCTGGTCTCATTGAGTTACTTACATGGACTTAGATCTTTACAGTTTGCAAATCATTTTTCCCAAACATTGTTGTATATGAGTGTCACCACAGCACTGAGAGATAAATATTACCATTGTGCTCTGAGAGATGAGGAAACTGAGATTAAAAGACTATTATATAACAGTGTAAGGTCACTTGGCTAGTAAGTGACAGACCTAGGTCTCAAACCCAGGTCCTCTCATTGCAAATCCCTTTTCATCTCATAACACACTATCTCTGATCATCCTATTTGATGATCTCGGATTGACTCCCCAGTACATCTGCAATCTTGAGGGCAGGAGACAGGTCTTTTTGCTTCTGGATTCTACCTGCAGAAAGCCTAGTACAGCTCTGTGTGTGTGATTGGTATTCCAAAATAATTTGTTGGCTGAGGGAACAGGCCGTCGGCTGTTGTGCTCCTTGAGAGCTGGGTTGTCTTGGGAATTCAGCCTTGCAGGCAGGATGTTATAGTCAACTCTAGAAAGGGAAACCACGTACTCACTAGCACCTGGAGGATGTACCCAGTAAAGCCTTCCTCTGGTACAATTGGTCATCCATGTATCCATTCATTCAACCGATACTTATATTCTGCCTTGAGGGACAGGTGCTGGCTATACATTGGTAAATAAAACAGACACATTCCAACCCTGGAGAGCTTACACCTTGTGAGGGTCTTAGAATCCAACAGGTATAATCTAATGAAGTCTTTATCATTCCCACCTGTATTCATTTTCTACTGATGAATAACAAATTACCACAAGCTTAATAGCCTAAAACACCACCCACTTATTAACTCACAGTTCCACATTTCAGAAACTGGGCAGACTTAACTGGATTCTCTGCTGACGGTCTCATAAGACCAAAATCAAAGTTTCAGCCAGGTGGGGTCCTTCTCTGAAGACTCTGAGGAAGAATCTACCTCAAAGCTCATTCTGGTTGTAGGCAGAATCTAGTTCCTTGTGGCTGTAGGACAGAGGTCCCCATTTTCCCACTGGCTGTCAGCTGGGTTCCCATAGTACCTACAGGACATACCAGGTCTTTCCCACACAGCCACCTCCATCTCTAAGTCTCTTACTTCCCCTTTTTAGTTAATTTTTTATTTTTAATTATTATGAGAACATAACCGTTGTATATATTTATAGAGTATGTGTAATGTTTTGATATAGGCATACAATGTGTATTAATCAAATCAGGGTAATTGGAGTATCCATCACCTCAAGCATTTATCATTTCTTTGTATTAGGAACATTCTAATTCTACTCTTTTAGTTATTTAAAAGTATATCCTAACTTATTGCTGACTATTGTCACTTTGTTGTGCTATCAAATATTCTTCATTCTACCTACCTATGTTTTTTTCTTTTTTAGGGACAGAGTCTTGCTCTGTCACCCTGGGTAGAGTGCAGTGGCATCATCACAGCTGACTACAACCTCAAAGTTCTGGGCTCAAGAGATACCCCTGCCTCAGCCACCCAAATAGCTGGGATTCCAGGTGTGCGCCACCATGGCTGGCTAATTTTTCTATTTTTTGTAGAGACAGGGTCTCGTTCTTGCTCAGGATGGTGTCAAACTCCTGAGCTGAACTGATCTTCCTGCCTCAGCTTCCCAGACTGCTAGGATTACAGGCATGAATATCTAACTATATTTTGCACCCATCAACTATCCCCACTTTATCCCCCTCCCCTTCCCGGCCTCTGGTAACCATCATTCTACTCTCTGTCTCCATAAGATCAATTGTTTTAACATTTAGCTCCCACATATGAGTGAGAACAGGTAAGATTTATCTTTCTGTACTTGGTTCATTTCACTTAACATATTGTTCTTACTTCCTTTTTTGCATCAGCTGGAAAAAAACTCTCTCCTCTTAAAGGGTTCATGTCATTAGGCCAGGCCCACATGGGTAGTCTCCATTTCTTACAGTCAGCCTTGCCATATAACATAACCTACTCACTGAGTAATAGGTCATCATATCCACAAGTTCCACCCACACTCAAAGGGAAGGAGGTTATACATGGGCATGTGTCACTGGGGTCATCTGAGAATCTGCCTGCCCCACCCCCTGCCCAAATCCAGTAATTCATAACTTCACATGGGCTTTTGCTACAGCCTAAGAAGTGATTTTTCCCTGTCCTGTCTCACCCATATTTAACCAGATGATACAACTCAGTACCTTTGCATATGCCAGTCTCCCTGTTTAGAATGCTTCCCCTGATTCTTTTTCCTCCAACAAAATCCTCCGCAAACTTCAAGACTCAAAGGTTACACCCACTGAGGGTTCTTCTCAGCACCCAACCACCCATCAGAGTTAAATACTCCCTTCTCTGTATTTTTATGGGACTGGGTCCATCTCACCACACCAGAATCTAATCTAGACTATTATCCTGTTAGTCACCAGACTGTGAGATCTCTGAAAGTAGACTTTGTGTTTCACTCATCTTTGCTCTCTCGGGGCCTCCCACTGATCTTGGCACGTAGTAAGTGCTTGGGAAATGTTTGACTTGAATTGAACTAAACACTGTATCCTCTGTTCTGGGAATTCATGATTGGAAGAGCAGAACAGACTTGAAACCTAGTTTTAGGTATGAAGTAGAACATCTGTAACTTTTACCTCCCAACATGCATTCATTCATGTTCTGCTTATTGAACCCCAATTTGCCATTGCAAAACTACCCCATTCTCACTTTCCATTCACGTGGTCAATATGGGATGCCCCTTCTACCATACCCAAAGATACACTTACTCAGGCTTTGCTAATAAGAGTCCACCCACACTCTTACACAGAAACCTTTGGAAAGGGGATTCTCTCTTTGTGTGGGGCTTGTGGAGGAAGTAGAATAAAGGCTTGGAGCCACTAGTGGCTTCCTCTGCCGCTTTCTGAGGAAAACCTCCTGCATAATGAACCAACAAAGAAAGATGTAGAACTAAGAGATGACAATAAATACTGAGTCCTGAAGACATCAAGAGCCCCTGGATTGAGCCATGCCCAAAGGTTGTCATCCCCTAAGCTGGACAATGAACAAAATCTCTTTTGACTAAAATTTCCACTGACACACTTTCCCATTTATTAATTAGAGTTGGGTTTTTGTTAGTTGCAACCAAAAAAAAAAAACATTCTGAAAAACACAAGATAGTAATCTCTGGTTATGGAAAAATCAGAAAATAACCATAACCCCCCTCAGAGACTAAACCGCAGGGCCTTGGATCTCTTAGCTCATTATTAGTCTTCCTGAAAATTGAACAAATGGAGCCATCAGAAATGCCACTGCCTCCAGCCTCTTCATACTAACTTGTTGGGTTGGAATCCAGAGACCAAGGATCTTGGGGCTGGTACTGTACTGGGTGAAGGGACAGAGAGTGATTGTTGCTCATAACCTTCAGAAGCAGTAATCTAAGTCTTGTGGCCAAGTTTTTCTGAGGGACAGCAGGTGTGCAATTTGCAAGCAAATGACAATCGACATGACTATTGATTGCTTTGGCCAGCTAATTAGGAGCCTGTAATTTCCCAAGCCCTAGGACTTCTCCGGTATTGCCCATAGTAGAATCTCCCACAGGATCGCATTCATTTGCCCTCAAATCATCCCTGGAGGGCAACTCCTCCCATCCGCCTTCCCCATGTCCTTCTCCAGCCTGCTGGTCACCAGATTTCAAAGGGGCTTTCAGTTTTTATTGCATAATCAGCTCTTCCTCTGAGGCTGCCCCCACCCCCATCATTACCTCAGGGTATTGGAGCTTTGCTATGAGCGGTTGATAGATCATTACAGATCCCAGCTGTTTCTGGTCTATAACGACCCCTTTCAACTGGGTCTCCTTCCAGAAACAGCTGCAAAACCGCCAGAAAGGAAGGGAGGAGACACATTTAGAATGATAACAAATCAGTAGGGAGTGGCCAGTGTACCCAGAAAAGCTGTGATGCAGATGTGTCCACCCAGCAACTCTCTCCACCCTTCAAGAGAAAGGCAAATTTGTTCTGCCTCCATGTGAAAACTCTTCATAACCAAAGGAATGAAATCAAGAATTGCAACCCACCCCTGTTCCCAGGAGAGGAGCCTCGACAGGCTTCTTGCTTTTCCCAAAGTGATTCACAAAAAGGCCTGTCAGTACTTACAAAAAGATTATGATCTTGCAGACACATACATGTAAATATGTACTCACTGATACCAAATTATAATAACAACATGGAAGCAGTACTGGTAGCTGACATCTATCACACACAGGTCACTGAGCAAAGTGCCCAACACGTTTTCTTATGTATTCATAGGAAGCCATTGGTGGATGGGGAAATGAAGACACAGAGACTGAATAACCTGCCCAAATTTGCACAACTCAGAAGTAGTGGAGCTGGGATTTGAACTTATGTCTCTCTGCCTCCCACCTATGCTCTGAACTTTGACCCTGTTCTGCTGCCTGTGTGCCAGCCAATATAAACCTCATCCAGTTCCCTGAGTGGTACAGAGCCTGGCACTCAGTAATGGTTGGTTGAATGGATTTTTTTTTTAATGAAGACAAATTTATGCCACTAATCTTTTATATATATTGCTTTTCTCCTGAAATATTCTTTACCCCCAGTCACTTTCTGTCCCTGGAAAACATCTAATGATTCCTCAAGATTTATCCTAATCATCATGTACAGTATGAAAAGACTTTGCAAGAAAGCACCCTTCTCTCATCCAGTGGACAGTCTTACTCACTCCCTCCACATTTGCACATGTCTCCATTATTGCTTATGTGGCACAATTCCTTATGTGGCAAAGACTAATTATCTCACTACCCCATGAGAGCTAGGCAAAATCGCCTTGAACTCTTCATTTTCATGGCTTCAGGAAATGCTCCCTCAATATTTCTGCTAATTCCCGAGGGTTATTGTTTTTTCCCATCACTATACCACTTGCAAATGAAACTCAACACCTTTGTTGAGTTCTACATTAATACCAGTTTTTCGTGAGTCTCATAATTTGGGAGGGAGGGCATCAAAAGAAGTCCAATAGTGCATCACCCTGCCTGCTACCATCCTGTTTGCTCCTACCCTTACTCTGCACCCCCTTATGAGCAATATAATTCCTCAAATTCTTCACAGAGTCTACGGAGAGCAATTTTCCCCAGAATCCTGGCACCAACTAATGTCAAGGCCTTGGAATGAAGGAGCTATAAGGGTAGAGTATGGGTAGAGTGTCAGGGGAGGGCTGGGAGCTCACATCCTACCCCAAGCCCTCATGTGTTCAATAATTATTTATTCAGCATCCACTATCGGTGAGCTAATTGGGATATAAAGGCAAAGAAAAATAGACAAGATGTCTGTTTTTGTTATGAAGGTTACATGCCAATAGAGGAGACACAAAACAAATTAATAAATAAGATGAGTTCCAATTGTGGTGATGTGAAAGTAACTTGGTAGGATGGATGGTGACTAATTAAGACAGAGTGGTCAGGTGTGGTCTGACCATAGAGTTGATATTTGAGCTGAGAATTGAAGAGGTAAAGGAATCAGCCGTGACATGAGCTTGAGACAAGTGATATAAACTGAGAGAACTATGGGGCAAAAACTCTAAGACAGCAACAACTTTTGTGTGTTCTAAAAAAAAAGTAAGTGATAAGGTGGCCATAAATATGAAGATACAGATAGGTAGCGGCAGATCACAAAAAGGGGTTAGATGCTTTTTTCTTAAGTTTAATGGAAATCTATTAGAGATTTTTGAAATATGAGTGATCCAATCGAATTATCAAAGCATTTTTTCCCAAACAAAATAAGGACTTCTTCATATCTATTCATACACGTGTTTCGCTTACCAGACTATGAGGTCCTTGAAGCCAGGAACCATGTCTCTGTCATTTTCATCACTTTATCTGAGCAACTAGCCCAATGCCTACATGTTCGGTTCATGTTTTGCAAATGAATGAAAAATAGTTGAATAAATGAATAAATCATTATTAAAAACATACTTACCAAGCACTTCAATATTTCTGCAGTGTTCATAGAAAGGCTTGGCAATGAGGGGATTGTATCAAAGCATTCTCAGCCTTCTACCATCTCACTGACTCCTGCACCAGCCCCACTCCCCCCTCACTCTCCCTCATGGCCCCTTCATCGATCATTAAGCAAAGGCTGCCCTATGACAGCTGCAAAACAATTCCGGCTCCACCTAAACCCCACGCATTTATCAGAAAAATTCTGACATTTATGAGAATAATAAATGTTAACTGTTTGAAGCAACAATATTAATGTCTTAAGGAAGCTATAACATATAATGTCTTTACAAAACACACTCATGCATTACTGGTGGGGATACATTCTGAGAAATGCATCGTTAGGTGAGTTCATTGTTGTGCAAGCATCATTGAGTGTACTTACACAAATCTAGATGGTACAGCCTACTACTACACACCTGGGCTATATGGTACCACCTATTGCTCCTAGGCCACAAGCCTGTACAGCATGTTACTGTAATGAATACTGTAGACAATTGTAACACCATGGTAAGTATTTGTGTATCTAAACATATCTAAACATAACAAAGGTACAGTAAAAATATGGTATTATAATCTTATGGGATCACTGTTGTATATGCAGCCCATTGTTGACTGAAAGTGAAATGTCATTATGTGGTACATGACTATATATACTTGACTAATCCAAAAGAAGACAATAAAAGAGAAATAAGGAATAAAAAATTAGATGTGATTAAAAAAATAAGATGGTAAGCATAAAACCTGTATCAGTAATTACATTAAATGTAAATGCTTTAAAAGTCAAATTAAAGGGAAAATATTGTCCAACTAGATTAAACAAAAACCAACCACATTTGTGTACAAGAGACAGAACTTAAATACAAGTTCACAAAAAATGCGAAAGTAAAACAATTTTAAAATGCTATGCAATGCAAACCTAATCAAAAGAAAGCTGATGTTGCTACATTAATCTGATAAAGTAGACTTTAACAAAAGAGAAAAGAAGAGCATTTCATAATAATAAAAGGGACAACTCAACAGGAAGATATAGCAATCTGAAATTTATATACAATTAACAACACAGCTTCCAAATACAGAAAGCAAATTTGACAGAACTAAAAGGAGAAATAAAAAAATCTGCAATCATCATAAAAGTCACAAGAAAAATTAAAAATTATTTTGAACTGAGAATACTACATGTTAAAACTTTTGACATAAATAAAAGACAATGCATATATTAGAAAAAGAAAAAAGATTTAAAGTCAATGTTCTAAGCTTCCATTTTAAGAGGCTAAAAAGTGAAGAAAAAATTAAACCCAAAAGTAAGTGGAAGAAAGGAAATAATAACAATAAAAGTAGACATTGGTGAATGAGAAAACAGAAAGGCAATTGCAATTGAGAAAAATCAACAACGGCAAAAAAAAGTGTTTTTAAAACATCAACAAAAATTAATTCAAGATAGATAACAGACTTAAATTTAAGACATGAAATCATAAGAATTCTAGAAGAAAATATTGGCAAAACTTTTCTAGATATTGGCCTAAGCAAAAAATGTATGAAGAAGACCACAAGGGGGTCTTCACAGCAAGAACAAAAATAAATAAATGGGACTTGATTAAATTAAAAAGCTTCTGCACAGCTTGGAACTATCAGCAGAGCAAATGGGAGAAAATATTCACATGCTATATATCCGATAAAGGGCTAATAACCAGAATCTACAAAGAACTCAAGCAAACCAGCACAGAAAAAAACAAACAACCCCATTAAAAAGTGGGCAAAAGACATGAACAGCAGCTTTTCAAAAGAAGATAGACTACTGGCCGGTAAATATATGAAAAAATGCTCAACGTCACTAATCACCAGAGAAATGCAAATCAAAACCACAATGAGATGTCACCTAACCCCAGTGAGAATGGCTTTTATCAAAAAGTCCCAAAATGATAAATGCTAGCATGGATACAGAGAGAAAGGAACACTTATATACTGTTGGTGGGACTGCAAACTAGTGCAACCTCTATGGAAAGTAGTATGGAAATTCCTCAAAGAACTAAAAATAGACCTACCATTTGATCCAGCAATCTCACTACTGGGTATTTACCCAAAGGAAAAAAAGTCATTTCATCAAAAAGACACTTGCACTAGAATGTTTATTGCAACACAATTCACAATTGCAAAGATGTGGAATCAACCCAAGTGCCCATTAATTCATGAGTGGATTAACAAAATGTGGTATATGTATACCGTGGAGTACTACTCAGCCATAAAAATGAATTAATACCTTTTGCTACAATCTGGATGGAACTGGAGGCCATTCTCTTAAGTGAAGTATCACAAGAATGGAAAAACAAACACCACATGTACTCACCATTAAATTGGAACTAACTGATTAGCACTCATGTGCACAGATGGAAGTAAAACTCAACAGAAATCATGCAGGTGGGAGGCGGGAGGAGGGGATGGGTGAAACCATACCTAATGGGTGCAATGTAACCATCTGGGTGATGGGCAGACTTATAACTTTGACTCAAACAGTACAAAAGCAATCCATGTAACCAAAACATTTGTACCCCCATAATATTCTGAAATAAAAAAATGAAAAAAATCACTTGTACCCTATAAATATATACAACTATTATGTACCCATAATAATTTAAAATAAAAATGTAAAAAGAGAATACTGAAGACAAATGGAAAAAACTAAACAATGGGTGCATATGGGCACAAAGATATAAAGGGCATTGGAAATTAAGAAAGGGAGAGGGTGGGAAGGAGGAGAGGGATAAAAACTTACTTATTGGGTACAATGAACACTATTTTGGTGGTGGGCACACTGAAGGCCCTGACTTCAGCATTATAGAGTGTATCCATGTAACAAAACTTTTGTATCCCCTTAATATTTTGAAATTTTAAAAATGTATAAAAAAATCAACAAATTGTTAAACCTCAAACAACACTGATCAAGGAAAAAAAGATAAAAGATACAATACCAAAGAAAAAAGAGAGCCATCATTATAGTTTCTACAGAAATTATAAGGACAATGTAATAAATATATCCCTACAAAATGCTAATAGCCAGAATATGTAAAGAATTCCTGCAAATCAATAAGAAAAAAAAATCCAACTGTTTTCAAAGGCAAAAACCTCAAAAGGTAGTTCACACAAAAGAATATACAGATGTCAATTAACAAGCAAATATATTAGTCATCAAGAAAATGCAAATTAAAGCCACCATAAGACACTACCACACCTACATAAGGATGACTAAAATTAAAAGAACTAACTAACAAAACCAAGTTTTGGTGAGGATAAAGAACAACTAGAATTTGCAAACACTGCTGGAGGGAGTACAATTTATATCCTTGGGAAAACTGTTTGTTACTATCTACTAAAGCAAACATATGTGTCTCCATGACCCATCAATTCTAATCTGTTTATATAGTCCTACAAAATGTGTGCTTATGTCCAACAAATATATGTACAAGAATGTTTGCAGCAGCTCTATCATAAAATCCCCAAACTAGTAATAACCAAAATATTCAAGAGCAGGATGGATGAATCTATAGCCACACCCAAAGATATGAACCTCACAGAAAATACTAGACAAAAGAAGCTAGATACAAGCAGGTTCATGCTGTATGAATCCACTTCTATGAAATTCAAAGTCACAAAAGTAATCTACGGTGTCCGAAGTGTCCTTTGGGGTGGTGCGTATTGGCTAGTAGGAAGCAAGAACAAGCTTTCTGGGGCACTGAAAATGTTTTTTGTCTTGATCTGAGTGATAATACCATAGTTGTATACATGTGTAAAAGTTTATTAAGCCCTATACCTAAGATCTGTGTACTGCGATGTATGTGAGTTAGACCTCAGTGAAAAGGTACAAAAGTTATGTATTATTTAAACATTTTTTAAACAAAAATAAGTTAGCTATTAAAAACAAGTCATGTAATAATAATAATAATATGCCCATTTCTTCTCCACAAGCATATATATGCTCCCCTAGCACAAAACTACAACTGATTCATAATTATACTCTTCTTGGCACCTAGTAGGTGTTCAATATGTAATTGTAGAGTTTACAGAATTACAGTAATGGGAGGGCATAAGTTTATCATGTTTCCCCTTTTAGAGTGCTCTCTCCAACTCATCTGATGGTGCAGTCCAGATGGTAAATCTCTAGGAATTCACTGTTTCCACTGTGATGAGCCAATAGATCATGCCAGCTACCACATGGAGATATTCAGGCTTCTGAAAGTACCAACCTCAAATGAGCCCAGGAGCTGGCAGACACCTGGGAATGCTGAGTTGTAACAGAATGCCCAGTAATTTCAAGTGGCCTCAATGAATGCTTGGAGGGTGCAAAATATAAATAGAATTCAAAACAGTAAGGCAATAGTGTAGGCAAAAGTAAGGCAACATTAAGAACTTAAAAATAAGGTTACTCTCTGAAGATAAAACTATTAAAATCTACTCTTAAAATATGACTGAAACCATCTGTCAATATTGACCAATCAGTTCTTAAAGAGTCTGGAGAAATGCTCAAAATTCTAATCAAGGTAATTAGGGAATAGGCCCAAGGAAGCACAAATTATGCTAGCATAACTCAAACTGCACACACATAGCATCAACTTGGCACGTCAGGGCGAGCAAACTCATCAGAGAAAAACAAATTGATTCCTGGTAACTGGGACAGAGCTGATACATCATCAACTGCACTAAATCTTGTTTGAAGAAAGGATGTGCAAGCACAATGGAGATGAGGGACATGCCATCTATAAAAGGCTATCCTAAAGGAAATAAATATGTAAGTGTTTACACGCTCTATCTGTACTTTGGGTCAGAAAACAGAAGTATTATGGTGACCAGAAAGGAGTTTAATATTGAGGGACAAGTGGCATTTTCTGTGTCATTCTTGCCTAGCTGCAATTGCTTTTGGGTCAAGCCACCTCCTTTGCTCTGATTCCTTTACTCAGAAATATTCTGAGAAATGTACAGAGACCTTATTTAATTTCCCATGTGGAAACACATACGGGGAGAGAATGTGACCGTGAGCATCGTGGGCTCATTTCTAATAACGGTTATTAACTAACATTTGTTGATCATTCTGAGCAGTCACTTACTGTGCTGTATTACTCAGGATAGGCTGAAAGTGCTGTTCCAAAAACCCTAAATCTCAGTGGCTTAACCCAATAAACATTTAAAATGTTTCCCCTCACTTATGGTCAAGTGTGAGTCTTTGGTGGAAATGCACAGGAGGCTCTAATCCACTCATTCAATCAGGAATGCAGCCCTCTCCTATCTTTGGTACCATTGATCCCCAGGTCTTTGGAGGTCTTGTACTTCAATCATTAGAGAAAGAGAACAAATATTGCACATGGGAGGTTTGTTAGAACAGTCTGAAATTGACACACTTACTTGTACTCACATCACAATGATCAGATCTCAGTCACATGGTCACATCTACCTGCAAGGGAAGCTGAGAAATACTTACTGAGTTCTCAGAAGGAGAGCATAGAAATTGTCATGCCCTAATAATCTCTGTCCCTTGTACTAAGTGCTTTATATTAATTATATCATGTAATCCTAATCACATTCCTTAAAAGGCAGTATCATAGTCTTATAGGAGATGAAGCACAGCTACAATAAGCAACTTGCTCAAGACCAAGCAACTAACTAAATCTGGGCCAAAGCAAGGTTAGAATACATCTTTGGAGTCCCTACTTTTAACCAGTATGATACACAGTGATTGTATTTATCATGGCAAACTAATAAATTGGCCTTCAGATGTATAAATTTCAAGGCTTTTACAAGACTTTGGGTTTGAACTGGACAACTAGATTCTAGAATACAATGATCTACCAAGGCACTTCCTCCTATGAGGCCATGAGGAACGGCCAACCAAACCCTCTAGATGGCAGTGCATTGTTTCTGGGCAAACTGAAACAAAGAAGGATATGAGCTAAAAGTAAATGAGCACTTATCACCAAGCCAGGCACGATTCATAGTATCTTACATGAATTGGACTTTTTAACTCCCTACCACAACTTCATGAACTAGGTACCACTATGAAGGTATTACAACACAGAGACATCAAAACACTTGCCCAAGGCCACAAAGCCAGAAAGGGCCAGGGCAGCATTTGATCCAAGGCAGCTTTACTTCTAGAATCCATGCTCTGAGCCACAATGTTAAAGAAAAGGCCAACGAAGATGGTACCAACACTGTCGTTGGTACACTGTTTTCATCCACAGTGATTCTCACATAACCCACGTAGAATTAAAACTCAGTTATCATCTCTTCTTCCCAGGAGCAAAGGGCACTTCTTCACCTAAAATAGGTACACAGAAAGTATTTATGAAACTGAAATTATTTAAATTGTATTAAATTGAAGGCAGTAACATGGTACCATTTTTCCTTTAGTCTACATCCATAAAATAAAAAGTAGCTAAGTATTTTACATAAATTATCTCATTTAATCCTCATAAAACTCTACCAAGGATGTAATTTTACCTCTGTTGAACAGGTCATAACACCAAGTTTTAACATAAAGAAACAAAGTCTGATGATATCTGACTTAGATAGGAGAATAAACCTCCTGGTAACACTTTCATAATGATTTCTGAACATCTCTCTAAATGACAAGAAATATCCTACTCTGGTATTCCAAGAATATAGGCTGTTGAAAATTCAGGACTTTGTTTTCACAATTCTATCTTTTTTACTTCCAGGGAAGTCATTTCCGTGAAGCGCTGGTGTGAACAACAGTCGCAAGTGGGAAAAGCAGTGGCACTAGGAAGAGGAGGGATGAAATGGTCCTATAATTTTAGAAAGAGTGTGAAAAAAAGAAGTTAGACTTCTAGGTTCTATTTCTGGCTCTGTTTTCAAGCCAGACAGCCATTCTCTACCTTTCTCCACATTAATTGCAAAAGGTGGAGAAGAACACAGACTGAGTGTAAAGCACCTTGCCATGCTTGGATGAGCGATCCTGTATTATGGCCAGAGCAAACCCAGAATGGGTCATGTTGTGAAATCCACATTGTGTTGTAATATATTTGTTTCAAGTTTTGCAGGCATACTTTTCCTCTGAATTCATAAAGTCAGAGAAGGCAAAATTGCATTTTTAGGTGGGAACGCCAAAGATGGATATAGCACATTGAAAACAGACGATGGTTCTGAGCAAAACTAGCCCTACAACAACTTGTAATGGCAGTGAAATTTGTGATCCATCCTATCCTCTTTTCTTCCTGCCCTCTTTCTTCCTCATTAAGTGCCCCATTCTCCTAAGTACCAGTTTTTTAACATAATGTCCTCAGTATTAGTGGCTTGATATGTTACTCCTCTAAGGAATATTGCATATTAGAAGAGAAAGAAATCCAAGGGAAAAAGAAAACTGTGTGCCCATTAACTACCCCTCCACTTTGCTGTTCACATGAACATCCTCCTATTGGGAGAGGCTGGGGAAGGAGAAGCAGGGCTGAAGAATGCCTAGGTCCTTTTCAATATTGCAAAATAATCTTAATCAGCTTAGGACAGTTGTTGCACTTAGATGATTAGTGCTTTTTTCCTAATATCAATTTCAAGAGTCAACCTAAATTTCATTGATTGTGGTAGTTTGCAACCCAAGCACTGGAATTTCGTGAGACATACAGAGAGTCTCCATGGAAGAAAGTGTGATTCTGGTGACATGCTTAGTGTGGGCCCAGATCCATACAGTCTTGGTCCAGGAATGAAGTTTTGTCTTTGGCCATTCTCTTGTCATACAGTGCCAAGAATATCAAGTTTCTATTAATTTCCTCCTCTCTCCAACTTAAACACGTGGCCCAAGCCCATGTCAATACTGATGTCCATGCCAAGAATTAATTTCTTGTGACCCATACACAAATCTTTATGATGCAAAAGCAGTGTCCTTCAGAAGCAGGAAGATATCTATTTCTCACAGTCTCTGTTATGCAGTATCCCATATTTGCCCCAAACAGGACTACTCTCTCCTTAAGACTTACTGGTAGAAATAGGTCCTCCAACTTCCACCAGACCACCCTTACCCCCAGGGCACCAGTGTGAATTCGTGAGTCTGGTTTCAGGTACTCTGACGTTCTCTTCATCTCTCCCAACCCTCTTCTCTTCCATGGACCCAGGCAGCGATCTCTTTTAAGAAGACGCTCTCTTAATCTGACATAAATCATCTCAGATAAATAGATGGCTGAAGCCTATCACCTCCATCACTTCATAGATATGCCCAGACATCCTGAATTTCTTTTAAAAGAAATTAAAATTAAAAGAAAATCAGGCTCATTTAAGATCTCCTTCCTTCATCTTACACACAAAAGTATAGATGCCAGGCTCATATAGTTCAGTGTCACATGTCACAGTGTCTTCCCAATCCTATCTCATTTAATTTCTGAAGAATTATATTAAAACAGCAATCTTCAAAAAGTGCCTGAGGCTGAGAATCCCTTTTTAAGTACCTTAATATGGTTTCTTTTTCTCTTTCCTCTACATGCAGCAAGTCTCCACTTTCCAAACGTAGGTATGTGACTCTCAAAACAACTAAACCTCCCTTATTAGGTATCTCACCACTGTATTACTTCAAATCTTTCACTGGTCTCCTGGTGATTTTAGAAGTCCTATGCAGAAAACATCTACATTTTCACTCCCCCTTTGACGTTGTTTGTTTGTGTCTTAGAAACTGACTTGTTCCATGATCGTACAGCAAAGAGAAAAACATAGTTTTTAGTTTAAAACATGAGCAGTTGTGTCACACATCTTTGTGTTCGGGTAAGTTCATTGGAGGGGGGGAGAGAGATCTCAGTGGAGCTTAAGCTCTTTGTCTTGTTAAGTAGCAAAAAATTCTTGGACTAAATTAGCTGTGTAGCATCAAGTTCATGCTGGTTCTATGACCTCATTATTTCTGGGTCTTCAGTAAAAGCAGGGTACTAGTTGTTCTAATTTCAAAGTGTCCCCCCACACTCTCACACACAGAACCTTGGTTAAAAAATAAAAAGCGTACTCTCATTCATACACACAAGGGAAGGTTTGTCACTTTGGTTCATTATTTGTAAATAATGCAACAAGCCCATGAGATTTTCTATAAGCTTAGAATGGTCCTGCACATCTATGTGGAATCTGCACGTCTAGAATCTTGATTGCCTGTTGTGTCTCTTTGGATTATTTAGGGAGAAAAAGGTATTAAAATATATACTCATGGATTATTTAGAGAATTACAAAGTGTAATGAACATGGGCTAACTTTAGTGATTCAGAGCAGTATGGGAGTTACACAAGTACCAACAAGGCAGGTGCCTCCTAAAAGCTGGAATGCTGCAAATACTATATCATCATCTTCGGATCCTGATGACTTATTTTTTTAATGTGTATTCATTTAACAAACATTACTGAGTATTTAAAATGGGCCAAATTCTGTATACACCTAAACACTACAACAATAAAAAAGTGTGGTCATTCTTCCAAAGTTCAAAAACTATTGGGAAACATTGATTCATACGGAGATAATAACAATCTAATAATATAAGGGATATAAAGAATGTAGATACAAAGTACAATGTGAAATCACCATATAATAAATTAGAGGAGAAAATTCTTAGGATCCTCTGCACAGCTGGTATTGAGGCGTGTGACAGCATTCAACCTCATGGCCACAAGGGGAGAACCCTTATTTCTCCTCATTAGCAGAGGAGCTTCTATTCCCTTAAAATAAGGGGGGTCATATCAGAACGAATACTTAGCCCCCATGTTCTACCAGCTACTGGTGTACTGTCTCCCCAGGACAGTGCGAGTAGCAAGTCTAACCGGTCAGTCGCCATTCACTGAGCCCTTTCAAGGTGGCCTCTCGCTCCCTTGGGCATTGGGCTCTCAGGCAAAAAGGCTTCCTCTTTTTCTTCCACTTCTTGCCTCAGCATGGAAAGGGCCTGCCCACCGTCTCTCCCTTTTCGACTCTACCTCTCTCCTTGTTTCCCTCTCTCCCTTTCTTCCTCTTTCCTTCTCTTACTCTCTCCCTCTTCCTCTCCTCTATCTCTGTCTCTGTCTTTATTTGTCTAGTGGTCTTATTTGGCTAGTGGCCCATGGTTCTCCTCTCTGTAGTTTAGGACCCAGAGAAGAAGAGGAGAAGTTTTAGCCTCTCCAGCTGCAGCCTCGCCCTCGGGCTCACTATGCCAGTCTTCTGTACTGAGTCTTCCTAGACACTGTCTTATCTCACCACTTCAACCCCAGAATTTAACTATTACCAACAGCATTCATTCACTAACTTATTCATTCAACAATATTTGAACACTCACTTGTGTCTAGCTCTGTAAAATGCCCTGGGAATTCAGTAGGAAAGAAAACAGATATGGTGTCTGTCTTCATGAACTTTTAGACTTGTCTGGGCAATAGATAGTAAATAAATAATGACATGGACGCTGCATTTTTGATACATGCTGTGAAAGCAAAGTAGAGTGAGCCATGGATCATAAGCAGACAATTTTAACCTGTGGGATTAGGGAAGGCCTTGTTTGGAAAAGTCACATTTACAGTGAGATATGAATTACCCACACTGGTATGAGGGGAAATAAAGACCTTGAATCAGGAAAGAGTTTGAGCAAGAGAGAAACAGGAGGTGAGCTGGAGAGCTATATCATAGAGGATCTTCCTGGTCTTTAGAACTTGATCCTAAAAGCAGTAGGAAATCACAGAAGAATTTTAAGCAGGGGAGAGACATGATCAGTCCTGTGTTCTCAGAGCTTACCCTAGCTGCCACGTAATGGACAGATCTCAGAGGGGCTGCCGAGAGACCAGTCCAGAGGCCTCCGCTTGGCCTATTGTGGGAGCACCGGCTGGAGAAAAGAGGATGGATTCAAGGTACATTCTGGAGGTAGAATCAACAGCCCTAAGTAATTGAAGAGATGCAGAGGATGAGGCAAGGGAAACCGACAAGGATGATTTCCAAGTTTCTGGCTTGAGCAACTGCATGCGTGGAGGTGTCCTCTACTGAGATGGGAAACTCTGCAGAAGGAGCACATTCAGGAACCTGGAGGAGGATCAGGAACTCCCTTCTAGACAAGTGGAGTTTAAGGAGATATATACAGAAGCTGCTAGCAGTTGGATATTCGCGTCTGCAGCACACAAAAAAAAGATGACTGAGATGAAGATATAAATTTGGAATTCGTCAACGTATAGATGGTATTTAAAGCCCTGTGAGTGGGGCGATCCTTTAAGGAGAATGAAATGAGAGGAGAGAAGAAATTGAGAAAAGGAGATCCGGTTGCCGCTAGAATTAACTACCGTTGACTGTCACTGGGGAGGGCTGGTCTTTGAGTCCACAAAGAATAATGGGCAGATACACTTTCAATTAAAGTGATAGAAATAGGATCTCAGGGATGTTTCCTGTGACTCTTCCACCTCAGTAGTTGACTTCTCCCCTCTCCCAATCTTGACGTTCACCTGTAAAAGTACAGTACTACGGAGTGTAAGCAGCCTTGTTAAGTGAGAGTGGAGGAATACTCTCTTGGATGTGTGTTTTTTTATTTCTAGGCATCAGGTTTCCTCCCCAAGTGTGCCATCTGCAAATCCGTAGTGTTCATACTCTCCCCAGCCCTGTTAACCAAGTGAAATCTCCATGTGAGGAGCCGGAGGGTAGTTATCAAATCCTACCATTCAGGCACTTCATGGAAATTCGGTGAGTAGATTATAAAAGGAAGAGCCAAATACCAAATAGCATTCTTCCCACACCAGTCCCTAGGTTGGTATTTAAGCAACAGCCTCTGGGTCTATGAAGTTTTCTGAGATTTTCCAGAAATCTAGCCAAGGTTACTTAAAACTTCACATCAAGAGCCAGAAGGTCTTTGTCACTTGGCTTGTGTTTCAGGAATGCCAACTTTAACATGCACCTCTTCCTGCTCTCCTTTTTTCCTTTCTTGTTGTCCATGGTTCTCAAAAATGATGTCCAACTCACCACAGGTCAAGCACAAGGAAAAAGGGTCTCAGGTGTGAGAAGAAATATGTGACAGCTGGTACCACAGAGCCCCATTGAGAGAAAAAAAATAGAATAAGACCAATTTCAAATTTTCCTATAATGCTTTGAAAATATTACCTCACCTCATAAGCCACATTCGAGTGTAATCATGGAAAGCACTTCATGGCACAGAGTTACTATTTGCCTAAAAATACCAAGTCAATTCACTTCCGGTTACAGTATAACTGTCCATTTCCCATTTACTCTTTCCTTTTATTTTTAGTGGCCCAAAGAAATGGGAGTTGGTAGAAAAATACACCCAACTTTTGGCTGTCCATGGGGGCTAGTACTCAAGTGTGTTCTATACCAGTGGTTCTAAAACTTTAATATGTGTAAGAATCACCTGGAGTGTTTGTTAACATAGTTTCACGGACCCCATCCCCAGGGATTCTTATTCAGTAGGTCAGAGGGAGCCCATGAACTTTCATTTCTAACATGTCCACACATGATGCTGATGCTGCTGGTCCTATAACCATAGTTTGAGAACCAGTCTCTACCAGCTCTCCCAGAGGTCCCCAGTGGAATTGAGCCCCATTTGCTTAGTAGTAACCTGCTCAATAACTTACTTTTTCTTCATTTCTTTCCCTTCCTTTTTTGATGTCCTGGGATCATCTCCCTAATAAACCACTTGCACTCAAATCCTAGGCTCAGCAATCACTTCTGGGATTAATCCAAACCAAGACAAAAACAGAGGCAGAGGGCCAATAAGCAAAAAGGAGAGCAACCAGAAACACCTCACCAGGATGCTGACCCCGCTGCTGTGCAGAGTGCTGCTGCCGACTCAGGGCTCCTGAAACGTCTCAGTAGTGTGTGGTCTGCACTCCTCACTCCAGGCCAGAGCCTTGGACTAAGCCTTGGGCTCATGCCTGCTTATGGGCTCACAAAATGGCCAAGTCCAAAATCTTGAAATAATCTTGAATTTCTAACTCTGCATTTACCTTTCTTATCCAATTGGTCATCACTTCTCGCTACTTCAGACTCCTTATTTCAAAGATGTCTCCTCATCCATGTCGTCTATGTCTGGTTCAGGCCCTCCTGCATCCTTTTTCCCTTGACAGACATGAGTCAACTGAATGATCTCTTTGCCCTTAGTCTCTCATTTACATCCTTCATACCGATGCTAGAGTGAACTTTATAGAATGAAAATATGGCCAGTCCCTTAAAACCTTCTAGTGGTCCCTCAGATAAAGGCCAAGATCAAGGGAGGCTTCCTGTGATCAGTTCCTGCTTAGTTCTCCAGCCTAGACTCTCATTTCTTCAAAGCATATGCTCTACATGTAAGCTGTATCAAATTACTTTAATTTCCCTAAATTGATGCTGTCTTTTACCTCCACGCTTCTGCCCTCATGCCTGGAATTCCTCTGTTCAACAAATATTTATTGAACTCCAAATCTGTGCCAGGTACTGTTCTAGAATCTATATGGTAATTATATAGTTGTGAACCAAAGTGATAAGAATCCTGCCCTCATGGAGTCTCCCTTCTTGCAGGGTGATATAGACAATAAGTAAAATCAATAAGAAGAATGTCAGATGGTCATGTATGCCCAGGAGAAAACGAAAGCCAAAAAAAAAAGCTAGTGTGTGATAGAACAAGGAGTCCACTTTTAAACATGATGTGATGGAGCACCTCAATGAAACAAAGGGGGATATTTAAGCAAAATCCTGCCAGAGTGAGGGAGTGAGACAGGTTGTTCCAGCAGAGGGAACAGCAAGGCTGAAAATCCCTCCTTGTCCACTTACTCTGCCCAGGTTCCCTTATCTAACACATCCTCTGGGACTCCTGTTGGACCTCCCCCACTGCCTGGAGCCTTTCCTGACTCCTACTGTCCATTCTCAACAAAGGATCCCATCTTAATGCTCTCAGAGCATCCAGTTATATACTCATGATAGCATTTAAAATATTGATGATAATAAATTGCAGTTAACATGTATAAAGTACTTACTGAATGCCAGGCTGTGCTGATGGTTTACTTAGATGATCTCCTTTTGATTCTTACCACCACTGTAAGAAGGTATGTATTTATACTATCTCATTTTACAAAGGAAGAAATTGAGACACAGAGAGGTTAAGAAACTTGTTTCTGAGAGATAAGATGGCTGACCAGAGACACCAGCTGCCAGATCATTTCAGAATGAAGGAAAAGTTTTAGATGAAAAAGAAAAAACAAACAAACAATCATAGATCGGGTGTAATTCCAAGGGAAAAGTGCCAGAACCTACAAGAGATTCCATGGGAAGAAGTTGTGGAGCAGAACAAGGAGCAAAATATAAGCAGATGACAACCCCCGAGAAGCTTGGTGTCCAGTGAAAAGAGTAGGTGGAGTGGTTTGTTTCTCCCTCCCTCACATCTCTGGCAGTCAGCAGGCTCCCGAGCTGCTGGAGAGCCTTTTTACCCTCATGAGCCCAAAAGCTGCTGCCACCAGTGAACTGGGAGCTCCTTGAGGACAAAGCACCAGCATTCCACCCCCTTGGGGCACTTCCCATCAACACAGACCCCAGCCGAGACAGCAGGCACCATATTGTTTCTCTACCCACCATGCACCTTTGTCCTCCCCAGGGGGCTTCAGCCCCTTAGTTTTTGTCTTGCTCATTCCAACACAAACATTTCTCACTCCAGCCCAGACTATGGGAGCCACAGGGGGCCAGTGGGTCCCAGGATATCTGCGTGACCCCAGAGCCTGGACATTCTGGGTGGGCTGCCTTCTGGAGAGAGGGACAGAGATGACCAGAGTGCTGGTTTTCCTCCACCCAGACTTTTTTTCTCCCCTCCCGCTCCCTCACCGACAGCTGCTGACAGAGACAATTGAGCCAGGACTCTTAGGAGCTGCTGCTTCCATGCCCCACACCGGGGCTTTTACAGAGAAAGGGGCTAAAACCTTTCCAGTTAAAGACCTGCAGAAAACTAAGGAGTGCTTGGACTGTGAGTTCCCTGCTCACTAGCCCTCCCTGGTGTTGCTTACCCAGCTGCTCCATCAGAGCAGGGCAAACCCTGAAGTGGAGGGACAAGAAACCTGCTTGAGCACCACATAGGCAATCTGGGACCAGTACACTTCTCCCTGGCATGGTCAGGGATTGATCTTCAGGGATCCAGGGACAGGCCTGCAGGCCAGAACCTATACCCCCAGGACTCAATCATTTCTCAAGGGCACAGAGGGGATATTTGTGAACTAATCTTGGGAGGTGGGGGAGCCCATGTGGGCAGAATTGAAAAGAGATTGCAGTGTGGGTCCCAGCGGCAGCACACTCTCAGAGCACCCCTCCCCCCATAGGAAGGTCACAGTCTCAGCCCAGGTTGGGATCTTGGCCAGAAAAGCACCCAGCCACAGCACCATAATGGGGGAACTAAACTAGTTTGAGCTTCTGCCTGCTGGGAGATGCTGGAGAGAGACCACGGAGCAGGGGAGGGAAGAGAAGAGCAAAACCTGCTCCTTACAGCCAGATTGTAAATCTCAGATGGCCCCGCCTCCACAAGCAGACTTTCTGACAGGGTGGGGCCACTTCAGCCCCTCCCTGACAACTTTCCCCAGAAGCTGGGAGCAGGCCTTTCACCCCTACTGAAACAGCTACCTTACCAGCTTTTGTGGAGCCTGAGGGCAAATTCACCCAACCCAGCCCTGCCCACCCTCACTCTCCCACCTGCCTCTACTGTGGTGAAGAATAAGGATTCACCTGGAAGTTCCAGGGCTCCACACACCACCTGGGGCATTCAAGTGCTCCTGAGGGGCTAGAGCTGGTCACAGGTCCCCAAAACAACACTGCAACTTGTTCCTTCTGGCAAACACCACCTACTTACAGGGAGATCAATTTGCACAGCCCTTTACAACATTTACTGACTCAATCATACAGGGTGTGGTTGATTCTTACCCACAAGCACTAACTACTGTCTCAGAGATTAAACTGGGCATGCCAATACAATTCACACCAATTAAGAAGACCACAGGGCTGGGGAAAAAGAAAGGCTTTAAAAGACATCCATCCTCCCTCATCA
The DNA here is from genome assembly GCA_023783475.1 of Daubentonia madagascariensis. Classification (NCBI taxonomy): domain Eukaryota; kingdom Metazoa; phylum Chordata; class Mammalia; order Primates; family Daubentoniidae; genus Daubentonia; species Daubentonia madagascariensis. Next base: position 10,880,614 of record JAKFHU010002250.1, on the reverse strand, counting down.
AAGAGGGAATCTGGCCACACACATAGCTCACCACTACTACAGCCTACAAACAACTAGCAACTGAGAAAACCACCACACTAAGGATATCTACAATGAAGGCATCCATTCAGAATCTAGACCCCCATCAAAGCACCCTGAAGCAAAGCCAAAGGTTCTTACCCAACATATGTTACAGACACTCCTTTATAAGTGAGGGAAGGGGGAAGCCCCATCTAAACAAAAGAAAACCCAAAAATATGAAGTGCCAGCTGCCCCAGATGAGAAAGAATGAGCAAAAGAACTCTGGAAGTATGAAAAATCAGAGTGAAAGGAGGCCCACAAAAGGGAACACAGCTCTCTAACAACAGATACCAACCAAAATGAAGATATTGAAATGAGAGATAAAAAATTTCAAATAAGGATTGTAAGAAAGCTCAGTGAAATCCTAGCGAAAATGGAAAACCAACTCAATGAAACCAGAAGAACAATTCAGGAAATGAATGAAAAATTCACTAAAGACATCAACATATTAAAAAAAAATAGAACTTCTGGAAATGAAAAATTCATTTAAGGAAATACAAAACACAGTGGAAAGTTTTAAGAACAGATTAGACAAGGCACAAGAAAGAATCTCAGAGCTTGAAAGCAACTCTTTCAAATTAAATCATTCAGTCAAAAATAAAGAACAGAGAATTAAGAGGAATGAACAAAGCCTACAAGAAATATGGGATTATGTAAAATGGCCAAATATAAGAATCATATTCTTATATTCTTTACCCTGAGGATGAAGAAGAAAACACACAAGGACTGCAAAACCTAATTTGAGGAAATAATTGAGGAAAACATCCCAGGTCTTACTAGAGATTTAGACATCCAGGTAGAAAAAGTTCAATGAATACCTGGGAGATTCACTGCAAAGAGGCAATCACCAAGACATATAGTCATCAGACTGGCCAAAGTCAACATGAAGGAGGAACTCCTGTGAGCAGTGAGGCAAAAACATCAAGTAACATACAAAGGAAAACTCATCAGGCTAACTGCAGATTTCTCAGCTGAGACTTTACAAGCCAGAAGGAATTGGGGCCCCATCTTCAGTCTTCTTAAACAGAATAATTGTCAGCCTAGAGTTTTGTATCCTGCAAAACTAAGTTCCATATATGAAGGAGAAATAATGACTTTTCTAAACAAACAACAACAAAAAAAACACTCAGGGAATTTGTCAAGACCAGATCTGCCCTGCAGGAAATACTCAGAACCACATTATACATGGATCAGCATAATAGAAACCCACCAGTGTAAAACCACCCAAAAGCTAAAGCTCAGAGCTCATATAAAACAATAGCACAAGAGATAAAACTAAGCAATAAGTTATACTCAACAGGATGAACAGAGTAGCATCCCACCATCAATTCTATCAATCAATGTGAATAGTTTGAATGCCCCACTCAAGAGACATAGGCTGGCTGAATGGATGAAAAAATACAAACCAAGTATCTGCTGTCTCTAGGAAACACATTTAACCCACAAGGACTCAAATAGACTTAAGGTGAAGGGATGGAAAAAAATATTCCATGCAAATGGAAATCAAAAGAAAGCAGGTATAGCCATTCTCACAACAGATAAAATTGACTTTAAATCAACAATAGTAAAAAAAAAAAAAGATTGCCATTATATAATTGTACAGGGAGCAATTCAACGAGAAGATACAACAATCCTAAATATTTATGCACCTAACACAGGAGCACCCAGATTCATAAAGCAAACCCTAATAGATCTAAACCAGGAGATAAACAGCAGCATCATAATTCCTGGGGATGTCAACACCCCACTGACAGAAATGGACAGATCATCCAAGCAGAAAATAAATAAATGCTGGACTTAAACAGGACTCTAAAACAAATGGGTCTAACAGACATTTACAGAACATATTACACAAAAACTACTGAATATACATTCTTCTCATCACCCATGGAACATTCTCCAAGACTGATCATATGTTAGGCCACAAATCATGGCTCAACAAATTCAAAAAAATTAAAATCATACCATGTTTATTCTCAGATCACAGTGAATAAAACTAGAAATCAACTCCAAGAGAAACACCCAATTTTACACAAAGTCATGGATATTAAACAACCTGCTGCTGAAGGATTATTGGATCAATGATGAAATTTAGATGACATTAAGAGATTCCTCAAACTGAATGACAAAAGGGGACACAAGCTACCAAAATCTATGAGATTCAGCAAAAGCAGTCCTAAGGGGAAAATTCATAGCCTTAAATGCCTACAACAAAAAGAAAAACAAATAAACAATCTAACAACATGTCTCAAGGAACTAGAAAAGTTAGAGCAAACCAAACCAAAAGGTAACAGAAGAAAAGAAATAACTAAGGTCAGTGCAGAACTAAATGAAATTGAAAACAAGAAAAAAATACAGAAGATCAATGAAACAAAAAGTTGGTCCTTTGAAAAGATAAACAAAATTGATCAACCTCTTGCTAGAGTAACAAGGAATAGAAGAGAAAGGACCCTAATAAGCTCAGTCAGAAATGAAAAAGGAGATATTACAACTGATACCACAGAAATACAAAATATTGTCTGTGGATACTATGAAAATCTTTATGCACATAAACTCAAAAATGCAGAGGACATGGAAAAATTCCTGGAATCACATAACCTCCCAAGACTCAATCAGGAAGAAATAGAACTCCTGAACAGACCAGTAATGACCAGTGAGATTGAAGCAGCAATAACAAATCTCCCAACAAAAAATAGCCCCAGACCAGATAGATTCACAGTCAAATTTTGTCAGACCTACAAAGAAGAGTGGGCACCCATATTGCAGAAATTATTCTGTAACATTGAGAAAAAGGGACTCCTCCCCAACTCACTCTACGAAGCCAGTATCACCTTGATACCAAAGCCAGAAAAGGACACAATGAAAAATGAAAACTACAGACCAATATCCCTTATGAATATACATGCAAAAATCCTCAGCAAAATACCAGCAAAACGAATTCAACAGCACATCAAAGAAAATAATCCACCATGACCAAGCGGGATTCATCCCAGGGATGCATAGATGGTTCAACATACATAAATTGATAAATGTGATTCACCACATTAACAGAAGCAAAAACAAAGACCATATGATCATCTCAATGGATGCAGAAAAAGCATTCAACAAAATTCAGCACCCTTTCATGGTAAAAACCCTCAACAAACTTGACATACAAGGAATATATCTCAAAATTATTAAAGCCATATGTGACAAACCCATAGCCAATATCATACTGAACGGGGAAAAGTTGAAAGCACTAAGAACTGGAACGAGACAAGGATGTCCATTGTTACCACTTCTATTTAACATAATGCTGAAAGTCCTAGCCAGAGCAATCAGGCAAGAGAAAGAAATTAAGAGTATCCAAATGAGGAAAGAAGAAGTCAAACCATCACTTTTTGCTGATGATATGATCTTACATCTAGAAAACCCCAAAGATTCTACCAAGAGACTCCTGGAATTGATAAATGAATTCAACAAACTCTCAGGTTACAAAATCAATGTACACAAATCAGTAGCATTCCTGTACACCAATAACAGTCAAGCTGAGAGTCAAATAAAAGATTCAATACAATTCACAATTGCTACAAAGAAAATAAAATATCTAGGAATAACTTAACCAAGGAGGTGAAAGATCTCTATAAAGAGAACTACAAAACACTGAGGAAAGAAATTGCATATGATACAAACAAGTGGAAAAACATATTGTGCTCACAGATTAGTAGAATCAACATTGTAAAAATGTGATTTATAGATTCAATGCAATCCCTATCAATATACCAATGTCATATTTCACAGATCTAGAAATAATAATTCTACACTTCATGTGGAACCAGAAAAGAGCCCAAATAGCCAAAGCAATCTTAAGCAAAAGGAACAAATCAGGAGGCATCACGTTGCTGGACTTCAAACTATACTACAAGGCTATCATAACCAAGACAGCATGATACTGGCACAAAAATAGAGACATAGACCAATGGAACAGAACAGAAAACCCAGATATGAAACCATCCACATATAGCCAACTGATCTTTGACAAAGCAGATAGTATACAGTGGAGAAAAGAATCCCTATTCAATAAATGGTGCTGGAAAAATTGGATAGCCACATGCAGAAGAATGAAACAGGATCCATATTTCTCACCACTCACAAAAATTAATTCAATATGGATAAAGGACTTAAATGTAAGGCATGAAACCATAAGAATTTGAGAAGAAAATGTTGGAAAAACTCTTCTAGATATCAGCCTAGGCAAAGAATTTATGAAGAAGACCCCAATGGCAATCACAACAACAACAAAAATAAATAAATGGGACTTGATTAAATTAAAACACTTCTGCACAGCCAAGGAAATAATTAACAGAGCAAACAGACAACCTACAGAATGGGAGAAAATATTTGCAAGCTATACATCCAATAAAGGACTAATAACAAGAATCTACAAAGAACTCAAGCAAATCAGCAAGAAAAAAATCAAAAAACCCCATTAAAAAGTGGGCAAAAGACGTGAACAGAAGCTTCTCAAAAGAAGATAGAAATGGCCAATAAACATATGAAAAAATGTTCAATGCCACTAAGCATCCGGAGAATGCAAATCAAAACCGCAATGAGATATTACCTTACCCCAGTCAGAATGGCTTTTATTAAAAAGTCCAAAAATAATAGATGCTGGCATGGATGCAGAGAGAGAAGAACACTTATACACTATTGGTGGGACTGCAAACTAGTACAACCTCTATGGGAAACAGTATGGAGAGTCCTCAAAGAACTAAAGTAGATCTACCATTTGACCCAGCAATCCCACTACTGATTATTTACCCAAACAAAAAGAAGTCATTTTATCAAAAAGATACCTGTACTTGAATGTTTATTGCAGCACAATTCACAATTACAAAGATGTGGATTCAACCCAAATGCCCATCAATTCATGAGTAGATTAACAAAATCTGGTATATGTATACCATGGAATACTACTCAGCCAGGAAGGATGACTTAATGCCTTTTGCAACAATCTGGATGGAACTGGAGACCATTATCCTAAGTGAAGTATCTAAAGAATGGAAAAACAAATACTGCATGTACTCACTATTAAATTGGAACTAACAGATGAGCACACATGTGCATAGAGGAACGTAAAACTCAGTGGAAAGCAAGCAGTGGGGAGGGGGAGGATGGGATTGGCAAAAACCTACTTAATGGATACAATGAACACTATCTGGGCGACGGGCACACTTATAATCATGACTCAAGCATCATAAAAGCGATCAATGTAACCAAAAGATTTGTACCCCTATCATTCTTTGAAATGAAAAAAATTAACATGAATAGATCTATCTGACTTCAGTTGCCTCCTTCTGAAGCTGCTGTTCAAGCCAGCATTTGATAAGCTGCGGGCTGTGACAGATGCTCTTAACCCTGGGCTGGCTAAAGAGAGTTGGTAATCCATGTAATCCATGTAACCAAAAACATTTATACCCCCACAATATTTTGAAATAATAAAAAAAAGAAACTTGTTTCAGATCACCAATAATCCTCATCTGCACCCTGTGGACTGAGCTCGTCATTAACAGGGACTCTGTGGTTCTCATATCTGTGTGCTCCATGATTAAAAGGGCAGGGGAGGTGCTCTAGGTCAATGCTTCATATATCCATATAATAAATTGGAACAGCTCTCTGTATGTATCTTACCAAATCATGCAGAAATAGCCACATGAATTTATACATGTTTGGTGAGTATGCTTGTGATGGTCTGACTTAAAAGTGGAATTTATTTGATGAGATTCTCAGGTCACCTCACAAAGAAAAGCTGGTATCTTTCAGAGAAACTGGTGTAGAAATGCAATGCAAAGCTGGTTTGGCTGCCAATTGAGAGGGATCTGCTCTATAAATTAAGACTCCATAGACTGAGGGAAACAACAGTGTTTCAATTATGAGTTCCTAATGGAAAGTCATTTGGACAGATGTTCTGAATCACAGATGTTGAGGTATCATCAAGCTGCTTCTCACATAAGCAACTCTACCTTGCTCTCCAGGTGAGTAGCAAGTCTCCAGATGAGTAGCTCCAGGGAGTTATTTATCTAATAGTAGTCAACAATTCTCCCAAGCAACTCCATGTGGGCTTGCAAGTGTCTAATATTTCTAAAATTCTGCTAACTACCCTAACCATTTCTTAGCTCTAGAATTATACTGCCTGTCTTTCTAGCCCAGTGTTTCTCAAGTGGGGACATTTGGCAATGTCTAGAGACATTTTTGGTTCTCATAACTGGTGAGGTAAGGTGGTACTGGCATCTAGTGGGTAGAGGCTAGGGATGCTGCTAAACATCCTACAATGCACAAGACAACCCCTACAATAGAGAAGTATCCAGTCCAAAATGTCAACAGTGCCTGTTTTGTTGCCATGTATAAATTCAGTGTCTTTCTTTGATTCCCATCCAATAATAGGTCAAGGATATAAGCACTGTCCTTGCTGTTGTTTACTGGGGAGAATCCTTGTTGTATTACATAAATTTCCTGATGTCATATTGGGATGAATCATTAGAACAAAAATGATTCTTAGGTTGCTGCTTCAGCCTGGCATGCCCTTCACACCCTATCCGTGGGGTGAACACCTATTCCTCTTTAAAGCTTAGAAGTGTCATTTCCAATATGAAGACTTCTCTAACACCCCACAGGAAGAAATAAGTACCCTTTCCTTGGCACTTCAACCAATACATAATGTATCCTATACATAATTCTAGCATAGGAGCTATAATGCTCCATTGCCATTACTGTTACAAGGCTCTCTCCTTTACAATATCCCTGTTAGCCCTCAGTAGAGCTCAGAGATCATGTCTTACTATTTTTAGTTTCCCATGCCCATAGCACAGCACTTGGCCTTTAGCAGGTATTCAATACATGCGTTTGAAATGAATGCCTTTTCAGGGGGAAATCTGGTTCCAGCAGTTATTCTACATTCAGCTACTCTAACTTTTACTGCAAATGTGACTCTTTTTTCTCCACTTTCCAAATAGGATTAGAAGCCAAGCAAACCACATGGTCCATCCCTTTGCCCTCAGCCTCACAGCCCACACCACTAGCATTCAAATTCAGAAGACATTCCTCCAAAGCCCCCAAAACAACAATATGAAGTCCTAGTGATGGTGGGAAAAGATGATAAAAATAAGTTGCTTAAAAATCAAGCATTTTTGCACAGAAAAAGGAGAGGCAAACAGCCTCTGGCACCTTCCTGTGAGTAACAGAAGTTTCTATTTTAAAAGAAAGGCAGTCAAATAAGAAGCGACTTTATCACAATGCTGCTTTCCCAGATTTCTTGGCCAAGGCAACACATCAGCCTGTATCAGGCTCTTGGCATTCCATGACGAGCCCCGCTCCAATGATGATTCATAGCAGCCCGGTGAGGAATGGAAACTTTCACACGAACTCGTCCCTTTAAAAAAAATTAAAATCCAGCCAGTAAATGCAACTCTGTTAATCATGCGCACAGCACTCAACTCCTCTCCCTGGCAAATAACAAAGTAAGTGATGAGGTTGCCAAAGGCATAGCCTGTCTGTGGTTCTCCATCTTTCTGCTCTCAAACAGCCAAGAATGTACATTTTCTCCCTTGGCTCAGACATTCAAGTCTCCCAGAAGTTCCATGAACAGAGTGGAGAAGCTGGGCTCATGAATCCAATCCTCATCTTTTCTCTTCATCCTCAAACTTTCTTTGGTTTTGAGTGACCTTTGTAGGTTTTGGATGACCTTCACGTTAGGGATTAAAAAAATAGCTCCGCTTACTTCATTTTGACTTCCAGGTATTAAATAGCTGAGATATCTACGTTTGTTTATGCTTTCCTTGAGTTAAGTTTTTAATCACTGTCTGCTTTTGATAGGCTTTGAGAAACAATGCTAACCATTTAAGAATAAAACAGAACACAGTTCATCTGAAGGAAACAGAAGGGATGAATTCTCCCCATACCCTGAACTGAGTCGATTATCGTTCTTGGACAAAATGTTGGCTTAACGTTTTCCTGAAGCTAAGCCAGGAAAAGGAACAGATTGGGAGTGTGTGCAAGTCAACACTGAGGAATCCGAGTTTTGAAAAGCGGGGAGGCAGGCTTCTGTGTCTCTTTCTTGAGAGAGGCTTGTGGGCAGGGAGCACCCTCCTGTGCCCCCGAGAGTGGGCAGTCCCACCCCGCACAGTCTTGGCGAGAGGAAGAAGTCATCACTGGGACTTTCCTGATGACGATGGCAAAACACCTCTGAACTTCAGTCCAAATGACATGATCGAGAGCACAGAGCCAAGAGAGAAGGTCTAGAACCCCAAATCAGAGGCTCCTGGGCAGGAAGAGCAGTGCACGTGCTCTTTAGGGCTATTATGCCTGACTTTTTAGACATAGTCCCATCATGGAATTTCTAAAATTTAGTGAATTCTTCTATATAGTGAAGCCCTTAACAACTCCAGTCATTGTCAGTAGCTGACATTAATTAAGCACTCATCATTCAATCCTCACAATAACTCAATAGGAAGAATCATGACATTTATTAAGAGCTTTCAAGTGTCGGCACTGTTCCATGCTCTTCACATGCTTTAGTACATTAAATCCTCTGTGATCTGAATTTTACTGGTGAGGAAGTCAAGGCACAGAGTTATTTAATGGTGTCACCAACACAGGGGTTCTGACTGGGGAAGGTTCGATATGAACCTAGGCAAGAGTTCTGTCTCCTAGGTTATGGTTTTATTTTTTTCGAATAACAGCTTTATTGAGATGTAATTCATATATCATATCATTTATTCTTTTAAATTGTACAATTCAATTATATTTAGTATATTCACAGAGCTGTGCAACCATCACCAAAATCAATTTTAGAACACTTCCATCACTCCCAAAAGAAAGCCTTTATTCATTAGCAGTCACTCCCATATGCTTTCCCCAGGCCTAAGCAACCACTAATCTATTTTCTGTCTCTATATATTTGCCTCTTCTGGACATTTTATATAAACAGGATCATATAAGACGTGATATTTTATGACTTGCTTCTTTCACCTAGCATAATGTTCTCAAGGTTCATCCATGTTGTGGCATGTATTAGTACTTCATTTCTTTTAATTGCCAAATAGTCCACGGTCTTAACCTCTATACTGTGCTCCTCTCTTAGGCCAGTGTTATTTTTTTTTACATCTCATTTAAAAATCAATTTATTTACAAAGCACCTTCTAATTAATTCCTCACAGGGCCAGTGTTATCATTCTTATTTTATAAATGAGAAAACTGAGGCTTGGTGAAATGAAATAAAATGCCCAAGTTCACACAGACAGCCAAAGGCAGATCTGGCATCTGCTCACCCCAAAGCCATGCTCTCAGAACCCTACTTTATTGCCACCATTGCGTGTCCTTCCTTAGAGAAGTTACCTGCGCCAGGGAAAAGTCTCATGTGTCCTGGTAACTTTCTTCTTACTTCCTCAAAAGGAAATAAAGTAATGATGGAGAAAATGGACTATAGCATTAAGCTCACGACCAAGCTGTGTGACTTGAGACTGATCATTCTCCACTCTGGCTTCCTCAGAAGAATAATGACTTCTGCATCTTATAGTTGGGAGACGCTGTGTGTAAATAGTGTCATCTAGTGCCAGACACATAGTAAGCGCTCAGTCGACATAATGCCATCTTGTGGGGGAATAGGTGTTGAGGGCATCTAGGACAAAGAAAGAGGTTCAGATGGAGGAAGAAGGAAGAAAAGAGAAAGCAGCGAAATTATGATTGTGTGGAATGTTTGTGGTTTTCACACCCCTATCTCTAGGAGAAATCAGCAGCACGGAACATTTGCAACCACAACTTGATCCACACAAAGACATCTGGAGAGGACCCCCCAGGCAGAGCTGCTCCGTTCTACCCTCCCTTCAGTCCACTGGTGGATGCCCCACTTGTTTCCACTCCTAAATCATTTGATGCCAAAGAATTCAAAAACTTTTGGTGAGAGTGGAGACTTCAGTACATTCCCTGGGAAGCCTAAATAGGTTAAAACAGTAACCTCAGTACGAGCATACCAATTACATATTCAACCAAATTTATTTCTGCCTTCCCCTTCATGCAATTAGAGAAGGTAAGTACTAGGTTCACTATTCACAGTAGGTTTCTGAATTTTGAAATGAAATCACTCATAATTAATTGAAAATTTTCTTTCTCAAAAGTAATACAAGCCTATTTTTAAGATCTTACTAGCAGGCCCTCTATCAATTTGGAAACTGCAGACATAAAACAAGGGATATGGAAAAGACAACAATTAAAACATGCTTTTTTAAAAAGAGGAGAGAAAGGGAGAGGCTAATTAATATTACAAGTTATAAAAGAGCAAGTTGTTTCAATCACTAAATGAATTTTTTTTTTTTTGCCTGCAAATGAAGCCTTTTATTCCCTTATTCAGGTAATGTGCACCTATCAGTAACATACAATGGTTTTGCTGCTGGTTTCAGAGAATTCATTCCTTGTCAATAAAATTTTTTACAAAGAGTTGTTCATGCAGAAGAAACTGGGGAGGTGAGCAGATCTAAAAACATTTTTAGATGGCTCAGTTTGTGCTCAAGAAAACTGTACATCATATTAGACCTAAATCATTGATCCACCCAGCCCTGTGCACTCTTTGCACATTAATCTAAAATGTTTGTATTTTGGAAAGTGGAGGGTGAGGGAAGAAGCACATTAGCAAAGGCACCATCCAGTGCTATTTAAAGATATGCATGCATTGATTCAAAGAATAATTCATAAGCATCTATTACAATGAAGACTAGAAGCTGGTGGCTGGAGAATTTGCTCCGGTCTCACAGAATTTCATTTGTAGTAAACCTCACTATGGTGGCCATTAACAAAACATGCATACCAGCACCCATGACTGGTGTCGTTCCCTCCCTACCGCCTCCCTCCCCCCACTGATCTGGGCTTGGCCATGACACTGGCTTTGGTCAATGGGACATTAGCAAGTAATACCAAGAGAGGCTTGTCTTCTTGAAATGCTTGCTTTGGGGACATGCTCTCTTAAAGCCCAGACTCTGTGCTGTAAGAAGCCCAAATTAACCACATGGAGGAGAATCGAAGCCCTCACTGAAAACCCCAGCTGAGTTCTCCATCAACATGCAACATCAACTTGTCAGCCATCTCGGCTGAGTGAGCCAACCTGGGAGAAGACCCTGTAGCCCCTGTTGAACCTCCTTAGATGAGCCACACTAGCCAATGTACGTGGAGCAGAGCGGGGCTGATCCTGCTGAATCCTGTCCAGATTGCAAAATAATGAATAAATAAATAAATGTTGTTGTTTTAAGCCATCATTTGGGGTAGTTTGTTTTGCAGCTTTAGATAACCAAAATAGTAGTCTGAACATAGTACCAAGCACAGATGTGAAGTGAACTCTGCTTCTGAACCACCGGAGAGAAGAGAGCCTGCCTCTGACTTACGCTGGGAGTTTTAGAAGGCTGGCTCATGCCCTGACATCTCTAACAAAGCTATCCTTTACTAATAACAGCAAAAGCATCATTTATTCATCTCTTTCGAAGTGCCAGAGACTGTGCCAAGGGCTATAGATATATAGATATATGACATATTATTTTGTCCATGTAATAGTTTTGTGAGAAAAAAATATATCTCTATATAACAAATGAGGAAACTGAGACTTGAGGAAGTTAAGTTGCTTGCCCAAGAGGTTCCAGCCAATTTTTCAGTAGCAAAATTAAGATTCTAACCAGTCCTCTACTGCTAAAGCCGGCTTCTACCCAGGATACACTGCTTCTATATCAGGAAGGCATTGCTGATCCACTTCCACAGTCTGGGCCTTGTATTTTGTTACCAGCAGAGATAAGGGGGCTCTACTAATTTTACCACACTCTCCAGCCATTTTCCCAAGTATACACTTTTTTTTAAGAAGTAGATGCCAAATATCAGGCAACTTCTCTCTTCTAGGAAAAAAAAAGGGAAAGAAACCATTCTCTTCCATCCCCCATACCTCACTCCTGGTTTATTTCCAGCCACCAGCTACCCACCTCTGCTCCATTAGGGGGCTTGAATCACTGATGGGGAAATGCCCATCCCTGGCCTGTCACAGCCGTACTCTTTGATATTCTCTTGGGAGATACACACACACACTGGACTCAGGACCAGAAAAAGAAAGTGTTATTAACGGGTGAGGGTTGGGCCCCAGATGCCACTACATGTCAGTATAGTGTAAACATAACTTTTTTATGCACTGGGAAACCAAAAAAATTGTGTGACTTACTCTATTGCAATATTTGCTTTTTTGCGGTGGTCTGGAACCTAACCTGCAATGCCTACAAGGCATGCCTGCATTTTAAAAATGTTCACAGTAATAATTACAAAGGGACAAAAGAAGGAAAGACAAGAAGAGGAGGATGGGGATGGGTTTTGTGGGAGAGAGACTGGAGTTCTGTCTAGCAGTTGTAATCTACTACTAACACTCTTCAATACAGCTCATCTCCCACTGATAATAATTATTCATTTGCAAGTTTATTTGCCCTGCTAAACACTGAGCTCCTGGACAAAAGGGATCTTATTTTAGGTAAATTTGCAACTCCATTTTATATAGCACTCACACACACATTTTTTGAATGACTGAGACCAAATGAACAATTTTTCTTAATTTCTATGGTTTTCGTAGTTGCTGGCATCTTGGCACTGTGTCCAAACTTCTTGTTCTACATCTTCGGCTTCTGTGGGCCATAGATCATGATTTGACAGGAAGACATTGAGAAAACTGTATTTGGCCAAGATATAGAATCCCACATCCTTGAATTCTGCCCTCCCACAAACTCCCTTTTCAAGGAACCCAAGAAGACATGCAGAGAAGAGTAAAGTAAATTCTCATTTATTGCATGAGAATTTAGTTCCAACAACCATCTCCTTCTCCAGTCCCCAGTAAGGGAAGCTGGATGATGTGAGGGCTCTGTCCAGGCTGAAGGCAGGCCTAGGCTGGTGTCTCTTCTTCTCCCCATGGATTCAGCCATGATGAGGGAAAGTGAGTTTATGGAAAACCCCACCAACGTCAAACATGCCAGAGATGTAGCTCTTGCCCTTTTAGCTGGTCTAGTGGTCAACTGCAAAGCATCCCTAGAGCAGGGCAACTATCAAGCAGATGCAGCTTGATGCCTTTTTCTGCATCTGTCATGAGGAAGAAAGGGAGGAAGAAAGAAAATTCCAAGAGATGCTAAAAGACTTTAGAGAAAATGCTGCCACATGGGACCCAGGGCTTATGCCCTTTACTTGTTAGCAAAAATATCTGAACCTCTGGCATCGTGGCCCACTAAACGGCCTTGACCTTAATCCCTTACCAGCATCTATCCTAGAGGGTAAACTTTGGAGCTGAGAGTAGAAGAGGAGCTTCCCCTAGAGGCCAGAATAGCTCTGAAGCCATGGATATTAATGATTTGTTTGCCCTGAGACTACTACCTTAGTTTGATTGGTGCCACTTTGCTCTACTGTTTCTTGTTTTTCTACTACATCTTTGGTCCCATCTGTCCTGACCTCGGTTCTTGGTGTACAATGCCACATCTCTCAGCCATGAGTTCTCTGTGTGTCCAGTCTTGGGAAAAGAGAACAGGACTTTTCTTCCAATGAATTCTGGGATCTTCATGTGCCACCTCCCTTTTGCTTCATGTTTTACTTGCCAGAAAGTGGATATCAATCAATCTATATCTCTATTAATATATCTATATCTATCTATATATATACACACATATATATATATACACACACACCCCTACACATATCCTTTTGTTTTCAGTTGACAAATATGACTTTTAGACTCAGAGCACATTTCTCTCTTGGGCTCTACATTTTTGTGACATTTTTGAAATCAACTTAAAGTATCCTTGATATCACTTTTTGAAAGATTTAAGCCCTTAAGGAAAGAAGCAGTGAGCTTCTCCTTACACCTCACATTCCTCCCCATTTTAATCATTTTGGTAAGGATAGATGTCTAAAACGTTGAGATATGGTCTTTACTATGAGGATCTCCCTCCAAAACTGTCTTCTCTCTGGAGTACTGCTGACAGCTCACAAGACTGAACATGAGTTAATTCCCAATGTTAAGCAAAAATCAAAAATCAAATCCATCAATCTCTTAACTAAAAGCACATTTCAAAAGAGGACAAAGCCAACTGGAAAGTGATCTTGAGCAAAGCTTGCCCTGGCAGGTATCTGATGAAGACACTTGCTTCCAATGTCCTTCTAAGCAGGCAGCTTGGCAGTCCACAGTCTTGATGGAGAGAGATGCCTGCAGTTTCAGGAGCCAGCACTGAGGATGGGGAAATTAGACCCACTTGCAAACAATAACACAACTTCACAGTTCCCTGATGGCTCGCTAACACTAGCGCACTGATCTTGCCTATAGCCTTCACAGAGCTAGATCAGGATCTCCATGCTACAGTTGAGAAAACAGGTACCCATTTTCTACTCATGATCAGTGGGTCAGCTTTGCCTTTGAATTCTTGAGATCTAAAATTCCCACTCATTGACCTCTAGGTCACCGGTACACTTATCCCCTCCAAATCAGGGCACTGTTGCAACAAATCAATTCAGAAAGAAGACAGGACACCAGTGGGACTGAAAGTTAACGGTGCCATTGGAGCTTCCAGCTTTCCTCCATCCAGATATCTCTGGTGTTTTACAGGCTGTGCATTATGTCTCTCAGCAGATCTTCTTGGGAATGCCCTCACCCTGGGTTACCAGGGACACCTGAAGCAGAGGATAAGTGGATGCTTTTCTCAAGGCCATAGGGCAAGCTGTTGATGATCTCAATTTGTTCCATCAACCCCACTTCCCAGTTTTGTGTTTGAACTATTTGATCCTGGTGCTCACATGGAAGAACAGGACCCTGAAGTGTGAAACAACAAAATATACCTTCTCTGTCCTAAAGCAAATGAATCTAACTTCAGTCACAAAACTTGTCACAACACTAAAACACAATAGTAGAAACAAGGGCAGGGACAAGAGCCATAATGAAGAGTTTGAGAAATCATGAAGAGCTCTGAAAAGGAAGTGGCGCATCTTGAGAATAGCCCTATAGAGAATATATTCCTGTCACTAAAGCATGCCCAAGTCATTCGCCCTGCACCAGTTACCATGTGTGGCTCTGGTGTAACCACAGAAGGTCACAGATATTCAATTTTGTAAAAAGCAGCTGTTAAAAATAAAATTCAATTCTTGGCATGTGTTGTTGCAATACTTCCTGTGTTCCAAACTTAATACTGAAGCCACCTACGGGACCACCGTCTCAGCCAAGTACAGTAAGGAAACAAGCCTTCTTGCAGAAGGCCCATGTAAACAGCATCCAACAACCAGGGGCAGATAACAATGCAAACAGGCTGAAAAGCCTTCTCTTCTCAGAACTACTGGACATGCTTCACCTAGGCAAGCCAGAGATGCCCTGCCCAGCTTTCTCAAAGTGCTGCTCATAAAGACAATTCCATAGACCGCAGGGACAGATGTCTCTTGGCACTTGGAACTTCCAACTCCAGGGAAGGCAATGCCCAGTTTTTGCCTGTGACCCAATCTCTATAAAAGACAGAGTGATAACCACGGAGAAAGTTATGACTTCTCATACAATCTCCAGATAATCCACAATGTCCATTCAATTGTCCTTGAGTATCTACTCTCTGATATAATTTATTAATCTTTTCAACGTATGATTCTTATCTTCTCAGCTAGGTTATAAATTGCATGAGAGAAGACTGTCTAGCTCGAGACAGCAACTTTAAGCCACTAGGACTGACCTCCCCAAACACACCACACACTTGGCTTCAACAAAATGGACCACATTTCAACGTTTTGCATTATTCATGTCTTAGTCCTGAACCGTTCACTCTGATTCATCTCATTTCTTGCATCCTGAACTATTTTTCATGGCTTTTAACCTTCTAGTCTGTCTTCTTGTAGATAATCTCTCCTTGCTTCTTGTATTTAGTCTTGAACTTGGACCTTATTCAGTGGGTAAGAATATAGGCTTTGAAATCAGCCTTCCTGAATTAAATCCTGACACCATCATTTGTGAACAATATGATCCTGGGCAACTTATTTTAACTCTCTAAACTCTAATTTTCTCTACTGTAAAGTGGTGCTCATAACAGCACCTGTGCCCTGGAATTGTTGAGAAGATAAGATGGTTTATATCCAAAGCAATTAGAACAATACCTGGCACAGTAGAATTGCTCAATAAATGTTAGCAGTTGTGAGGCATTTTTCAGCCACCTCTACAGCCATGTGGACATTTTATTCAACCTAGGAAAATATGCAGTGTAATTCATTTTCCAGGTGCTTTTATTGATAATCCATGCTTGATTCACTCCAGCAAAAAGAGAAGAAAACATTTATTTCTGTTATGCAGACACACTGTGCCTAACACAGAGGAAGGCATTATAGTAAGTGCTAAGATTTTCTTATCCAGTAATTAATTCTTGTCGGCTCCAGCTCATTTAAACAGAGCTCCACAGAGCTGCAGTTAAATTAAACACAAAAGGCTTGTTTTCCCTTTTTAAACTGGTTTTCTATCAAAGAAACACCTGCCTTGCTTTTCACTAGATAGTAAAACCCACAAATAACCCACAACATGTCTTATATGTCCATTTCTGGTCTTCACACTTGAGTGGCCACCAAGAAAGCATTATTCATTCAATCAACTAGCATTTATTTGCCACAGACCTTGTCTTCAGGTGGGTTAATATCTGATTGTTAAGACAAGCCTAACACATAATACATTATCAAAGAGCAATAAAAAGTACATAATTAAGTGATGAGACCTGTGTAAATGGTTCTTATTATAAATACAATAGTTCTGGAAAGGGCCTATCAGGTAGTAGGCCATAGTAATCCACTTATTCACTCAACAAACATTTACTGAGTACCATCTAAGTGCTGGTTTCTGTGCTAGGCTCTGAACATAGGTGGAGGACGTTGTGATCTTTCTTCCCTACAGTCCTCCATGGTATAACAGTCATGTGGCTAGGGAAACTGATTCATCTAAGCTAAGCATGGTAAACTCATTCACCTTGCCAGTGATAAGTTCCTAAATGGCCACTGAGGTTGAGCAGAGTTGGCCTGGGGCTTCTAGGAAAGTTCTTCCTCAGTCTGAAGAAACCACCACAGGAAGACACATTCTTTTTCCTTTGGTTGTTGCTATACCTGGATGTGAAATCCATAACTGTTGCTAACATCTTGCCATCAGCTTGAAACTAGAGAATAAGCAAGGGCCAAAAGTACTATAGGTAAACAGAGTTAGTACCGCCAGATTGAGTCAGGTTTTAACAGTGCTCTACTCTGAACTTCCAGTTATATAATCCAGTACGTTTCCTTACTGTTTACACAGCTTGAGTTTTGCTTGCAGCCATATACATCTAACACATAGAACTTATGAAGGTAAATGAAATATGATCAACCCTCAAGGAGCTCACAGACTAGAGTCGACAAACATGTAATCATAAAGCATTGCAATTTATTAGTTAAGTACAATGGAATAATGTTCCAGAAATAAAAGTAGATTGGAAGAAGAAGGAATTGGCAAAGATCTAAGAAAGGTAGCTTCACCAACTTCACTTGGTCCTTGAAGGGCAGTTAATGAATATGGTACAACAGTAATTGGCAACACCTAGCCTATCCTTGCAGAAAATGGCTTAATTCTTATTTCCTCATCAATTTTAGTCATTATTCCTGATATCTTAATATAGGGAAAGGAGAACATCTTCTTAGAATTAGGAGCCAAAGTACTAAACATGTTCCTTCAGATTGATTCCTTTTCCTGGATTCAGACTGGAAGTTTCCCTTTTAAAGGCTATTTTTTATCCCTGAAGATAAAACTAACTGCAGAATTGTAGAAAATCAGAACACATTACCCAGTGTGCATAGGTCTTGGTAATTATGTGCATGTAAGAAAAAAACACATTTTCTCTGTTTGATATCATTAGATGGTTGAAATTATACTTTAAGCTACCTTTCTCTATAGAAAAATTTTTTTTCTGCCAGTTAAAAAAAGCCAGATACTCATTGACTAGACTTGTGATTATTTAGGATATACATGGTTTGGGGCTTCATTGGGTGGCTATAACATTGGAGATTTCCAAACCAAATTTGGGAAACAACATTAAAGTCTTGCTATGATTGTGGTTAGGAGGAACCATAGTATAGAAGCTTTGCTTAGTTGAGATTCAGATACCTAAATTAATTTTCGTATTTTTCCAATATTTATAAATAAAGTCATTTCTAGTGGCAATGTTTCTGTGAAGGTACTTTTTGAGGAGGCTTCTCAGGTCCCCAGAATTGGTTAGCAGCTCCCTTTATGGTTTCTGTTAGGAAATAAATGTGTATATATTGAGAACCCAGACTTTACAACCAGACTAACCTGGGTTCAAATCCTAGTTCTATACCTTCTTAGCTGTGTTACTTTGCGCAAGTTTCTTAATCTTCCTGAGTCACTGTGTAAAATAAAACCAACCTAAGGCCAAGTATGGTGGTGCACGCCTGTAATCCCAGCACTTTGGGAGGCCAAGAAGAGAGGATCACTTAAGGCCAGGAGTTTGAGCCCAGCTTGGCAATATAGCAAGATCCCATCTATACAAAAAGTTTAAAAATTAGCCAGGCATGGTGGCACATGCCTGTAGTCCCAGCTACTCAGGAGGCTAAAGTGGGAGGATCACTTGAGCCCAGGAGTTCAAGGTTACAGTGAGCTATGATTGTACCACCGCACTCCATCCTAGGTGACAGAGTGAGACCCTGTCTCTGGGGGGAGAAAAAAACAAAAACAAGCCAACCTTAGATTATTTTGAGGATTAAATGAAATAACATAGCTAAGGTTCTTAAAATAATGCCTGACATTCATTGTCCTTCAACAAATTTATTGAGCTGGAGACACAAAGCAAACAAAAGTACTCCCGTAGAGCTTATGTAATAAATGCCCAACAAATAGTAGCAATTGTTATTCTTAATAATACCTGGTCCTCCCTCACAACATATGCATTCTCAAGTGCTCAGAGAGAAAAAACAAAAGATGATCACATAGATTCCTACTTTGCCTCCTGTTTCCCAGCCCATACCCATTCTATCGTGCTGTGCTTTGGGAATCATCTCTGTCTCTACTTCTCCTGCTACCACCCTAGTCCAGGCCACCATTATGCCCATCACAGCCCTTTTGCTGAACTTCTTATGACCATTTTAGCCATCCATTCTCCCTACATGCGTTCTGCATGTATCAGTTGCTGATTTTTCTGCCATTAACATCATTGATTTTACGTGCCAAAAACCCTCAAGGGGCAATCTATTACACATGAAATTAAATCCCAACTCTTCCCATGTTTCTTGGTGAACTGGGTGCTGCCTACCTCTTCTAACATTGTGCCCCCTCCGTATTACTGCATTCTAGACACTCTGGCTGTCCTTCTGCTCCTTGAACAAACCAGAAGCCTTTCCTGCTGCTCTTCTCTCTCTCCCATATTGTCATATAGCTGGCTCCTTGTTGTGGATTCAAAATCAACTCAAACGGCCTTCTTTAGACACTCTGTTCTTGACTTCTATGGTCAATCTAAAAAAAAAACACCCTATTTTATCTTCTTCAGGATATGAAATGAGTTTGTCTACTTATTTATTTGTCTATGGGTTCCATAACTCCCTGGAATGTAAGCTCCTGTGAGGGCAGGCACCTCACCTACCCTGTTGGCTGCTACATCCCCTGTGCCTTATAAGAGCACATAGCATATAGAAGGCGCATAATGAATATTTGTTGAATAGTATAATACTAAGATTCCAAATGCTGCTTCAGTTTATTAACAAGTTTCCCAAGTCATTTTACTTCCTACTAGAGGGGAGTTTAAGCTCTTAGAATCATGAGTTCAAAGTACAGAGACCCAGGGAGGTGATGGGGCTTACAGAGTTAGTTTCAGAGCCTAGACAAGAACCCAGGGCTTCTAAGGTTTAGAAAAGTGCTCATTATATGACCCCTGCCATAATATTGCTTTGCTAGACATGCCTTCTCTGACCCTTTACACTGGAAAGGAAAAAGCAATGAAGTTTGAAACAACCATTTTCAAAGGAATTAGACAGGGACTGGGGTAAGGATGAGAACTACACTACTAAAACCAATGAAATACGAACCAAGGACAGAGAAGACACTTGAGCACAGAATCCTACACAAGAAAAATAAGTCCTCCATTGTCATGAGTGGAAGAGATCTCAGATTAAGAGCTACAAGTTGTCAAAAGCATGTATTGAACTCTGTTCAAGAGAGTTATAAAATTCCAGTATGGAAAGATACCAACCCTCTTCAAATGCTTTACACCATTTACTATATGTCTGCCTAGAAGTCATCAGCCTGATTTTAAATATCCCCAGTTTGGGAGAACTCAATGAATAGCAAGGAAGTTCATTCTGTCTTCCAACAGCTCTGATTATAAGAACATTCTGCATTACACTGAGCTAAAAGTCTACTCCTGTAAATTTGATTGATTCTAGTTTTGTTCCTTTGGAGTATGTAAAGGCAGCTATCATGTCACCCCTGAATTTTCCTTTTTCCAATTTCTTTGATTATTTTTCATATGGAATGATCTTTCATTGATAAAAGGACTTTTCATGCTGGTCTTTCCCTTCTACATGGTTAAATATATTGATGTTCCTCACAAAGTAGGGCTTCAGGTACAGAGTGAGCAGAAGCCAGAACTTTCCTTAGACTAGAGATTATGTTTATGTGATGTTAACTGAAGTCATTAGTCTATCTGAGGACCCACAGCCACCCCCACCACACCTCCATTGACTGCTCAGTCCCTATTCCTTCCCAGTCCTACTAAGGAAGGATTTTTGCTTGGTGAGAGAACAGCTAAGTTGATTTACATAATAAAGTGATAGAGAGGGGTGGGGGGCAGATCAAAAAACTTTGTAGCCTGGTTATTAAGGAATAGTTTTTTTTTTTTTGGGAGCTGAAGTTTATAAGAATGAAACACTGGAGCAGTTGCAGGGTGTAAGTGAATTGGAGGAAAAGAGGAAAGGTGATATTATGGAGTGTCAAGGTGGCCAGTAATGGAATTCTTTTTGATGTTCTCCATGAAATGCAAGTCGAAGGTTTCAATTGCTTTTAACTGCCTTTAGCTGTTAGACTATGTTCCCTTGAATGTGACACACCACTCTATGACCAAATGGGTCCCTGAATTTATAAGGTTATACATGTTAAAAATTAATCCTATAACACTTATAGTGACATATTTATAGCAATTTTACTCTGTACCATGAACTACACTAAGGACTACTTTACACTTATTTAATTCTTACAGCAATCCTTTGAGGTACATGCTATTATAATCCCCATTTTTTCAGATGAGGAGGCTGGAAAACAGAGAGAGGTGAAAGAAATTGTTTACAGATACACAGCTATGTCATGGCATAGTTGGTTCTCAGACCCATGTCTGTCTAACTCTAAATCCCACATTCACCCATCATGGTAGTCCCTGGGCAGAATGGCCCCATGACTGTCCAGGAAAAAAAAAGAGAAAGAGCCAGAGCCATGAGTCTGGAACCCAGGAATTTTCTGATGCTCCAAGGAGATCACACTACCTAAAGTTTGTCTCATGGCTGACAGCCAAGCACTGATACAACATTGAGATCAGAACCCAAATCAAAGTGATAGTTGAAGTTTCTGGCACATTCCTTAGAAAGAGGTCCAAACTTCCAAAATCTTCAATCTCATTTCCTACAGTGTTGATTGCACAATTTTAGCCCATGGCTATTTTTTTTCTCCTTTTGAATACATCAATTCAGAAACCTTAAAAAACAAAACTGGGTTCGTGAAAATGTAATTGATAAAGCTAACTCTTTCCTAGTTGACTTTTTATGGTTTCAGCTAAAATGCAAGCTAAACTGAATTCCATAATGGACTATACTTCATAATAATTGTAGTCTATTTGTATGCAAATAGCTGAATGACATCTCTCAATTTCAAACTCCGGCTGTAAATTCACATAAGTTTTGGGGAGATTCTAATTATGAATCTGATATAATAGGTATTGAATTAATGAGAAACTCTGAAACCAGTTTTGAGAGTTAACACTCATTATTCACTATTTGAACCTTGGGTTTGAATGGAGTGTCTTTATGATAAAATGTATTGGTTGGCACCATTATTTAGTAACTGTTTGATCTGAAACAGTTATTTAATTTCTCCAAGCCACAGTGGTAGAAAAATGAGAATAATAATGACTCTGATAGGATTATTGGATAATTAAATAAGATAATATATACAAAGTACTCAGGAAAATATTTGTGGATCAATAAATTACAGTTTTTCCTATCCTCTGTTGCCAGGTTACCCTCATGCTCATTTGTTATCTGTAAGTGGTCAAATCTTAATAACTCCCTCACAATGCATTGCCTTGCTCCAGATACCCTACAAAAGGGGTCCCTCCACGACTCCAGCCTAACCTTTAAAGTGAAGACAGAGACAAAATTTAACAGAAACTGAGGGAGTGGGAATCAAACTCACAGTACAGGGCCAAGCAGACTCATACGTAAGGTCTGCTCTGGGTCAAAAACTTGTCCACCTAGTGTCACATAACATTCTCTGGCATGAATGATGCCCACCCTGCCATGCATTTCTGAGGACAAGGGCCATGGAAGGAAGGCAACATTCTTTACAGGAGATGTTTATTTTCCCATTAATAAAGGGAAATTACTTTGTTGGTTGGGAGCCCAGATTTTAAAATTACTCCCACGGCTGTATCTAAAACCAATTCAATGTTTTAAAACTCAAATTTGTTTTGCATAATAGACTTGAGGCTGTCAGAGCTTGTGACATGGCCAGTCATAAAATGTTCCATGGGAACAGAATGGGGCATACTGGGGGGAGTGGGAAGAGGAAAATTATAATCACTTATGTCCAGAGGGGCACAGTAAATGCCTAGGACAAACCCAGCTTCAGAGAACAGGAAAAAAATTCACTTAAATGGGTGGAAGATGTTTATATACTTGTTGACAGTACAGTGTGATTAAAGGGAGACCAGGCTTTAGAACTGGACAAACAGATCCTGGCTCAAATCCAGGCTCTGCCCTTTATTCTCTGGGTGACATTGGGGTAAGTTTCTGACCTTGCTAAGCCCCAATTTCTTCATCTGTGAATTGAGGACCATAATACTAATTTTGTTATGGGGAGGAGAATAATACAAGTAAAGCACTTGGCTCAAAGCCTCATATATTATAAGTGCTCAATAAATGAAAGCTGTTGTTATTACTATTTTGTTGTTGTTGTTTGTGTGTTAGCAGCTATTATGTGCTAGTTAACCCATGTATTTTGCCTCTTATCCTCCAGGATAAAATATCCTGCCATGTTATTATTAATAGCCCTATTTTGTACAGGAGAAAACTGACTCATATCCAATGCCATATAGTTAAGAGAGAGCACAGCTGAAACTAGAACCTAGGTGTGGTTGATTTCAAAGCTCACATTATCTCCATTGCTTATATCACCACTGCAGAAATGAAAATCTTCATTAGTAAGATGCAGGCTGTAATCTAAGAAAGGCTTTGATATGAGAAAATAAGAGATAACAGGACATCCTGACAGGTTAGTATGTAGAATCCCATGAAAAATTATTTTAGCAGTCTGGACAAACAGGGCTGCGTTTTAGGACATCGGCAAGGGAGATTCCAAGGGTATATTCAAGGTAAGGTCTCAAGGCAACAAGACCAGACTCGGAGATGAGCTGGCTTAGACACCAGGGTAGATGATTCCAGGTTACCTCGAAGCCCACTAGAGTTCTTAAAATCCCTGCTGACAGCAGGAAAGATTAGGTTTAGGGTATGAGGTGGCACCAGCTGAGCTCCAGGTGGGACTCAAGTAGATCCAGGTGCGGGGAGGAACAGAGGAGAAGCAGGAGATCAGGCAAGTCCTGACATCAGCAACCAGTGATTGGCACTTTTTTTTTTAACTTTACAAACACTTTCCCTGAAATCACGCAGACACAGTCTTAAACCTGTCAATTCTGGAGGCTCCAGATTTACACCTGCACACTGCACTGTCATTCTCCAAGTTCAAGACTACAAAATGCAATGTTTCCTTCTCTTTATAGCTATCTACTGTTCCATGACCTTGGGTTTAATAATAGATGCTTCTCTAACTCTTCAAATTAGTATGGACCTTCTTCATGAGCATTGGCAATTCTAGAAATTAGTGACACTCCTTGGCCTATGACTTGCACCTGTGACCCATGAGGGGGTGTCTATTGCAGAATTGGCATATACGAAAAACAGATGAAGTCACTACCTTTATCCCTGTAATTTGGCCTGGAAAGCCTCACAATCGTGCCAAGTGATCATTGTCAATAGATTAGATTTAGCACGTGATAAAACTTACTGACCAGTCAGGCCTAGTGGTTTACCTTTCAATAGATCACTGAGTTAAAAATAAAGCTAATAATGGCAGTTTTAAATTGACTTCCCTGGTTAATTGCATAAATAAATGCCCTAAGTACATTGGAATCTTGTGACAGGTTAAAAAAAAATAAAAACAAACCAAAAAATCCCTCATCAAATCAGAAGGAATAAAGAGCCCTGGATTTTCTTATTAGCTATCAATTCAATTCAGCTATGAGAGCATCTACTACGTGCCAAGCTGTATTCTAAGACTCCACCAATGTTATCTCATTTAATACTCGTTACAGATTAAATACTTTCATCATTTTTTTTTCAGATGAAGAAGGGAATATTAAAGAGGCTGACTAACTTCACAAAAGTCATGCAAGGTCATCCGAGGTAGTAATATGATTCAAATCCAGATCCACCTAACTTTACAACCAACGCCCTTAACCCCTACATTTTATACTGTCTGAACTAGATGTACAAAGGCTAAAACAAAAAGCTAAGTTGGCAAACAATGGGTACGCCCTAGACTATTCCCAAGGCAGGTGAGAGCTGCTAAGGCAGTGGCAGTTCTTTCAAGGCTCCCCACCAGTTTGCTGTCTCGGGGACCAAAGATAATCAGGAGCCATGGCAATGCAGGACCGTCACACTCCACAATCCCAATAGGACCAGGACATCAGAAAATGTCCCTTTGGGAAATTTTGTTCCAGCAGTTAACTAGAAGATGAAAAAAAAAATTATATGGGCACACTGCCCATGATTCCTCCTACATTATCAGGTTCACTGACTTAACAGAACCTGTCTTCTCTCCAGGGCCACATGCACAGCCTCAACAGATGTCCTTGCCACGTGAGGGAGGTTGAAATGTGACAGCTGACTTCAACCGATCAATTGCAACGTAGAGCTCGATCCCAAAGGCCTTGTCATTCCCAAAGTCCGCTGTGGTCACCACCTCTCCTTTCCTTGCCTCCTGGGTAGTTCCAGGGGGGATGGGGCACAGCCAAGAGCTGGAGGATCCCACTCCTGTCTAAACAGCAATTCCTTCCCTCAAATCTTCTCTTGTAGTGAGAAAATAGTGGCCACCCTAGCATGAGCTTCCTCGACTGCTCTGCATCTCTCAGTTTTTCTCTGTTACCACCTTTTCTTCCTTTATGGTGCTCTCAGAGGAGACGGGTCTCTTTATCGACCAACGCTACCGCCTCTTGTGATGCTCTCTTCCGCACCTCTCCCAAGACATTGCTCCACTGATTCTCTCCTCCTTATCTTAAAGGTAAGAGAGAGAGCCTGGGCAGTTAAAGTTCTCCTCTAACCTGACAAACGTTCCTTCCCAGAGCCTGCTACTCTACTAGTGACTGGTCTCTTTCCTTTCTCTCCCTGCCAACATTCTTGCAAGAGTAATGTGTACCCACCAGCCTCCATGGATAAAATTGTGTCAGATTGTGCAATGAAGACTTCTGTTTATAAGTGACAGAAACGAACTCACACTACTCGACAATGAAGGGAGAAAGGGGATGTTAGTTTACTAGTGCTCATACCCAATCCTTGGAAAAGGCAGAAACGGACCCAGCTAGAACATCATCAGGGTGCTCTGTATTACTGTCCATCTGTCTCTCATTTTCATAGCTCTGTGCCGACAGGGAAACTGGGCTGGAGACTTTTCTAGTTTCACATTTTTCATTTTTCCACCAGTTGGTTGGGAAAATCAGGAGAAAGAACAAAATTGGCCTGTCTTGAGTCACCTCTTGACCCATTCACCGTGGCAAGGGGAATGCTTGGTGATTGGGTCGGCCTAGGTCCTGGGTCTACAAGGCTGGCTAGAGAGGGGTAGTGTCCAGTACTAGAAGCAGCTGGGGAACCACATACATGGCTTCTGGGGAGATCATAGACTGTACATACGGCCACCATGATTTGTGTCTACTAAACAGACTCATGTGTACAGCTGAGAATTGTGTAGAATACAATAACAGATGGTAGAACTGAGGTCATTATCAAAACTACACAATCATTAAGGCCGAGCAGAAATATTAAGGTATACTTGCAGTTCTAGACAAATATGTATTGAAGACCTTGGAACAAGAGAACCTAATGGTGCCTGAGCTGTATAGTTTGAAGGGACACCCAGTAGGACCAGATGTCCCAAAAATATTAGCTCCACCTACCTCTTGCTCTTTTGCCTCTGGAAAGCTCTTTTAGTTTCAAAATCTCATAATTCAAGTGCAAGCCCCTATGAGAGGGCTCCCGCTACAGTTACAAGTTAGCCTCGGAAGGAGGAGTTAATAGAAAAATCTGAACAAAAAGACCCTGCAGCAAGAGAACCAGAAAACTACTGGGAATTTTGCACTAGTGGAAAAAGGAAGAAGAGCTGTAGGAGCAATAAGTCTTCCCCGGCTTAAATTTAGCACAGAGTAATATCATATGGCAGGAGAGTGCTTTGACATTTTCTGAGCACTATTAACCCCTATCAACAAGGGCAAACAGTGAGGCTGAGGAAGATTTGTTGAGGACTGGCCCTGGGTCAGGTGAACTAAATACTCCCAGGACATAGCTCAACCCCATTTTTCAGATTAGAAAACTGAGGCTCAGAACCTGCCCACGTTTACGCAGTGGCAGGTTTGGAATTCTCACTCAGGTCTATTTGCCCAGCTCCAAAGGACTGCAGATGGCACACTTAATAAATAGGAAAATTTGTGTCAGAAACTAGGCTTTTTGACTTCCAGGCTAGTGCTCTTTCTGAGGAGTGTACCACCTTTCTTGTTTATGCCATAATGAGGAACAAAGCATTTTCCCAAGAGCAATGTTCTTTTTTCTCTTTATGTCTGTGAGGTAGGCAGGAGGTGGGTGATTTTCCCTACTTAACAGCTAAAGGGACCGAGGCTCTGATGATAAACTTAGCCCAGTCAGGATGTCATTCCAAGCCCAGCAGGGCTGGGACCCCCGCAGGCACCTTGCTTTGGCGCTGGGTAATCACCTGCCCCCAGTCCAGCTGATCCAGGCTGCCTGTTTTCCAGTGAGCTCATCTCTTCCCGCTTTTAGCTTCAGTTCCTCATGACTGTTTTACATTCTGAGCCTTGCTCTTATTTTCAGTCTTTCATAAAGAAAAGTTGTTACATTAGAATTGAGTGACTCTGTCTGCCTCGTTCCTCATCTCACACTGTATTTTTACATTATCAAGTAAATTAAAAGCCATACATTATGGAAACCCATTTAAAATTCTGTTTAGCACACATTTGCAGAACTTTTGCTGATTCACTGAACGGCCACACTTACCAATTGGGTGTACATCAGCATTTTGCTGTGGGGGATACTTTAGGGCCAGCTGCCCTGACAGGGTTCAGTTTGTACTTTCTCAAGTTGCAGGTGATCCCTGGGCCTCTTCGTCTAAGCATGGGAACGGGCCAAGCCCAGGAAGGCAATGTGACCTGTGGGGCAGGTGCCCACGACTTCATACCTCAAGGAGGACAGTGAGGCGGCCCATTCTTTGGTGATGGCAACATCTGCCACAGAATCACCATGATAATAGTAATACTACCAATAACCAGGGCTGGCTTCCTGGGCATGGTACCTGTGCAGTCACAAAGGGCCCAGCATTGCCAAGGGCCCCGTGCTTGGTTTAATTCTATGCTCTTGCCATCTTGAGATTCTTGATAATTTTTTAACAAGGGCCCCTCATTTTCATTTTGCACTGGGCCCTACAAATTGTACAGCCGGTTTTGTCAATAGCTACCATTTAGTGGACATTGTCTCCAAGTTAGACGTTGAACTTCTCTTGCATCATCTAATTTAATCCTTATAATATTCAGTTATTCTACAAATATTGAGCCACCCATTAGGTACCAGGCACTGAATGCCTGGCCCCAAGGATACTAGAATAAACAAGACAGGTATGGTCTCTGCCTCCATGGAACTTGCATTCAAACAATATAGACACAAATAATTCCAAGTTATAATAACTGCTCTCAAGGAAAAAAATAAAAGACTGAGATAAATACAATAGTAAGGATCCCTCTGAAATAAAGTGGCCGGGAAGGGCCTTTCTGAGAGCCTAAGAGGTAGGAATTCTTTTACGCATTTTACAGATAAAGAAACTGAATCTCAGATAGGTTACATGACTTAGCAAAAGCCACAGAGACAGACAACAGCAGAGGCAAGCTTTAAAGTCAAGTCTGTCTGACTCAGTGGCCAATGTTCTAGAACAAAGTTTCGCAGACTTCCATATGCATAGGAATCACTGGGGCTTGTACTAAACTATGGGTTCTGATTCAAATAGTCTTGGGTGGTGCCAATCCTGCTGGGCCCAGAACACACTTTGAGTACAAGGCCCTAAACCCCTGTGCTAGGGGAACATGGTCAGGGGTGGCTGCAGATAGAGCTCATGACACTGAGCCCTGGAAGGGTAGCTCTTGCCATCAGATATCTGGTGGCGGTCAGGGCCTGTGCACAGGCCCAGAGAAACAGAGCAGGAACTCACGGTTTGCAAGGCTTCGGGTATTTCATAAATCTGCATAAACCCTGGGGAAAAGGATGAAAAAATCATAATGGCTCTGACCAAGAACTTGGAAGGAAAGAGCTGATCTACAAGAGATGGAGTTTCCCCCCCTATGCAGATCTCATGGCCTAGGTTTATCACCTTGAGTGTTAAGAAATTTTTTCTTTCTTATGTCCAGCCACAATCTCTCTTACTATACCAGAAGCTCACTTTCTTTTGCAAAGTTCTCCATAAAGAAAGAACACAAGCAGTTAACATTTCCACATATTCAAGTTAGTTTCAAGTCATCTCTTTGTTTCTAAGTTCAAATCTAAATACCTCACTGCATTTTATTTTTGTCCTTACAGGAGTATGGGAGTCAGTTTTCAAACTCCCTATAATAATCTTTTTTTCTGATCCTTCTGCAGTTTTTATGAGCCAAATATGACATTATAAGATCTGACTAATTCATAGCAAAAATAACCACTTCCCAGCCCTCATAGAACATATTCCTTTTTTCCCCAATAATGTCTTAAACTTACAGTCGACTATGAATGCCAGGTCTCTTTCTACTGTTTATGTATGTGTTGAGTCTCTGTTTTCTGTATTTTTCTGTTTTGCTCATTACTGAAACTATGGTGATTAACACAGTACTTGGCATATAGTATATGATTAATAAATATCCGTGGAATGAATGCATAAACAACCTTGAACTAGTTTCTGCTGAACTATAACCTGCTTTTAAAGAGTATTCCTCTGTTTCAGATCATTAGAAACCTCCCTGAAGGGGGAAGTGACCTCCGTTATAGCAAAGATGGGGTATAGAATCGGCTAGAGGCATCTAATAAATATTTTTCATGAGTGGTGGAGGTTGACCAAGGAAAGAGCAGAATTTGTAATTATTGAGATGATATATGGAAAAGAAGGACTAGGAAAGAGTAACTGGACTGGGAGTCAAGCTGCCAAGCTTCTAGTCTTGGCCCCACCCCAAATTAGCTGTGTAACCTTGGGGAATTCATTAGATTTCTTTAGGCTTCGGTTTCCTAGCCAAGAAATGGTAGGTGGCGCTAGGTGGTCTCTAAGGTTCTCTTTAGCACTAACAATCTGTGGGTCCGTATGAACACTTGGATCAGAGTTTAGAAAATAGTAACCCATTGCCAAAAGAGAAAGATTTGTTTAGAAACACAAGTATCTGTTGGAGAGAATCCTTGGACAAAAACAGCTCTTGCTTTCTACCCTGGAGCCATAGTTCCTACCCTTGTGATTATTGCAATGGACTTTAATGAACACAGTTTCCCGTGTGACCCTTTTCTGTTTGTCAGAAATGACTAGACACGGTGGTGTCTTAGCACATCATTGGCTCAGCATCTGCCCTTATTTGGCTGAAAAGTTCACAGTTCTCCTAGTGGACGTTTGATCTGCCCTCAAAATTCCCGTTGACTTTGCGTACTCATTGCCTAATCAGGCCCATTTGATCTGTACAACTATTCAGCACAAAGGTGAGTACTTAGACAGTCTATGGATTTCAACCTTATTCTCCAAGATGTAAGGGGTTTCTTGGTAGCATTTTCTCCCTGAATCCCTTGGAGCTGGCTGACAGCTCTTCCTTTAAAGCCTACAGATAAATCTCTCCCTCTTCCCAGAAGCACAGCTACTCTCTCTTTCCTAGGGGCATCTACTTCATTTGTACCAGGGCCTGTGGTTGGGATATTTCAGGTGATTTCAGCTCCAGGCAGGCAACACTGCAGTGTCAGTCTGCCTCCATTTGCCTCTGTTCCTTCCTACCTACTATCTACGAGGAATCTATTTTTGCCAGGAGATTTTGTTTGTGTTTGTTTCCAATCCAATACACAAGCTTCCCACAGGTACCCAATGTGCCATCTGCATTTTAGTG
This sequence comes from Daubentonia madagascariensis, assembly GCA_023783475.1. Taxonomy (NCBI): domain Eukaryota; kingdom Metazoa; phylum Chordata; class Mammalia; order Primates; family Daubentoniidae; genus Daubentonia; species Daubentonia madagascariensis. The sequence continues at coordinate 10,849,853 of JAKFHU010002250.1, read as the reverse complement.
AATATTATCTCCTCAGTCAGCCTGAATCAAGGGCTTTTCTCTTAGCATCTGGAATTTTTAAGTATGCTGAGTGCATTGGCAGTGCTAACCATGAGTGGAAACAAAACAGCATCTCTGAAATGGGATAATATAGGGACAGAGGCCAAGGAACTTTGGAGTAAGCAAAGGAGAAAACTCTAGCTGTATTTAAGGGAAAGGGAAGCAAAGCAACATTTATTATGTATTGTTGACCTACTATGTGCATAGCAATGTGCTGAATGCTTTTAATAATGCCATATAATCATCTCCATAACTCTGTGTGGCATTAGTTTCACCTTAGAGATGGAAGAAGTAAGGCTAGGAGAGAAAAATTAACTTGCCCAAAGGGAAGCAACTAATAAATGGGTTCAAACCTAGGCCTCCTTAGCTTCAAAATTCTTTTATTTTTTATCAAAGTGCTATGGGTGGAAAAGAAAGAATAAATGTGAAGACAAGTGGAGGAGAGGAGAAGGAGGCACAGGAAAGGAAAGGATGTAGGGACATTCAGAGCTACCTCAAGTGGCACTCAGAGTGTGTCATCAATGCCAGAAACCACGTACACTTTACAACTTGGCTCCAGGACAGTGATAGTCAATACATGTAATTCTCTTGAGTCTTTCTTCATCAGGCTTTTTAGGGGCATTCGCCAAGTGTGAACGAGTGTCCACATATTACCTATGACCTACTTCACAGCCCATGTTTGGGGTGCAGATCACCCATTCTTACAGTTTCTAGTTTTACCCACCCAGATATAGACACTGTTTTCTATCACTGTATAAATAAGCACCTCAAAAATGTATTAGCTTACAACAACAACAACATAACTTCATTATCTCTTGTGGTTCTGAAGGATAAGTGGGCTCAGCTCAATGTTCTTACTCAGGGTCTCTCATGTGGCTGCAGTCACACAGTGGCCTGTACTGAAGACATCTCCAAGGTTTCTTCACTTGTATGTCTGGTGGTTGGTTTCGTCAGGCGATGCCTCACTTGAGGCTATCTTCCAGAACATCTGCATGTGGCCGCTCCATGTGGCCAGATCTTCCTCATAGCATAAGGCTGGTTCCAAGAGAAGTATCCCAAGAGACCCTAATGGAAGCTGCATCAACCTTTATGATCTGGCCTTGAATGTTTCATAGCATCACTTTGCCACACCTATAGTTCTGCCTAGATTCATGGGGAGGGAACATAGTCTTCATTTCTTTTTCTTTTTTTTTAATTGAGATTTTTTTTCCTTGAGACATTCACTTCTTGATAAAAGGAGTGTCACTGTCACATAGTAAAAAGAGCATGTGCAATGGATCGTGCCATGGCCATCTTGGAAACTATATTGTGCCAGAGTCTGCCCAATTCACCTCTCTCCTACATGCAAAATATACCCATCCTTTCTCCCAAGACCACCAAATCTTATACCATTACAACATCAGCTCAAAGTCAGGATCTCATCTACTACGTAATATTAGCTGTGGGTGAGGCTCATTGGATACCTTTCCTTGAGTATGGTTCATCTAGAAGAAAATGTGTGAACTGAAGAGACAGGTTGCCTGCCCCTTAAAGACATCATTTATTAAATATTTATTCTATATTAGGCCCTGAGTCTAATATTTAGATGAGTTATCTCATTTAATTCTCAACAGTCCTGGGAAGTAAGTAATATTATCCCTAATTCCAGATGTACCAAAGTGAGTACCTACAGTAAGTACCCAGTATCTCACAGCTACCAAGTGGGGGGCTTTAGCTCCTCATTGAAGCTAATTGAACACACATTATGCAAGACAAGCTATAAACAACTTACCATACAGTTAATTTATTCATAATTTATATATACAGCAGTAATTCTGAAAATGGCCACAGATCACAAGGAGTCCCTGAGACATTTTCAGGAAATCCAAGAGGTCAAAACTATTTTCATAATAATATTAAGACTTAACCTGCCCTTTTCACTTGACATTTGCCTGATGGTGCAATAGCAATGGGCGCTAAAGGAAGCTATCCTCTTCAAAGAAATAGCTGAGTCAGGGATGGGAGCAAGGTAGATATAAGATGAGCCAGGAACAATTTATTATGCCAGAAAGTGAGAAAATGGTGAAGAAAAGAGAAATTACTGGGCCATGTCACAAAGACATAGGAGATAGCTTAGGGGCTCCCGCTGGCCAGATAGGAGACAATTTTAGCACCAAAATAATTAACCACTGGAATGTATTCTAAACATTGAAAAAAATAGGAATTCATGAGTTTAGACCAATAAAACATAGATAAAAGATATATAGATGATAGATAATCAATCAAAGAGGGGGAGAAAAGAGGGCCCTTGCTTACCGTAGAATGCCAAAGCTAATTGTTAAATGTGGAGGGAGTGCTAGGGTTGGAGCATCATCATTTTGCAACCACCATAGTAAAGATTGGATCAGATAAGAATTATCAATGGAGGCTAAATCTAGAGGGACATTTTGATGAGAAGCAGGATATTTGCATAGTCTTAAAGTGTCTCCCTACAGACTACTTATTGCGGTAAAGGAGAAAAATAAAACACAGTAATTATACAGTGGAGAATGTAGAGCACACCTTGACTGGTGATCACAATTAACATCACTAATGAAAGACATATGGTGATCACGTGCCCCCAGATGTGGCACCTGGGAAGGACGCCCGTGCGGTGTTCTGGCCTAGGATGCGCAATCTGAACTTAATCACAATGAAACATCAGAAAAACACAAAATGAAGACTATTCTATTTTTTTAAAAATAGAGGAATGGAGGAAAGTGTCCTCTACTCTTAAAAATGTCAGTGTCATAACAGAAAAAAAAGTTTGTGAAAATATTCCCAGTTAAAGGATGCTAAACAGACAAGAGATCTAATTGGAATAACTGACCCAACACTGGATCTTGTACCTATAAATGACCTCATTGGATCAACTGAAAAAACTGGAATATGGATAATAAAAATGTTATAAATGTAACATTATAAAGTTGATAACTGTACTGTGGTTATTGAGGAGAAAAATCCCTCTTCTTGGGAAACAAACACTGAAATATTTAGGGGTAAATGGCCATGATGTAGGTTACTTAACCTCAAATATTTCAGAAAAAAAAAAAACAAATGATAAGGTGGGGAGAGAGGGTAAAGGATAAAGCAAATGGAGAAAAATGTTAAAACTGGTGAATCAAAATAAAGAGTATCTGGGTATTCTTTGCATTATTTTTATTTTTAAAATTTTTTGTTTACATTTATTTCCAAATTAAAAAATTTTAAAAAGCAATGGTTGATCAAACCACTGGTGCTTCTGCCCAAATTGAGGCACTGCCACCACACTGTGGTAGGTGTTGTAATACGTTCTTCACCACTACATACCCACAATTTAAAACAAAAGACAATAAAAATGATTAATTTTATTATGCTCTGCCCCCTGAGTACATGTCCTTTTAATATTGGGAATATTTTAATATTGGGAAATGGGAAGTACACCAAAAGCACTCCGCTGAGTGTTTGAGTATAATGGTTGTCTAGAGAAAAGGCAGAAAAGTGTACAAGTGCTTGAGGGGTGAGATGCCTTAGCTGGTTTTTTTTTCATGGAATTCCATTTTGAGTTGAAAGAACAACTGGCAGACAAACTATAATTATTCATACCTGAGTAGTGGGCAGACACTCTCTTAAATATGAAGGAAATGAGCCTGTCACTTCAAGAAAAACAATTGACAGTATTTTTTGCTAATAATAAAATTTGAGATCTCATGTGAAAATTATAAAACTTAGTGTTTGTTACCATGAGCTTGACAGCTTCCCAATGCTTGAATATGTTTCTGATGAGATTGGTGGTGACATTGAGTACTATCATTTTGTATATTATAAATGAAATGTGCCCATGTTTGGAAGATCTGCATAATTGAGTGAATCAATATTTTCTAAATGATTAATGCATGGTGATACAAAATCATGCATGGGTAAGGCCCATTTAAAGTGTGAGAGATGGTAATGGATTTTAACGTAACTGACTACAAAAAGTTTATTAAAAAGGTTTCAAAATTTTCAGAAACTACTACTTATTGAGTTTTGGTAGAGCATCAAAAAAGAATCTCTACAATTATCTGAAAGGCTACTAAAATACTCCTTCCTTTTCCTACTATGTATCTGTGTGAAGCGAGATTTTTGTCATATACCTTAACCAAAATAAAATATCACGACAGAGTAAATGCAAAAGCAGAGATGAGAATTTAGATGTTTTCTATTAAGGCAGACATTGAGAGATTTGCAAAAATATAAAACAACACTCCTCTTCCCACTAATCTTTTTTGTTTTAGGAAACATAGTTATTTTCACTTTTAAAATATGCCATTTATGTTCATGAGTTTATTGTTGTTGCTTTTAGATGAATAAGTAAATATTTTACAAACTGCTCAGTTTTAATTTCTAATAGAGTATTGTAAACTAAAAGCAAAATCCTAAGCCCCCACTGAATGAACAGTCTCCCTCTTGTCCAAGGGCACCCCCAAAAAACCTTAAAACTGAGTTCTTGGCCCTGAAGGGCAGGGAGGGTGGTCGCACCTCATTATACCTCCTCCCGTTTGGAGTTTAGACTAATTGCAAACAGGACCAAAGGCCATGCAAGGCAAAGGTTGAGTCACACCTTACAAACCCTAAAGTCTTGTTAAATGGGTTGGTTTTTTTTTTAACCTGTTATAATGTGGCTTACTTTCCAACCTGACTCTGGCATAGCATCACATGACAGAGAGCAGACCTCCTTAGCTTAACTCAAGCATTCCTTCTCACTGACTCTGGGTCTTTAGACAAAACTTTATTTCTTTAAGCAATTACAAATCAAAGAATCTCTGAACCCACCTGTAACCTGTAAGTCCCCTGCTTCAAGATGTCCCGCCTTTGGGCCAAACCAATGTATACCTTTGATATATTGATTTATGATTTTACCTGCAATAGCTGTCTCTCTAAAATGTATAAAACCAAACTGTACCCAATCACCTCAGGACCACTTACTCAAGGCTTCTTGAGTTTGTGGATCCCTGGGCCATGGTCATTCATATTGGCTCAGAATAAACTTCTTTTATTTTACAGAGTTTGGTTTTTTCCCCATTAATAGTATCCACATAAAACTAAGCTCCTTGGGGGCCTCAACAATTTTAAATAGTATACAGGGGTCCTGGGATCATTCTGTGTTCTTAATGGAAAGGGTAGTAAGTGAGGGGCCTGCCCTCCCATTATGGGAGCAGAAGCTGTCCTGGGAAGCTACCTGTACAGGTGCTTGTATTGATCACACTTACAGTCAAGGGCAGGCATATAACCTAAGCTTGGCCAATTGGAATTTCTCTTCTGGGATTTTAGTTCTTGAATGAAATGAAACTATGGCAGAAGATATAGTTTGTGTTCATTCATTCTAGTTCTTAAGACCATCTGGAGTTTCCTGGTTCCTCTCTCTTCCAAGCCCAGTTTCTTTAGCTTTCCTTTCCATCCTATGAAGTACCATATAGTAGGATAGTGCATTTCTCCATCCCCACCTCCAGTTTAACCACCATAGGATTCTCTTGCTTGCTACCAAAAAATCTTAATAACATATTAATCTCTTGCTTGACCCTGGAAAGAGCTTCTTTTTGTATTTCCTTCATGCTACAATTCTGCTCTTTACATTGAGTGCCTTATGTCCTGACTCTGAAAGCCTTTGTTGTCTTGCTTTGGGGTGATGATGAAGAGTTATAGTCTGCTCTTTCTGTTTGATCTTAATGACTGGAATCCAGGCTAAAAGCAAACCACATTGGTAAGAAATATGGCTTCTAAGACACTTCCTGTTTCTCATGGTTAAATTCCTCTTTGCATGGAGGAGCCCAGGACATTTCCTGTTTAGCCAATTAAAGCCCATTTTTTTTGTTTTTTTTTTTAATTTAAGTAAAAACATTTTGAGATCTAAAAGGCACTATGAAAATTATTCATTATGTTTTTATTGTCACAATTATTATATGGTAAATGAAGAATCAAAGGGACCTCATGGTGATAAAGAACACCAAATTTGGAATCAGAAAACCAGAATTACAGTCCTAACTTTTTAACTCACCTAAGGTATGTCCTTGAGCAAGGACTAGATGATTTCATCAGGCCCTTCCAGCTCTAGAGTTATATAATTTAAAGTACAGCAAAGCTTCACTAACTATCACTTTCTATTCCGTGCCTCCCTAGAGAAGAATTGATGCCACCTTTTCTAGCAGGGCTGCTTGGTAGTTAATAGCACAGGCTCTGGATGCAGGTAGACAGGTTGCTTATACCTGAGCCAAGTGATCTCTCCTCTCTGAGTGTCAATTTTCTCATCTGAAAAATGGGAATGATGATGTCAAGGTATTGTTTTGTGGACGAACGAGGTAATATACATAACACATTTACCACAAAGCCTAGAATAGAATAAATGCTTGATGAAGGCTAGCCACAATGCTATTATAGCTATAGCTGAACACAGTCTCCACAGATTATAGTCATCCTGCCACCAAATACATTTTTGCAGACAGCTTGCTATTTCTTCTTCTGTAGTTCTAAATGTGTTTTACCTACAACTCCGATAGAGTTGGGCTAAATTTATCACTTTGCATAGAATCAGCAAAAAACAGTAATAGGGTATACTGTCAGTCAGTAATGGCATCTATCTGTAAAGGATCAGACTTTCTTGCAAAGGAGAGGAAGGATTCAGCACCCCATCTAGGAAGAGGCCCTTTGCTGCTGAACATTCATCTGTTTTCTGCCCTTTGATATATCACTGCACTGAGGGGTGTCTCGGGAGATAAAACAAGAGAGCATTGTGGGCAAATAGCTCACATAAAGAAGCTGCTTCTCAGGACTTTGCTTTCTCATGTCTTGCTCTACCCCTGTTATGGGCTGAATTGTGTTCACCCAGAACTCATATGTTGAAGTGCTAATCTGCAGGACCTCAGAATGTAACCATATTGGAGGTAAGGTCTTTGGAAAGGTACTGGGGGTTAGGGCTTCAACATATGAGTTTTGGGTGAGTATAATTCAGCCCATAACAAGAATATAGTGGAGCATAAGAAAGACACATCCTGAGAAGAAGCTTCTTTTGATTCTATGCAAAGTGATAAATTTAGCCTCTTTCTGAGTTAACTTAAAATGCGGTCTTTAGGGTGATTCCTAATCCAATATTATGTCCTTATAAGAAGAGGAAATGTGGACACAGACACGCACAAGCAGAGGAAAGACTGTGTGAAGACACAGGGAGAAGACAGACACCTAGAAGACAAGGAGAGAGCCTCAGACAAACCAACCCTCCCAACACCTTGATCTTAGATTTCTAGCCTCCAGAACTGTGAGGAAATAAATTTCTGTTCTTTAAGTCACCAAGTTTGTGGTCCTTTCTATGGCAGCCCAAGAAACAAATACAATCCCCGAGGCCTAAAAATGTGTCTGGCACCCATGTGGTATTTAATAAATATTTGTTGAATGAATACAAGAATAAATGGAGCAGTTGGCAGCCAACACCCAGTTTTAATGAAAGCAAGTCTCAGACCACATCCAGGATACAACTAGACATTTATTGACACGTGGCTAAAAACAACACACAAGCACGTTTGGAAGTTCTGTAGACTCCCAGTTCTCCATCCTTTCTGAAACTCAGCTGATGCTTTGTACATAAGATCACTGGGGCAAAGGCAACAATATTCCAGCAGCAGAATTTGTCAAACATCCATTTAGAGTCAGGCCTAGGTCCATTTAGTAATCAAGAACAAAAAAAGAGGCAGCTGCTTCTCATCTTGGAAGCAAAAGATGCAAATTATATAGCCATGTCCCTGAACCCTGACCAACGTAGAAACCTCTCAACCTATTTAGAAGAATCCGTGGCCATTAATGGAAAAGCAACATCGGAGAGGTCAGCTTTGATAATCCCCAAACACCACAATTCAAACTTGTAGCATGCCATTTTTTCCAAAACTCTCCATTCCTTTTCATTTTCCCCTCAGGTTATTGTGGCGAAACAATCTACCTAGGTCCCAAATTAGTTAGTGGCTGTATCAGTTAAGCTGCTTTCAGAGACAAGTAACAGCAGTAATGATTAAAACAACTGTAAACAATAAGGAAGTTCACTGGCTCCCATACCTGCAAGTCCAGAAGTGGCGCATAATTCAAAATTCGTTTATTCAAGAGCTCAAGAGTGTGTTCAAGGAACTCAGATTCCTTCTGACACGGTTTTAGTGTTGCCCTGAAGACAGCTCCTTTCATGGTCATAGGATGTGGCATCTACTTTCACATTTAGTAGACAAAGAGAGTCACTTTAAGGAGATGTCCCTAGAAGGTGAGCAAGAACTTTCTCAGAATCCCCCAGCAGACCCCTCTCCATTTCTCAGTGGCCCAATATACCTTCACATGCCTATTAATGAACCAATCATTGGCAGGGGGGGTGGAGGGGTAAGCCAATCAGACACACTCCTGAACCACACAAATGCCCCTCTCTTAAGGAGGAAGGCGCAGTATACGTGAGATAGGCAATCCACCATGACCACTATGGTGGCCCACCAGGAACATGAACCAGGTCTTTCCTATCTACCATGCTATTCCTTATCTGAAGAAACTTTAAAACTTACAAGACAAGTACATGAGAAAATGGGTAGTCACATTGTTAAACAATTTTTTTCCTACAAAAGTACAGCATTTTTTTAAATAGTAAGCTTCTCACCAGTAATTAAAAGAGGCCATAGTATAGAAAGTTCTGATTTTCCTATGACTTTCAAAAACAAGTGACTAACATCAAGCAAGTTCTTCCTGTATGAAAATCACACACACATCCCTCCCCTGCCCCGTTCCACCTTTCAGTACATTAAATGTAATTGGGGCTACTCTAGGAACACTAAAAGCCACTATTTTATTACAAACAGTATTTTGCTGCTTGTTAAAGTAGATACATTACACTTAATGAAAGATCAGTAAGTTATCGGCAAGCTTTCTCAGGAGGAAACCATCATGATTGCCAATCTTGTATTGTCAGCTGCAAAGCATCCCTGGGGCTGGGGAAACTATAGCTCCTACCTACAGATGTCTTGGCCCTGGAGGCTGCTTTCTTTGAGCCTAGCCCTCCAGGCAATTGATCTTGATCCTTTGGCTCAGAGAATCATGATCTTCTTCAGCTTTTGCAGCAGGAAAGCACTTGAGCCAAATGAAGAAATTAGAACCAAACGTAGGTTTCACCAAGTCTTGAGCCCCAGCCCAGAAGCGGCCACTGGGAAAGTTCCATATACACCCCCACAGCACTTGAGTTAGACTAGAAAGTGGGGGCTTCCATAGGGCAGAGGAGCATGGCCCAAGAAGGAGAAGGGGTGAAGCCCCCCAAAATAAAGGGTGTGGTGAGTGAGCCCAAATCCAGTCAAGGAGCTAAATTCCAACTCCAAACTCAAAGCAGTGTCTCTCCCTCAAGTCTTCCACTGTGTTAATGTCTTTAGCATCTGTCAGTCACTCGAGCTTGAAGCCTCACAGTTATGTCTGACTTCTCCTTCTCCCTCATCCCCATTCCTAATCAGCAGTCAAGACCTGTCAGTTCTATCTCCTCAACTCCTCTTCTTTCTGCCTCTTCCTATCCATTCTACTTGCTGTCAGCCTAATTCAGACCCTCATCCACTCTTGCTCAGATTGTTAAAGTGGCCCTGTCATTGTTCTATCCATCTCCTACCTCTCTGATGTCCAACCATGCTACTGATTGCTGGATTGATTTTCCTAAAGCACAGTTCCAATTCTTTCACTTCCCCGCTTAGTGGAAAACTTCAGTAAGTCCATATTTCCTACAAAAGTAAACCTCAATCCCTATCCTAGATTTCAAGTCCTTGGTGTCCTGACACCCCAGCCTCATCATCCAGGCCTCACCTGTGTATACTCATTCACACAAGGCTTCTCAAGAGTCCCCAAGCACACCCCACATTTCTCTTTCTGTCTGCTACCCAAGAACCTCTCTGTACCTAGAATCCCTCAAATCCCCATTTCCACCTGCCGTCGATCCCCTTAGATCCAGCTCCAATGTCATGGCCTTGGAAGTCAGACTCACCACTTGTGACCTCTCTGTCATCTGAAAATCCAGAAAGTATTGCCCTTTCTCCTATTGCATTAACATCTCTGTTTTTCAAGTATAAGCCATAGCTTTCCCACTGTATTCAACTCATTTATTCATCAATTTAACAAATATTTATTGAGCAGACTACTATTGCTGCTATAGGGATATAATAATGAATATAAAAAACAGACCAAAACCCCTGCCCTCTAAGAGTTTACATTTTATTAAAGGAGAAAAAATGATTAAGAAGAAAAATCTTTTAGGTAGTTGTGAGTGCTAAAGAGGAAAGATAAAGTAGGGAAGGTGATAAGGAAGTATTAGAATAAGGGTTTAATATTTTAGATGTAGTGGTCAGAAAAGCATCCCTTGGAAAGGTAACTTGAGTGAAATTCTGAAAGAAGTAAGGGAGCTGACCATGCAGATATCTCAGGGTAAGAGCTCTCAAGGCAGAAGAAACAGAAAATGCAAAGGCTTTGGAGCAGAAGCTTGCCTGGCATGATCACAGACCAGGAGTGAGACCTGAATGGAATGAACAAAGACTGAGTAATATTGTGTCCCTGGATGCAAAGATTATGATTGAAGGCAAAGATGGACATAGAGTAGAATCTCCCTTAAGGTAGATATAAAATAGTATCCACTGAATTATTGAATATTTTCCTTTATTTATTTCCACAAATAAATAAATAAAATACATTTTTTAAATGGAGCCAATTTTTTTTCTCCTTAAGAATCCTCATTACTTCCTTTCATGCCGGCCTACTGGAAATAAACTTTCACAGTTTTTGTTTGTTTGAAAATGTCTTTATTTCATCTTTACTCATGAAGGATATTTTTTTCAGGGCAAAGCCTTCTATGTTGCCACAATTTTGCTTTCAGAACGTAAATATTCCTTCTATTGTCTTCTGGCTTCTATGCTTCCTTTTAAGAAAGCAAAGTTTATGATTTGATCCTTTTTACCTTGGCTGTTTTTCAGATTTTCTTTCTTTTAATTTTTAGCAGACTTATTTTGAAGTATCTAGATGTGATTTTCTTTTCCTTTTTCTTCATGTGCACAAGTTTTATTCTTCTCAAATAGATAGCTTAGATTTTCCAGTTTACTAATAGTCTCTTCACCTATGTTCAATCTGTTACAGTTTCCATTTAATTCTTTCTTTTTTAAATAGATCTCAGTTTTGGTGAAAGTTTTATATTGTCATCTATTTTCTTCAACATATTAATCACAGCTGTTTTAAAGGTTGTATCTGATTAACTCCTATTTTGCATCACAGTAGTTCTGTTCCTACTTGTTTTTTGTTTGTCCTCTTTTTGATAAAACTTATACTTTTTTTCATGATTCATGCAGATCATAAAAACTTACACTTTTTGATTGAATGCTGGATATTATATACGAAAAACTATAAGCACTTTGGATGATGATATTTTCCTCCAGAGAGTCAGGTAGTCCAAAAAAGAACATGATTCCATTAGTTATTAATAATTAATGGTTATTAATTAATAAATAATTGATTAATATTAATCATTAATTAATTATTGCTATTTAACAAAAACACCCCAAAAGTTAGTTGCATTAACCAAAAACAAACAAACAAACAAAAACCCCAAGCATTTATCATGTTCATGATTCTGTGGTTTAGGAATTCAGGCAGGATCCATCAGAGATACCTCACCTGTGCTCCATGGTGTCTAGAGTCACAGCTGGGGTGATTCAAATGGCTGGAGATGATTGGGACAACTTAAAGACAGCCATATGTGTGGGGCTTCTCTTTTTCTCTATATAGTGTCTCCTATAGAGCTAGCTCCTTTATTCACATATTTACTCTCTGGGCTGGGATATATGGAACAAGTGAGAGCTGGCTGGACTCAATTTCTACATGTTGTGGTCTTAAGGTAGTATGACTTCATGGCAATTGGCTTCCCACAGAGGGGCATGTCAATAGAGCACATTCCAAAAGGCCTAGGTGAAAGCTGCAAGGCTTAATTTTGTCTTAACCTCAGAAATCCTAGAAGGTCACTCTCAGGGCATATTCATGGCATATGCACATACATGGCAGATTCAAGGAAAGGAGAATGAGCATCACGGGGGTGGGGACAGAAATTGGTGAAGTAGATCATGTCATTCCAACTAACAGACTCTAGGCTGGATTTCAGATGTTGAAAGTTTAGTCTATTTCTGTTTGCCTCCAGTCTTAGAGCTAGCCCTCCAGGATCAGAACTAAGAGTCTAGGGTACTTAACAAGGCCCATCTTCCTTTGTGGGTCTTGAATTACCTCAGTACCAGGAGGCTGACAAAACTCCACTTGGTTTTTATCCTGTGACTTTTACTCAATATCTTGGCCATTCTTCCTCCACTCCAGAATCTTCTCTCTAGACTCTTCCCTCCAGAATCTTGATATCTCAAGTCCTGGCTGCCTCTGTGGTCCCAAACCTAATTTTTGTCTCTTCAATATCATGAGAGTCCCAAGAGCTGTGCTGGATTCTCTGCTTCTTGGGGCATTTCTCTGCCCAGCTTCTCAGCTCCTCACCCTACAAAGCTTACAAATAGGCAAATGCCCCACAGGGAAAGTGGGGCACAGCATACTGTGCTTACCTCATTAAGTCCCCCTTTCCTTTCAATGTAGGTGCCGCAAGTCCTGAGTGCCTTGTAAGTTGTCCCATTTCCTCAAACATAGTTTTTGGTGCTTTTCTAGCTGTTCTTGATGGTAGGTTTGGTTTACTATAAGCTACACCACCACAGTCAGAAGTGGAACTTTATAGCTTGTGATTTAAATTATTTTCCCTGGCTCACCCCTCACAATTATGTGTGTTCTATTTCCGATTATCTTATTCTGTTACTTTGTGACATATTTTCACCATATGGAATCTTCTTGTCCTTCCACCCAGCTTTGATGTGGACCGCGACACCCCTGATCCACCAGGACCATGATGTTCTTTGTCCTCAATGTAGATACTGTCTATGCTTCTTTTGGATTCTTCTAGACAAATATTCTGCCAGAAGGACATCTAGTCACAAGCCTTAAGTTAACCTAGAGCTAGACCTTTATAGTTCACCCTCATCCATAGAGCAAGACCAGGGTATAAACCACCATCAGTGTCCTTCACATCCCACTTACGGTACTACACTACAATGAAACGTGTCCCAGCCCTATCTAAAAGCTGCTTTGTGTTCTCATACTCTGATTCATAATTCATCATATGATTTTAAGGTTGCTGCTTTGCATACCAACTATCAAAACAGAAAAAATATCTAATCTCTCTAATAATAGCAAATAAGTTTTTTTCTTCCAAAAAAAATCCCATCTATACTCACCCCTTCCTCTCTCCAGAGTACAGTAATTTTTGCTGCAGGTTGCTAAATACATCCACAGATGAACCACCACCCATCCAGTGGCATAAAGAGGAAGGTAAATATCAAACACAGAAGGGGCAAATTGGCCTCAGCTTCCTGCTTCACCTGTTAGTGTCCTTTCCTGAGCACTGGGTTTGTCAAGATTGATGTCAGATGCAGCCTTAGAACTCTCCTGCATTAACAGAAAACATTAGTCAGTGCCTCAGATGAGAAAGTCTTTCTTTAGCGACACCTCCTGCAGACAGATCCAGTGAATGTGTGTGTGTGTGTGCATGTATACTAATAGCCTCATAGGTGACAAAGGACTTTCTGATAATTTTTAAATTAATTTTTGTAGTTTAAGGGCTTTTTCTAGAAGAAAATAAAGCTTCAGTTAGGTAGTCAAGAGTTTGACCTTGCTGACAGGCACTTCACAATAATTTTTGAATGAATGAATAAGTATGAATAATTGAATGACTAGTAGAGCCACAGATGCCTTCTTTAATGGCAACAAAAAGCAAAACAAAACAAAACAAAACAAAGCAAACAAAAACACCCAGCTCTCCTAAGACTATCACAGGAAAAGAGAGCCTCCAGTTGGGGAGTGTGAGAGGACAGAGTCTCCACTTTAACCTTCTGCTCTAGATTCCTCATAGCATGGCATAAACAGGGGCCAGTATGTTAAAAAATTATTTTACTAAAGTTGGGAGATAACAAAAAAGAAACCAAAGAAGCATGAGGTTAGCCACTCTGATTGGCAAGACACAGTGTTCTCTCTCTGGGCTCAAAAGTTCAGTTCTACTAACACATGATCCTCAGAACAAAGTACTTCCAACTACGTACTTTGTTTCTATGTCTTAGAGGGCATATATAACATATCCCTACCTGAGTGTGCCTTCCTGTGTCTTTGAAATTCTTCCCAGTTATTCACTCAACAAACATTCATTGAGTGCTAACTCTGGATCAGGCACCGGCACACAAACATGGCTGAAATACTGTCTTCGCCCTCATATATCTCCCAATCTTGTGCCAGACAGGCACCTAAACAGAAAACTCCACCACACTGTGATATGTGCTGTGAAAGCGATAGGCACAGGATGCTATGGGAGAACAGGTAAAGGGGAACTAGTATACCCTGAGACAGGAGTGGGTGAGACTGGATCAGAAATTCTGGAGGAAGTATTGACTGAGTTCACTCTTAAAAAGTCAGTTAAAAATCACCTGAGGTAGGTTTGGGAGATAGGATTCCAGGCAGTAGGGGCAACATAAACAAAAGTACAAAGGCTAAAAACAGCAAAATGTATGCAGGTAACAATAAATAGTTCACTGTTACCACGGAAAAAAAGGTGAAGCTTAGGACAGTAAGAAGCATTGGGGTAAGATCATGGGAAACCTGGCAAACCATGCAAAGGAGCTTGAACTCTACCTCCTAGGCAATGAAGAATCACTGGATCCTTATAAGTAACAGAGTGATGTGATCAGACTTGTTATTTAGATAAACCATTCTATACTGTTTTTTTCCTATTTATGCATTTGCTGTGGTCTGAATGTTTATGTCCCCCCAAATTTTATATGTTGAAACCTAATCCCCAATGTGGATTTTGTTAAGAGGTGAGGTTTGGGGGAGGTGATTAGGTAATGAGGGCTCTGCCCTCATAAAATGAGATTAGTGCTCTTATAAAAGAGGCTTGAGGAAGCCTGTTTGCACCTTCCACCATGTGAGAGTTCATAGAAGCACCATCCATGAGGAACAGGTCCTTACCACACAACAAATCTGCTGATGCCTTGATCTTAGATTTCCCAGCCTCCATAACTGTGAGCAATAAATCTCTGTTGTTTATAAATTACCCAGTATAAGATATTAGTATAAGATATTTTGTTACAGCAGCCTGAATGCTAATATAGCATTCCTCTAAGAAATTGGCCCATAGTTTTCATCAGATCTAAAAGATGCCCATGACTCTAAAAATTGTGGACCTTGGTATGGGCAATAATTCTAAATATCACAATGTATGAGAAACATCTGGTCATATTTTAAAATATTCAGATGATAGGACATACCCCATGATTATTGAATCAGACTCTGGATGTGGGTTTAGAAATCTATATGTTTTTAAAAGCTCCTTTAGTGGTGTTGATAGGCATACAAGTTCAGGAGCCACTGCCCAGGACCAAGAGGGCGAGAGCCTCACTCACCCAGGATTCATCCATATGACTTCCTTTTTCTGTCTTTTTTTGTTTACAATCACAATCACATCATAAATGACCTTATCCCTCAAGTGAGGTCCAAACTTCACATAAGAATGTGGCTTTACTTTTAAAGCTTACAATAATTACAATAATCATAACTAAATAAGGTAACCACACTTTTCATGCAAGAGCCATGGCGCATCTTTAGTAATGTAGTTGAATGATTCTCTTAAACCATCTGTGACACATGCTAACCCAAAAAGGTAACTAGCTTTTGGGTGGCCATCTTGGGAGTAATTTTGTAGCATTCATGTAGACTGCCTAAGGTATTCACCTAAATAACATGAGGACAGTTGTTTCTGTGATTAAAAATTCAGTGATGTACTGCAGGGTTGTTGCATTTAAGCAGTTTGAGGCTTTATTTTTATAGACACTACAAGTTGATGGGCGAGGGAAAAAAAACGGGCCTCAAAATAAAGTATTTAGACAATGTTATGCAAAAAATAGCTGAAGAAATTTGTTCCTGCCAATATCTCGAAGCTATAAATAAGGAGTTAGGGAGTGAAAAGGAATAAACTAACATGTAATGCTTCTGAGATATGCTTGACTTAAAGAGATTTCTTTCTTCAAAAAAGGTGGAAACAGATTGGCCGTAGATGTGAAATTCAGTGAAAAACCTGAATGTTCTCTTTCTTACCTCAAGAAATGGGTGGAATATCATGCCCATTTATTGGAAAAACTAAGTCAGATTATATCCATTCATAGATGCTGTAAGTCAGAGCTATGCCAAGGGTTTGGGATCATGAAGAAATACAAAACAAATTAATTAGTCACCCCATTACAGATAATTTTCCATACTTGTCAAAAATGCAAAATGTCTACCACCCCATAACTCTCCCTTCCCCTCCTATCTTCAGAAGCAGTTTTACATATCATGGCCATGGAGGCAATTGTTTCTGCCAAGTGGTTCTGTAGCATGAATTGTTGATAATGTCAACACACTTGTTGATCCTTTGACTCAAGATGACTCAGATAGAGAGTTGTGTTCATTTTCCCAGTGAGAATCCTCAGGCCAGTGAATTTAATCCCACTTTAGAACCATAGGTAATTGATAATTTTTATTAACCTTGGGCACGCCCCCAAGATTGTATAGCAAAAAGTAACAGAAGTTTTGTTAGGATTCGACATGCTATATTTAGTGGAAATATATAAACTGGAGGATGAAATGTTCTTACAAAATTTAAATCCAATATTTAGAAAGACTGCTTAAGAAATGTGACAGTCTTATTTAGTAAAAGCTAGGTCCTTTCTGCTGCAACTATCTATGATTTTAATTATTTAGGAAAGCACTACTTACCCCAGTATCAGTAGAATCCAAGAAGTCTGTGGATAACCTTCAGGGAACCCATGAAACTCTTCTATGATATGTCAAATATTGTGCTCATGTGGTTATTTGTATCCCTGGGCCAGAAATCAGAACTTTGGTTGAATCTCAAAGGAGTCTGAGACCCAATAAACTTGAAAACCAATTGCTTTAGAATCCCATGGTAGCATAAAGCCTATATTCCTAAGTTCTGAAAGTCTTACTGTGTTGTACCCATTCTACTTTTAGGAAAGGTGCTGCTTTATCTTCTCACTGGCTAATATTTGGGGTCCTCATTAGCCAGGGTTGGAATCTTTACATCTTATTTCAATTATTTTCAAAACTATATTTCTTTTATTTCTTATGAATTTGCATATTCTTAACACATTTTAAATTGAAATATAAATAGCATATAATAAAATGCATAGAGGTTAAGTATACAATTCCTTGGGTTTTGACAGTTATCCATTCCGTTGTAACCACCTCGCAAAGCAAGATGTAGAAGATTTACATTACCCTAGGCAGTTCTCCCATACTGCTTTCCAGTTATTTCTCACCTCCATCCCAACCCAGAGACAACCACTGTTCTTATTTTTATCATTATAAATTAGTTTTGCTTATTTCAAAACTTTATAAAATCATTTTAATGGCATAATTTGATGAACAGAAACTTTTTCATCAAAATTAAAATTTTTATTATTTTACTTTTTGTTCCTTTATTTCAATTTTTATTTTTTCCTTTATGATTAGTTTTGTTTGTTTAGAGAGAAAGAGAGTGTATGTGTGTGTGTGTTTGTCCTAAGAAATGTTTTCTTACTGCAACATTTCTCCAACTTTTTCCCATATACCACTGATTTTGATATGTTGACCTGATATAGCAAGACCTTCAAATATTCACTTATTTCTATTAGTTTTTTGTAGATTCTTAGTCGTTTATAAATACTTGTAGATAGAATTAAAACAATTTTACTTCTTCCTTTTCAATATTTATGACTTTAATTTTTTGTTACTTGTTTTATTGCACTGGCTGGGATCCTAGTACAATGTTGAACTGAAGTGGTGAGAGAGTGGACTTTGAATTGTTTCTGATTTCAGAGGAAAAGTACTCACTGGCTCACCATTGAATATGAGGTTAACTGTAGGGTTTTCATTGATATCTTTAATCAGGTTGAGGAAGTTTCCTTCTGTTTCTGTTTTACTGAGGATTTTTATCATGAATGGTTGTCGAATTGTGTTGATGCTTTTCTGTATCTGTTGAGATGGTCATATTATATTTCTCTTTGTTGACAGTATGAGTAACATCGATTGACTTTCTAATGTCAAATCAACCTCGCATCCCTGGTAAAAACTCTAATTGGTCATGATGTGTTATCCTTTTTATATATTGCTGTATTCAACTTGGTAATATGTTTAAAAGGGTTTTTGTACTGTTTTATGAGGGATATCAGTATGTAATTTTCTTTTCTTGTCATATTTTTGTTTGGTTTTATCAGCTTTATGCTGACATGCTAACTTTATAGAATATACTGGAAAATATTCCCTCACCTTCTGTTTTCTGGAAGAGTTTATGTAACACTGGTATTATGTCATTCTTAAACATTTGACATAATTCATTAATAAGACCAATTGTGCTTTGACTTGTTTTTTAAGGAAAAGGGTCTTTGTTACAAATTCAAAATCTCAATAGGTATAAGGCCATTTCTGTTTCTTTTTGTGTTGGTTTTGGTAAATTGTAATTTTCAAGAAGTTTTTCCATTTCACCTAACTTATTAAATTTAATGGTATAAATTTTTCATAATATTCTCCTGTGGTCTTTTAATATCTGGGAATTTGTAGTGATGTTCTCTTTTTTGTTCCTCATATTGGTAATTTGTTTAGTTAAGGTATCCTGGAGACAAAATTTCTCAGTTATAGTCTATTTGAAAATATTCTTGCCATCCTTTTGAAGAATATTTTCATAGGTCACTCTTTATCTTTGGTTTTCAATAGCTTGGCTATTTTGTGCCTAGGTATATTTTTCTTTGTATTTATCTTGCTTGAAGTTCATTGAGTTTCTTGGACTTGTGGGTTGATCTCTTCCATTCATTTTTGAAAAGTTCTCAGCTATTATCTTGTCAAGTATGTTTTCTCCCCCAATCACTCTATCCTCTTCTTCTGGGACTCTAATTACTTATATGTTAAATTGTTAAATACTGTCCTGCTCTTATAGGAGCTCTGTTAATTTTTAAAAATTTTTTTCTTTTGTACTTCAGATTAGATAATTTTTGTTGCTTTATCTTTAAGTTCACTGATTCTTTATTCTGCTATGTTCAGGCTATTGTTAAACCCACCAAACAAATTATTTATTTCTGATATTTTAATTTTTAGTTCTAGAATTTCCATTTAGTTCTTTTTTATAGTTTTCATGTCTCTGCTGAAATTTCACAACTTTTCAAAAATGTTGTGCACCTTTCTCACTAAATTATTCAACATATTTGTCATAATTATCTTAAAGTCCTTTTCTGCTAATTCCGATAATTGGGTTATATAAATCTCCTCTATTGACTTTTTCCCTCTTTATCATAGGCATATTTTTCTGTTTCTTTGTATGTCTCATAATTTTTAATGTACACTAGACATTTTATGTAAAATAATAGGACAGAAGTAGTATTGTCCCTGGAAGATTTCATACCTCTTCGGTTAGGCAGCTGGTGTGAGGTCTAAATCAATCTGATCTATAGTTGAGCAGTGTCTGGGATTCACTGAAGGTTTAGTTACATTCTGTACACCACTGGCTTCAGATATTTGGGGATAGGATTTGGATCTGAGCACTAATACCATCAGACTCTGAAGATCTTTCTATACCTAACAACACAGCTTCTAGCATTCCAAGTGCTATGAAAATGCTCTATGCTTTATAGCTCATCTGCCAATTTTTTAAGGAACTGAGAAATTCCCTTTGTTTTTCACCTCTACCCCCAGGTCTCCCTCACCTTGGAAGATCTATTTCTCCCCAGGCTGTTGAACTGCTCCCAGCTTTCAGAGAGATGCTATATTGCCCTTGATGACAGTCCTATGCTCCTCAGGGTATCTATCTCAGCCATCCTGCCCAGCTCTCAGTAAGTTACTGCTTTGCATTTGATGAAGGTGCTATGCACCTTGAAGGGACTCTCTCCACCTTCATGCCCTGCTCTCAGTCCTGTGGGAAAGAATTGGCAGTTGGGTAAAAGTCAATATTTGACTGAGTCACCTTGGAATTTGTACCCACTCATGGCCACCAAAAGTTTATTTAGAAGTTCACCTGGTTTCTCCTTACTCCACTCTATGATGGAGTAAGATCTTGGAGTCACTAGGGATGAAAGCAGTCATGGACACACTTCTCAGTTCATTTAAGTTTCTTTACATTGCCTGCTCTCTGTTAGGCTTTAAGTGACCACGATATTTTAGCCTGTTAGACTTGAACTCACTGTACTCATTAAAAGGGTGAGAGTGACAATCTCTTGCAACTTTCTACATCCTAACTAGAAATGGAAGCCAATTCTTCTATTTCAAAAGCCTTTATAGGCAGATCTTTCATAAAGATTTTGGAAAAAACATGCTTTCAACTATCCTCTGCATGCTTTCTCTGCTAAGTGCTGTAGAATCAGATATAACCCACAATTCAGTGTTTTGCACTGAAATTTTGGCACTGGGAGGAAGGAAAAATATTATTCTTAGTATTACTTACATTTTGCTGGGAGTACCTATTGTTAGCCAAGCAGTCATCCTGAGCCACATAAAACTGAACCAATCAAATCTTTCTTTGTGTTATGATGATATCTTTCACACAATCTAGGCTGTCACTTTTCTGATATATACTTCTGAAGGAAGATGTGCATCAAGTCCCCTTATCCCTTTGTAAGAAAAGGGTGCCCTTTCCACCCTTCTCTGCTAGTTAAATACTTACCTATTTCTTAAGGTCTCACTTAAATGCATATCTTCCATTATGTCTCCCCTAACACTCCTTATAGCCTTGCTACACTATTAGTAATTATACTTTGTGTTGTGCCCATAATGCTAGGGGAAAGATGGTACCTCCTTCTTAAAAGTGCCAATGGATGATCTAGAATTGGGTCTCAGTGACTTGACGGGGAACATACTCCCCTGGAGTCAGCCTGAGGGGTAGGGATAG
Source organism: Daubentonia madagascariensis (assembly GCA_023783475.1). Taxonomy (NCBI): domain Eukaryota; kingdom Metazoa; phylum Chordata; class Mammalia; order Primates; family Daubentoniidae; genus Daubentonia; species Daubentonia madagascariensis. The sequence goes on along the minus strand of JAKFHU010002250.1, from coordinate 10,828,771 downwards.
TGGTCAGCATCCTTCAAATCATAAGACCTAACAGGGAAAGAGGAGTGGGTTCCCCCAAGAAGAAACAGGCTGCTATTCGTAGAGAAAGAGAACTAACTGCCAAGGAAGACAATATTTGAAATGCTTTAATTAAAACTTAATTGATATGGATATTACCAGAACAAAGAGGAAAAAATTTGAGAGGAAAGTTTAATTTTTACTCTCTGTTTCAATCTAAAAATAAGACACAAGGGGCATGGTACCCAGGAAAATTTTTTCAAAATCCAAATTACTGGTATTACTGGCAGGGGAATGATACCTAACTTTCTTTTCAACCATTGAGGACCACAACCCTTGTTTATTTAGCCTTTATAGCCCCAATTGATTTCAACCATTTTGGCTGCCAGAGTGCTATTATCATGATATTTTCTATATAGTCTTTGAAAAAATTCAAGCCATTGACTCTTAGCAGTTACAGCTCAGCATTATTTTCCCTTCTTTTTAACTATGTGGCAGTCGACCTAGTGGCCAATCAAAAATAAATAGTCTCATTTCCTTATCCAAATTCTATACAGCTGTTTATTGGGTAAGTTTAAAATTTCTTCCAGTAGACTTTATAATATACTGAAATATGTTGTGAATATGCAGCAAAAACCTTTAAAATATTTATAACATTTGACCTGTCAATTTTATGTCTATGATTTATCCTAAAACAGTGGTCATGGAATTGAACAAAGATTTATCTTTAGAAATATTTACCACAGCATTGATCACATAAATAAAATGTTGATTAAATATTTACCACATAATTGTAAGAAATTATAAAATACCTCAATTTCCAACAATAGTTAGCAGTTGAGTAAAAAATTATGGAATGTAAGAAAGAGCCATACAATGAAGTATTATGCAGGCATTAAAATTTGATTGGACAAGATGATTAAATGACATGGAAACATGTTCCCAATATATTATGTCTTTAAAAAACATGTTATAAAAAACATGTACATATGGAACTTTGGGGAGCAGTTAAAATAACTCCCAACTTCCCTCTTCACAGTTTAACTTTTTTTCTACTCTAAGATGTCATGATCTGAGCCTGTCTGATTAAAGACACATTTTAGGCCTGTTTTACCAGTAGATTTGGCCAAGGAAACCAGGTTATTTGCAGTTCAATTTGGAAAAGAAATTTAAACTTGGCAAATAATTTACATATTGACAGGAACATGTTTTTTTCTTTATAAAATTTGGGCCACCAATACAAAAAAAACCCACAATAATAATTGGCACCCACACTTCATTTTAGTCTTGAATTACCTCAAATGTATTCCATTAAATGAGAATGAAAAACAAACCATCTCTTAAAGAAGTCCAGCCAGATAAAATTAAAATGCGACTTAGGATAATTTCTGCTGATGGATTGTCTGTTCCTGAATGCCATGATAATTTCATGTTAATAGGCACTAAAACATGATTATAATTGAAAACAAGAGGTACCTGTGATACTAGAAAAACCACAGCTTAACTTGGGTCAGTATTAAGATTCTAAACATTAAACTAAGAATGTTTCCTCTTTAACAGGTTAAGAGAAAGATTCTTAAATCATTATGGCAAAATATCAACCAATAGTAATAGGTAAAAATTACATACTGCTTGTACCAGGTGCTACTTTAAGAACGCATATTTATTAATTCATTTAATCCTCATGAGAATCCTATGAGATATAGACTAGTACTTACCTCAGGAAACTGAGGCACAGAGAGGTCAGGTAATTTTGTAAAGTCACAAAACTACTAAGGGAAGTAGTCAAGATTTGAACCTAGGTGGCCAGGCTTCAAAGACTGTGATTTTAACCTGTACACTTGGGGACAATTTATTGGTATGAGGTCAAAAGCTAATAAAAATCTTGAATCCACTGTAGTAGGTAAATATGTCCACTGTATCCTCTAAAGTATATTTAAGCCTAGAACAGTAGGCCACTTAGTCTAATTTGTTCCCCAATATTTTGAGTTCCTACAAACCAGAAAGCCTACGCAAAGTCAGGGAAGGCCAATGTAGAATGACTCAGGTGTCTTCAAATAACTTCTAGTTTTCACTTCTCATGAGTGGACTTAAAGTAAATGCTCAGACCATAAAGCAACACCATCTGTAATTTAGGTTTGCTCAAGGTATTTTTGCATGCTATAGCATTCATCGAAACATCTGTGAGGTAGGTTGGGACCAAATTTAAAAGTTACTTCCCCAATTAGCCTTCTCATTTGTCCTCCAACTTGGGAATGATTCTATCATTAGTCACAACCGTGGGGCCAGATTTTACAAGTAGCACTGTCACAGCGGCGTTCCAGTTTGGAGCCTGAGGCTTGGCATGTTCCTTTATGAGCCTACTCTGATGCTGTGCCTTAGTCTTGCCTTGTCCAACCTCACCCTAACTTCTGCCTTGCACAGTGCTCAGTAGGAAGTAGTTGTTTAGAAAACCTCTGTAAATAATTATTTTTAAGTCACCATCGTACAGATGGACAAATTGAAATACAGAACATAAAACTTGATTGATGTCATAAAACAAATCAATACTCCCAAATGCAATTTGGCATTTGCTCCCCTGCAGAGATGGGAAGTTGCTACCTTATGTTCTTTCTGTAAAAATGTCCCAAGAAAGAGGGCAGAAGAAGGGTCACAGAGAAAGGGAGGAAATACCACTGGAGTGGAAGGGGGTAGGGAGGAAGAAACAGAAGGCGGAAGGAGGAAAGAGAGAAAGGGGTTCATTACTACTGTAAAACCTTACTACAGTGGCACTGAATCATGGAGCTGCAACACACCTGGTGCCATTTATAAATTCTTTTGAGAAACGCTAGTCTACTATATGCCACGCAAGCCAGTAATTCATGAGCTCTACGCAGTAGTTAAAACCAAGGGGGTAACAGCCACAGCTGTCAGGCTCCAGATGCTCTGGGGCCTGGCCCTGCCACTTTTGTCCCAGCATCTGTGCGGAGGAACGCTGTGAACCGGGCATGTCACCACCGTTCACCCTGGCTTGCTTCCAGCGGTACCAGCTGCATCTGGCCTGGAAGGCGGTTGTAGCTGGCGGCCCGTGCTCCCCACAAGGCCGGGTGCTGGGCTGCAGCCAGGCTGCGCGAGTTGGACCTCCACCCAGCACACGCGGTCCAACCTCATCTCCCTGTCTGCCCCCAAACCCCCATGGAAGCTTTGTGTGTCCCAGCATAAGATGGAATGAAAACCACGCAGATGAAAAGTCATGTCATTTATTAATAGTTTCTTTTTTTTCTTCTATAAATTGGAAGGAAAAAGTCTTTGGTGACACTCGCTATAAAACAATCTATCTTGGATGGTGAAACCCAGACATAAAGTTACACAGGTCCGTGAAGTAAATCAAGATCTATGGCTTTGTATTTTCTCACACGCTCTCTCCCACACACACTTGAGGGCTTTTATTACGCTAAGTCATTAATAGTCTATAACAAATGGGGAAAACACTTCAGAAAAAGACCTGTGGTAACACTACAAAAACATTGGCAACATATTAGAAAACTCTGTCCCAAATGTACATTGTATACAAAATAAGATATACTTTATTTTTTGCTTTACAGTTTGCCACCTAAAATAGTTCCAGTTTTCGATGTCTTTCTTTCTACCCCTCAACATATCCTATACATATTTTTTTCTCTCAAAATAAGTATACAAGGTTCATTACATGGTAACCAGGTCATTTGCATGGCCCTAATTTTAGGAAGAATTACAACCAAAAGGAAAGGGATGTATTTCTGTAGGAGAAGAACAGAAAACTATTGCAGAAATCAAATGGCCTGAGGCCTGAAAGGCAAATCATTACAAAAAGCAGAGTGACTGGAAGGCTAACTGGACTTGGTTTTAAACAAGGGTGAGACCGTGCTTCTCTGAGGGTTTAGTTCTCTCAATGGTGGCCTTCCCCGTCTGTTTATTGAGCCATGAAGTTCCAATTTGGGGCAGCTCAGCTAGTCTCCAGATATGGAATGTATTGGAATTCTAGATTAGTGACAACTATGGTGGCTGCTAAGTAAAAATCATGGAAACAAAAGTCTTTGATTTTTGGAAAGGGCAAAAAAGGGAGAGATGGTTTCCAAGAGTCATCTTCACCACTATGATTATGGTATAAATAGCAGCTTTTCTATCCAGAGCTTCTGGACAGTATTACTAAATTGATGGGAGAGACTACTTTCTTAGGGTACTTGCACCCTTTTCCTTAAAGTTAAGGAATAATCTAATCTCTACATGCTGAAGTTCTAATACTGAGCATGACAACTTTAGCGGTCTTATATTAATGCTTATTCACTGAGAACTCAACTCAAAACAACTTTGTCCCCATCAAGCATTCTTGAGAAAATGAGGCCAGCAGTGAAAGACCTGTTGGTTAAATCTGGCCAAGAATGACAAAACCATCTGAGAGGTTCTTGTCCATAGTTGCTATAAATGGAAACTAGGTGAATGAATTCAGCAACTGGGATCCTGCTCTACTGGCTGAATGTTGATTATATTAACTACTAGAAGGCAGGGAAGTTTTTATTTGCGAGTTCATCAAAATAAAACTGGTACTTTTGAAAAATCGGAGCTCTCAGAGACCCAAGGGAACATGAGTCACTACCAGGTCTGGGAAGTTTGCCTTGGCTTTTTGCGTCCATAATTCAGCCTTGTTCAGCAAGATTCTCATTCAGATTCCAACCCAGTGAGGCTGGCTTCTCTCTGCTCCTGCCCTTTAAACAGGTTTGATTAAAATTTCATTTGTTCTTAAATGAAGTCCTGTTTTTGTTGGTTTGGGTTTTTTTTTAACAGTATGTAGCTCTATTCACATTCATTCATCTCACCCCTGATTAAAGTTCAGTAACCTTTACGAAAGGCCACTGGCATAATATTACTTCAAGTCACCAGGTATTTGAGAACCACCAAAAATAAAGGCTAACATAGCCTACCGTAATGAAAAACAAAAATCATTCCAAAAGGGAAATTGAAGGAAGCAACCAGAATTGATCCTTCTTTGAGCACCATTTGTAACAAGAAGAAATTAAACTGTAATGCACATAGGATTCCAGTTACAAGATTTCCCTTTTATCTGAAGCATCCTATCTGGAAAGTGTGCTGATATGCCCAGGTAGGCCCATCTAGCTATGTTATCTTCTGTGATATGATTAGTGATTATTTCATGGATTTTTCTCTACAGTCTCAATTTTGGTCCATTTTGCTAGCTTCAACAAAGGTGCTATGTATAATGCATATGTAAACTTTGATATTTATAAGTCTTTTCATATAATACATAGCCAGCTTTAAAAAAATTACTTTCAAGATCATGTGTCCTAATGTGGAGCTGAGAAAAGGCATTGTGTGGAAATCACAAGTGGCTGAGTCCTCTATGGCGTTTCTGCATGTAATTGATTACAACATGGCTGGCACTGCCCACTGTGCCCTTGGCTTCTTACCAACTCAGCACATGTTGGCCCACTTAAGGACCCCTGGTTATCATTCAAGTTGGTTAAGAGATAACTCCTGACATCCTACAGAGATGGCTACAATTTGTCAACTTGCAATGTGATACAACTCTTTCTTAAGTGAATTAAAATTACATCTTATTTTCAGGCCTCACTGATTTGCTAAGCATTGGTCAATTCCCAGCTGTATATTCCAAATGGGAATAGAACATACCAGCTAGCATCCCAAAGAGATTTACTCAGAGAATGACATAAAATGAAACTGTGGAGAGTTAGTTAAAGTGGATGAAAAGTGTGTCAGATCCTGTTATTACTGATAATTACCATCTTTTTTCATACAACACTCGTTTGTGGAATATATATGCCCTGTGATCTTGGTGACAAGGTAAATCTGGCAAAGCAGGTCCCTGAATCTACACATGTGACTGATTGGTACAATTAGGGATACTGCTTTACAAGTCAAGATGACAACATAAGTTTCAAGTTGGCTTGGGGGTCATTGAGCAAAATATTGCATTTATTTTTGTAAAGGAGGAAGATACAAGAATAATTTGCCAATCCTGAAAAAATTAGTTTAAATACAAATTTGTAAAGGCCAAATTAATATGGATTAATTGCTACCCCTTTAACTTGCTGAGAACTGCAGCTTAAAGGGCATGAAGCCTATCACACTGGGCATTTTATAGAAAGACACCCAAGTGCAAGTACCACGGACTTAAGAATTATTTTTCAACAAGTCTGTAAGAGATAATCACATCTACTTAGGGGAAAAAGTCACATGTTTTGAGAGTGGACTAAGACTGGGTCAAATTGGATGAGAGAGGTATTTAGGGAGCTATTCTGAGTTACAAAGCTGCAGAGAAAAGCCCTTCTGATTGAACTCATTGCCTGTGCACCACTCAACACGGCATCTGGATATGTGGGCTCTGGTCCTTGCCCTGATGCTAAGGTAGCCTGTTGAGTAACCTCTCTGGACCTCTGCAAACACTTTCGCCGCCATTTACAGCACCCTCCCCATACTGTCATTGCAAGTTCTCTTTCTCTCCCAGATGTCTACAAAGAAAGGATGAGCTAAACTCCACAGATTTATGGTTTCCACTGGCCTAAGCCAGCAGCTCGAAGTTATTAGAACATAATTCTGTGATGGACTTTTCTTCTAAAACAAAACTGGAAGTAAACTGAAAAAAAAAAAACCTGGAAATAAAAAAATACAAAATGTATGAAAGTTTAGGGGAGGGAAAAAAAACCCCTAAAGTGCTTATTAGTTATTCTGCATAATAAGTGGTAAGATTCAATAATGTCTTTCTCTTCCCTGTTCTCTCTTGCCTCTTCCAAGTGAAGAAAAGCACTTAATATCAGAAGTTTCCATCTTTTATAACACAGTTAAAGGATATTTTTTTTCAGTTTGTACTTGTAGCTTCACAATCATGATAAGCTCAAGATAGCATCTGCAGGGATAGAAATGTTCTTTTTAACAAGAAGCATAACTAAACCTCTCTACAGATTTAAAAATTAAAAGTATATAAAACAGTATTCACATTTGTTTCTAATTATTTTGTTTGCCAGATTCTTGCTCAAAACAACATTTGACCAAAAATGGTGTTAGGGTCCCAATGGTGAGGCACACCCTCAGCTACTTCACAGCAATCCTCACGTTCAATGGTGTGAATTTACACATTATTACTTCTTTCTCAACAGGGAAGCTTCCAAAACTTGAGGTTTTCACAACGTTAAAGAGCTCGTCTTGTAAATAATCTGTTCTTCCCAATATAGTCATTCTTCCTTGGCTTCTAAACCAAAGCCTTTCCCCAGTGCTAACCAGATTTATATCAATGGTTGAATCTATAATCTAGCCCACACCCCCGACAAGCATTGGGTTACTGTTGTGGGTCTACATTTCCATCCCACTAACATGCTGGTAGGTTATTTGGATGGTTTTTTGTGCAGACTGAATATTTCTTAATTATACTAGTGTTTTCTTGGTACTAACTCCCCCCACCCCCCAATGAAAAACGATTATCATACGTATCTATCTCAAACATAAAATTTTCAGTTAGAACTGCCTACCTGGAAGTCATAATACTTTCTCTCATGCAGCGACATGTTAGAGATAAAAGTTCAAGTGGATTTGAAAATTCAAAGTGGAAAACAATTTGCACTGGCAAAGTTGAATAATGAACTCGTCTTAACTTATGCTCAGTTATTTCTTGATACTAGGCAGAGTGACCTATTGTGTTTTCCACGAAGTCTGAGCATTCGTGACTGCAGGAAACCCTGCATGACCAATGTCCGTGGGAAGAGGAGTAGCAGCTTTGAAATATTCACAACCAACACAATTTTGATTAAAGAAAGAACTCTGGTTTTTAATAGTTTTGATCATTAAAAAAGTTTAAACCTGCATAGCAATCATTTCAAAAATAATTATTTAATGTTCCATAATTAAACTGTACACAACCTAGTCTTGGGACACAGAAGCCAGTGAGGTGAGTTTGGAATAGTCCGGTGCAGTCCCCGGAGCCAGGAGTCGAGTTCTCATTGGCCTGTTCTTTTTTTTTTTTTTTTTTTTGTCATTCTGTTTATCTAAGTTTATTTGGATACTTGGCACGGTCTGGCTCTGCTGATGAGTGGATCTGCACTGGGAAGAGAGAGCAGCTTGACCCCAGTCCTTTCTTGCTTCCCCTCCCCCACACGGCCGGGTTCCTCAAAGTCGCTCAATGTCTCGGTATTTCTTCCTCAGAATAGACACCTGGTCTTTAAAGAGGACAGGGTCGAGCCTCATCTGAGAGTGGATCAGCGGCATGTAGCCAAACCAGCTGGCAAACGTATTCATGCAGCTCTGTCGCTGGGCAAAGTGGTCAGGGTCAGCCCAGCGGGAAGCCCGAGAAGTCTAGGGAAAAAGAGAAAAACAAGGAGGAGCATGAGAGAGGTGCAGGATGAGAGGGGAACGTTGCAGAAATGGGGTCAGGCAAATGGGCGAGCAGCAGAGCCTAGGGTCTGGCCTGGCCACCAAGCCTCTTTATCCCCGTGCCTGGTGAAAATACAAGCACCCATCCTGGGTTCGGCCTTGCCTACCCTGAAGGTTTTCCCACGGAATGCTAAGCTCCTCAATGTTAAAAACACACAAACACACAAAGATCCACGTTGACTAATTCTCGGAAATTTCTGAATTGACTAATTCTCTGGCCTGGCAATGACTTACTAATGGAACCTCAACTACTATGGCCACTGAATCTAAAACTTCTCTTTGCACTTGGGACCAAATACTATGAGTAACAATATATTTATGGCTTCAAAGATAGTTTTCTAAATTCTTCTTGTTTACTTAGTTGATTTGGAGATATCAATAATCAACTTTCAGAAGTCTATATTCCTATCTACCCATCTCTTCCTCCCATCTGCTGTCTCTCTGCTTTTATAAAGGTCCCATGGAATCCTCTGTTAAAAAGTCCTATGCGTAATGGAAGAAGAACAAAATAGCACCTTTTGCACTTCATTCAAGGCCAGTGTCATGCAGTATCTAAAAATCTGTTTTCCCTTCTATAAGCTTTCCCACTGATATGACTCCATGAAGAATCAGAAGAGGGATTCGGAGTATATAGAGCATGTTTCTGTAAGACTAACTATATACAAAAATCTCAAAATTCTTCTCTTCCCTTAACCCAAGAATTGTTGTTTTTTCTCCCCACTAAAATGCCTGAAGATTACTTTTAAAAGGGCAATCAACTCTGTAAAGAGTCATTGCTCACCCAGAATAGAAAAAAGATTAATTCTGGGTAAGTAGAAAAGATGGCTACCATCTTTGTAGTTCTCTGCATTGCCTCTAAAGTTGGTTAAATATTTTTAGACCACGTAAATGACTGGCATTGATCTAAAGAAAGGCTTAAATGCCTTGAGTGCTGAAATTTAAATATTAATAGAATGAGTAAGCATATTGTCTTTATATCTATGTTTTTATGAAAAAAGGAGAAGATGAGCTGCCCAATTATGGGGAGAAAAAACCTAAAGCCATTTATGTCAATAGGCAACTCTTTAATGACGTGCCCGTGCACGTGTGTGTTCAATGTGTCTGTGTCCTCACGCATTGTTAAAAAAATTCTTCCATGGGCAGATACGTTTTACTGTGAGAATCACTTAGAGTCACTTTAAAACCACAAGTGTCAACATGCTTGAAAAGAACATTGAAGATAAATACAAATGTCAAGTTACCTCTGAGCAGCAGAATAACAAACTAAAGACCATTTGTAAAGTGTTTTCATGAAGCTCATTTGAACCTCACAACAATCTGGTGAAGAATCTACCCAGGTAATAACATCCCCATATCACAGATGAGGAAGCAGGTTCAAGGAAGTTAGAGTTATTTGTTCAAGGGTAGAAAGGGGCAGAACTCAGGCTCTATTCTTTACCAGTTATACTAGGATAACTCTACTTGGTGAATCAGAGAAAGGCATCAAATTAACCTGCATGGTTGAGTTCATATCAGACTAGACAGTCCCAAAGGTACCTCATTTTGTTGCTAAATTGATATGGGTTTGTAGGCCATTTCTGATTGGCCCACTCACTCCCAAAGGGCCCCACATCCAGGCAAAAGTGCTCACATATGCAAATAAAATACTGTTAAGAGCTTAAGTTCATTCTTGCTCACCAATTAAAGTCCAGTTGAATCTTTCAAATATCTTTTTTGCCTTTTTCAACCAACACATGTTAGAAAAGATCTTTCCTGTGTAATAAGAACATAATCCCACAGCAAGACCTCCACTTGCTTCATCCACTTACTTTACTAGTCACACAAATATTCAATAAACAAATGTGTATAATGGGAAGAAAGGGCAAATATAGTACCTGGGCACACCTAGTTATACATAAGGTTAAATTTAGATTTGTCCCAAAAGATGCATAAAATTACTAGAAATATTGGTTTGGTAGAATTAGGCAAATCTATAAAAAGGGCACAAAACCAACCCCGCCAAAATCATGTGTTATTAGAGTTCAACCCTTAATGAGTGCATAACCTCAGGGAAGCTGAAGAACTCTTTGAGCAAACAATATTAAAGGAATGTTATGTCATTAAATGAGATACTATACAGTCATGTGCCACATAATGATGTTTCGGTCAACGACAGACTGCATAGACGATGGTGGTCTGATATGATTATACTACCGTATTTTTACTGTACCTTTTCTATGTTTACATAGGTTTGGACACACAAATACTTACCACTGTGTTACAATTGCCTACAGTATTCAGTACAGTAACATGCTATACAGGTTTGTAACCTAAGAACAATAGGCTATACCAGAGAGCCTAAGTGTGTAGTAGGCTATACCACCTAGGTTTGTGTAAGTACACTCTAGGATGTTCCCACACAACAACAAAATCACCTAACAAAGCATTTCTCAGAACGTATCCCCATCGTCAAGTGACGTATGTCTGTAAATAAAAATGTGTGTGCATATAACAGACAATACATCTTGCTTAAGTTTGAATAGCCTTTCAGCTTTAAAGATTAAAAATTCTTGCAAATTTTCTCGCCTGTTCTTTCAGTAATTAGAGGGAAATGGAATGTTCTACTAGACTCTGTGCTCACTAGGAACAGCTCTTTTGTCATAACCAATACCTAGAATAGTGCCTGATAACCTGTTATACATGCTCAGTAAATCCTGAATGACTAAATTTTTATAAACTTAAAATCCTGTAAATTTTTTGCTCTTACTAAATTTAGTGAACGAAAAACCACCAGTTGTGTTAACATGAGGCCTAGCTCAGTTTTCCTTTGCAAAAGCTAGATTTGTATATGATTTCCAACACCTGTTAGAACAAGGTACATGGAAATCCCCAAACAACTGAATTGATGCAACCACGTTAAAGCATGTTCATTCAGGTTGACTTCAATCCTGTTGAATGCTCCATGACTTAACTTGGGTAGATCTAATGGTCTTACTTAAGGTTTTTGGTTTCTTACACATAGTATTGGCTCTGCCCAAGATGAATAAAGGTAGATGAACTTCAGCATATCCAGATGGCCTGACACCAAGACCCTGGGGTATAGGAAAACAAGCAGTGGGATGAACACAGCCTAGGATTAAAATCCCAGTTCTGGCTCTAACTTACTGGGAGACTTGTGGCAATATGCTTACATTCCTCGGGTCTTAGTTTTCTTACTTGTAAAAAAGAAAGTTGGATTATACTTCCTTGAAACTATCTTTAGTACTAACATTTTATGACTTGACACAATTTTTACTTTACTTTTTATAAAAGTTTTCATAATACTATCTCAACCCTGTGAGGCAGACTTCATCATTTCCACTTTAAAGATGAGCCGACTGAGTTTCAGAAGGTAACCGATTTGCCTACAGCTTCTAAATGTTACTTTTAGAACTGAAAATTGAATATTCTGACTCTTGGTATGTCACCATGATGCATATTCAACTCAAGGGCAACCACCAGAAGGCTGTGTTAGAGTACTGTTCGATAGTCATTAAATAAGGAGCCTATAATAACCTTACATAAATTCTTTGTAGGCCTTTAACTCTGCTGTAGACTGAATGTTTGTGCCCCCCCCCAAATGTATATGTTGAAACTTAATCCCCAATGTGATGATATTTTCAGGTGAGGCCTCTGGGAGGTGATCAGGTCATGAGGGTGCAGTCCTCAAGAATGGGATTATACAAGGTACCCCAGAGTTCTCTCTCGCCCTTCTTCCCGCCATGTGAGAACATAATGATCAGAGGGCTGTCTATGAATCAGGATGAGGGCACTTGCCAGACACCAAATCTGCCTGTGCCTTGATCTTGGAGTCCCCTGCCTCCAGAACTATGAAAAATAAATGTCTGTTATTTAAACCACCCTGTCTATGGTATTTTTGTTATAGCAGCCCAAAGAGACTAAGACAAACTCTGAAGACATGTCTTTCTTGTGTCACCTTATAGGTTATATGAGAGCTTTATATTCTTGGCATAAAGACACTCTTGACTGTGTCTTCCTAATTATCAGTGTGCCAACCATGCACCCCTTCAGAGCTTTCAGCTGTGGTTTATTTCTGCTCTCTCTCCTCATTATGCTTTTAGGTGGAGTACCTAGAGGAACACAAGTCCTCACTGCCTTAAACTGAACCACCAGTGAGTGAAGCAAAGAAAGAGAGTTCTCTTAGACTTACCTGTCCCATCATTGTCTCCTTATACTGCTTCTTCTGGGTCACTTTGATTGGAGGCAATTTTGTCACAGCAGACACCAGGAAATTCATGAGAATGTCCTCACAATTGGCCAATTGGTCCACCATGTTCTTCAGGCTGGCTGGCAGGTAATGGGAGTACAGGTAGTGATAATATCTGTAAAAAAGCAAAGATTGGTTTCACAGGGGGCCATCTTTACATAATGACAAGTGGACTTCTTTGACACAAAACATATACCTATTCTTTGAATCTCTAAACATGTCATGAATGGTGGTGATAAGGATGATGATGATGATAGCTATTATTTATATGGTACTTGCTATATGCCAGATAGTGTTCTAAAGTGTTTTACAAGAAATGCTTCACATAATCTTCATAAGGAACCTACAAGGTAGGTACTATCCCCATTTTACAAGTGAGGAAATAAAGCACAGAGATGCACATAGATGCAGATAACATACCATGTAATTATTAGGCACATATTGTGCCTCCCTTTGTTAGAACATAAGACCTGCATTGGCAAGGAATTTTTTCTCTTTTACTCAACGGTGAATTCCAAGAACCTAGAATAGTGACTGTGGGCGCTCAATTAAGTACTGACTTTTGTTGTTATTCCAAATATTCAGTTGCCTAATATGCCCTGAGTGTATCTTCACATTTTAGACTAACTGAAACCGTTACTCTACCATAATTTCTGGAAAGGTGATAAGCCAAAAGGTTTCACTGGTTTCAAAAACACACGTGTGCCATATTAGCAAAACTAATCAGGGATACATTAATTAATTTTCGTTAATGTTGTTAATAAGATTTGGCTTAAGTTCCTATTTATGTAGCAGCCAGAGACTAATATAAAGAGCTCTATAAAGTCAACAAGAGAGATGTCTAAATTCCTCACTTGTGGTAAATAGCAGCTCCTGTCAACACCATGGAGTAGTCGTTTGTCCACTTGGATGTGTACCCCCACCGCTCCTTAGAGTTATCCCAGAAATGGCTGCGCGCAGGGTACCCCACAATCCTCTCGGGGAAGCTCTGCCATACCGTGAAGGCAAAATCCACCTGCATGCAGAACACAAGCCAAACAAGCAATCAGCAGTGTTAACAAATGTCAACAAAACATTACCTTCCCCCTGCTAATTCATAACGCAAAATCCCGAGTCTGTGGCGAAACATTAATTCTATGTATTCATCAGCAAATTAAACTGACTGCTTGACATTTTGCCCCATAATTATGCACATTTTAATATTTTCTGTTCAAGAAACTTCAGATTAGTACGGAAGTGAAAGAAAGGAAAAAAAATTGCTGATCTATCCTTTAGAAAGTCTGTTCAAGCTAAAAAACAGGTCAAAAAAGCAGTTGCCTCCCCGCCTCAAAGTGCACGTGACTATTGATTCACACGTGGCACCAACACATCTGTTTTATTAACGAGAGCAGATTTCCTATGTATATCCAGAGAATGAATATACAGCACAGATCATAACCAGCATATATCAAAGCCAAAGTGACTAAAATAAAAGCATCCTCCGAAGGGCAAGAGAAATCATTTTTTTAAAAGCACAAGTTCTAACAGTAATACAGAGCAGATATTATAAAGAAAAAATAATTCAGGCCTCTCAGGTATGAAGATGTGCAGTGCCAGGGAAATCTAGGAAAAAAGCATCCACAGTTAAAATCACTGAGAATAAGTGGGGACAAGGCCAAGTGAAGCTGCAGCATTATTTTAAAGGAAATGCAGCTAAATGACTTTCTAGTACTTACAATAACCCAAAGCAGGTACTTCTGAACCTGCTATAAGCTAGCATTTATAGTTAGCAAATAGTCTCTTTTCAAATGTGTAAGCTCACTTCTGACTTTCTATGATCATTCGATGAATGATAAAGATAAATAGAAAATAAAAATAACAAAAAATAGTAACAACAAACATATAATGCTCATAATCATGTAATGCTTATAATGTGACAGGCATAACTATAGATGCTTATACATTTTAACTCATTCCATCCTCAGGATAACCCTGTGAGGTAGGTACTTTTATATTCTTCAATTTATAGACAGGGAAACTAAGATTATATTAAGGTTCTAGTAATTTGACTGAGCCAATAAGTGGCAGAGCCAAGACCTGAACTCAGGCAATCTGGTTTCAAATTTGGTGTACACTGTACCATGACCTCTCTTTTGGCTCTGTTGTTACAGTGTTGAAAGCAATTTATCTCTAATACAGGTTACAATACACCCTGCAACCTTTGCCCTGTGTCTCCTTGATAAGCCTACAAATGGGAATTTCATTTATTGTGCAAATATTTTGAGTCCCAGCACTGTGACGGCAGCTGGTGGTACCGAGGGATGCTGCTAAGTCCAGGTCCCACCCTCTCAGAGGTTCATAAGCAGATAACTATTCACGGTAGCCAATAGGTAAAAACAACCCAAATTCCATCAACTAATGAATAGTTTGATATATTCATATAATGAAATATTATTCAGCTATAAAAAGGAATAAAGTACTAATACATGTCATAACATACATGAACCTCAAAAGCATTATGCTAAGTGAAAGAAGCCAGATACAAAAGGCTACATATTGTATGATTCATGTATATGAAATTTCCAGAATAGGCAAATCCATAGAGACAGAAAGATTGGTGGTTGCCAAAGGCTGGGCACAGACTGCTTAATGGGTACCCTTAAAAGTATTTTCTTAATGAAATTAAGGGTTTCTTTAATGGAAATGTTTTGGAAGAAGACGGAGGTGATGATTACACAATACTGTGAATGTACTAAATGCCACTGAATTATACATTTTAAAATGGTTAATTTTATGTTATGTGAATTTTACATCAATAAAATAAAAAGATGGAGCAAATAAGCCTAGATGAATATTTCCCAAGCTTTTTGCCATACTCCAATACCATATATTAAATTACTTATTTCATATTTTTCTTTAGATTGACTACTTTTTTTTTTAAGTTAGCCTCATCCTAGGTAAAAAAAAGTCAGTGAAATCCTAGGTGTATTGCTAGCTATAGTATTTTCTAACAAACAGTAAAGTAAAAACATAATTGTTAAATGAAATATGCTTTGCAATAAGCCATTTAAAATTATCTTATGTATACCAACCATCTCCTGGAAACACTGGCCTGGGTGACATTTAAAGATCCTTTTATGTACAAATTCTTTAGGCTTCATTAGACGTCACTATTTTTGTGAACTGCCATAAATTCAAATTTTTATGAAAATCCAATTTGGTGCCTGTGTCAACTTGACTGCATCACCAGGAGGTGCCCAGATTACAGATTATTCCTAGGTGTGTCTGTGAGGGTGTTTCTGGATGAGATCAACATTTGAATGGGTGGGCCCAGTAAAGCTGATCGCCTTCCCCAACGTGGATGTGTATCATCCAATCAGTTGAGGGCCTGAATAGAACAAAAAGTCGGAAGAAGGAGGAACTCACTCCTTTTTCCTTCCTCCCTGCCTGTTGGGCTAGGACATCAGTCTTCTCCTGCCCTTGAATTAGGATTTACACCATTGGCTCCTCTGGTTCTCAGGCCTTTGGACTCTGACTAGAAACACCATCAGCTTTCCTGTGTCTCCGGCTTGCAGATGGCAAATCGTGGGACTTCTCAGCCTCCATGATCTTGTGTGCCAATTCCTCATAATAAATCTCTCCCTCCCTCCCCCCAATACACACACACACTATGCACACATACATGCTATTGGTTCTATTTCCCTGGACAACCCTAATACACTGCCCTATTTTAAGATAAGGAAGACTTGTGGAGGGGGAAAAGCGGGGTGGTAGAACACACATTAAGAAAGCTTGGTGGGGAGCAGGGCATCTCAAAGTTAAAAGACAGCAAGGGATGGACAGCATTTGCCAGAAAATTGAAATTAGGTCGTGATAACCTACACATCATCACTGGTGGTCAATATTAATGGTGCCAACTGATGCGACAGTATATTATGCAGCCTGTTGTCAAAAATCAGCCTGGCTGTCAGCACTTTGAGGTTTCCCATTATTCTTTGAAAAGGAAACACATGCACTGGCAACTACTACAGAACCCAATGGGGTGTTTTCATCACTTGAGTTTCTTACTATCCCAGAGCTGTTTCAAGTCATTTCAAAGAAACTCAAAAGTAAATTCAGATAAAGCTATGATTCTTCTGATAGCTCTGCTTTCACACAGATCATTAACACATCAAAGAAGGCAAAGGTCAGCTTACGGGCATTTTCTCTTAAAAACCAACATCTGTTTTCTTTTGAGGATTTGCAGCAATTGAGATAAATGTAAATAACTATAAACCAACTATCATACCCTTTATAGGATGCTGTTTAAAAATCTGCCCTTAATGCTACAGAGAGACATTTAAACAAGCTAAGATTCCTTAGAGGGGGAAAAAAATGAACCAACATCTATTCACCTAAAAAAAGAGAAAAAAGAAATCTTTGCCCACAACCATTTTAGGCAACGCAACCTCTCCACTGATCAGGCAAAAGCAAACCAGACTGCCAGCCTCTTAAATTTACATATCATTTTCAACCCATGTTGACTTCTAATTACTTCACATACAACACATGTTCCTCCCAGCATGCACTGAGTGGTTGGAATTGCTATTCTTTGAAAAGAAATTCACCAGCATGAGGATGCATCACAGCAGCTGAAAGTTATTTCACCATGGGCTAGGGAAAAACAAATCCTAGAGTGAGACTAATTGCTTTGTGCTCAGGGGAGGACATGAGATGAATCAATACTTTTGGTCATAGGATAATGATTTACGTATACGCTGTAGTTGTCTTGACCATGTGTTGCACCATGGAATGTGCTGTTTTTCCTGTGTCTTCCCTCCAAGATCCACTGCCCACTCTTCTTGCCCTGCTCTGTGCCCTGGGATGATGGAACCCTGTGGACTGCACCACTTGGTCTTCCTTGCTGGCTGGTGGTCTGGTTAGGTCAGGTCAATGGGCATCACCAGCAAGAAAATGGAGGCAGGACAAAGAGAGGTCAGTGTATCTCTTCCCTTTCCCTGTCTACTTTGGCACCAGAGTTCTGGCAGTAGCCATGTCTTCCATGATCACAGCACTTGAAAGGGATGGACAGCATTTGCCAGAAAACTGAAATTGGGTGGTGATAACCTACACATCGTCAGTGGAGGTCAATACTAATGGCACCAACTGATGGGACAGTATATTATGCAGCCTCTCTTCCCTAGTGCCATCTCTCAGGGCCTTTGGAAGCTGATTCCTTTTTCCCAATCCTTCAGGCCTACGGTAGGAGCTGCTTCCAGCTCCAGGTGACTCACCATCTTTTGTGGGGCCCTTCAGCCTCACTCATACCTCCCTAAATAATCCCAACTACCCTCATTTGAATCATCTGGTTTGAATTCTATTTGCTGCCAGAACTCAGATGGATATAGGCAGGAACTGTGTAACCAAAGTGCTTGGCATGGAGATCAGAACAAAGAAATCTCTCAATAAATACTTGTTGAATGAATGTGTTCCTCTGACGCCAGCTTCCCTTGCAGGAAGCAGTAGAAAATGCAAGCTGGAGTGTCCTGTACCCTGGATTCCATAGCTGTCTTTCCCTTTGAATGTTAAGTTTACCCGCTCCCCAATGGCCCCTTCTCCTCCTGCTGCCCTGCACGGGACACAATTGGCTGTGTATCCACCTTTAATCCCCACAGCATGCATCCCCCCAGCCATTCAGTCAACAAGTATTTATAGAGCTTTGGCTGCATAGAAAGCATTTTACCAAGGTGAGACCCAGGACATTTTGTCCTGGGATTATTTAGGTTGCCCTTGCACATAACGTCTGTGCAACTCCATCCAGTGGCAATTGAAAGCATCTGTGGAATTTCAGGAAAGAGACACTGAGTTTGCTAGCCTAGGTCAATGCCAAGTCCCAGCTCTGTGGGCAGCAGACCAACAGAACAAGACTAGCATCCAGGAGAGTGCTGGCTGGTAAGTGCTGATGCTTAAATTGAAAGGAAAATGATATGAACAAAAAGGAAAAAAGAAAGGGAGGGGAGAGGTATAAGTAGTTAAGTCTCCATGCTTTTTAGCAGCTGCCATTAGTAATGTATTTCCGATATACTCCATTTTTATATAGCTGTCTTTGGTCCCCTCTATGGTTTCAAGTAAGGTTTCACAGATCAATACTCATTCGAGTTGTAAAAATTGGTTTTCTACCATATCTACCTTTCCTCTTCTCTCTCTCCTCCTCACACACCCTTTGGGCAATCTTATTTTTGGCACAAATACCTGAACATCTGAAATAGCAGGGTCTCCATCTCAGTCTTAAAGTGCAACTGTTTGCTCTTGTGTGGGTGAAAGAAAATGAGCACTTGAAACCAAGACAGAAAAGCTGCCTTTTGAACCCAGAATAGTGTTCCCTAACAGAAGCAACAGGATAATTGAGGAAGGATGGGATCGTTTGCTCTGGACAGCACGATTTCAAGATAACGCTGAACAGGTTCCCCTGCCCCGCCCTTGGTTCTGCACACCTTCCCACAGCTGTACTGTTTAAAAACACAAAAGGAGGGCAGGCCTGAGAGGGAGGAGAGGTGAGGCACAGCCATGCAAATGAGAAGCCAATTAGCAGAGACAACAAAGGGGAGAGTGCCCTCCCCAGGGCGCCAGGTGGTGGGTGGCCACAAGGTGCTAACAGGAATTGGGTTGATTAAAACCAGCTCTGCAGAAGTTTTGAAAAATGTTTTGCACTTCTGCTAAGGCAAAGGCAAGAGAAATGAGGGCACCTTAGGACTTGGGGCAACGGCAGGGCCCACCCTTCTCCCCAGGCATGGGTTCTTACCTCCGTGGTGGAAAGCACAGTGTCCTCATCAAGGCTGAGCACGGCATCTGTGATGATGTTGTCATAGGGCAGAAAACGGCTGCTCATAACCTGGGGAGTAAGTAGAAAGCAGGCAGGAGGGAGGGGATGAGGGAGAAGGAGAGGAACCTTTAGAGTCTTGATTTCAGGAAAATTCCCCCATCCTCACCTGCATAAAGAATGCTCCACTATCATGTCACCCCTCAACACTGAAAGACTTTCATCTCCCATAGATGCAGATTTATTTGTTCAACAATTATTGGGCACTGACTGTGTACCAGACACCCTACTGGTCAAAGGGGGTATAAAGAAAAAGAAAATAT
This sequence comes from Daubentonia madagascariensis, assembly GCA_023783475.1. Lineage (NCBI taxonomy): Eukaryota > Metazoa > Chordata > Mammalia > Primates > Daubentoniidae > Daubentonia > Daubentonia madagascariensis. The sequence goes on along the minus strand of JAKFHU010002250.1, from coordinate 10,809,009 downwards.
ATGCCCAGTCTTTGAGGAGTTCATAGTCTGTAGAGGAGACAAAGAAGCAGGTGACTAGTCTTGGCTTAATACAAAAAATGCCAGGAGCCCAGAGGATGGAACAACCAACTGCTTGGAAGAGCAGATGAAGGCCTCATAGAAGCATTGACATTTAAGCAGGACCTTGATGAGTAGGAATTCACCAGGTTTAGATAGAAAAGGGGCACTAAAGAGAGAGAGCTTGGTAGATGCAAAGGCACTGAAGACAGAACTAGCACTCTGAGGCCAGGAAAATGTGGATGGATGGAGCAGTGATTCCAAGTGTGGGAAACACACCAATGGAAGACTAAACATATAAAAATCTGAATATATATTTGTTTTAGTGCAGATTAGAAAAAATAAATACACATATGAGGACTGTCCAGAAAGTATCCAGCCATGGAACCATTCTTGTTACATTAACAAATGGCTGGATACCTTCCGGACAGCCCTCATATTCTAGGAGCTCAAGCAATCAAAGGTAGTAATAAAGTTACTTAAAAATAACTTCATTAAAATGAAAAGTAAGCTGATTTAAATAAAAATATTAAATAATAGCACATGTGCTCCATGGATTTAAGAAAATTGTGAAGGTGGTGTATGAATAAAGTTTAGGCAATTCCAGGATAAGGCAGGGTGAACTGTGTGTGTGTGTTGGGGTTCAGGGGGTAGTTTAGGGATGAGGGGATCAGTTGGAGAAATTGAGGCCAGACAGGTTACCCTGTGATAGTCACAGCTTCGATCTTTGTGTCAGATGTGCCATAGAATAACTAAGCCTAAGGATGCTGGCTGATACCATTAAGAGTAACTAACGTTTTTTGAACATTTACTATATGCCAGGAAATATTCAAAGTCCTTTATGTCCATCATCTCGTTTCATCTTTATAGTAACAACCCCATTTTATAGAGGAGGAAACTGAGGCACAGAAAGGTTAAGTATCTTGCACACGATGGACCCAGGATTTCACCCCAGGTGGTGTGATCATATAGAGTGCCTCAGCCATGGGGCTACACCTGTCTCAGTTTGGAAAGGACCTCAAAAGTGAATTTAGGAACACATATGCCAATCACATATTCAGTGCCTTTCTCTGGAAGTCATGTTAACAGTTATGACATCCCCTCTGAATTCACACTTGGAGACCCAAGAAAGAAGACACATTTGCCATCAACTTTGAAGGCACAAAGGCCAGGGAATGAAGCAGGTGAACACTGGAGACAAAGGGAAAAAGGAAAAGGAGACAGCTACCCAAGGGCCAAAGGTACACTCTCCCCAGATCTGAGCACCTCCAAAGCAGCCAGGCTATGTTCACACGTGGAAGCCCACTGGTCCACAGGAACGCCTCTCAAATGCGATTTACATGCCTGCGAAGCTACTGTAGAGCTTAGGACACTAAAGAATGGAAAATGCCTACTCTAACTCATCTCCAAGAGCTCAAGGGGTATTTCCACAGCATAAATGGCTTCAGGGACTGCTCTTACACATCTGTCAACAGGGTCAGGTTTTTTTTTTTTTTTTCCCCTCAGGCTTTTGAAGTAAAATAAAATACAAAGCAATCAGCAACCCCATATACACAGTGCTCAGAAATCTCAGCCTGAAGCAATTCTCCTGATACTGTTTACACGTCCACTGACTAACGCAGAAACCATTAGCTGCCAGCTTAGCAATGCCCTGACCTTTCCCTTGTTAAGCCTACAGGGGAAAACTGCAAAGACAAGGCCTATAAATTCAAAACAGAATTTTGCAGTTGAAGTAGCAAACACATCAATTTTAAATTCAAGGATAGACGTGCAGATTTCTAAATGGAGAATGCGACGTAGAGCTTCTTCCCCATCATCTGCCCAAGCACAGGTTTTAAAAAGATCTGTTTCCTTTTTTCTGAACCTGCTTCCTCAACAGAGGTAAGACACCCATAAGCCAGACACTTTCAAAGTCTAGTGAAGAAACTAGAGGTTTTCTTTCAAATACCTTGCCTCAGCTACCTTCTCGAATGGATTAGCATAAGAAGCAGCAATGTACTTACAAACTCAATCCTGAGTGAATTGGGTTTTCCTTGTTAGTTCATTTAAGAAATATTTAGCTACCATGTGAGAGCCCAGCTCCTTCAGAATTAATAAACAAACTTAAGAAATAACCAAGATTCAAGAAGTTTATTGTCTAGGGGGGGGTGGGAAGATAAAAAAAAATGTACACAAATAATTATAGAAAACACAATAATAGCTAATATTGATTGAGCAGTGCATTTATATGTATAGTATATAATTTGATCCTTTCAGCTCCCTTAGAGTTAGAGATTATGATTGTTTCCATTTACTAAAGGGGAGATTGAGGCACAGAGATTAAGTAACTTGCCTTAGGTCACACAAAAGTAAGTTTGACTCTATAGCCCATAAGACAAACCATAACATTACAACGCCTCACAGAATGGTAGGTGAGAGTTATTGAACCCTTGGGGTATATTTAATAGGTACAGGGTTAAACACCTGATAGGCAATATCTCAGTTAATCCTCAAAATGGGCCTATATCTTAGCCCAGGTTCCCTAGAATACAGAGCCTGAAGCAAGACTGAGGTGCAATCCCAGGGCTGTGAGAGTCAGGAAGAAGGCATAGGAACCACATGGCCGCCGCTGGAAGCAGTGACCAAGGTGGAGGAAGGCAAGAACTGAACAAACTGCCAGGAACCTGGATATAGATACGGGCGTGGGAATCTGAGACATCGTATAAGAGACATCTGATCTGATAGAGCCCACGAGAAAGGTACTATTATTATCACCACTATTTTATAAATAAGGAAACTGGGAGTTTTTTTCACTGAGAGTGAAAATAGAAAACCAATCAATGAGTCAGAGCATGAAAATGCAATACTACATAAAGATGCCAGAATGGCCCCCAGACAGTCACTCAGACTGTATCCTGTCCAAATATCCTGACATACCCAAAGAAAGACACATCTACCAGAACGAGATCTGGTCTCCTTGACCCAGGGAAGCATAAAAAACAAAGAAATGCAAAGTTCAAAGTTAACAGCATGCATCTGAGCACCGTTCAGGGCTTCAGGCGTTGGAACTGGAACAATGCCATCCCCATGACAGGCTATTCTACTGGGGAGAGGGGCACAAGGGAGGTATGTGATTATACCAACATTCACCTTTTCTCATTAAGTGCTTACCAAACAGCTCTCTGATAGGTTGCTTGACTCTAGCACATAAATGCTGTAGCCACATTTGTCATATTCCCCACTGTGTGCCAAGCCTGTTAGACAATGCCGAGCACGCGGTAGGCGCTCATGATTGGGAACTGAATAGATAAGGCATGATCTTCTCGTCCATGTGACAATTACAATTCGCACTGCATTGTGTCAAAGCGTATGAAATTGCCACTTCCGGTGAGCCAAAGGACGCTTTCAAATGGTTCACCCTAATAAATTGATATTTTGTCGTTCTGGCTCAAAGATTTTTTACTTATCGTGACCCAGTCTTTCATGACCTGACCCCTTGGGGACTGACAAGGGAAGTCTTTTAGATGACATTGCCTCACCCATCTCAATTTAATGTAGTAGCGACTACTTCCTTCACAAGCATGAGTAAGATCTATGAGAAAGCAACACGCAGAAGCTAGAGGAAAAAAAGAGCTGACCTCTGGCTGCCAACACTGGAAGAAATTTCAAGGAGGAGGTAGCATGTGAACAGGGGCCTAAAGGATATAGGGGGATGGTGACCACCAGAGATGAAGAGTTAAGGAGAATGGTCAAAACTTATAGCAAATGGCAAAGACAAAAATTAGAGGTAGGAAGAGACACAGCGCAATTCAGATCATTGTAAATGATCAAATTTGGTAGGGGACAGGGTCTGTAGGGGAAAGCAATGAGAGAGAAGATTGGAAGACTAGCTAGGGTCAGATGATATATGGCATCAGATGTTAACTTGAGGCATTAGCAAATGGAGTCCCTGAAGGGCCGGGAGGTGATCAAAAAGACAGCGAGGCAGCCCTCATGACAGTCTTTGGAGGGAGACACCAGAACAAAATCAAGGAGAAAACATCCTTTTTAAGATACATGTGAGGAAGAACCACTATTCTGACAGTCACAACTCATTTGGATTAATCAGCTAAGCAAATCTCATGCATTACCACCACTGTCAGCTTATCTTCATCCTTTTCATTTATGGAAAGATAACTATTGCCAGGCACTGAATTCATTGAATCCTAATAGCAACCCTATGAGGTATGTATTATTATTTCCATTTTGTAGGTAAGGAAACTGAGGCTCAGGGATGTTAAGTATACCCACAAGGTTGCAAAGCTACAAAAGAGTTAGTACTAAGACCCAGGTTCCCCTGATTTGAAAGCGTATGGCTGCCAAAGCAGAGAACATTCTGAGATAAGTGCAGTTTTAGAAAAAATAATCCAGGGGTGGGGGGAAGATATTTAGGGCCAACGCCCAAAGTGCTCCACGGAGAAACGAAGATTCCCTGGTGGTGCCACATTTGGGTCCCCTCCGAGTCCTACCTTGCTTTCTCCTTCAATGACGATGACAGGCACAGCAGTGGCGGGCCAGCGGTGTTTGGCTGGTAGGGGCTTGTCACAATTCCATAGAACTATGATCTGAAATGGACAGAGACTATTAGATGGCTGGGCTACGTTGTACTGACATAGGCCCCCACCCAAAGCCTCTTCTCATAGACAGAGAACGAGGAGCTGGAGTTCTCAGCAAGACAGGATGGCAGACATCAAAACTAAATTTTAAAGTTGAGTCCACTCCCACACAACCTTCAGAACCTTACCACTTCAACAACTGGAGAGAGAGGACAGGAAAAATAACCTAAAAAGACTGTGTCCAGGGGAGAGGGGAAGATGCAGGAAAAAGAAGTAATTTCAGGGTTGCTGGAGCCGAATAAAGTGGTTTCCTAAATTCTGATAGCTTATGATGGTTTCTGAGATAAGAACTTTGATCAAATTAAATAACGTATACCGAACATCTGAACACCTGCTATGAACTTGTGCAACATGGGAGAAATAAAAGAAATCAAGATAGAACTAGGATGAGTTCATGTTTTGCATTCTCCAGAATGGCTGCTGCTTTTATGTGACTTTACAATTTCCAATAAAGGCATTTAGTTAAAAAATGCACACTTCGTGATTTAATTCTTTCCTCCTCTGTAAATCTTCTTGTATAAACTAATTCACAAATCAGAAAAACCACCGTTGGAGTATGGGAGCAATACTGATTTGGAAAATATTGTTATCATAGACATAATCTTCTGCTCCCAGTTTTATAATTAGTCATTGTTGCTGTGACATAAACGTTGACAGCTCCTGACACCAACAGGTCTGTTTCTTCTATTGACACTTAGTTTCCTGGGTCCTCCCAGGGGCCTTTCTGTGTCACTTCATCATTTTGACATTTAAAAACAAAATCATGTGCTTATATATTCTTTAGAGAATGCGTTGGTGTATGTGTGTGTGTGTATATATATATATATTTTAACTTTACACCAGTGCAAAGGTTCTCTCTGTAACCCACCCCTTCCCTGCGCCAGATTTCACTTCCAAGAACTTGTAGGTGGATGGAAAGGGCATAAAGAGGTGTGACAAATGAAAGGGGAGTAGCGGGGAGTCCCGAGAGAGCGAGGGTGTAACAGGTAAGGAGCCAGCAGTCTCTGGCCCACTGAGCTAGAGCAGGCAGGGGCTGCTTTGTCAACCTCCCACTCACCTGGGCACAGTACTGGGACTTGGCTGCCGCCACGAGAAGTTTCAACACTGGCTGGGACTGAGAGACCAGGGGGGTCACTGCATGGATGACTGCAGTGAATTTGGAGGGGGGCTTTAAACCTGAAATTAAAAGGAGAGGGGAGCCTAATGAAGTACTAGAAAACAAGACTTATAAAATGATTTCTCCTTGCTCCACTGCCCACCCTGGAGCTAATGTTCCCTCCTAGCATGTTTTCCCCTCACTTCTTATGTCCTGACAGGACAAAAACAAGGTAAAAAGCTGCAGTTAACTAGTGCCTGAGTCTACAGACCTCCATACGTTCCAGATCAATGTCCATTGCCAGATTCTTCCTTTGATGTCCTTTGCCTCCCTTGGTGATGTTTCTTTGATCTGCCTTTGGCTTTTTAGGTATACCCAGTGCCTAAACACACACACACACACACACACACACACACACACACACACACAGTGTCCAAATACACACATACACACACCCCCTACTCACCACTTTCAAGAAAGGTTCTACTCTAGTCATTTCTGTCTTCTCATGGATTGAACTAAATGTGTTACCTTTCCCAGGGTATTTGCATGTATCTTATTCTTCATTATGTAATGAAAGGGTTTTGCCTGACTAAGAATATTTCAAGTAATAACTAGCTAGTGGGAAGGATTAAAAGAACACCAAGGCCTGACTGTCTAGGTCTGAATCACAATTCTGCCACAGAGTGGTGGTGGGACCTTAGCAAGATTACTTAACTCTGTTTCCACGCCGTGAAATGGGCCTGATAGTAACAGTACCAAACTTATGCAGCTATTGTGAGAATTACATTAAATAAGTTAATGCATACAAAGCACTTAGAATAGGACTCAGCAGATAGTAAGTACTCAGTAAGTGTTAGCTGCTGTCATTACCCTCCTCACCAGCACCACCACTCCCATCATCATCATCATTTTGGAGAGGAAGCCTCCATACTCCAAGAATCTCTTCTTTGCATAGCAGTGACATGGCTGAGAGAAAAAGTATGTGATGCAGACTTCTGCCACCTGAGAGCTCTGAAGCCCTGGGTAAAAAAGGGCTTCAGATCACAAACATGCAAAACAACCACTGCCACCAAAGAGAGACGTCAGATGGCTTCCCCCCAAAGAGTTTTCCCACAAGAACTCACTGAGAAATGAGACAGGTTAAGAGCCTTTTAAAACTGCATCAGTTTAGACCTACTAATTTGGCATTAGTAGCTTAAATGTGAACGAGAGAGTGCGGGGACATTCGATTTAAGCCTTGGTATTGATGGGATAAAGGTTAGAATCAGACTATATATATTAAAGGATTATACAAATGTTTTATAGAGAAAATTATATCATCCAGTAACACTTTGATTGTATGTTAGAAAGAAGGTAACCTTCCCAACATCTAAATACACATTCAAAGTTTTGCCAGGTAAGAAGAATAACAACGTTTGAGGGGCTGCCTTTTTAACAGTAAGAACAAGTCACTGCTTTTAGATTTTCCTGACACCTCTAATGTGCTAACTCCAAATAAAGATCTTAGTACTCTACAATATATAGAAATTCTTATCAACGACTGCCTTAATCTGACAATTACTAAATTCTAAATATGTTACCCAGTGTGGACCATTCACTGAATTGGATATAGTCCCCATAACATGCTTGGTTTGGATTAAAAGGCTCTTTGTCACTGGTTGATGCTTCAGTTCATGAATTTCTTTAGGTTTCGTCTTACCAGTTTCAAGCTAATACATGCCCCTTAAAAAAGGCTGAGACTGTTATGGAGAACAACAGCATTTAGGTAGAAAATCTTGAGTCTTTTTGCCACATCAACTTGAAAGAAAGATACTTTACCATCCCAGGGTTTCTCAAGTTTAGAACTGTAAATGGGAGGAATGTCTAAGATGCTACTAACATGAGAACAACTGGGGCTCCAACGACATCAATGTCTAAGGCAATAGCAGTAGCCCCTTGCAGCGCTTCATCCCTCTGCCACTGCCTTTTCCCTATTGTGATTAGACTACAAACTGCTTGAGAGCAGAGATTGTATCTTACTTGACTTTTTATTTCTAGCACCTATCATACATTAGCATAGCATGTAAGAGGAGCATAATAAATGCTGAAAGAATAAATAAATCTGCCCTTGTCATACATTCTTAGTTATTTTTCCTTTCCCCTTATTCAGTTTTTCTTTGGTATAGGATAGAGATGTTAGGACAGTGAAAAAAAAATTACAGAGAACTCTTCTAGCTTTAGCTCATACATGATGAGGCTTAAAATTATAGCTAACCCACTGCCATGTTCAAAATGATCCATAATTTGGGGAGCCTATTTCTCAAAAAGAAATAACTCTACTAAATATAAAGTGTAGCTGCCCAGATTAAAAAAAAAAGTTTTTTTCCATTTTGCAATGCTCTGCTGGATTTATAATTCTTGAACTTGATATGTCACTTATAACAGGGCTCTAGAAAGCAACCTCCAATGCAGACAGTTAGAAAGACCTTGTCACAAAATCAAAGAATCAAGGGGCTTTAGTTCTCTAGGACATCTTAGGGGTAAATGAGGGTAGCTCCCTGGAAGGAATTCACTTACCTAAATTAGCATAGTAGTAAGGAAAATCTCCCAGATAAGATGAATACTGTGGTAGTACGAACAATCCTCCAGGATGTTTGTTCCATATTAAACTGTTACGTGATATGTGCTTGAATATTCTGTCCTGAATAATCTAGAAGACAAAACCATAGCACATGGTGAGGATGAGACCCTGATGATGTTCGGTAAGAGTGATGCTCAAGCCAAATTTGAAGGATGACGGCACTCAGAGTGGTGACTCTACCTCCCACCCTAATTCTCCAGATAAAAATGTAAGCAAGACAGAGAGAGTGACAGAGCAATGAAAAAAAGCAGGAGAAAGAAAGGAATTATGGCCAAATTTCCTAATTAAACTTCAGTTAAACCATAAATACTATCTTGTCTTTCTATAATAATGAGTCCATGCCCATTGTAAAACAGACTATGGGGAACAGTTAGTCTTTCCTTGGTGGTTAAGCATCCAGCAGTGGTTCCAGAATCATATCAGGAAGATCTGTCAATGTAGACCATGTAAAGACTGAACTGAAAGCACATTGAAGACATGACACATTCTAGAAGCTGTTGATGTTTTGGTCTGTTCCTTTAATTCAGGAGGTAGATTTATTTGCTTGTCATATTTCATTTTCCTTTCAAAGTCAACTGTAGGACTTTAGGTACTAGTTACTTAAGTTTTTCTATATTTCATCTCGAAAAATAGTGAGTTAACAATTGCTCAAAACATCCTACATTAATAGGACAAGAACCATGGCATATGAAGACTAATAATAGCCAAACTAGTTCATTAGTTTCTTTGGACTTTGGGACCTTGCAGATCATTAAATTCTACAATTACAGTCAAACATTCATCCTGAATCATTTGTCAATTGAATGTGATTAGTCCACTTTATAGTTTTCTCTCTGTGACTTTCAAACTCTTGTAATTATACCATCCACTCATTAAGATATGATTTGGCAGATAATTAACTCAATACAGAATTTTATGTTTTTAGCAATTTTTTTTTATATTTTAAAAAGAGAAAAATCCTGCCATAAGTCTTAAGAGATTTAAGACCTAAATCACCATTTTCCAGGTCCCCATTTAATGCAATGTGATTTTAAGCACAGACCATTTTAAATGGAGTCTTATTATTTGCTAAGGTTATTAACACCCTCATCTCATCCCACATGGTGGTTAGTAATAAAGTAGGCTACATTTATCTTAGCAAACCATATCATGTTTATTTTCCTAATGAGAGAAAAGGAAGGAGGAAGCAAGGAAGAAATTTAGAAGAACTCAAATAACTTAATTTAATGATTTCTACATTTTATCTTTCACCCAGATCAAAATTGCTAATTTTATATAGTTGGGTAGAAATTTCTAATTTGGTGGAGATTTTAGGAACCTAGCTAAAATATTGATGTTTACTGTTTGGGGTACAACGGGGATGTGTTAAAATGCTGTTGTCTAGGCATTAATTATGAGACAATTGTCATGGTTGTGAAGGGGTTTTTACATGGCTAGCAATTTCACTGTGTACAACATTTAATCCAGTTTTTTATTATTTGTACTTTTCGAATCTACCATCTATTTCCCTTTACAGTTTTTCATTTAGATCTTCCCTTTTTCTGCTTTCCAAATTTATGTACCTTTCAGCATGTGGTCACTTAAATAAGTTTGGATATCAAGACATAGAATAAATTGACAATAGACAACATTGTAAATCCAACCTACAGACAAATGACATGGAACTCAGAGCTGTCATAAAGTGGGCCATCATTCATGTTGAATCCTGCATGGTATGCTTCTCATTGTCATAGACTATCTTTTTGGTTCAGTATCACAACATTGTTATCTTTTATAATTCAAGGCTATGATAATAAGATATAGCAATACTCTTATGAAATACCAATAAGCATTTTATACTGTCTTCTAATGGATCTTGACAGAAAGGTATCAGTACAGGCATGAGAGCAATATCAAATGTTGAATTTAACCTGGGTCAAGCAATTTGCCACCTTTGTGTATTGCTTTTCTCATTTGTCATAAAACAATAAAATATCACATTAATTATAACAACCTCTCAGAATTTAAGAATAGCTGCCTAAGTTTTTATACTTAAGACGTTATTTTTGCCTTTAAAAAAATCTCATTCTTGTGTTCATTTTCTAAGCATTGGTTTTTCCAATTTTATATAGCTATAATATCTCAGATATTTTGCTATATTATTAATGGTATTCATGGTTTACTTGTCCTAAATGACCAACAATAGAGCATTTTTTCCATGCAAAGCAATGAATGTATTTATGAATACAATTTGTCCACATTTAGGATTAAATTCTTTAGGACTTTGTCAAAGGTTATGAATACTTTTAAGGCTGTTTATAAGTACTGCCAAGTGTCTTTCTAAAAGGCTTCTATTAACTTGCCTCCTCAAAAGTTTGAAAGAGTATGGATTTCATTTCACCAAATAAAACGATCATTTTTTCCCTTTCTAATTATCCCTATCACTATACTGAACAGCTCCCAGAATCTTTTCAAGGCACTTAGTGCTTATTCTTTATTGTTGTGGAAGAAGACATCACATTTAGAGGCTGGATGCTACTTCAGCTATAAAGAAAGTCAATACACACATACACACAAACACACACATATACATAAGAAGAGTTTTTTTGTTGTTGTTGTTATGGTCCCAAATGGCACCCTCAATAAGGACAATATTTCTAATTAATGTGAATTCAAAAGGAAGAATGACAGGCTTCTTATTTTTCTTTTTTATGTGCCATCTGTTTTTCAAAATAATGGACTATTGGTTACAAGTTACAGTCATTCTGTGTGGCCCTGACTTAGTCTTTTGACCAAAGCAACGTAGCTTAACACACACAGTGCCACCATATGCCACCTCACTCTAAGCCAAAGCAATCATCTATTTCCATTATCTCACTGATTTTAAAATATCATTGTATAATAGTATCAGTAATACCATGGTTTGAATGTGCATGATTAGAAACTGAAGAGCAAAATGGAGCACACTTCATAAACTTCCACTAAATATGTGCCTTCATAGCTACCACTAGCTGTTTTCATATATTATTATAATTTCACACACTTTTCTTTCACTCACCTTGATTATGACTAAGCTCCTGATTCAATCCTTAGTGCTAGGTTATTGTGCAATATTCTGACAAATAATGGAATCCATGAAGAAACACTGTCTTTGCAGTATTTCATCACTGTCCCCATTGTTACTTCTCAATTTGCACACAAAAACTGAGCTCTAAAGAGCCTAGCACTGATTACATAGCTCCTTATTACTAGGATGCAGCATTAGGAAATTTCAATCAGACGGGAAAAACTAACAGAGTTCTGTACAATGAAACGTACTAACAACTTGACCTTGGCATTGAAGAGAAAATGAGGTATCCTGTTTTCCAAGTGTGTCTAAGCACTACCCACAACCCTAGGGCTCATAATCTCTAAAGACCCAGTAATCCCATTCCTATGGCCCAGAATATAGCAAGCAAGGAGAAGAATCCAGAGTTCTAGAGTCTGAGTATAGAACATCCTGAGCAAAGGATCCTCAAGTCTGTACTGCCTAAGGGTAACTGTGAATTATTCTTATACTTTGGGAGCTACAGCAGTGACCAAATGACATATATCATCTAAGTTCTAAGCCAAGTGGGCATTTTTGATACGTGATACTTAAATTGTTCTTATAAACACATTGGCTCTGTGCACGCGGATGGCATTTTCTGCTATTTTCCCTGCTTTTCTGATTATGTTGTATTCTGGGGTAATCTGAGTTCTAAATTATTTTGGGTAACTGGATAGTCTCTCTCATGCAATTTGGTTGAGAGGTCAAATTGTTACAATCCAATCTTGGAACTATATAAAGAGATTTGACAGTTGCTATAAATTTGAATGAAGTATATGGTTTTTGGTGTTTAAAAAAAAACCAACTATGTTGCTAAAAAATTGCATGGCTTAAATTCAAGGGGGAAAAGGCCTTTCCAGATTCAGAGATGAAAACAGCTTGACTTAAGATCCCATTCTGATGAATGTAACACATCTAACTGTTATTACAGGATAATTGAGCACTGTTAACTTAATAGGCAAGAGACCAGATCTATGCAACTAACCATACTCAAAAGAAATGTAATTAATGAGATACCATCTTTCATCTGGCAAATTAGCAAGGTTGTATATGTGTGTGTTTTAATTATGATCTGTAAGGGTGACAAGAGTACAGCATGAGAGGGTCTCCCCCAGACAGCTGTGAAAGTCTAGGTTGATGCAACTTTTTTGAAGAGCAATTTGGCAAAATATATTATGAGCCTTAGAAATGCCTAGACTGTTTGGCTCAGTAATTTCACTTTAGGGACTCTATCCTAAAGAAATAGACAGAGACGTAGTTTAAGATACATACAGAAAGTTATTGCTTGGATAAAGACATACTTATCTATAAAAAAAATTAGAAACAACATTAATAATAAACAATAACAGACTGGTTAAGTAAACAGAGGCTCCCCATAGGATGGCATATTTGGGTGAAAAAAATTAAAACGTTGTCTAGGTGTATTAGAGATGAACAACTAAAAGGACAGAATTAAAAGATCAGAAACAACCCAAAGATGTATAAAAGTAGTATGTGAAAACACCAAGGAAGAATAACTTAAGAAATGTATTGGGACAAGACAACAATTTGTTTTTTAAAAAAGAAAGGTTATATTTTCATATATTAAAGTAAATTGGATTAAACAGCTAAATAGCTGAAGGTAAAATATTAATCATGAAAGTACTGGAAAAACATAAGTACGTGTGTTTATGTATACATATACACATATATAAATAAAAATATAGGTCAAAAAGTCCTTTTGAAACAATAGCAAATGGAGAAGCTACAGATAAAAAGATTGCCCAATCCTAAACAAGGCAGAAAGACATATCCCAAATTGAAGGAAAACATTTGCAACAAAAGAGTCAAGGGGTTAATGTTTTTAATACAGTAAGCTCTTAGAAGTTAATGAGAAGAAAACTGAACAACAATATCATGGCCATCTCTATTTCTTTGTAAGTTTCCTGAGCAAGAAAAATATGAAAAATATTCATTTCTATTAATATACTAAGAAACAAAAATTTTAAAAAAGATTTATCATTTTTAAAGATAATAATGTCTAATATTAGTGAAAATGAAAAAAACTAAAATAATCAAAGCAGTTCCTCTCGGATAAGCTGGTGGGAGTATAAATTCATTCAGTTCTATTGCAGGAAAATTGACAAATCATATTAGAAATCTTAGCATTTGGCATATTCTTTGAACCAGGACTTCGAATTCAAGGAATTTATCTTAAGGAAGTAATATTGAATCTGTACAATTTGGCCTTGAGACTATTTGTTTCAATGATGTGTATAATGATGAAAAACCAGAAACAACTGGAATGTACCCAATTTGGGGATTAACTTAAATAATTAAGTTATATTATAAATGGAATATTATATAGTCATTAAAATAATTGTAGCAAAAATCTAATAACATGAGAAAATATGAACATTATTAAGCAGAAAAACAAGTTAGGCAAGTATAGAAACACTCCTTTTAAAACTAAAAATTATAACAAGTTTTAAATTTACATATAAAAATGAATATATATGTGTATGGATATATATGTCAATGGTAGCTTTGTATGGGTAAATTTTTTTTTTATGCTTTAAATATTTTCCATTATTTTCTAAAATAAACATGTACTTCTTTGATAAAAAGCACTGTCCAACAAGAAAAAAAATTAATATTAAAATTTTTTTAAGAAGGGCCTAGGAAGGATTTTGGATGGAGAACAAGATTAAATAAAAATAAATAAATGGGACCTGATCAAATTAAAAAGCTTCCACACAGCCAAGGAAACTATCATTAGAGCGAATAGACAACCTACAGAATGGGAGAAACTATTTGCATGCTACACATCTGATAAAGGGCTGATAACTAGAATCTATATAGAACTTAGGAAATTCAACAAGAAAAAATCAAACCACCCCATTAAAAAGTGGACAAAGGACATGAACAGAAACTTTTCAAAAGAAGACAGAATAATGGCCAGCAAACATATTAAAAATTGCTCAACTTCTCTTATCACCAGGGAAATGCAAATCAAAACCACAATGAAATATCACTTAACTCCAGTGAGATTGGCTTTTATCAAAAAGTTCCAAAACAACAAATGTTGGTAGGAATGCAGAGAGATAGGAACACTCATACACTGCTGGTGGGACTGCAAATTAGTACAACCTTTATAGAAAGTAATATGGAGATACTTCAAAGAACTAAAAGTAGAACTACCATTTGATCCAGTAATCCCACTACTGGGTATTTACCCAAAGGAAAAGAAGACATTCTATAATAAAAACATCTGCACTCGAATTGTTTATAGCAGCACAATTCACAATTGCAAAGATGTGGAAGCAACCTGAGTGCCCGTCAATACATGAGTGGATTAATAAAATGTGGTATATGTATACCATGGAGTTCTACTCAGCCATAAAAAGCAATGGTGAATTAATACCTCTGGTATTATCCTGGATGGAGCTAGAGCCCATTCTTCAAAGCGAAGTATCACAAGAATGGAAAAACAAGCACCACTTGTACTCACCATCAAATTGGTATGAACTGATCAATACTTATGTGCGCACATGGAAGTAATATTCATCGGGTGTCAGGCAGGTGGGAGAGAAGTGGAGGGGATGGGTAAATTCACACCTAATGGGTGCGCGCATTGTATGGGGGATGTATATAGTTCTGACTTGGGTGTTGCAAAGGCAATATATGTAACCAAAGTGTTTGTACCCCCATAATATTCTGAAATTTAAAAATAAAAAATAAAATAAAATAAAATATTACTGGGGAAAAAAAAGAATAGACTTGATCAAATATTCAAATCTGCTGCTATGAACAAAAGTGACAACTCAATCGATTTTAATGGAGGAGAATGTTTTTGGAGGAATAAAAAAAGCTGGCTTGTAGGAAGGAAGTCCTTGGAAGCCATTATGATCCTGTTTCCTTCATGGGGATGGGCCTGGGTTGTGAACAGCCCTTTACACCTCGTTCCAGGATGAAAAAAATGTACACTGTGCCTGAGAAGACACTGACCAGAGTTTGCCTTATGGGGAGAGCAGGAGCCCAAGCTAGGCTTGGGGTAGATAAATGCTCTGGTGTGCCTGGGGCATGACCAGCGCTGGCTCTGTTACTTAGGATGGCAAGAAAACAGTGATGTGGACCAAAGAGGGTGACTTCAGTTTCCCTGGTGTTACTCAAACTTCTCAGGGTATGTTCCAGATTACATTAGCTTTCAGAGCAGTAATCACTTTTCCAAAGTAAATTCTCCAAAAGTGAGGCCACAAATGTCCCCACCTCCTTTTGTGAACACCTCAGAGTCACCTCGCCAGAGGATCTCTTCTCTCCTTCCCTGAGCCTGTAATTCACGAGTGTGAAGTTTTCTAAATATTTTCTTAGCTTTGTGCTCCTCTGGTGTAGCCTCAGGCCATCGCTGTCTGCTCTATTTCCCGAGGTTTTAACCATCTCCATGCTTCCCTTTATTTTTTCTTCCTGCTTTAAAAAAAGCAACTTAAAGATGGGCACCCATCTGCCTGAAAGATTGCCTACGTTCATAAAGTTTAACACTTTCTGCACCCCATGGGTGCAATCCTGATTTTCCTCTTAACACAGCTTTGCAATGCTGATGCTGGTTGGTTGGGTTGCATATGTCTTGAGAATTAATTTTGCTGTCCCCCAATGCCACTGGACTGTGGTGCTCAGTCAACTATTCACACTTACAGAATGGTAGAGGGTTTTCCCTACCATTGGTCGCTATCTTTTTTTCTAAATGGACTTCAGAAATGTCTTCAAAGGATGCCATTAAGTGTGAATGACAGGAAGACAGTTATTACCCACATATTTCTGCAATGATGTAAAACAGAGCCAATCTGTGTCAAAGAGTATAATTTCTCCCCATGTTGGTTTTCCTCTGTGGAGTTTGTCAGGAATGGGGGTATTTATCTGCTTGGGCATGGAAAAGCAGGTACTAGGGGTTAACCGACATATCCGAGTAGAGTAAATTTGGTTTTGCCCCATTTGACCAATCACACAGCACCAAGAACAAAACAGAAGGCTGACAGAAGTATATAAAGGACCATTATTCAAGAACAAGAGCCTAGCGGTCTCACTTACCTCTAGTGTAGTTAATACAATCTTCTCAACTGAAGAAAAATAAGCCTCCCACAAGAATTGTGTCTGCTGTCTAAGTGCTAGGATTTTATCCTGATGAATAGACCTGATTGTAGAAGGAATCTGTAACACAAGGTGAACATACAGGAATTATAACTGTAAAACAAAGAGATGGCATTTGATCAAAATAACCCAGCTGGGTTAGGCTTTTATTCTGCATAGCATTCAGCTCCTAAGTTGGAGTGACCCTAAGAAGTGTCAGATACAAACAGCACTTACTGGGAATCAGCCTCAACGGCCTTTGATGCATGAAAGTTATAGTTCACCTCTAAGATTCAGTAGCAGCTTACCAGTTGCTAAGGGTGTTCCTATAGTTACAACTGCTGTTTCCAGAAATCCTTGACCCTGTACGTGGACAACGAAATTTTACAGAGGAGTAGCTACAAGTCTTGGGGAAAGACCAAAAGGCACCCAGGAACTATAAAATATCTATAAAAGGATTTTTTAGAGAATGTCTGTGAGCCTCCCCATCCAATCTGAAGCTAGGGTCAGTCATTTTATGTGCACATACCTCCTTCCTTACCCCTTGAGACTTTCTGCTCCCTGGATCGCTCTTTCTGGCTTCAGCCCTTACCCTAGTCTAACGGTATCTCTCAAACACCATGTATGTTTAGCCATCACTGCTAACCAGGCTACACAATTTTAAAAGAAAGATCTATGTCCTGTTCATCCTGCTATACATTTTCAGAGTAGGAAAGTGGCTTTTAAGTAGTAGTTATTCAAGAAATAAGAGCTGAATTGAATATGACCATCTGAAGCCACCATAGGGACATTATTATTTGTAATAGCAGTATAGCTTAATGGTTAAGCACAGGAGTCAGACCAAGGTGGAATTCTTGGCTCCTACCATTTACCAGCTACACTTCCTTGGTCAAGTTAGTTGATTTCTCAAAGACTAAATTTCCTCATTTGTAAAATGGGAAGCTAGCACTAACATCACAAGGTTGTAATGAACATTACACAAATGCTTAGCACGGTGCCTAGAACATGGGAAGTTTAATTAATATAGCTTATTATTACTACTATTATCATTATTGACATTAGGATGATGCTATTCAAAGCTGGACCAACTGCTTAATGGCTGCATGTGGATTTGCTTGGGTCAGGAGCTCTGAAATGTAATTCCTGGGTTTCTGGTAAGTTTTCTGGGCTTGCTCCCTATTTTCATTTACAGTTCAAGGTCTATTTCATTTATGGAGTCTATGCTCTTAAGGGAAGATTCCTTGTGATTAGCAACTGCCCTTTTGTGCTCACCTCTTTCTGCATGCTTGCCTCCATAATGTATGACTAATCGGACAGACATGGGAGCCTGGGCTGAAGGAGGAATGCTCTGTTAGCTGCTTTAATAGGAAAGTTACCCATGGCATTTGGCTAAGACTATAACTGAGTTTCCACTTCAGGGGAAGGAGGTGGCAGCACATTTTTTTTTGATTCAAGACTCCCCTTAGGAGGAGAAATAAAACTGCTTCACAATAAGAACAGCAAAAAATGCTCTCTTGCTTTGGCAATGTCTAAAACCAGACACTAAATCTGTATCCCAAAGTGTATACCTGGATTTACAACACTGAAGAAACGTGGAGGAAACAGGTAAAGGAGAAACTATGGCAGGCAAACATTAGCCTGAGACCAGAGTTCAAGGTCAAATGGAAATTCTTTGAGAAGGTAGAGAAACCATTCACATCACAGAACCCTGACGAGTCAAAGAAAATTTATTTTTATTTACTCACTGAGATGTCATCTAGATTGCCAAAGAAAGATTAGAAAAAAATTATTCTGCACAATTTTTATAATCATGCCCTCTTCTAAATGTCAATGGCATTTTCTAAGAGTCATATAGGTTGGCATCACTGCTTTATTGTGACCATAAGGAAACAGTCTATTAGAAAAATGCCTGAAGCTATCATTGCTATGTAGTCTTCAAAAAATTGAGTCTGCTGTGGTTATGAAAGGAGAAAAGGAATATCACAGATTTGCCTACCAATACCGTTTTCCTCTCTCATATAAGCCACATCTTGATCTTACTACATCAAGTACAATGTATTCTGTCAGTTTGTGCATATGATACAAGTATCTGACAGCACTCTGCAAAGTGTTCTGGAAGACAATTCCAACTGATTGAAAAGACAGAGTTCTAAGTTTTAATGGCATTTGGCTATTGGTTATTAATCTGCTTGTCCTGAGGTATGGGAAAGTGATAAATTCATTCCAATTTGGCCAGATTGTTTTGGAAGTTGCAGAACTCAATGAAGTCTTACTAAAAGGTCATATTTGGTAACAAAACTAATAGAATCCACCAAAATAGATATAAGAAAGCCACCTTAAGCTCTCTTGGTGACATGATGACAAGAATATATGCAAATAAAAACATCCAAGCTGTTCTAAAACAGGAAATGAAAAATTGTAACATAACAAAAACATTTCCCAGAGCAGACATTCGGGCTTGGTGCCAACCCTTTAAAACCATTGTTAATGACAGTACAGTTGCTGTTCAATATGGAGGCAGCTGTGCAAAGACAGACTGCATATGAGAGGGGAAAAATACCAATAAGTGTGGGTGGGTGGGTGGAATGAAAAACACCCTCTTCAGAGTCAAGCCAAAGAGTTGCTTCAGAAGGTGAAATACCCACCAACTTTGATGAAAAATGGGGGAAACTGCACAACCACAAGTGAGTATCCTGGAATGCTCTCCATACCAAAGACGAACTCCCAGCTTAATCATACAAATTCACAGGAGCATTGGTATAAAAATGGAGAAATTATGGCTAATGTTTTAAATTCCCTTTATTTCCAAAATTCCCTTTAATGATCACGTATTATTTAAAAAAGAAAGAACATAAAAAGAAGGAAAAAGGCCACATGGGAAAGCAATCACGTGTATCATTTTTGTTTGGCCTTTCATGAATACATGATTTAGGCATCATTTTATACTATTTCTGCATGGAGAGAACTCTCTCTCAATATTTCTGTAAGGATTTCCTTAAGGAATCATAATGGAGAATCATGGGCATAAGTTGTTTTTCACAAAAACCCCAGACCCCTTTCTCAATGAACACCTAAGAAACCAAACTGTATTTAGGACAGGATGAGCTATCCCAAATGAAGATTCTGTCATATTCCACATCACATATTCTCCTTTTGTTTCTGAGGTCCCAGGGGCTACTGAGATCGCATGCCTGAGTACCAGACAAAAGGAATGTTTCTGGAGCTATGGTCAGCTTGGTTTTCTTAACCCACAGCCCTCTCAGCACAGAAGTAGGATCAACAACAGAGTCAGAAACTCAATTATCTGGATATCAAAAACAAAAACAAAAAAAGCAAGGACATTGAAAGAAAAATCATTCTACAAATATCTGTGGTGGTTCAGAGATAAAGTATACAATGCCATAAAAGAAAAACATTAAAATATTCTATAAGTTTAGGGGAAAAGAGTATGGCAACTTATGTTGAACCTGAAACATTAACTGCACAAAAGGCTTTAGAAATCCTTAGTGACCATTCCTGCCCTTGGATTTCTCTGTGAGTACTGTAGCCCCCTTCCTAGGCAGCTCTTGAGCAGTTTAAACTTTTATTAGGGGCTCCTGTTTTAAATATACATCCTAAAGATAACACTCGCTCAGGCACCTAGACTGGATTATTTGAGGAATTATAACACTAATTACAAGAACAAACCCTAGAGACCTCTCTGTTTCTGAAAATTAATCTGCAGGCAAATGCAGAAATAGGGAAAAGGAATATGAGGTAGCAGGGTAGTATAAAAATTCTCTGGAATCATTTCTAAATATTCTGGTTACTGAAGAGGGTAGAGATCCACCTCTTCTCACAAATCAAAGCTCATGTTCTTTCCCTGCAACTTTTCAGAATATATTCTGTGGACCTGGGCAGATTTTGTGTTGGGAAGTGAACAATGTCATTTTAAATGACTTCATAATCACCATGACACAGGCACTTTTCTCCTGATAAAATTTCTTTTATAGAGCTGACCTTTTGGATTCATCTTCTTTGAAAGTTTGGATGGGGTCAGCAATAATCTGCTGATCTGTTGAAGGCCACAGCCCTTTCCTTACCTGTAATAATAATCTCTCATCGCCTATGACGGCAGCTTGGTTCCAATTAATCACTTCAGAGAATGGCAACTCCCATCCATTGCTGAGCATCACAGGGACGCAGGCAGCCTGTGCAAAGAAGGGTACTTCATGAGTGTGAGGAAAGCAGCAGCAGGAATGGTTCCAATCAGGAGTGAAATCAGTGCAAATTCAATTACTGGCATTTCTACGTTGCAGGGATCCCAGACTGCTTAGGCCAGAAAGAAAGTTAGCTTTTATGAGTTATCAAGTCACATGAAGGTTGTATGCATCCAGACTAGATTTTAATATTTGCAAGTCTTATCCTAGAATGCTAAAACCCCATTTCTATTCTAGGACATGGTTTGGCTGACCTTACTTCCATGGAGACGACTGGACTCATTGGAGAAGTTTTATTGATGTAACAAAAGCTTGCACCAAAAAAATCCGAGCATAAAACCAGCCTTGAATATAAATGGTTTTGTCAATGTAACTGCCTCAAGTCTACTTGCAAAGTGGTTTATCCCCATGTCATGAGCAAGAAAGGAGCAGAAGAGAGCTCAGCCTTCTTATGTAGCATTTTGTGGACTTTACTAGTACAAGGTGTTCACCCTCCCTTGCCCTGTAAACACCTAAACCAGAACCTTGTTCTCTTCAGTGGGCAGCGATCCAAACCACAGTCATACCAACTTACTATCTGCATTGGGATCTAATAGCCAAGAAACACTAGGCTAACGACAAAATGCGGGTTCCAAATAACTCATAATCCAGACCGGAGAACAATTTGCTCCATGCAACACCCCAGGATACTAAAAGCACATTAGTAATGACATGCTTTGCAGAATACACAGAGAGCACTGGAAAAGACTTTCAGAGAAGGAAGCTCTTCTGTTGACAACATGACAGAGTGATTTGCGGTTGGAATGGCAAGGACAGGAAGTTACGAAGCATTGCAACAAATGCACAGATTCAGGCACAGTGCAGAGCACAGAGGAGGAAAGAACATGGCAGCAGGGGTCAAGGAATGGAGGATGACAGAGGTTGAGAGCATACTTCCTCTTTGCAACTGAAGGCTGGATGCACCTCCCAGGTGGGAAATATGGATGACTGTCTCAGCAGAAGGCTCTTCTGCAGAGTGAGGTTGATGAGCCAATAGACTCCCACAAAGGCTCCAGAGCTGGAGCCAGGACCTTTGAACTGCAGAGCCTCAGTATAGCTGGACCAAGTGAATAGCACCACTCTACTGGGCACCATTTTCAGAAATTAAAGGGACTGAATGATGACCAAGATGGGGACAGGACAGACAATCTTGCTTCTGGGGAGTACCAACCAACAATAAACTATTTTCATTGCTCTTGCAATTGGCTTCCAGGAAAAGGGCAGGGCCCCTCTGAGGACACCAGCTAGGCTGCCTGGTAGGCCAGGTTGGCAATCAGATCTGCCTTCTGTTTGCAAACATGACCCTGAAGAATCCACCTTCCCTAGTGGCAAAATCATTTAATTTTCTTATGTCCAAAGATAATGAGTAAATCCTCCTCCAACTCCCCACTTTTCAAAATGTTTCAGATTTTCTTGGGAAAAATTTCAGATTGTCAAGGGAAACCACACCTTTTCGTTTAGCTATCCTAGGAGAGGTGATCAGGTTAAACCTACCCAGTCTGACTTCAATCCTCAGCCCTATTCTGGGGAGGTTTCAGGGTCTCTTACCTGCAAAGCCTCCAGGAATCTGAAGGACCCAAGCCTGCGACCACGAGGAACCAGACAGAAAGTGGCATTGTGCAGCATTTCCCGATAATCATACCTGGAAAGAGAGGAGGTATAATCAGCAAACGAAGCCCCATTAAGAATTGGGGGGATGGGGTGGCCATCGGTGGGTGCACATCTGTGCAAATGTACCCAGAGCAACTCACGACAGGCATGGGTGGGCAGCTCTCACTTTTGCATTTTGGGGAAGAGGTTTGTTGCAAGAATAAAAAATGCGAACTTGTCATGCTGGACAAAGCAATTAGGGTCTCTTTTGGAAATGGTACATTAAAAGACAGGTCTTATGGTCCCGGTAACAATTTGGCTTGCCCAGCCTTTGCTTCCAAAATCAGATATGTGTGTCTTGATGAAATACATTGCCCCCAGAGATTAAAAAAAGGAAAATAAATCATTGCTGCTTCTCTTCCTTTAATGCCACAACATTCAGCAAAACTAAAATTGTTCTTGTTCCCCACCCCCCAAATCCATGCTATTAAAAACTACTCAGGAAACCTCTATCACAAGCACAAAACAACATTTGTTTTCTCCTTCAAGATAGAGTTTCTGCATTTAATCCAGAACATTCTAAGAAATATTCCTGTATAAGAATGGCTGACATGACTTATAGGAGAAACAAGAGGTGAGACAGAAGGATGCTAGCCCAAGAAATGCCGAAAGAGGAATAGCAAGAGAAAAGAAAAAGAAATCCTAAATAGCAGGGGCATGGGAAACTGGGTTACAGAAGAGATGATCGTTTCTTTTACTCAAATACCATTTAATGGTATTACGCTGTTTTTGCATTTTGAGAAAAATACAAAACATAAGTGTCACCCATCTCTTTATGCCAGCGACATTTATGAAAGATAAAAAGCATTTCATTTTGTTTAGGACTGTCACTTTTAAAGTGATTACCACAAACACACTCGTACAAATGCAGTTTCAAGTACACTATCAGTTTAAGAAAACTTGGGAAACTAGAGATGGCTCATGGCCTGTGAAGGCTCAGATTCCTAGAGCCAAGATGAAACCACTCTCATTTTTCAAGAGCTTCCAGTGCTGAGTAGACAGGTGTGACTTTGACAGTAGCATATGTCACCAGCATTCTCTGACTCTAATAGTCTAATTTAATCATAGCCTGAAGGCACTGGGTTCTTCCTTCTTCTTTTTGGGATATTGAAATATACATTTATATTTTTAAAGTCCACATCTATTTTTATATTCTCATACAAACTAGGCATATGGGAGTAAGCCAATTTTCAATTATAAACCTGTCATTAAGAAGAGACATCATGCAAAGGACCATTTGCTTAAACAAGCGTGTACAACTAATTTGCACAAGAAAAGGTCACCGTGAATGGATTAAGATTATCTCCATTGAGAGTAAAATAAAAAAACCCTTGCTGCATTAATTAAATTGCAAAAGAGACTTCAAAGTAAAAAAGATATTTAAGAAGGCTCAAATTTAGCTAAATTAAAAAAACCTAAATTATGATGGTAAATTACTTCTTTTTCCTCACCAAATACAGAAAAATAATTGACAGGTATCTTCAAGTTCAAACATTGATAATGTCTGAATCTCTACCTAATAGATGGAAAAGAGGGAAATGTATACACACACACACAAATATATGTAGAAAGTTTAAATTGAATTTTTTTTAATACAGAAAGGTCAAATATACTTCAGACTACAGCAAGATTTAATAAGTGCCCAGAATAGAAAGCCCTGGGGGACTAGCACAGAAGGTCCTACATCCTCATCATTAGGCTACTAAAAATGTAAAACCCTATTAAAGTTTTGGATTGTAACAAGTTTCAAAGTTGCCAGTTGCAGAATTTACTTGAGGGTATGGTTAGAGGGAGAGGAAGGGCAAAAAACTTACAGGAAAAATTAAAATGGCAGTTATACTAGGCTGCTGATTTTAGATGGTTGTATAGAAAGATTATTTGCTGATACAGCAAATAAAGTTGACATGAGCAAAGCTCGCATTCATTCATGGAATAGATCGTATGAGATGTGGGAAGAGCACCCTTGCAGGAGTTAGGAACCCAGTAGGTGAGACTACGAACAAAACACATGAACTTTCTGGGCCTCAGTTTCCTTATCTGCAAAATGATCCAGTTGGGCTAGATGACTAAAGATCCAGTTTTAACATTCCATTATTCTTTATGTTATCATTTTTAGGTAAGAAAGAGGAATGTTCTTTTATTCCACTGCTTTGAAGGTTTCCATGCCTATCATGTGTGTGTCTATATGTATATACAGATATCTGCTCACATGTACACGTGTGTCTAACATATGCATGTATTCATATAGAGACACACACAGAACATATACACACATAACTTAGAACAATGATTTTCACCCAGATTTCTAAGCATGCTCAGCCCATAAGCCAGCCTTTCTTTTGGGCTCTGTGGACAGTGAGCCTATGAATCATTAGTGTGTTGTCACTGAGGGAGTAATGATGTCCACAAGTGGTACGGACGATGGTTCTAGTCTGACCACCTGTTTGGTACTCTCCCACTCAGCCCATTCTGTTGCTCTCTTACATTCTACATCTATCTCCTTCTAGATGCTTAAGCACACTCATTTATTTGATCATTCTTTCAAGAAATGATATGGTACACTGCCCCATTCCCACAGATACATTCCAGAGAAGGTCTTCTCTAGTTGCTGGCTCTACCAAAGAATCACCTGACAACTAGAAAATACTGATGACTTGATTTAAGATGTAAAATCTCCTGGGGGTGTTTGCATTACAAGAGGAGATTTTGGAAGGCCTTCCAGAATAAACACAAAGAACCCTGTTGATACTCTTCCCCAGCAAAACAACAATTTAACTAGTAAAAATTATAAAAACATTTATTTAAAGTCTCTGGAAATTGTCTCAAGGGCGTAACAACAAGCAGAGAAACACTCGTTCAAGAAAATCTACCAAATCTCAGCAAGAATGGTAAGAGTCTGTGGCATCTGGGCCACGACCTGCTCCATTGCCAAGTCCTACAAGCTCTGCCTCGTAGGAGCTTTACTCTGGGCCGGGGCAGTCAGTAAGCCTAGGCTCTCCATCCCCCTAGCTCTCATCAAGAAAGTGAAAAGAACAACCCATAAAAACAGGCCAATATATTTGCAAATCAT
Organism: Daubentonia madagascariensis; assembly: GCA_023783475.1. Lineage (NCBI taxonomy): Eukaryota > Metazoa > Chordata > Mammalia > Primates > Daubentoniidae > Daubentonia > Daubentonia madagascariensis. Next base: position 10,783,492 of record JAKFHU010002250.1, on the reverse strand, counting down.
ATATCTGATAAGGGACTTTTATCTAGACTATGTAAAGAACTCTTCTGACTCAACAATAAAGACAAATAATTCAATTTTAAAAGGGGCTAAGAATTTGAATAAACATTTTCCTGAAGAAAATATACAAAGTGCTGATAAGCACATGAAAAGATACTCAACATCATTAGTCATTAGGGAAATGCAAATCAAAACTGCAATGAGATACCACTTTACACACACTAGGATGGCTATAATCAAAAGGACCGATAAGAACAAGCGCTGATGAAGATGTAGAAAAATTAGAACCCTTCATGTATTGCTGGGAGGATGGTAAAATGGTACAGAAACTTTGGAAAGTAGTTTGGCAGTTCTTTTTCAAACTAAAAACAGACTTACCACATGACCCAACAATTGCACTCTTGGGCATTTATCCCACAGAAATGGAAACTGATTTTCGCACTGAAACTTGTCTACAAATGTTCACAGCAGTTTTACCTGTAACAGCTGCAAACTGGAAACCACCCAAATGTCCTTCAATGCATGAATGATTCAACAAATTGTGGTACATCCATAGCCCAGAATACTTCTCAGCAATAAAACAGAACTATTGACATACACAACAACTTCAACGAAATTATGCTGAAAAAGCCAATCTCTAAAGGGTACATACTGCGTTATTCCATTTACATGACATTCATGAAATAACATAATTATAGGGATAGAAAATGCTTAGTGGTTACCATTGGTTGGGGGTAGGGGAGAAAGACAGGGAGACTTGATAGGTCAAATGAGGGGAACAATCTTTTTAGGTGGACTAATTCTCCCCTATTGCTTACGTTTAGAAATGTGAATCACATTATAATCATATACTACTTAAAAACAAAAGATAAACATGAGATATCCTAAGCAAGAAGGTAAGCTGATGAGGGAGACAACTAATCTCAGAGAATTTTCAGGTCTAATTAATAAATGGTTTTGTTACCCTTTTCAATGGGCATTAATTTCCACTGTAGAGGTAGTGAATGACAGAAGGTAGAAGAGTTTTCATAAAAGACTGCAAAGAAAAATGCAGTAAAAATGACATGACTCTGAATTTAACCTAGAAACCAGTAACTCTCTATGGCCATACTAATTTTCTCCTTAAAGTTGTATTAAATAATATATGGAATGCACCCATTGAAAATGGGCTATGCAATAAAGCATAATTGAAGTCTTTCCCCTCCATGTGAAACATATTTTTGCTGGCAGCAATTCTGTGCAACTGGGGAAGTGGGGCTAGCATGGCATTGTGCAGGGGTTCTCAAAGTGTATTCTCCCAGCCAGTAGCATCATCTGCATCACCTGGGAACTTGGTAGAAATGCAAATTCTCAGCCTCACCCAAACCTGCTGAATCTGAAACTCTGGGGGAAGAGCCCAGCCAGAATTCTGTGTTTTAACAAGCCCTCCAGGTAATTATCATGCACCCTAAACTTTGAGAACCACTGGCACGGTAGTAAACGCTTAGCAATTAAAGCTTAAGGACAAAGCAGCTTTACAGGCAGCCAAACCTGGGTTCGAATTCCAGCTTAGCTACTTATAAGCTCAGTGATCCTGGGAAAGTTATTTGTTTAATCTTACTTTCCTGGTTGGCAAAATGGGGATAATACTTATACTGTGAGGATGAAATGATACATTTTTAACTAAAACACAGGCATATTATAAGCAATCCATAAATGGTAGCTATTATCATTATGGCTGAAGGAAGGCAACAGAATATAATGGAAAACACAGCCAATTTAAAGTTAGAAAATCTGACTTGAGGAATTCGGGTTCTGGATCTCCCACTTCCTGTATGACCCCATGCAAATTATTTAACTTCTCTGAGCCTCAAGTTATGAAGATCAAATGAAATCAGGTACATGTAGCATAAATGGTAAAGCACTATGCAATTGCAAGTTATTATGGTAAATTATATCAGAATGAGAGGAATATAAACATAAAAAAAACTAGTAACAATTAAAAAAAAACCTAGATTCCCAAAGACAGAGCCAAAAGACAAATGTGGAACAGATCCTTTAAAGTAAAATGAAAACAAAAGCTGTGAATCACAAGGAAACAGCAGCTTCTAATTGAAAGGATTTTGCCTTCTTATCAAAAGCTACATAGACAAGGATGTTGCTGGTGCACTGTGCTTACAGGTCCTCCTGTGGTTCCCACAGTCTCTCTGTAGCATGCACATCTGCCATGTGAGCCTGCTTTTTGCGAACCAAAGAGGATAGGGAAGAAGCAAGTGATCCGGCCTCTCACCTCTGGGCTCACACAATTCTAGTCTCCCCATGATGTTGTTAGGGTTTGTCTCAAGCATTTATTCATAAAGTAACTTAAAATCTACAGCTGATCCCCCCTTTAGTCCCCATCCTCATAAGTAATTAATCTTTGCTTACACCCAAGTTTCAATCACATCCCTTAAGAAAAAAGGGAAAGAAAGAAAAGAAAAAAAACAACTTATGACTGTTGTAGTTCCATAAAGTTCCATAAAGCACTGGAATGAGGGGAAAAAAATTAACATCCTTTGAGCACCTCCTCTGTGCTTCTTTCATTGGCTCAGTAAACATCAGTTGAATGCTACCACGTGTCGGGCACTATTCAGGGAGCTCACTGTCCAGCAAAAAAACATGTGTTATCAAATGATTCTTATTCAGTGAGGGAGGTGCTAGGATGGAGACAGGAGGTGGAGGTGGGGGGTGAACAGAGAAAAGAAGCCATGGCCACAGCTGGCAATGAGAAACAGAGAAGGCTCCCAGATGAGTGAGACTCTGAGCTAAGTATTAAAGGGGGCACAGGAAACAGCTTTGTAAAGGGGTAAGAGGAGGTGATGGGCATTTCTGGGGGTAGAGATAGCACAGCAGGAACAAAGGCACCAAGGTGAGAGAAACCACCCAGTTTGGGGTGGGCAATGTTGGGGGAGGTGAAGCTGCGGGGAGGTGAAGCTGCTGGTCCAGGCGGGGTACTGCTGGGAAGGTTCTGTATGCCATCTCCTACAGCTCAGACACAATCCTGTGTGGGTGACGGGAGTCACTGAAGGACTTAAGCAGAAGAATGGCATGTTACCAACAGTATCCTCAGGACTTTATAGAACTCAGCTTTGTAAGGAAGCAACTAAGTTTGGAGAATTCAAAAACCCTGCCAACGCAGAGAGCTAGGACCAGGAGCATCAGTGTGCCAATTCTGGGCTTTCTGATTCTAGAGGCCATTTTCTTTCCACTACATCATGCTGCCTCCTCAGTCAGCCCATACAACATGCAGTGTCTAAAAACAATATTTCTGATGAGGCCAAGTCCTAAGCAGTTCACCTAGTTTCAAGCACTGGCAACAAACAGCTCCAATTTAAAAGGACTCTTTCTCTCCTACTCAAAACTTCACCTAGCTCACTACCAGGAGTTCAGGCTAAGATGGTGCTCTGTTATTTACTAACCATGTTGCCTTAGACCATTCCTTGGTCTTTACAGATTTAACACTCAAAATTTCAAATATTTTTGAGAAAACTCTAAAGTTTATAGCATGTAATAATATAAGATTGGTCCAAGGCACAGATTTGAACTGAGAAACACATAAGTGGGGGCCGATCTTTTAGCTAGAAAATGGGTCCAACTGGCCAGTGTACTATCTCCATTAGTTGTCTTGAAAACATATAACATGGAAAAGAATAAGCCCCTGGGGTCTTTGAGAATTCACTGGACTTGCTAAGCATCATTTCTTCATGACACCTGCTCACACAGAGTCTCTATGCACATGAATGAGCCACGGTCATGTAAATGCAAATGAACTACACAAATGCATGGTGCTGGGCACAGCTGACCAGATTGGCTGCGGCCTCAGGGACACTCAGCACCCCACAGCGGGAAGGCACGCACTATTTGGAGATGGTGCAATTCCTTACAAAGGCAATTCTTTGCCTTGAGCATTGCCTGCTGCTAGAACCACTGGGGCACCCAGTCACACCAAGGATTAGGAATTTATTTCTTTGGGATGCTCCTTGGTATGAGGCTGCCGATCTAAAGCTGTCCACTGCAGAGAGCAATGCTTGGTTGAAATCAGGGACAGGTATTTATATTTGCCCTTTCACACCTCTTGGCATTCCACAGAAGACAGTCTCTTTTCTATGTTCATTTATTACAAAATCCATTGCAATGCAGGGAAGGGAGGGAGGCCACATTTTGGGGGCTGGGGCGGGAGGCCCCTATGAGAAGCGCTTACTCTATCACACATCATTGCGTGGAAGCCTCACAACCACATATGAGGTGGGACGGTTATACCTGCCTTTCGCAGGGAAGAAAAGAGAGTCAGAAGGGTCCTCGGAATCAAACATCCTGTCTGAGCACACTGGGTCATAATCCCCTATCACCTCTAAACTCCCCCACTCATCCTTATCCTAAAACTCTCTCCCCCTGCCCTCCATACCCAGTTCAGACAGTTCAGAACTTTAAATTAGAACAGGTGGTAGTTGCTACCTGTGTGTATTAATGAATACAACATGTGCCAGGTGCACCTTGTACTTCAAAACGGGTAGAAGACCATCTTGGATCCTGCTCAATGGCTAATATACAAAGGCAAGTAAAAAAATATGATAGCCATTAATGATAACAATTATCATAATAATACCCCCACTTACTAATTGTTTCCTATGGGTGGGCCACTGTGCTACACAATCTGTACTCTTTACTGCACTTTATCTTTACCACCACCATGGAAAGTAGGTGCTATTGCCCCATTTAACAGATGCTGAAGCAGAGTGTCAAAGGTTTTGTGGGGTTTATATGAGGAGGGCAGGATCCACGATGTGCTCTGTCGTCTCTCAGAGCTGCCCAGAAGGAAAGAGTAACGTGGTGCCAGCAAAGGTGAAAACGAGAGATGTTTAATACATTGTGCCCATGACATTACTCTCGGGAAGCTTTCTGAAAGAGGTAAGGCTTTGCAGCACCAGCTTTTATGCTCAGCAACACCAACTTTAAAAACTATTCTGAGATCAATGCAATTCCAAGACATGTGGGTTTAAATTCTCTGGTTAGAAATAAAACATTTCTGAAAATGCTAAATAAAGGGCTACCTGGGTACAGGGGGGAAAGAGAAGGGATTAACAATAAGAGATCCAGCAGCAACAATGACCTTGCATGGATAAATGGGTCCAGAAGAGGCATGTGCAGGCCTGATGGCGATGGGGAAGCCCTAGGTCATTATCCCACCATTAACCTTTCACCGGGCTCTGAGCCACAGCGCCTGGCCAAGTGGAATGGGGCCAGGAAGCATGGACTGAAGCCCAAGAAGACCAGCACGGGAGGGAAGCACAGAGTGTCCTCGGATGGCAGCTCTTCCCCTAGGAGTAGCCAAGTCCCAGGAGGCAGCTGTGGAAGGGGCACTTCGCAACACACCCCTCTTTCCTTCTCTGCTTAACTTCCACTCCTGCTGCCTGGAGTTCTGGCACCCAGTGCTGACTCTCTATTGATCACTCTGCATTAAGTTGCCCATTTCCTTACCTTCCTTCCCCTGGACTCCAGAAGGCAGGACCTTGGTCCTACTTTCTGTTGACCCAGCACCTACCCCAGGACGTGGACTGCAGCAGTGACTCAAAAAAGAGTTGTTACATGGATGCAAAGTGCACGGTGCCCACCAGTTTGCATTTTGATGTACAAGGGCTGTGGAAGCAAGAAGGAGACAAAGAAAAGATGCAAGCCCTTCATTACAACAATCTCTACTTTAGCTAATAACCACAGATCTGGCTCTTGATGGTGCCTTCCAAGGCTGATTTTCATTCTTACATTTAGGCTGAACCCAACTTACTTAGGGAATGGAAAATAGTGTCTTTTAATTTTTTTTTGTCTTCTTTTTGTGCATTTTCTAACCTTTCTCTGTCTTTATTTCTATTGTCCTGGCAGCTTGTTAAAAATTTCACCTTATCTCTGCACAATGATGAGGGTGAAAAATTTGTGTTTCACCAGCCCTGATAAATAGCATTATTTGCAAATCAAATTGAATACGTATACAGCCTGAACCTTTTCCTGGCCTTCCTCCACATTGGAGCTGAAGAAAAAAAAACGGTAGTACCTCCTCACAGCTCCTGCAATGACAAACACTGCCTTGGTCCAAAGGGAACGACTCCTGCCCCGCCCTCTGCCAGAAGAAAACGGCTCAACACAATGTTCTGACCACTTCTCTTCTTGATCCAAGACATCCTTTCTAGTAAGGCCAGCCTTGATCAGACCTTGGATTAGGAGGATGTTTGGAAGGCCTACTGTTCTTGTCCCCAGGGTAGGTACTATGCAGAGCCTGTCTGGTATCCTACATTCTTGTCACTGCTTAAGCCTTTGGTCTGGTCCCTGAACTTAAGTGATTATAAAATACCTTCAGAATCCAACTACAGTTCATGGAATGATGGCTGGTTCCACAAATGTCACCTTCCTATTTCCTCTCCCACTGTCGGCATCACTGAGCTCTACCTGGTGACTTTGACAGTCTGGGTCACCTTACTCTGAGCCTCTTGCACTGAACACAAAAACAAGACCTCAGAACTCTGCCTACACTGAGATGATGCATCCTCAAGAACTTCTAGGACACCCAACGTAATATGAAAATTGCACAAAGCTAGTTGTCTATGGAAAGTTTAATCATTCCCACCTGGGTGTGTGGGAATAAATGTATAGATCGATGGGACATAAAAATCTGCGTTACAGTGGAAGATGTGATGCCATATACTGTTGATTTACCAGATGACCTTTGCATGAGGGTTGGGTCCTTAGGGACTGGGAAGGCCCACAAGTCTGGATTCTGCCATTTCCTTTGGCAGGAACATAATGGTGCCTGTTCTGGGGGAGACAGTCTGGGGTCCCTTCCCACCCCCCGCCGCTAGCCAAGTTTCCCACAGTCCCCTTGACTATCTAAGGAGCTGGTTAACCCCCACATGCCTCATTCTGGGAAGAGACTATGGGACATTGAGAAAAGTTAAGCATTGGATTGGGAAGAGGTGGGCCAAGTGTCCCTAAGGATGCCTTTGTGCCCTCATATTTACTTACTGGACAAATGAGTACGGAGCAGCTCCTGTGTGCCAGGCAGCACCCTGAACACTGGGGAAGCAATGATGTAAAAGCCCTCCAAGACCTCGCCACTCACACATTTGCAATTCAGGGGAACCAGAGTCTCCTCACGCCCCTCTTTCCTGTCCCTCCTTACTTCTCCTCTTCTTCCAGATCTAGCATGAGCAGAGCAACATGACGCACAATCTGGCCCTTAATAGTTTTAAAACAGAATGGGTTCAATGGTATCTCCCTAAAATCCATTTTCCATAGAGCAGACAAAGACAACTTTCAAATGTCACTCCCAGGCTGAAAATCCTCCAATGGTTCCTCCCGGCACGTAGAATCATACTCGTACCCCTTGCCCTGGCCGACCAGGCCCCATGAGAACCAGCCTCTGCCCCTCCTCACTCACCCTCTACAGCTGTGATGTCCTGCTCTCAGTTTCTCGAACTTCCATCTCCTGCACTTGTACCTGCTGTGCCCTCTGCCTGGAACATTCTTCTCCAGGATCTATCTCAAGATGACTATCAGCGTTCAAATAACCCCTCCTCAAAGAGGCCCTCACAGACCAGCTACGTTGCAGGAACTCACTTCCCATTGCCTTATTTCGGCTGTCCTGGCATTTACTGATGTCTGAATTCACACATGTATTTGTTTTATTGGCTTACTGTCTTGTTCCCTACACACACACACACACACACATACATTTACTTCATGAGAACATGGGCTTACCTGTTCTTATTCACTGCAGGACACCAGCACCTCTACTGTGCCTGGACCATAGTAATCTTTTAAGAAATATTTGTTGAACAAATGTCAGATCATTCAAGCCTCACCCCATCTCTCAGGGGTTTATAATGCTTGTGAAGTCATAAAGTGTCCAAACTGCTGGCGATGTTTGCAAGGATAATTCTTATGACAAGTTCCTAAAAGGATATAGAAAAATTCTCTTTCATCTTTGTTTTATCCAGTGCTAGCCTTCTATCTCTAGTTAATGTTAAGATTCATCAACTTCTCCAAATGCCATCTGTTATGAAAGAGTCGATTAAATATGACTTTAGAAAAAAATTTTAAAGAAAGAACATCTTTAGAGATGTTTATGTAAAATGATATGATAAAACCTATACAAACTGATACACAGAAAATACAGTTTCTGATCTTGACTTTGCCCTTAACTGTTTGATTTCAAGGAAGTCACTTCAGTTCTGAATCCAGGCTCATTTATAAAATGGGACATTCATACCAGTTTTGCCTACCTAACAAGGTCTACTGAGGATCTAACAAGACTGTGTACATGAGAGCATTATGCAAACTAAAGCAATTATAAATATTAGGAAGGACGAGTAAAAATTTTTCTTGGAACAGTTTTTGTACATATGAGGAATAATGCAGAAGATGTCAAAGGCCTGGCATTGCTTGTGTTTCTTTTTTCTCTTCTTTGAGTCCCAAATTGTTGTGGCATATGCCCAAAATCCATCCACTGCTTCAGAAGTACAGATCATTTTCCAAAAGAAGCATCTGGAATAGCTAATTTGTTACCAAAGCCGATGATTAAATGCACATGATACCGTGGGGCTGAATGGCCGGCCATGAGTCCCAGTTTTGCCCTGTATTAGGTTTCAGCTATTAACCAATCAGTCTGTGTTCAGGGTATGAATTTGTAATGAAGATGGCTCAGAACTCTTGGCTATGGGGCCCTTAAGGAGAAAGAAATTCTGTCACATAGAACGTCATGTTGCTTGGTTTCCATTAAGGTATCTTGGCTTTTAAATAAACTGTCAAGTAAAACTTGGCATCAAAACACGAAGTGAGTAACTTCCTTTGTAGAGTCGCTGACAGCTCAGCTGTGTGTCAGATAGATAGCTGCTAAGAGTCAGCTCCAAAGGCGATTGCATCCTCTTTGGAAGGGTGCCGGTACCACAAACTGCCTTCCTTGGGATCAAGTCTAAGCAAAATTTAGGGATGATCTTTACGGAAAGTTAACCTAGCAACGGCCAATCGACCATATCCCTCTCCACAAGTGTCGGTTTTGGAATTATAAAAGTTTTGGAGGTGTGAAAACATAATTGGAAAACTTTTTTTCCCTGCTTAAAGGGCTAATTGATTTCACAGGTGTTTAATTATCATTTGCTGTGAGATAATACCTTGTAGTGCCATAAAAAATGGATTTAATTTTCGAGTGCTTGCAAAACCATTGCCAAAGCCAAGTTAGAGCTAAAGCTAGATAATTATTCTATAAATCAAATACACTGCCTCCTTTTTTAAAAATTTTTAATACTTGGGGATAATGATATCTGACAACCTTGAAACTAACATGAAAAGGATTTTCCTGCCAAGTGCCAAAAGGCAACCATTGGAGCATTTCAGGCAGTTTGGTTCATTAATGGTGAGTCAGGCAGCCTCAGGACCCTGCCTGCAGGCTTCTAAAACATGTCAAGGGTAAAAGCATTGTGTGTGTCAAGACACAGTATTCCCTACCAAAATCAAATGGCCATACATCCAAGAAGGTCTACAGAAAAAACAGAAATAAAACCCAAACCACCCTTAGCACAAAAAATGGCCTGAAAACAACCGTAACTCTATGCACTCAAGAGTCCTGGAACATGGAAAGTGGAGATTTTTCAACTTGATCAATGAATACTTTCCTATCTTATGCTTAGGGCACAACACTTGTGCTTTCTGTAATAACAAGGGAGGGAAACCATAAAATAAAAAAAAAATGTTAACAGCTAGAAGGCACCACAAAGATCATGCAGTGCAAATATCCAGATGAAAAAAAGCAGTCAAGAAAGGTCAAGTATCTTGCCCAAGATACCACCAGGGGCAGAACCAAGATAAAAAGGATAGTTCTGAGTGAGCAAAGGAAGAGACAGCTTGAAAATAGATTTGGAGTCCCATTCTCGCCCAAAATCTAAAAATAAAAGGAAGAAATTTTTAAAAGAAAAAAAAAAGTGAAGTTTCATTCTGTAAGAGGAGTGGCTATTTCTTCAACAGAGCCCAGTCTCCACAGAAGTGCTTAAGCTGCCTTAAATAACTGCATGGGGGTTTTAGTTGGTGCCACATTTCAGATTTTTTTTCCTCTCTAACTTTTATTCAGAAGGTGTTGAAATCATAACATGTTCCATTAGATTAAATGTGCTTAAATGATTTAAGAAAGCAGGGCAATCTGGCTGGGCACACACATTCTGTCAGCATTATTTAATTTATTTCATGCCTGTGTACAGAGAGTGCACACACGCCCCAAAGCACTGCATGGCATGGATTTGCTGGCAATTCAAGCTGGGCTTCACGGTGCTGGTTATTATAAGGCAAGATGCGGTGTAACCGGTGCCATTGTTGGACACTGTGTTTGGGTCCTGACAGTGAAAGTCTGGGCCAAAGCCATGTGGGCCCCAGTATAGTCTGAAAGGGGTAGGATGGAAAAGCATCCATAGGGACTAGCCTGGGACTGCTATGGAAACTCCTGCAATGCATAAAAATGGTGGTCACAATTACAGCTAACATTTATTGAGAACTTATTACATGCCCAACTCTCTGAAAAGCATTTTGTGTCCATCTGACCATTTGATCTTCCAACAACCCTGTGAGGTAGGTAGTATTATATCTCCCATTTTCTAGATGAGGAAATTAAGGATTATACCTAACTTGTCTAAATTCACTTAATAAGCAGGCAGATGGGATTTGAAGTGAGGCATTCTCACTGCAGGGCTCAAGTACTCCCTTTCATAATGCTTCTTGGAGATGTCCCATTGGCTAGCGAAGTGAGCTCTGTCTTGAGGGACACCATGAGAAAAACTATGAAATCTGCTGGACTAATTTATGTCTTTTAACCAAAATATGACTGGCATTGGGCCAAGAGCTTCTGTGCACCTCTGGATTAGAGATGATATTCTTCCCAGGGTCAGCCCCATGTAATGTATTCCTCTCAAGTCCTGGGGAGTAGAAAAAGCAGGTGGGAAACAAATGCCCATTCATTTGCTTTATTTTATCCCAGCCAGGACCACGAATGGAATGCAGAAACCTGAAGGCCTCTTCCTAAGAATTTATATGTTACTTTCCTAATCAGCCATAGGGCTTTGGTGCAAAGACACACAACATGCCCTTTAGCTCCCTAATAAGCTTGTGTGGAGTCCCTACTATGGGTATAGGTCCTCAAGGCCATATGGACAGAACAGGGAAGAGATATCAAACAAATAATGTAGGGAGACAATGACATTTCATTCATCCACCCATCCATCTACCAATAATACTCAGTACCTACTAAGCACCAGGCATTCTAGTGTCAGGATACAATGGTGGGCAAAACAGAAAAAAATCATGTTCCTTTCCCTTATGGAATTATGGAATTCACTGTCTCTTTGGGGAGACTGACAGTAAATGATTAATCATATAATAACATCAACAGCTGTGGTAGTGTTCCAAGGAGAGAGACTGATGGTTCTGTGACAGTGCATGGGAGAAGAATTTGACCTAGTTTAGAGGTGGGGATTAAACTGAGACCTAAATATTCAGCAGGACTGGGGTTGGGGATACAGTGTTTTCTGTAGTGTTGACAGTAGATGCAAAGGCCATCAAGAAATTTAAAGTACATTTGGAAAGCAAAATACACATACTACACTAGTCATCTCAACAAGTCAAAAATATCTTGCTGTGATGTACACTAAATCCATAGGATGTTTTGCAAAACAAAGGCTGGGAGCTCTTGCTGCCTAGAAAAATGAGTGTGATTAAGGACTGGATATCTGGATGGATAAGCACCTTCAGTTAAACATGTTGATTGTATTAGAACATTCCAGATTCCACATATCTGCTCTGCCATGGCTAAGGGGCAGCAGATATTAACCCACGTTACAGATAGGAAAGCTGTGGCAGAAACAAGCCTTAACAACTTGATTAGAGTTAATGAAAGATACTTAAAATTGTTGCAGTTCATTTTACCTGTTCTTTCCCCTGGGACCTGCCCACTCACCTATTTTAGCACTTATTTATAAGCCTCTTTTCCTGTTGCCACAACATTCTACCGAATCTGTAGAGATGGTGCCGAGTCCCTAAATAATCATATTTTCACAGTAATTAAAAGCCAAATTCCCTAACTCCCTAAATGCTAGGAGCAGCTTGAATGCCTGTATTTTGTCCTAACACTGAGCATCTCTAGGGTGAAGGAAAACCATGACACAAAATACTGAAATGACTTAATTGCACAAAGAGGCAGCCTTACAGTGAAGTAGCATGAGCTGCTGGGATGGCATGCCTGGGGACATGCCTAGGGGAAGAAGCTGCTCAGAGGAGGAGCACCCAGGAGTTCTGGCCTCTGACCTTCTTCAAGTACTGACTGCTGTGGGGTCCGGACCCAGGTCCCGCAGGCCAGGAGAAGCACCGTGAGGGCATCTTTCTGCTCCAGGGACGAGTCCTTCCTGCTGACTCTAATAACTATTAAGGTGAGAGAGGTGGACAAGGGAATTTCGGTTATTAAGGCATTCGTTTGGATTGGAGCCGGGAACAAAAGAAAAGCCACAACTAGGCTTCATCCAACAGAGGCACTGTTTTCATCCATCTGCCTCCTAGACTAATTTAGGGCTTATAGGACCTACCCAAGAACCTCTGACACAGCAAAATCAAGATCATATTGTGAGGCTGGACCAGGCCAAACCACTGCCACTTGTATCTTTAAGGCTTCTAATCCCTTATAAAAAACTGGAAGAAAAAATTTGAGGGAAAAAAAAATATGTATATATATGACCACAGAATACATTTTCCTTTTTTTTTTTTTTTTTAGAGACAGAGTCTCCCTCCGTCACCCCAGCTAGAGTACAGTGGCGTTGTCATAGCTCACTGCAACCTCAAACTCCTGGGCTCAGGCAATCCTTCTGCCTCAGGCTCCCAAGTAGCTGGGACTACAGGCGTGTGCCACCACGCCTGGCTAATTTTTTCTATTTTTAGTAGAGACAGGTCTTGCTCTTGCCTAGGCTGGTCTCGAACTCCTGAGCTCAAGCGCCCTGTCCGCCTCAGCCTCCCACAGTGCTAGGATTACAGGCATGAGCCACCGCACCCGGCCCATTTTCCATTCTTTAAATCAAAATCCTGCCTAGGATAAGAAAACTGCTGGTAACTGTTCAAAGAAAGGCTCATAGTAAATAATATAAAACATATTTATATAATAATACCTTAACACGTAGAAATGACAATAATGAGGACAATGTAACAGCCGTGAGAATTGAAAGCACACTCAATGCACACTGTGCTAATTGCTGTACATACAGCATTATATTTGAAGTGTCACAACCTATGCGATTAATACTATGTTCCCATTTCACAGCTGAATACCAAGGCTGACAGAGGTTTGATAATTTGCCCAGATTTATATACCCAGTGAAGGACAACTAGAATCTGAACATGATCCATCTGAACCTGAAGTATGAGATGCTGCTACACTGGCATTTTGTACTGGCAGTCTTGATGTTTTAAGGAGATATAGGTATAAATGAAATCTTTCAAAGCACTGAGCACTGCAAAGATTTTGGTGCTCATTCCCATGAGTAATTCAAATAATGAACTACTAAACCACAAAACAGAGAACTTACATGTATGCTGACATTATATATTTCTAGGTTTTTTGATTGCTTCATTCTGGATAAGACAATGCATTCACAGTGTCTCTGTGTGTGTCTCTCTCTCCTCTGTACTACTAAGCATATGTACAGTCGTCTGAAATCATCCTGAATCTAGAAAAACTAAACTAAGTGTCAGGTTCGTTCGGTTCACTTGCCACCATGAAATCCTCCAGTGGTAAATATGGGCACAACTTCGCTTTATTGCACTTTGCAGATATTGAGCTTTTTCCAAATTGAAGTTTTGTGGCAACCCTGAATGAAGCAAGTCTATTGGTGCCATTTTCCCAACAGCATGTGCTCGCTTTGTGTCTGTGTCACATTTTGATAACTCTCACAATATTTCAAATTTTTTCATTATTGTTGTATCTGTTATTGTGATCTGTGATCAGTGATTTTTGATGTTACTATTGTAATTGTTTTAGGGCACCACAAACTGACCCATATAAGATGGTGAACTTAATCAATAAACATGTGCGTTCTGACGGGCTGATTGCCCTTCCCCCAATCTCTCTGCCTTTCCTCTGCCTTCTTATTCCCTGAGACACAATAATATTGAAATTAGGCCAATTAATCACCCTACAATGGCTTCTAAGTGTTCAAGTGAAAGGAATTGTCACATATCTCGCACTTTAAATCAAAAGCTAAAAATGATTAAGTTTAAATTGGAAGGCATGTTGAAAGCCAGGATAGGCCTAAAGTTAGGCCTCTTGCACCAAACAGTTAGCCAAGTTGTGAATACAAAGGGAAAGTTCTTGAAGGAAATTAAAGTGCTACTCCAGTGAAACACAAATGATAAGAGAACAAAATAGCCTTACTGCTGATAATGGAGAAAGTTTTAGTGGCCTGGAGAGAAGATCAAACCAGCCACAACATTCCCTTAAGTTAAAGCATAATCCAGGGAAAGGCCTTAATTCTCTTCAATTATGTAAAGGCTGAGAGAGGTGAGGAAGCTACAGAAGAGTTGGAAGCTAGCAGAGGTTGGTTCATGAGTTTTAAAAAAACAAGCCATCTCCATACCGTAATAGTGTATGGTGAAGCAGCAAGTGCTGATTTAGAAGCTGTAGCAAGTTATCCAGAAGAATCTAGCTAAGATCATTGATGAAGGTGGCTACACTAGACAACAGATTTTTCAATGTAAACAAAACAGCCTTATATTGGAAGAAGATACCATCTAGGACTTTTCCTAGCTAGAGAAAAGTCAATGCCTGGCTTCAAAGCTTCAGAGGACAGGCTGACTCTTTTATTAGAAGTTAATGCAGCTGGTGACTTTAAGTTGAAGCCAATGTTCATTTACCATTCCAAAAATGCTAGGGCCCTTAAGAATGATGCTAAATCTACTCTGCCTGTGCTCTATAAATGTAACAACAAAGCCTAGATGACAGCACATTTGTTTACAACCTGGTTTACTAAATACTTTAAGCCCACTGTTGAGACCTACTGCTCAGAAAGAAAGATTCCTTTCAAAATACTATCACTCACTGACAACACACCCAATCATCCAAGAGCTCTGATGGAGACGTACAAAGAGATTAATGTTGTTTTTATGCCTGCCAACACAATATCCATTCTGCAGCCCATAGATCAGGAAGTAAATTCAACTTTCAAGTCTTATTATATAAGAAATACATTTTGTAAGGCTATAGCTGCCATAGACAGAGATTCTTCTGATGGATCTGGGCAAAGTAAATTAACATATTGACTGCCACACAAAAAACCCAGAAACTTTTCCTTGGGGCCACAGTGTTTTATTACAAAAATAGAATAAAAACTTCAAGTATAATTTAAAGGTAAACATAAATAGGAAAATGAAATTTATTGACTTCTATTCATTTAATCCACATTTTTAGAAATAAATTGTAAATACTAATTGTAACAATAAGAACATCAACAAGTAAGATTTTATATATGCTTCAAATGGCCCCTGGGGTCAAAACTAGAGTGAGTTAAATACAACTTTCATGGCAGTAAATGTGTTAAAAACCTTTTGGAAAGGGTTCACCATTCTAGATGCCATTAAGAACATTTGTGGTTCCTGAGAGGAGGTCAAAATATCAACATGAACAGGAGTTTGGAAGAAATTAATTCCAACCTTTGTGGATGACTTTGAGGGGTTCAAGACGTCAGTGGAGGAAGTAACTGCAAATGTGGTAGAAATAGCAAGAGAACTCGAATTCGAACTGGAGCCCGAAGATGGGACTGAATTGCTGCAATCTCATGATCAAACTTGAACGGATGAGGAGTTGCTTCTTGTGGATGAGCAAAGAAAGTAGTTTCTAGAAATGGAATCTACTCCTGGTGAAGATGCTGGGAACATTGTTGAAATGACAACAAAGGATTTAGAATATACCATAAACTTAGTTGTTAAAGCAGCTGCAGGGTTTGAGAAGACTGACTCCAATGCTGAAAGAAGTTCTACTGTAGGTAAAATGCTATCAAACAGTGTTACATGCTACAGAGAAATTGTTCATGAAAGGAAGAGTCAATTGATGTGGCAAACTTCAATTGTTGTCTTATTTTAAGACACATCCTTACTTTCACCAACCACCACCCTGATCAGTCAGCAGCCATAAACATTGAAACAAGACCCTCCACCAGCAAAATGATTATGACTCACTGAAGGCTCAGATGATTCTTAGCATTTTTTAGCAATAAAATACTTTTCAATTTAGGTATGGACATTTTTTAGACATACTACTACTGCATACTTACTACAGTATAGTGTAAACATAACTTTTCTATGCACTGGAAAACCAAAAAAACTTGTATGGCTTGCCTTATTGAGATATTCATTTTATTTCAGTGGTCTGGAACTGAACCTGCAATATCTCTGAGGTATGCCTTGTATCTCAGTGATCAAACATATAGGCATAAAACCTAGCCACCGAGTTTTGTGCTTCCCCCTTGGGAGACTGAGCAGAGACTGTCTCAGAATAATGAGAAAGAGTAAGTTAGCAACTTCAATAATTTTAATAGAAGAAAAAAACAACAATAATTTACAGTGAGCGAACTCAGACTTATAGTACCAAATTAAGATGGTTTCATGTTCTTCTCACTACTTCTGATGTGGAAATTTGAAGAGCTTGGTATCAGGGAGATTCTTTTGGATGGACATGTTAGGTAAATCCTTGTAAATTAGTGCAAGTTAAACGACATAAAATACCCACCTGAATTCATGTTCAGGGTTTAGAATTGTTGCATTGTTCTAATTCTAACAATTAGAATTACTAGAATTTGCTTAGAATCATAAGCAAAAATCAGAAGAAAAATATTCAACAAAGAAATGTGTCCAGTAACCTTTTTCTTCTGAGATGTTATTGTCTATTTTGTTACTTAGGAAGTGTTTTTGTTTTACTGAGCATATATTTTGATTACATGCATATACATATATATTTTAACATGTTTTCAATATCAGAAATCAGTGATTCAGTTGTGTCATTTGTAAAGAAAAGAAGGGTACATATTACATAGATGAATCTTTGCCAGGGACTGTCTAGCTGAGGCAGCAAATTGGAGAATCACAAGGAGTATCCTGCATACAGATATATTCGGTTTAGCTTATACTGAATCTAAACATTTTTCTTAAATTAATTGCCAACATTTTCAAATCATGAGATCTCATGTCAAAATCCACATTTCAGGTGTCTCATGAAAAATGAGAAGATTTGGCAAAACTGAACCTGCACTCCCTCATGGCAAATTGGCAGAAGCTGAGCTGGCTTGACTCATTTATTATGTCACTTACTTGGCCCCTGTAGGCACCTGAGCTAGTAACCCCCGGTCTACAGGTAAAGTGGCTGGAGTCAGAAACAACTCATCTAAGATAGAGAAAGACATGCTGGATGCAGCTGTCTTACCAATAAGGACTAATGATTTGACATTCATATGAAACATCTTATGTAGCTTATAAAATTACCCAAACTTGACACAGTACATTTTGAGCTTCTTTCGAAACAGCCTGGTTTCCCTGTACCTACCCCAACTATTTCCTTTGCTGAGTCCTCATGGAAACATACCTTCCAGCCCTGACAATGAGACCACAGACATCTACACTCCCAACACGATAGCAAAAGAACAGTAGAATGTCAGAAGTGAGATTCACTTAGCCCTGGGCTGACAGACCCTGCCGGCCATCCTTTGCTAAGCCTGCTCACAAGCTAATTCATAATTTACCCAAGATGTTCAGACATGGAAGCTAAGACATAAAACATTTATCAACAAAGGGACTAGTTTGTCATTTTAAAATATGTTTCTCTAAGCGAACTGATAAATTCCATCTTCTCCAGTTTACTTATTCAGACTTATAGGCAATTTAAGTCCTGATTTTCGGATGTGTGTGTCAAAGGAGAATAAGAACATTCCACTTGCTCTGTGAAGTTTTTAATCTTAAGAACTCATGATTCCTAAGGGAAGACCAAAGAAATGGGTGTGGTACCCATATCTCCCTGAGAGATCTTGCAGAGAAGGTATTCACTAAATGCTACAAATTTGGTCAACATAAAGTACAGAGGAGACAGCTAAACAGTGTACACTGATGTTAAACTATAGATTTTAACCCTGGGACGCTAGTGTGAAACTCTGTAGCTTCGAAGCTGCAAAGCTCACACAGTGGAATTTGTGCAACACTGATGAAACTTTAGACACTAGAGATGCCCAGTTGCATGCTCTGTAAGTAAACCATGCTTCACAGTTCATTTTGTTACCAGCGGGACAATAAAGTATAATATAAACTCTAGCACAGTCCCAGCTGCCTTTAAAGAGTTTGGACAGCATTAATTGCACAGGGCATTGCAATCCATTATGAATGCAGCCACCCGATTCGACCAGTAGATGGGGCACATCCACATGGCAAGTGCCCCCACTGAACTGGCCCGGGAGAAAAGAGAACAGGCTTTGCTTCTTCCTCCATACCAAAGAGTTAAAGAGATACCAAATGCAGAGGTCGAAGACGCATCTCATCTATAAAAGAGGCATATGATTATTTCCCTGACTTGTTGTTCATTCCTATGACAATGTAAATAAAAGGGGGTGGATACTAATGGGATTAGCAGGGACCAGGGTTGACCAGCTCAGAAGGGAGAAAGGTACCACCCCTCCTTTGGACCTACTCTGTAAAGGCACATCATTCAGTCAGTATTTATTCTTACTGTGGACTGATGACAGTCCACTGAGTGTCCACTCCATCCTGGCACTGCTGGAATTGGATGTGAGATTTACAATGTGGAATTGGACAGGAAGGAGTGTGCTCTGTGCAGCACACTATCTATTGTGGCACAGTGACATTGAAGACTTGTGAACATTAAGTCACGTGTGGTAGGGAGCTAAAGAACAGACCAGCATTAGAATTATTATGGGTGGGAAGAGGCATGTGAGTGACGATCAGGTGGTCAGGGAAGCGCTCCCTGAAGAAGCAATATTGAAACTGAGGGCTGGAGGGGACAATTTGGGAAGTGGAAACCGTATGTGCAGAGCCCCAAGCTGGAGCATTCTTGACACACTCAAGGAACGATGGAAACAAAGCCGGTCTTGGTGGGGGTGGTGAAGGTGGTGGCAGAGGAAGGAAGGTAAGTGACAGGGCCAAAGGCATTTGTCTGACAGGGCAGTGGGTGTCCCTGGCTTTGACGCATACTCCAGGGAAAAAAACAAACCCAAAATTATATGGTACTTAATTTTCCAGATGCTATTTTCAATTCTTTACATATATAAACTTCACTTACTTCTCAAAATAACCCTAGAAGGTAAGTACTATTACTATCATCCCCTTTTTACAGAGGAGGAAACAAAGGCACGGAGAGGTTAAGTGACTTGCCCCAGACACACAGCCACTGTAGCAGAGCCCAGATCGGAACCCCAGTGGTCTGATGCCAAAGTGCACGCTCTTAACTTCTACATTCTCAGAAGCATCATTTTATTTCAAAATTAATCTGTATATTTTAAAGTATAACTATACTAAGTCTAGGGGTTTTTTTTCTTTTTGCATTTTTTTGCACTTTTGTGTTTTGTTTTTGCTTTTGGTGACTGATGTGGCCCAAATGAGAAATCTACAATTTGGCATCGAGTATAAGAGTAGACAGACTTATCATATGTCCTGATAATCAGGCACAATTGTGTACCCCCAATCTTGCCAGGCGTCAGCTTCCTCATGAGTCTGGGTTCTGAACATGGTCTCCCCAAAGAACAGTAAATCAGTGTGGTAGATATCTCCACAAAGTTTCAAGCAGATGCTCACCCTGTGCTCACTCTCCTCAGCTCCAGATGGCTGCATATCCTGGCTCCTTCCTCCTGCAGGCACTTCAGACATGTCAGCAACTCAGGCTCAGGAAGAAGGTTGAAGGAGCAGAGCTACTGTAGTTCTTTAAGAAGCCCCGTAGAGCCCAGCGGTATTTCATACATACATATGAGGAGCCCTAGGCCCGGTCAGCATAAATCACTGCCAGCCTTTACTACCTGGATCCAATCTTCCAAAAGATGAAGTTGTTTTACATGTTGCAGAAAAGGTTTCTGCTGCCAGTTAACCTGTCGCCCGCAGTAATTTATTCCAGCCTGTTCCATCGGCAACAAGTTGCATAGAAATTTACCACATTGACATATTCACAAGATAATTCCATACCTACTCCCTCCTCTCAAGAGGGACAGGAGCAATGCTGAGAAATGGGTTCCAGCAAAAAAAAAAAAAATATAAAAAATAAAAAAAAATCCTTAAAGTGCATGTTTCAAACCAACAACAAAAACATAAAAATCAGAAAAATTTTTAAAAGATTGAACTCTTTCCCAGACCAAGGAACAGGTTTACACACTTCTCTTTCTCCCTAAATTAAGAGTATCCTTGATGTTAGCCAGTGATTTATGTACATGTATTAAAAACCCTGGAGGACAGAGCATGGTCACTAAGCCTTGCAAGCTTTCTTTAGGGCAGTCTAGATACTCTTTTACTTTCCTTTCTCTTCTCCAAAGATACACACACTTTTCAAAAAAGTAGAAGCTGGGATTTCTTTTATGGGGTTCATATCTCTAGTAGTCATTTATCTGGGGGGAAAAAAAAATGAAACACCATGACAGAAGCCCAAAGGAACATCTCAGGGCCAGAAGAAGTGTGTGAGATGAGCTGGCCGACCTCATGAAACATTTGGTGATTCTGTTGGAATCCCTTATAAATTTCACTTCCCAGGAGACCCACATCAAACCACCTTTACCCTTAGCCAGAGGAGCCCCTCTTTAATCAGAGGAGCCCCTCTTTAATCAGAGGAGCCTATCTGATCATTTTCCGTTAAGTGGTATCTAGGCCTTGTGATTACAGAGCAAGAAAAACATCCAGTGGACTTACTTAGAAATGACTTCCTTTTGTTTTATGCTTTATAAAAACTTTCTCTACTTCCTTCATCCTTCTTGGAACCTAGAGGGTGGAGAATTTCACACCCATTGTTCCCTATCTACCTCATCCTACAGACAAATGTAGTTTTGGGCAAGATGATTTATCTCTGACTGCCAGGACTCACAGCAAAGCTCACTTGTTTGTATTTGATATTCATCCTATCTAGAGATGATGGCACTAATCGTATAAATCGTGTAAATAACCAGGTGTCTGTATACACTGAGTGTCTAAAAATGCCTTTGGGCTGACACATGTTTACACCGAGTTATATTGCTTTAATTTGCCTCAGTTGTGGGGAGGAGGGAGTGGGTACTATCGTATGAGGAAAGGAAGAGGGTATTCTAGCTCATCATTACACGGAGGTTTCCCTTCCTTACGTAAATCCCAGATGTACAAAACATTAAACCATTTAAATAAGGAAAACATGAAAAATATTAAATTATAAAATATAATTTTTAATTAAGCAGAGACTTAATCTCAAGGATAACTGATAAAAACTGAGGCACAGAGAAGTTAATTGGCTGTCTTAGGTGACACAGCTGGTGAGGAGCAGAGCCAGGATTCAGCACAGCTCCGAAGCACCAACATAACTGCTGCAATGCACCACTGTCTGCCCAGCTAGCTGACCGAGGAGATTGTTTACAAAAGGGAACAAATGCTTTCAATCCCTCCTACCCCTTAGAAATGCCTGGAGAATCAACCGAGCTCAGGGAAGGTGGGGAAGGCACAGAACTGTACAGGTGTAAAGTGTAATTATTTATTCTGGAACCAACTATCAACCAAAGTTACAGAAACCCAAAGTTTTATCCTTTTTTGGGTATCTCCCAGCAGTGCACAATTAGCCATTCTTGGAGACGACTGTGTGAGCTGGTAGAAGTTTTTGTGCGTCGGTAGATCTTTCTGAAACTATTTCCAGGCTGTATGAATCTTTGTCTAGGAATTTGTTTCCCTGGCCTTCTTAAAAAATGAAGTGCATTTTGCTCTGTTCACAGATAACTTCCCTTCTTACTACCCTTGGCAATAAAACCAACTTTGAAATATCAATGACCCTGAAAATATCCCAAGGACATTCACTTTACTTTCCTTACCTCTAATCCATGCCTTCTTTTAAAAAGAAAGCTTCAGAAAATTTATAGCCCAGGAAGATTGGTGGAAACAAATCATGCTATTTAAATGCAAAATCACTCCTGTTGGAGGTAGTGGTGGCAGTGGGGAGAGGAGAGTTGAAGGAAAGGGGTAGGTGGAAGGAAATGTCCATCTCCATGGGTAATTCAATTTGGGGCTGCTCCACGGAGACAAATCAATTAGTGTGGATTCTCAAGGTGGTTTGTGTGAATTGGCTACCTGCCCATTATGAATCGGACTGGGACTAACTAGCTCATTCCAAACACTCCACCGAACAGCAAATGGTCATATGAAAATGATTTTCAGTCACCAAACACCTGGCTGGAGTGGAGACTAGGAGGTGAAAGCCTTGGTAACCTCCTACCAATCTTCAGAGACTTTGACTGCTTCAGACCTTCCCACTTCCCCTAAACACATCTTCTTCTTCTTCTTCTTTTCTTTGCTTTTATTCTTTAAAAAGCTCTCTTGCCAATTGGGAAGCTGTATGTTCTTCTGAACATACCAACCAACCAACACAATCATGACCAATTTGTAGGAGTAACACCATTTTCATGCTCCGGCATATAAGCTTGATGGTCCCCTATGCCTGCAGTCTTCAAAGCCCTTTGGTGAAACATATGACCACCTAATCTGCAAATTTAATTAAACCCATGGTTCTAGAACCAGCCCACCTCTAAAAGAGATGCCCTGAGAAACTTAGATTCAATACTGAGGGATTCAACACATGACCAAGTCCGTCAGCCCTTTTAATCATTTGTCTCAGCTTCTTGTAACTGGACTTTTCCATTGTCCCAGATACCAAGTCCTTACTTCATATTCCAGGCTTGGGAACTTGGCTCCAGGGACCACCACCAAGCACCAGCATCTCTGCCCACACTTTTGTCCAGGCAGACGATCCCTATACCAGGGTGAACAACCTCATGAAGGGAGCCCGAGGCAGATTTCAGTGCAACCTTCCATATGTGGCATCCCTGGGGCTTCCTACCTTAGATAATTGCCACCTTCCTTTCCCACATCTATTCCCCTCTGGGGAGCCCCTCAGTCCCTTTGGCTTAGGTGGGAGTGATCACCACCCCTAGCTTTAGGGGCAGCATGTGATCTAAGCAGAAGCCACCAGGATATCATCACATTCCCTGGGCCACAATTTTTCAGGTATGGTATTGGCACTCATTTAAGCCAGGACAGCTGCTCCTCTGGCCAGCTAGCCATTGTTGGTAGTGTCTGCAGTAGCGGCAGGAAGAGGCTATATATATATCCTTCCCCACATTCTCACAACCCAGTGGTATGTTACAATGAAAATTTGTCTCAGAACAAAATTTGCAGTCCTGCCAAACTCCCAGCCCCAGAAGCAGAGCCTGACACTCACTGCCAGACTGCACTAACACTGATGGTGAGTAGCTAAGCCCTCTTCACGGGCCACCTCCTGGACGTCTTCCATTCACCTGCCCTGGGGCCCTCAGGACCTCCCCAGAGCCAAGTGCCTGCCAACAATCTCACTTTTTGTACAAGTCTATGTTCCCTGCTGTGTGTGTTCTGCCTGGTGGGCTGGACTTCCTGCCAGCACCCACAGGCCCCCTCTGAGTATCTGCCCCACTCTGGAGGGTGAGGCTCCTCTGCAGACCCAGGGCCTCCTCTGGGAACCTCAATGGACCTGCCCAAGCCTGCCTCCTCATCCAGAATGGGGAAGAATTTAATGAAAGAAAACCAATTGGCCAATCTATAGTATTGGAACAGAAATTCCAATAGGTAATAAAGCTCAATCTTGCCCATAAATAGTGACTTCTTTCTTTAGCCCAGAGAATTGGAAAGACAAGCTGTAAGCTGACCTCCTCGTCATAAACCGTGCCTGGAAATTCAAATAAAACAAACTTAGTAAATTCCCTTTTTTTTTTTTTCTGACAATACTGGCTCTTACTGAAGGGCGACATAGCAGGAATGAAGGCCATTTTCAATAAAACATTTCATTTCATATTATCTGCATCTTAATGTCAAACATAAAAACCACCAGCATATAAGTTCCTGATTTTAAAATAATCCTATTTAATTAAGCTACATTTTAATGGATTCTTTTTGGACAGGTAGGGTGGAGTTTAAATTCTTTAGCCATAAATATTCATTTTCCCTCACATTAAATATATATTTCTCCTTGAAATAAGGTTATACCAGGTAAGTAGTACTTTTAATAATGTAGTTCTAAGAAAATCAAATCAAACATAATCGTCCTTTAGACCATGAATTACTTTTTAAGATTTAGGGGAAAAAACTCTCATTTTACCATGAGAAATAAAGCAAGAAAACAATGAGGTGATGTTTCTTCCCCTACTGCAAGAATCAGTGACCCCCAAGCTTGAAGCACTACTGATTTTCAAATGAGAATGTCCTTTTTGTACTTTTAAGGCTTTGTTCCTTATTTTAAAAAAACAATCAGATTTAGGAAAATGAGAAAAACTTCATCTAAAGATGAGCAAACCATTCATCAACTATTTCCATGTTGGCTCATTTTTGTTAACACACAAGCAAAACTAAAACTGAAGCAATTAAATGTGAGGATGACAAATCTCTCAAATCTCAGGGTAAAATGGGATGCACAGTAGCATTAAAACTCACCCCTCACCCCTAACTTTCCCTCTGATTTTCGAGGTGGGGATCTCTTTTATTCAAATATTTGAAAATTGCTATTTCTGAGCGTCTGCTCACACTCAACATTTGCTGCCAGTCCAGTCTGTTATTTGCAAGGGACTTTTCTAGGCACAGGGGACTCTGAGAGCTGAAAATCAATAGAAAGAGGAAGCAGGGGTCTGATGTTGATCTTAGGTGTACCATTTGTTTCCAAATTCTAGGAAATTGTCCAACAGTCTATACTATTTACCACAGAGTGGCTCTGCTAACAGTGAATTCCTAATTGTGGACATGTGGCTCATTCATGATCAGTCCTTAGTGCCACATTTATTTTAATGTCATGCAACTTGCACCAGAGTAGGCGACCTCTTCCCACTGCAAGTGTCAGGAAATACAGACCAATTTTTACCATTCCACAAAGAACAAAGAGATTGGGAGCCTACTGAGAGCAGGGACTGTCACTCTACTTTGTGTCCTGCATCCACATCAGGACCCAGTGGGTATACCATAAATGCCTTGAGAGAAAAATGAGTGAAGGAATTAAAAGGAATCTACTTTAATGACTCAATTAGGAAAATCACCTTAGGATTATAAACAGTGTTTAGGGGAATACCAAGTGAGTTTCCATTCTACAGAAGGGTAAAGCAATAGAAAAATAAAAATTAAAAGGGCAAATCTCCGATTGAGCTAACTGAAAAGAACAAGTAAAAAGGGCTGATCTTTAACTCCAAGGCCCGAGCACAAGCTTTGGCTTTTTTATGGAATTTTCATATGCATTGCCTGTGTCCTACAAAAGTATTTAAAAGCATTCCTTGATCTGCCCTTCTTTGGTTTTAACTGGATGCTCATACGGTTTTCCAACATAATCCAGAAAGAATCAACCCTAATAGCACTTTGATTATTTTGCAGTACAATTATTTGGAAAGCATGGTACCCTGTGATCATGTCCCTATAATAATTAACTCCAAGGCAGAAATGCAGTTCTACCGCTTTATGCACAGACACATATACTGAACTACTCTGACATCAGCAATAGGATCAAGCGAGAGAACTCTTCCTTCAGAAAGCTCCGTATGAAGCCCTCATCCCCACCTCTATAAGGGGCATTTGCACACATCTGTTTCAGCTCAGTCCCCCAGAGATGCCTAAAATCTAATTAACCAATTAATTTGCAAATGTATTCTAATTTATTCAAGGCAGATTTTCTTGGGTGTTAAATTAACTGAAGTGAACCATAATGCAGTACACAAGAGTGGAACCTCGCTGAAATACCACAGGTTACCCCAATGCAAGAATAACTATGTGGGCTTTGGTCCACATATATTTCTATCCCCTAATGAGAAAATGAGTTGGCATTGCCAGGTCAAGTTGCGTGTGCTTTGGTGAAGTATTGCTAAATGCATTTGTGAGAGCAGAGGGGTGATCAAACTCACTCAGGCTTGTTTTCTAACAGTGCTTCCATGGTATCCCCTAGGGAAGGGCTGGGGTTGGCACAGTTTCCTGGGGCCCAGAAATCAGAGAAAAGATGGCAATGCCTTTTGTCTTGGTCTGTTTTCCTGGGGTGGGAGAAGGGAAGTTTAAGTTATGGGAATAGTATACTCTGACATACCGGGAATTACTAACTGCTATTAATTTGCATGCAGAACTCTGTTCTGCAACAAAGCAGCCACAGCAGGTAACATTGTTTACTCAGACAATCAAGTTGTAATTTACTGAATTTGTGGATTAAAAAAAAAAAAAGATAGGATGTGTTTAATTGCTACACTGCAACATTTTATCCAGCTCAATGACTGTATAGGCTATAGATAAGAACTGAGAACAACACTATCAAATGTTAGGGGGATTACCTAATTTACAAAATGAAGAGTATCTCAGTGCACACTGTGTTACCTAAAAATATGGAGGGTGGATTTTAATGTTTCCCATGATATGTTTGGCTAGCTGCTAATTGTGAGCATTAAAAGAAAAGCTGAATTTTTTTTTGTTATTTGTATTTTATTCAAAAGATAAATTATTATTCACAAAATGGAAAAGAAATGGCAATATTGTATAATATCATATAATGTGTTTTGGTGTCTTATTTCTATAATATAAATTCTTCTATTCAATCAATTTCTAAGATCTCTAAACACATAAATCAAATATTGAGGGAGAGGAAAACAAACAAACAAACAAACAAACAAACAAAAAACTAAAAGAAAATGCATGTCCAGCTTAGGAAGTCAAGAGGGGATTTTACATAATAGGTTCTGAATTTTCTACAAGGATTAGAGAGAAGCTAAAAGGTTTTAGAATTTGCTATGGTCTGAATGTTTACGTCCTTCACAAAATTCATATGTTGAAATCCTAACGCAAACTGTGATGATATGAGGAGGTAGGGCTTTGGGGAAATGATTAGGTCATGATGGTGAAACCCTCCTTTTATATGAAAAAGATCCCAGAAAGATTCTTCAAGCTCTCAGCCATGTGAAAATACTATGAGAAGCCCATAGTTTGCAACCTGGAAGAAGGCCCTCACCAGAATCTGACCATGTGGGCACCCTGATCTCAGACTCCCAGTCTCCAGAACTATGAAAAATAAATTTCTGTTGTTAGCCACTCAGTTTATGGTATTTTGTTATAGCAGTCCAAACAGACTAAGAGTTCTTACAGTAAATACTTGGGTTGGTCAGTTCAAAATAATTCCCTAAAAGGGTAATCTATAAATGCAAAACTCTTTCTGAC
Source organism: Daubentonia madagascariensis (assembly GCA_023783475.1). Lineage (NCBI taxonomy): Eukaryota > Metazoa > Chordata > Mammalia > Primates > Daubentoniidae > Daubentonia > Daubentonia madagascariensis. The sequence goes on along the minus strand of JAKFHU010002250.1, from coordinate 10,756,015 downwards.
AATAAAACTATAATTTCCACTGAAATTGGGAGGGGCTAAGGAACTGGAGAAAATTAACAAGTATGGTTAATACCAATATTGAACAATCTTTCACTTTTAGGAAGAGAACTAAAGTAGTATGTAAAGAGATGATAAGAGATGATGTAAATTCAACATTCACATAAATAAAAACAGTTTATCAATACTCAAAAGAGATTCATTTGGTATTTCTGGTTTGTTAGTTTGTTTAAAATGCTACCAAAACATAACATACTATGACTATCTTGCTCCATCTAGAGAGACAGGTAATGTGGTAGATGTAAGGTTAGAAGGTGACCTATGAGAATTTCTTAGGCATCTCCTTTGCTCAAGATAATTCAATCTTCTTCACCCTTGTTAACCTCAACATTAGCTTAAGTGTAAATCAGTATGTGAATAAATCTGAGTATAATGAGTCAGGCCACCTTGTTCTAAGAAAGAGAAACTCCTAAATTTTATTTTATTTTTAATTTCTTTTCTTTCCTTCATCTTCTTTTTTTTTTTTTTTTTTTTTAAAGAGACAAGGTCTTGCTATGTTGTCCAGGCTGGGGTGCATAGGTACAATTCCCCTACTGATCAGCATGGGAATTTTGACCTGGTCTCAACCTAGGCTGGTCCAACCCTGCTTAGGCAACCTAGTGGTCCCCCACTCCCAAGAGATCACCATATTTATGTTAAACTTAGTGCATACATCCCACGGACATAGCACACTACAGACCAGAACTCCTGGGTCAAGTGATCCTTGCACCTCAAGCCTGCCAAGTAGCTGGGTCTACAAGCATGCACCACCACACCTGGCAAATTCCTAAATTTTAAATAATCCTTTCTTTTTAACATAGAAATGAAGAAGGGTACAAAAAGCCTTTGGTAGCTTATGCCATAATGCATGATTATAAGTTTATTTTATTTTTTAGAGATAGGATCCCACTGTGTCACCCAGGCTGGTGTGACACAGCCCAGTGGTATAATCACAGCTCACAGCAACACTGAACTCCTGGACTCAAGTGATCCTCCCACCTCAGCGTCCTGAGTAGCTGGGACTATGGGCATGCACCATCACACCTGGATAATTTTTAAATTTTTTGTAGAGACAGGATCTCTCTATGTTGCCCAGCCTGCTCTCAAACTCCTGGCCTCAAGCGATCCTCCTGCCTTGGCCTCCCAAAGTGCTGGGATTACAAGTGTTAGCCACTGTACCTGGACTATAATGCATGATTATAAATAGATATATATAGTCAAGTTTGTATGACAATTTAGTTTTGTTAATGCTTTTCCTACTTTATTTTTCCCCAATGATCCTGGATAATTAGCTCATGAGCTATATGGTCCTCCCAAATGATCTACTCTCTGACTCATGTGCCCATAAAAATGTAGGCAGTATGCTACGAGAGACAATATGAACTTCAGAAAGTGTCTCATCCAAATGGATTCCAATAATAATGGCAGCAGAAACGAGTAAATACATTCCTTTTCCATCTTCTTTAGTGTCAAATCACAGATACAGGTGACTGCACTTTAAACACGGCCCAGATTTTTGCATTGTTTTAGTTCCTGAATTCCTTCTTCCCAACTGTCCATTAAGGGAATCCCACTGTAGTATTAGCCAGATATTCTCCTTTCCACATATACAAAGTGCAAAAAGGAAAGATTTTAAATTGCAGCTTGAGGAAGCAAAATATCGTTAATATGGTGGTCAGGTTTTCTATGAACGAGACATCAAAAATGGTGTAACCTTCTGTATGCTTTGATATATGGCTGGGAATCACCTGCTTAAGATAATCAGCCAGAGCTAAGGGAATGGGGAAAGAAGCTGCCTCAGTGTCTACCCTGTCCAGCCTCTTGTTTCTAAAACAACAGCCGTGACTTCACAGCTCTGATTGCTAATTCCACATGCAAAACTGTTTTAGGCAATGCTCCCACTGCATTCTAGAAATGTGTCAGGGTCACTCTTTTATTTGCTAGATTTCCATTTGCTCACAAGTTTCTAAGTGTGCAAAATAATGAGCTGCCAAGTCCCACCTTTGGAAGACAGGAAGAGAAAAAAGGACAGGTAAGAATATAATGAAAAACTGAGAAGACACATGCCAGAACCTGGGATTCCAGGTTTCCAGCTCAGCAAATGCTCATCTGGCCCTTCTTTCCATGCAAGCAGTGGGCAGTGGCCGTGGGCGCTGCTGCAGTGAGTAAAACCAGGCTCTAACTTTGAAACTTCCAGGCAGTGAAGAAGGCAACTGGCTAGTGAAAAGAGAATGGCTAAAGACTATATAAGCCTAGCTGAAGCTTTCTTTAGAACATAAAGAAAACAAGTGAATTAATGCAACAAATATTCTGAGCACCTACTGGTGCCAGGAACTACAAGAGACGTCCACCATGCAGAGATGAATAATATTCAGGCCTTGGCCTAGAGGCACTAAGAGTCTAATCATAGAACCATTAATCAAACAGCAAGAATAAAGAGTGATAAATACTATATGCTGGAAGTGTACTCGGAGTCAGAGTGCACTGAGATAGAGAAGCATCTAATTCACAAGGTGTACATCCAGAGGAAATGACACTTGAAACAAATTTTAAGGAATGGTAGGATTTAGAGTCAGAAGAAGGAGGAACACATGTGTGGAAGGAAAGTATGCAAAAAAAGCACACAATAATTGAGAACTTTGCAACAGAAACAAGCGAAATTTATTTTAGAAACACTCAAATTTATTTTAAAACATACTAGACACCAGATCCAGAGACTAGGGATGGATTCTGATAAAACTATTTTTTAAAAATGCCACTCACATGTGGTCCAATGGGAGTTTTTAGAAATGCATTCCATTCCTTGTCAATAAAATAGAGTTTGGGTTATTTGCTATTTCCTAAAGAGAATCTTCCACTTGCTAGAAGGACACAGGGTAAAAAATAATAATAAAAAAAATGGGAGATGTGGGACATGGCGTAGCATCTAATTGCAAAAGATCTTAACACTTGAACTGTTCTCTCTTTTTTCCTGATATAGTACCTAACAGGCAGTAAAGTACTGAAGACCAACACAAAATTAAACAATTACTAGTCAGTAGTGACTGGAGATTCATTTGTTTACCATTCATTCTTCATTTAACAGTATTTATTGAGCATGTATTAAGTCCGAGGCATTTTTCTAAGGTATTAGAACTACAATGATAAACAACAACGAAATTGTAAATAAATGTCACAAGTAAACATTCACAGACATTTGAGCTCCAAGGCTGCGGAAAAGAGGATGACATTAAAATAAGAAAGCTGTGGCCAGCCAGGAACCTATTTTTCTATATATAGAATCCCCAGATGATCCTCAAAGCCAAACCAAGACTCTGGGCATGTCACAGAGGCTCGATTTAACCAGCCCTAATGACCGAGTATCTTGAACAGCCTGGATCTTAATGACAGAGTCTCTTTTGCATGCTGTTCTGCTTGTAGTAGGTTCACCTTTGTCCAGCACTGACTTCGATGTTTGCAATAACTGGAGGCCAGTGCAGCTGAAACGGTGGAGCCTTCCCTGGCATCACTGAATTAATGAGGAACCAGATGTAGGACCCTGGTTCATAGGGTCTTCATAGCTGGGCCCACTGCACCAAGAAAAGCCCCAGGGAAGAGGAGGGAAGAGCAAGCCATGGCCAACTCAATACCAAACCTCGAGGGGAAGTGGCAAGCACTTGCTGGCTAGATCTCATAAAACTGAGACTTGTTCCCACTGTAGCACAACTACAGCCAAGCCGAGGTGAGAAAAAATAATTAGGTCTCAAATCCGCATTAAAACATTTTTGCAGGATTTGTTCTTGAAGTAGAAAACTGTTCCCACAAGGTCTATTTTTAAACATTTTATTTTAAAGAGATCAGAAAACCACTTCATGTTGAAATTTCTCAGTGGGAAATTTTACAGTAATGCTACTTAAATCCAGCCTAACGATGACAAAGCAGAGGAAATGAGTGAATGGGCTGAGTCTCTGGAAATACAGCACCCCCCCCACCCCCACCCCCTCAAATCAGTGTCACGGCTCAGAAAGGCCGTGAATACAATATGGTGGCATGTGTTTCCTTCTCTGATCCAATTCAGTTATCGGAATACTGAAGTCAAGCAGAATTTCAAATTTTGGGAAGGTTCTAGTACATCATCAACTTTTTCTGTTCAACTACAAGTTTTAATTTCTTTCCCCCAAATGAGGCAAAGACAATATTTCAAGTAATTGATGACACCATGGTTATAAAAAACTGAGGCCATGACTCTTGGTGATTTAATCTGTGGTGTCAATTAATTTATTAAGAGAAATAAATATTTGACCTATTATCCAGAGTCAGATTTTCTATTACAGGCACAGAAACATTGTTAAGGAACGTGATTACAATGATTATATACTTCACTAATATCAAATCAAAGGGGAAACCCACTGGAAATAAACATAGCACATTCATTCACCAAATATTTGGTGGGCATCTGCTGTGTGCCAGGCACTTGAGCTACATCATTGAAAACAAACCCCTGTCTTCATGGAGCCTTTATTTAATCTATCACAAAATATACGAACCATATTCTAGAAATTAGGTGTCCTGGCATAAGGATGGCTGAATCACAGTTTAAAGTCTGTCAAAGGACTAATGTGAGGAGAGTCAAGGAAGGGGAAAGAGGATTTCTGAAACAACCAGTCACTGCAAACAGAAAGATCCACTGTTTTAAATGCAGCTGGCTCCATGCCCTCCCTTATTCCCACAATCACACAAGTCCAGGCTTACGATCTTTCAATGTTTCTATTCTAGAACCTGAGAAGTATGAACAGGCACTACAATATGATAAGGGTGGCATGCCAGTCAGGTTGGGCTAAGCTATGTTGCAGTAACAAAGACTCCAGCATCTCAAAGGTTTCCAACAACATGCCCATGGAAGGTTGGCTGTGGGCCATGCACCATACGTTCGCTATGGCACCCAGGCTATTGAGCACCTTGCCTCTGGGACGTTATTGCTTTCATGGCAGAAGGAACAGAGAGAATGGTGCAACCATTCAATGGCTCTGAAGGCTTTTGCTCCTATGTGGTACAGGTGACTTGAGCTCACATTTCATTGGCTGAAGCTGGTAAACAAAGCTACAGGTCAACAGCACAAGAATATATTATTATTCCATAAGCAGCAACGATGAACAAAACAATTAATGGTGGGTAGGTTGTAGCATTTAACAGAGTACAGCCAACTGCCAAAAAAGATATAGAAAATATTTCCAACCCTTCCATTTTCACAGACATGTGATGACTATTAAATTGTGACCGAATCTTCTGAAATAACTTCCTTTCACATCAAAATTCCTCAACAGACCGGAAGCACACAGAATATAAAATGAAACAAAAACAGAGCCTGGAGAAGTCTGAGGAGACTAATTTTTCCTTCTGTGGCCAGATGTCAAACAATTTCTCTTCCCCTAATCATTCCTTTCCACACGAAGGAAAAGGAACTCAAGAAATGACATTGTGGAAGACTACATTTTACTTTGCAGCTAGTAAATTCTTCCTGAGATCCACATGATACTTTATACGGGCAGGTGGAAGACAAAAGCCTGAAATTTTGTTATGCAGCAATTAAATGGAATTAGAATACTGGAAAGACATACGTTAGCAATTTGAAAGGGCATCTTAGGCCTTTGTTTCTTAGCAACATGCTGAGGAACAGACTTCAGTATTCAGTCACACCAGTTCATAGCCAAACTTCGATGTTGATTTTAGGTACTGTTAGGCTTAGTAATGGTGATTTTATGACACTAAAGAAACCTAGTAAACATAAGATTGTCCCCCTTTAAAAAAAAAAACAACTCTTTGAAAGTAAGAGTGAGAGCATACTCAATCTAGACATAGGGAGTACTGTATGGGTTTTCTTAAGAAACACAAAAGAGAATAGAAATTGTTCAAATCAGCCTCTGGTCACTCCTGAAAAAAATGTGGTCATCAAAAACTAAAGCTGATTTTCTTTTCTTATGAATGTTTAAAGATTTAGAAAAACATATTTTATAATTAGTAACCAATGAGTCAGCAGGACATTTTTAAATATACATCGCTTTGTTTTGACTCTTTTGTGAGTCTTTTTGTTTGCTGGCTTTATTGACATTTTAGCCTTTTTTTAAGGTTTTTACCTTATGAATCTAAGTTTTCAACAGTTTTGAATTATTATTCTTGTTTTGAATTAGGTGTGGTGTTTAGAAACATATTTTCCTAAAATAATATAGCTACCTAGTAGAAATCAAGTGCAGATGACCAGAATGAGTCCTCAACCAGGGCCAATTATGGTCTACTTCAGGGGTGGTAAACTATGGTTCATGCGTTGTCTGTTTTTATAAATCAAGTTTTTTTAAAAAACACAAAACCAACATTCATTTTTTATGCTGCTATGACTGCTATTGTGCAAAAAATGGCAGAGTTGAATTGTTGCAACAGAAACGGTAAGGCCTACAATATTTACTATTTGGCACTTCCAAAAAAATGTTTGGGACTAGGGAACTAGTTTATTACTGTATCCACAGCTCCTGGAGCAATGCCTAGCTCCTTTTGGGGGCTTCATAAATACTAGTTGAATGAATGGATTAATGAGTGACTCTTGGTTTTTAACAAAGGGCTGCCTAGCATTCACCACTCATTCCAATCTAACTGTCTCACAACCTCATGGGCTGGTGAGGGGTGTTAGTTCTTCATGGTGACACGGAAGTTAGGCAACTTGAGTCAACTGGTCGAGCAAAGCACTTCTGTGGTTCCAGGACCGAGGCCAACTGTAATGCAGATGATTGGTTTGTAGCAATGTAGACACCAACCCAGATTTCTGAAAAGACTATATTGAGAAACTCCAAACACAACTAAGCTGGCCGATTTCTAAAAACCCAAGTCACTGTTTGTCCCTAAAAAGAAAAGAAAATGTAGGTTGGCCCGTATTCTTCCCCCTTCTGAAGGTTGGCAGTGATTTTGTGGTTGAAGCGATGAGCTACCCTGAAAAGAAAGAAACCACAAAACCCACGCCCATTGCTCCTCCCAAACTACAGTTGCTGCTGCACACAACAAAATATGTACCTTCTTCCAGAGATCCCCCAGGACCATCCTGGCATAAAGTAGCTCCCACAAACGTTATTCGGATGAAATGTTACTAAGAAATCAAGCAGCGATACATCTAATGGGGATTTTCTGCTACTTAACATTTAAATCAAGAATGAAGCCTTCAAAACTAGCAGCTTTTCAGATTAAAAAACAAAAAAACAAAAAAACTGAAGCCTGTTAAGGAAACTGTAACCAGAAAAAACCAACTGAGCTGGATTTTTATAGTTATTTAGTTTATTGTAAATGGCAACTGGCAGGTTGGTTGGTTTGTTGGGGGTGGGGGATCTACTAGACTGCTTTAATTTCCTATTGCCTGTTAATGTTACTGCCATGAAGACTTCTCTTCTCCCACCCCTAAACTCAGTTCTACGAATTCCCAATTAGTCTTAATGAAATTCCCAGGTTAGAACAAGGACATGGATCGCTACTATGAAGCTTTTGAGATGCCCTAAGCCAGCTTATTTTCTCCAAAGCAGGGACTTCATTAAATCAGTCCTTGGTGCCTGTTACTGTTTTACACTGTTCTGGGTGTAAAAATATGATATGGCATTGTACTTTTGTTCAAAGAGATGTTGTTGTCTGGGAGAAAGAAAGGCCTAAGCCCACGTAATATCAAGGATGAGAAAAAGAATGGAAGAGCCAGGTATGGTGGCTCACACCTGTAATCCTAGCACTCTGGGAGGCCGAGGCAAGAGGATCACTTGAGGCCAGGAGTTTGAGACCAGCCCAAGCAAAAGTGAGACCCCGTCTCTACAAAAAAATAGAAAAATTAGCCAGGTGTGGTGGCATCTATCTGTGGTCCCAGCTACTCAGGAAGCTGAGGCAGGAGGATCGCTTGAGCTCAGGACTTTGAGGTTGCAGTGGGCTATGATGACACCACTGCACTGTAGCCCAGATGATAGAGAGAGACCCTGTCTCAAAAAAAAAAAAAAAAAAGAAAGAAGAAATTAAGATAGAATACTAGAACATACTTAATCTTCAGTGAAGTATTTAACCCACCCTAGAAGTATATGTTTTGTCTTCCATCACCAATAAATAGCAGGTCCACTGATGTGATCTGAACTTTTCTTTTAAGTACTGGAACATTTTAAAGTGGTCCTGGGTACCCAGCATTTGGGGGCAAAAAATCAACTTTTTAAGGTTCCATCTGTTTGGCATCATCTTCTCGTCAACTTTACTTCCCTTTAAAACTTTTCTTTGACCCCTGTGCTGCAAATCATGAGATTACAACCCATTTCCAAGTAATTTCAGGAACTGCTCTTCACTGTGCAAGGCTGCTTCTTATTGCCTCAGACAGTGCTGCGGGTGAAAGCAACAACAAAAGCTCATCAAAATCAATCACATTCACGAAATGCCCATAGGCAATTCTGAAAGGTTAGGACTAACCCAAGGGTTAGTCCATTCAAGGTCTCTCCTAAAGGCACATCTATGGATACCACTTCTCTGGCTTTCTAAGATCCCTCATTACCTTCCTAGTGGGCAAATACACAAACCTAGACCAGAGCTATCCTCAGCAAAGAGGGCAAGCGAAGCTATGGTTGCAATGGAGTGCCCCTAGCGAGGCCTTTTGGCAGGGTAGGGAACTATGCAAGCAGTTTTGTGTGGCTGCCTTTTTAGAGACCATAGATCAGCTGGAGCCTAGGCCAGACATCACTCTAACAGTATGAACAAGGAAACTGCAGTCAGACTTGAATGTACATTTAAAATTTTGAATTACACAGGGTAGTTTCTCTGTAAGAAGATTTCAAAGTTTGCATGCCAGAAAAGTGCAAATCTGCTTCTGCCTTCACATCTGTGAGCTTTTCACCCTCTCAACAAGCTTATGAGTGGCATTTGGGGATTTGGAGAGGGTTGGAGGCAGGAAGGAAATCTTTTCTCTGTGTGTCTTCAAAGAGATTCAGTAGATTCTGCTTATGTAAGTAAAGGTTAATAAGTGACTTTAATTGAAAAATGGCCACATACTTGAAACAAGATTCTGCTCTGAAAATTCCTTAAATCTGTTTAAGCATGAAAAGAAGAAAACTAAATATTATTATACCTCCCTCTCCTTTCTCCACCTCATTCCTTAGCATCTGCCACTTCATCCTAGACAGCAGGAAGACAAGGAAGAGTCTCACATTCCCAAAAGACCCCAAAGAAAAATGAGAAAAATGAAGGGGGAAAGGAATGAGCAAATGGCCCCATGGTGTCACTGCTTGGTAAAGAGTTGACTCTGCAATAAGTCAAGTCTATACCCAGCCTTCCCAGCTGTTGGACTTTACATCAACTCGGAGGTGGTGGAGGTAGGTGGTTTTTCCTTGATACAATCTCTCAATGCAATCATCAGTGCCAAATGTAGAAGGTGGGCAGTCAGCTTCATACCACCCAAGGATAAACAGCCACTGATTACAGTAAACACACACAGCAAATACACATCAAACACATCTCGCTTCAAATTACAGTTGTATCATTAATGTGCAACAGTCTGTACAATTTCCTTAACAGCATGTTGGAAATAGCCCCCTGACCCCCCAATTCTCTTCTATTTTGTCTATTGCACTAAGATTAAACTACCTGAATCCCACTAACACTTAAATATTCACCCGCTGGGTTGCTTTATTAAACAAGCACTTAGGAGAGTGGTTTGTTGGGGAAGGGGGTAGTTGTGGAAACCAGCTATATGCTACATGAGGAATAAAAACAACAACAACAACAACAAAAAACTTGTCCTCACATCCATTCTTCTCTCCAGCTTTCTTTCCATAGTAACAACATGGCTCAATTTCCCCTGATTAGCACAAAGATTTAGATTCACTTTTCAAAAAGTGCTAATCAGCTTTAGCGTAAATGGATCGAAATACAACACAAAAGTGGTTTTCCAGTTAGCACAGGTCTGCTGATTTTTTTTTCCCTGAGTGCTACATTAGAGATGAATCTAAAAACACAGCTACAAATAGTAGTTTATTTCGAAAACACCCAGGTACCATACTCTATCAAAGTACAGAAAATGGCATCAAGGTACAGTCTACTCATCAATATACCCTTCAGAATAAAGGGTTAGCTGATATAACGACCTCCTTCTAACTTGGTTCAGTACAGACAGCATTATCTACTAAAGAACAAACCAAATAAATCAACACTCATCTTAAATGTATTCCTACCAAGTGCCATGTATACATGTGAAAGTAAATATTTTAAGTAAATACTAAAAGATGGGAACTTGCCTAGAGATTTACATGTAATTTTAATAGCAAAATCAAATTGTTGTATTAAGTCAATGTTTCTTAATGTCTAAAGTTGTTTTGGCAATATTGACATTAGTATTGGCAAGGAAAGAGAAAGGAATCCTAAAATAGATTTTTTTTCCCTGAAAATGAAAAGCCACAGAAAAGTGATGAAGACACACGTCAGCACCTCCTACAGGTACAAAATGATGAGCACGCCAAAAGGCGGGAAAACTATACATTTCTTGACTAAAATGTGGTATTGGAGCTCTTGATGGGACTTCTACCACCTTGTTCCATCAAGACCTTCCTTCCCGTCCTGCCTCTGTGTTTCTGATAGCCATTCACACATTCCGAGGAATTTGAGAGCTTCTCTTTAGTGGCTACCCTATAAAGGAACTCACTCATTTTTCCCTCGTCTCATAGTTCACTCTAACCAAGGTGTATACTGGAGGCCTTCCCAACTCCACTATCACCACGAAAGCCAGAATCTCTGTGGTCTTCTCCTGTGAACATTGGCCCTTTGGTCTTTAATCAAGGGCTGGTAGGAGATACTAGAGAACAGTGGAATGAGCTTAGAATATTGAGTCTACTGGACCTGGTTTCAAATACCAGTTAAAAGTTGTATGACTGTGTACAAGTTCAACTGTGTGACCTCTCTCTGCATCTTGTTTTGAATATTTATGTGATGAATCTAATAATACACATCTCATGAAGTTGTTATGAGACATGAATGAGAGATATATTTGTATGCTATCTGGCACGTAATATAGAGATCAAAAAGTGACAACCACATTATATATAAAATTATACCTTGTGAGCTGGCTTCAGAATAATGTTCCCTTGGTATTTCAGGAATTAAATCCTCTTGAGTGTATTGCAAAATGGAGACCACCTTACAGTGCACTAAATTCAGTCTCACGGTGAATGCTATTCACTAGGGTTCCAGTGTTAGTTTCTTTCCATCCCAGTGGGAACTCTAGTCAAAATACTCACGATACAAGTAACTTGTCAGTCAATTCGGTTCTTCAAATACTTGGTGGCTACCTGCTATGTCCCCCACATAAAAATTAGTGTGAATGTTCCTACCCTCAAAGACAAAGCAGCCAGGTTGCTGACTTAGTAAACAGTCACTAAACCAAATTGCCAGAACAACTCAACTTACGTGACCAGTGATTTGCCTGCAAGAAACTGAGCACAAAAATGTCAAATTCCAAAGGAAAGCTGCACTTTAGAGATAGAAACTAGATGTTTACAGTCATCAGCCACCACTGGACAAAACCCTGCAGAAACTCCTAGATCTCTGCCACTTGCCCCATTGTCTTGTTCTATGCTCAAGCTCACTGAGGCAATTATGTACATCCCAACTGTCAATTTCAGAAGGTGCACTTCCTACCTGCGATGAAGTGGTGTTTAAATCAGCAAAATTATTCAAGGGCTTCAATCAATATTACCAGTTGGAAAACCCAAATGGTATAGGATAGAGGTTAAAAGCTAAAAAACAAACAAACAAACAACAACAACAAAAAACCTTAGAATCTGAAGTCAGATTGCCAGGGTTTGAATCCCAGCTTTGTGACTTACTAGCTATGTGATTTTGGGGCAGATTATTTAATCTCTTTGTGCCTCAACTATGCATCTATAAAATAGGAATGAAATAAATCATAGAAAGCATGCCATTGATAATATAATTCTTGCTTAAGAGTTCAACCAAGAAAGCTTTCCTTCAGCAAAAAGTGATCACCTTTGTCCTTCCTTTGTAATGTATAACAAATATAGTTATGTTTATGTTCTAGGCCATAGCTTAATTTTCTAAGACATCTATTGGCTAATTATTGTTTAGGTAGGTGTATTGGTTCATTCAGAGCAATATTTATATGACTCTAAGATATTTCTTTCTCCTACCTCTATGAAGAAAGACCATGCTGTATTCAATCTTCCAAAATATATCATAAGGAATTAGCACCATGCAAAACATATTTCTAGGAATGTCTCCAATCCCTTTCTTACTGGTTTCATTCAATAGTTTCTCTTTGCTCATTTGATTTTTCTTTTTGATCAAATACCCACATTTAAAGGATTATTTTCAAAAACTGATAAAAATAGGAATTTCTATTTAAATATAATGCCACCTCTCAGAATACTTTATTTTTATTTTTATTTTTTTATGTAGAGATGGGGGTCTTGCTATTGCCCAGCTGGTCTTGAACTCCTGGCCTCAACGTCCTCCCGCTTGGCCCCAGAAGCAGGTGTGAGCCACCAGCTCAACCCCAAAATATTTTAGACACTTAAATGCAAAACTAGATTGTACTAGACAACATGATGAGAATTCAAGGGGTATTTTAAGGGTTAATTTCAATTATGTGATAATAACGTAAGAATGGATAATAAAGATAAATAATAACAATAATTAAATTCATCATTGAGATGAACAGATTTCAGTCCTTCAAACAGTGAAATTTCAGACTTCAAAATGTTGCATAAAGTCAATAATAGTGTGTAAAATTTAATGTCTCCATATGTAACATCTGAAGATCACATAGTCACCAAAGAATATAAAATCCTGAAAGTGAACCACCAATCAATCAAGCAATCCCACATATTCCAGCAACAAAGGACTTTTCAAAAAAAAGACATTGCTATAATTCATAAGCACATCTCTCTGAAGTTTGCAGACAACACAAGAGGCCGAAACAACCCAGGGATCAATAAATGAGTGATCCAATGAAGTGTATAGATAAAGCATGGTATACACATAAAACAATGGTGAGGAAGCTAAGCATTTTCGAGGAGCTAACACATGAAGGAAATAACAAGAATGGAACCACAAATGGTACTACCATAAATTGGTTACTACATGGAAATTTAATTCACCATGGGGGGCAATAAGTCGAGAGGGGGGGGCAGGTGGGATGCGGCTGAGGATGGGGAAGCCACGAGTTGGGCGGGTGTCACAAGTTCTGGGGGATGCACTTGGCAAATACATCAAGTGTGATCATAATATTCCAAAGTTGTACAAATTTTAAATAAAAAAAAAAAATAAATCTGAACAATAGATCTAGAAGTGCATATGGGTCCTAAGGAACTGTATGCTGCTAAGAACAACTCGAAATTTGGGACACCGGACCTAACTGTTCTCTGTTCTCAGGTCTCAGCTAAATGGCCTTGAACCATGGCTTCTAAGGAAGCCAGAGCTGATGTTTGTCTTTACAGTGGACTCTGCTGAGATTCCCTATTTCTCTACTTATCCAAGCTCTATTTTTCTAACAAGACCTGTTCAAGTCCCACCACCTCCCCCTTTGCCTTCTTTGACTACATCCAGCCGTTGATGTCACCCTTTGTCTAAATTATACTAACATATGTTGTCATTTAGCATTTACATTCTGCTCCCTTGACTAGTCAGTAATGCAGCCTGTATTCAAACCTCAGCCTGCCCAAGCCCAAGTTCTTTCCACTATTAATTACCCAATCTTTTTCACTGGGGCAAAAACCTAACCTGATGATATTCCTCTGGTCAATCCAAACATATTCCTAGCCCTGATGGTGGTTCACTAGGAGCTCCTGCATCCATGTGAGAGGTTGTAGAAAGTGTAATTTTCAGGAAATGTCCTTAAAGGGAGAGGCCCTTCTCTATTCCTTTTCCATGAGATAGAATGCAGATGTGACAGCTGGAGCTGGGGCAGCCATCCTGGATCCCAAGGTGAATGCTATCTGTTTATAATAATATGGTGGAGCAACAAAGCAGAAGGAGCCTGGGTGCCTGAGAAGCATACAGCCTCCTTACCAGTCCCGAGCTACCTAAATTCAGGTGAGTGAGAAATAAACTTCTATTTTGTTTGAGCCACTGTTTCCTTGAGTTTTGTGTCACTGCTAGCTATTTATCACCCTAACCCACACTGTAACTAATTCGAGTTTTAAAAATATACACTATGAGTTAGACAAAACGTGTGCAACAGATTTAGCTCAGGGACTCTCCGCTCTATACCTTGCATTGGTATTAGCATTTTTTAAATCTATAACTACTGGACCATATTTTTTTAAAGATCTGGGGTTGTTTCCCACATGGTTTCACATCCCAGGGGACTTGTACAGAGCCTGGCTCAGGGGAGCCCAATAAATCTTTGATGAATATAGAAGGATGTGTATTTTATCTCCACGACGATATGCAAGTTCCTAAAAGTTAGCACTTTTAATTCCTAACACCATGGCTGTACAGAGGAAAGGTGCTTCATATACCTGTTTTGATATTGCTGGCAGATCAGATGTGTTCTCCCTCCCCTTCCATCCTCAGAAAATAGTATCCCAAAATTACTTTGCATTCAATGGTGCTATATTATGGAAGGAAAGCTATGTGCCGAAGTTATGAGGTATTCATGAGGTCTAAATGCACAGGAAAGTTCAAACATCCCCATTGTTCTGCTTTACGGCATGTAATACCCATGCTATTTAATTACTCTGCCAACTCTGAAAAACCTATAGCCGGACTCTGGCACATAATATACAGTTTTTATATGAAACAAATAATGCTTTCCCTTACAAAAGCACTTGGAATAACTTTCAAAAAACATATGATAAAAGATGCATGAAAAATCTGTCCTCCCAAATTTACTATAAAATTTGGGATGTATCTTTTATACTAACAGGTACTACATACTGTCTATGTTGGCACAAAACAATAAGAATAGTATCTTCAGTATCTTCTGTGCTGACATATATTATGGAGATTCACTAATATTTGTTAAATATATACCATAAGTCCATATATTTCAAAAAGTTATTTGCCAGTGATAATGTAAGATTTGAATCATTCAACAGTAGAGGTCCTCAACCAGGGGCAATTTTGCCTCCCAGGAGACCTTTGGCAATGTCTAGAGACATTTTTAGTTGTCACAATGAGGGATGGCTGCGTGCTTCTGGCATCTCGTGGGTAGAAGCCAGGGATACTGTTAAACACCCTACAATGCACAGAACAGCCCCTACAACAAAGAATTTTGCTGTCAATAGTGGCAACGTTAAAAAACTCTCTTCGTACATTGGCTTGAGGTGATGGGTATTAAGCTCTTGAGATTGAACTCATAGAAGGCAGGGCAGTGTTGACTTTCCAACTGACACAGCACCCTTAGAGCTTAATAAAAATGGAACAAGCCTATAATTGTCAATGATGACCTGATAGCATAGGGAAGCTCAGAATAAACTGGGTATTGCCAGGTCTTTTGAGTATTCAGTTAATAACAACAGTTCTTCAGGGCCATCAGTGAAGCTGAAGATGTGAAAAAGCTCAAGGTAACAGGTTCTCCAATATCTCATCCAGTTTCCTAAGATCTAAAGATTCTATCTTAAGCTCTCAACTTCTTTTTTTTTTTAAGAGATTTTCTTTTCGTTTCAAGGCAGCAGCTACTACAATAACTACCGCCCTTAGTTTGAAAGAGAACCAGAGCTATTTCCTCTTCTTTTACCACAGCTCTCCCTCCTCCAAGCTACTCCCAGTGCCTTGCTCTACACCCTACCCTGTGCTCTGGCATGCAGCCCCTTCCATTCCCGCAGACTCTACCAAGCTTCTCAGGGAATTTACAGTTATTTGGCACTTGTTTAGATGCAACTTATTTGCCCTCAAGGGCCAACCCAAGTAAAAACATTTCAGTCAGCCCCATCTTTCCTGAGCTTTATACCTAAGAACACCAAAAAGCCTTACTTTCTTTTGAAACTAAGTTGCCTCTCCTAATTAGAGCCAGCTTTGCTAATCAAGACTACAATAAGGCTTTACAAGCAACACTGAAGAAGGGAGCATTTATGCAGGTCGGTAGGGGTTTTCCTAAACATTTTGATTACAATTTTAACTGCTCTAAAACATATGTAAAAGTCCTATCATTAAATTTAAACAGCCTGATGATATGCTGAACAAGACCATGAGAACAGCAAATAAATTGCTATAATCTGCTATACTGTCACTTACCCTGCTCCTGCGCAGCTGTAATTGACTAATAGGATAATAAGGTGGCAGTTTACAAATCTGAAAGCCATACTCCTTTGTTGGAAAGGCCCTTGAGGAGAAAAAAGGCTCCAACTCAGGAAGACAGAGTGGGTGTGATCAAAATCATCGTCCTGGATTCAATTTATTTAAATATCTTTTCACATGAACTCAAAAGAAGTTATCGAACACTGCTGTTGCATGGAGAGGCGGCACCAAATGCACAGTGTTTATTGGGACTTTTATTCTTCCAGACATAGGAAATATCCAGAAGAGCTTTCCCCACCCTGGGACCCAAACTGAAGGCACCATCCTAAGCAGGGGTGGGGCAAGAAAGGTCTTCTTAGAACCAGTTCACTGATGCTAGAGGCTGACCTCCTGACAGTGGCTTCTGTTTCCAGTTTAACCATCTCTTGGGCATTGGACACCCAGAGGAAGATTCCAACCGCCACAAAACTACACAGCCACTGCTGGGTGTTACCTCAGGACTTGTCAACAAGGTCTCAAATGCACCCACCCAGGAAAATGCCCAAAGTACATATCTCACGAGGATACTTCTGATATGAGGATTCTTGCCAGCAAAACAAGCTTAAATAGGGTAAGAAAACTACATCTACTACTACTATTATTACTACTACTACTGTTACCACCACCGTTTGGAGAATACTTGTCAACAGTAAGGCTGGTGAGAAAGAAGAGCACTGGGAAATGGCATCTAACTGTAGATCCTTGTGGGTCACCGTAAGGACATGGGTATTACTGTGAGATGGAAAGACATTGAGGATTTTGAGCAGAGAAGAGAGATGAGCCGACATCTTTTAAATGGATTCCTCTAGTGGCTGCTGTGTGGAGAAGAGTTTGTAGTGGGGCCAAGGTGGAAGGCAGATGCACGGAGGATGGTGAAAAGGCTATTGCCATGGTCATGTGACAGGTGACCATAGCTTGCACCAGAAGGGTAGCAGTGGAGGTGGTAAGAATTGGTTGAATTCTGGGTATACCCTAAAGCTACAATAAATGAGATGTGCTGATGAGTTGGATGTGTATAAGAGAAAGAAAGGAGTCAAGGACAACACCAAGGTTTTTGGCCTGAGCCACTAATTTTTACTGGGATGGGAAAACTACAGAAGCAGCACACTTGGGAGGGTGAAGAGGGAGAAATTAAGAACTTGGTTTTGGACATGTTATTCCAAAATATTGTCACAATCTTCTACATTTAAAATCGTGTTCACTATTCGATTTCTGGACATTCCTGACAAGGCACCTGACACATTACAGCTACATTTATCTAGAAGTACATATTTGTATGTATATATACATATATGTATGTATAGGTATAGGCATGTGTGCACTGAATGTGAGAGTGGATTTATGGATGGATGAAAGGCATACCCTTCTTTCTCTTCCCTTGAACTGGCCATTTCTTTCAAAACAAAAAATGTCTATGACATGACATCATCTTTCTTTCCAAAGTGAACTCTCTGCTACATAAATAACTAAAAGAGTCTAAGTACAATGAAATAAAGAAAAAACATTAGCATTTTCCAATCTATCAACAGATGAGGCACAGGAAAGCCATTTGGACAGAAGCAAAGGTCTCCAAGAACCACCACAGCCATGCTGTTAATACCACAGGGTGAGATAAACCCGTTCCATGCCAAGGCCATATGGGAAGCTTACAGGGAGAATGGCATGAAGAAACAAAAGGTCTTTTGGAGTCCTCTGAGGATTGCTGGGTGAAAATGGAATTTGGGCAGCGAGGCAAGAAGTATCCCGGCTGACTTCCATGGGCACAGCGACATCAATTCAAAGTATCTGTACCCGAGCAGGCTGCGAAACTCCAACCGTGCCTAACATCTGAGCTTGCCCCAACTCCTGGTGCCTGTCCCCCTTCTCCACAGCCTGCAACTAACCACGCTTTGGAGCAGTGAAGTGCTCGCCACGGTTGCTGTACTTTTGGGTCACACTGAGACGAGAGAGTGCCCAGTGAGAAGACACCCTTTTGTACTAAACTGCAGTCAGGCTCCTCTAAGACCTCTAAGCCTTCAACCTTCAGTGTCCATCCTTGTCAGACCCGCATCACCCAGTTTTAGCAAGAATCCTGCTAAGTCAGTTTAGGAAGAAGCCCCACCCTGGATATCTGTTCCAATTCCGCTTTTCCCGTCATTCCCCGGGGGATGTCTGATCACCCTGGCCTGCCTTCAGCAGGACTCTTTAGGTCTTTTAGCAAGTGTCCGCCTCACCCCTGCTGTTCCCTCTTAGTAACTGTCTACCCACTGGCCCCCAGCCCTGCTTTCTAGTTGTCGATGTTGTATTCGGAATTGGGCCCAGTTCTATGCTGAGGTCTTTTCCTCCTACTGCAATAATTCCTGGCTAAAATCCATTTTTACTGCTTTAACTACTATCTGGCTTTGGTTTTTCTTGACACCAGCAGAATAAATACCCCTTGGAATATTCCCCTCTGTGGCGCTCCTGTTAGTGTCAAGTATGAGGCTGGTAGCGAGGGAGCAAGGCAAGTGCTTGCAGCACAAGTTCTGATTCTACCTCACAATGCTCCTAAAATTAACAGAATCAGTCCAGAGAGAAAAAAACAAAGAAGAAAGCTGTATCTGTACCTATATTCCTAGTGCTGCTTGCTCTCCCTCCCTAACCCCCACCATCCCCGGCCTTTAATTCCTTTTTAAATAATCTAGGAGAAATATGTCCCTATTGGGAATGAATTTAAAGTGACTATGAATTAGTCATGCCGCATCCTTCCTACCGTGACCAGCGCCCTGTGTAAAGGCAGAGAATGGATGGAGTAGATGCCTTTTCCCGAGACGACCACCTCTGTCACTTGTAGTTAGAGAGACCTTGGCTGATCCCGACTGTGGCAAGTTAAATGCATTAAAAGAAACACACTCGAAATGATGCCGCCTCCTTTATCTCAATGTCCAGTTTAATCCTGGCACCTCATTTGGGGAGGCGAGGGGAATGCAAAGGGAAACAACAGGAAGTGATAAAAGGAGCTAAAAATAAACGTGGAAACATATAGATAGGAGAGTCAAACTGAATATAAACAGGCTGATTGGATCGAGCATCAACTGGTGAATACAATGTCTGTAAGATTTTGGGCTTGCTCTATCAAATTGTGACAACCTCTGATGGGTGAATTAATAATCCACTGTCAATGGAAATCTTAGATGACATGATTAAAATGGCTGTAAACCAAGGAAGGCTGTGAAGTTACAGTGAGTGATTTGATAACATGTGACTTGCTTGGGTTTGGCTCTGATAGGGTCTCTGTGGAGTTTACCTATGATTTGGGAAAAGCACACTACGATCCAAAAATATCAGGTGTTATCTATGGACATAAACTAGTTATGACCACCAGAATTATAAAACGGGTTCAATGTTTTGGTTAACAAATATTGTAAAACTGCTACCATTTATTGGGCACCTATACTGGCCAGGCATTAGACTAGGGCAAAAAGAATGAAGACAGTCTGACTGGCATATATAATATGGTCAATAAAATGATATCATAAAACACAGCAGGGCCAGCAGAGTCCACTCACAGCCTAAACCTTAAGTAGTTTCAAGCACTCAAAAATCAAACGGTAAACAACTTCATGCAAGACTGAAGGGAAATCATTAAGACCCGTCCAGGTCTGAGTGTTATATAAAAATGTGAGTGTTGTTAATTACCTTCCCATAATAACGCAAATTACAGAAAAAAATGAGAATGTTTACCTACCAAACTAACAGGGACTGGCATTTCAAAGTCGACCAGCATAACCTAGGCAACAAGAAACGTTCTGATTCGCCCATGTCTGGCTGTTTTGCTTTTCTTCCTTTCCTGCTGACCCACTTCAAAGGTTTCATGCTAGAAACACTAATCATGTCCTCCTTTGCTGGAATAAGTCACACTTCTTTTGCTTCCTGCTTGGTGCCTCTATTCGCATCCAAAGTAATGCTCATTGCCTTCACACTCAAACTTTTAGCAGCCCACAGGCCGATCCCAACACATTCATGTATTCTTCCACACTGGCTTACCTGTTTGAAAGATCACATGGGTTTCTAAAAGGCATATAAATGGGAACTCGAGGAAACCAGTAATAATGTAAAATGTAAAGAAGTTTGTGCATTTATAGTTTATCTGGAACATCACAAGAATTGATAACATTTGGTGGATTTTATTTCTACTTACACAGAAAATACATATTCCAAGGGTTTAAACTTGGAAAATCATGCTCATGTGCATGCACACACACACACAAATCAAGAAGAGTTTCTACTTAAAGACAACTTGCACCATAAAAACCCAGATCTTTATAATGCAGATAACCATCTCTTGTGTTTTATTACAAAGGCTTCCTGTTAGTATATTAACTTCTGCCCATACATACAACTCTCTCTTTCAAACATTGGTGCTAAAATTCGGATTCAGAGAAGGAGTTAAAAATCAGCCAGAAAAGAAAACCAAAAACAACGGGGATATGAAAGAATGTATATGGTGCAAATGGAGGAAGCCAGCTGGCTAGCTGGCCTTTTAAAAGGTATCAGGGAATTAGGCCCAAGGCCATTAATCCTACAGTTTTCACTCCTCTGCCAACTCTCAGAGCTTACATTACTGAGCCATCATCCAGATTAAACATGGGTTTCCATAAGGGTTTCTGCTTCCCCAGAAACCCTCCTCTCTACCCTTCCCTCCTGCTGCCCCTTCACACAGCAGCAAAGTGGAATCCAAAAGAAAAATATTAAAATCAAACGAGGCTTTAAGGATTTGGGGAGGTGGATGGAGAGCAAGTTCCTTCTTATCTAGGCTTGAGCACAATATGCTTTCTTCACAGTCTTCTTAATTACACTGCAAGAAAGATCAAGCGACAACAGAAGAGCTGCCTTCTAAATTCAGTGCCCTTCCAGGAAGGGTTCACTTTCGCAGCTTCTATCTCTAAGGGAGCTCAGTTTCTTCCCTCCCAGCCTCCCAGCTCCTGCCCCCACATTCACTTCACCCTTGCTCAGCATCCTCCCTGCTCTAAGAGTGCCCCCACTTGCCAGCCATTCTGTCCACAGAATTTCCCTGCTAGGCAAATACATTATATTTTTCAACTGGAAAGAATGCATCGCTAAGGCTGTGTTTCTACAATGCTAAAGCAGCAGACAGTTAAGAACTGAATAATTCAACCAGAACTAGTTATTCTGTCCATATTGCATGTGGCTTTTACCCCTGAAAAAGTAGAGCTTGTTGAAATGAAAAAATTAAACTGTATCCAGCAGGGCACACACATTGTCCTTCCCAGTAGATTCAAACATGGCTGGTTGTCACCTACAGAGGGTGTGGCAGTCTTGCTGCTAAGGGACAGACTGAGGGCTGACTGCCTTCCCCAACGAATGGAAGGGCCAAGGAGAACTCGTCTTCACTGCAGGTCTACTCAGTCTAGGCACCATTCCTATTTTATTGCAATTAACACTTACAGCAATCTGAAAGGTTGTATTGGCTAAGAACCTAAGCTCCAGAGCTAAAGCAGGCCTTGGTTTCAATCCCAGATCCACCACTGTCCAAGAGTGTCATCGTGGCCCATCACTTGTCATTTTTAAGCCTCAAGTTTGCTCCCTTTTGAGTGCAAGAACCAACCTCATGGGGCTGTTGTGAAGAACATTATTGAACATAAGACTTGGCACAAAGGCAGTGCTTTCTAAGTGGTTATCACTCTTCTTGCTGTTATATTCATTTTATAGATGAAAGGTAAAGAGCCAGGAGGTAAAGCTGGGAATGGCTCCTTAATTTTTTTTGACTCCAAAGTTTGTGCTTTTTCCATAACACACAATTGTCTCCCCATGAACCCACAGTATGTGAAGAGAGCCCAAGATCGGAGGGGTCTGGGCTCTTTTAATGACCAAAGCTTCAAATTAGCCACGTAAGTTCTGGGGGCTTCCCTGATCCCATACTGGGCTCACCACTCTTATTCCCTTCCTCTTAGAAGTAATGTGTGGTGAGCCATTTCTTTGGAGAAAGGACCTCCCTGTGGGACCCCAGGCACACTGTTCCAGACAAGGCCACCCTGGGGGTATTCTGGACATTCACCTTTTTTTCTAGTTTCAATCTTACAAATTTGGTAGATAGAAGGGGCTAGGGACTTTGAAGCCATGGAAATGTTGGATTGGATAGAGTAACTCAGAAATGCAGTCTGTTTAACAGAATCGTGGTATCCTCACATTGTTAAGGCTCTTTTTGATTCAGCTATTGTCCAATCATGCCTCAATGACAAGTTGAATTCTAACTTCCTTCCCTACTGCCACCTTTCTAGGTTTTGTAAAATGTGTGAACGGCTATGGGCCCCATGAAACTTTGTAAGTTAGGACATCAAACATCCTGAGGAGCACACTACTGGCCTTTCCAGGCAGAGCTGGATATCAGGAAAAAACCAAAAACCCAAGCAAATGCAAGCACAGATTCCAATTCTGTTTGTTATCTTGCAGCAACTTATTTACGGTAGATGGTTTCCACATTACCTACTATAAACCCAGTCTGCAGAAAAAATAAAAATAAAAATGAATGAACATGGCTCTCCCAAGCTAGAAAAATGATACCAATCAGGTCAGTAAATAGTCAGGAAACTATAGTTTTGCCAATTCCTGATTTGTTTTGATTCAAAAAACTGGCCCCCAAATGTTTCCTTTGTCTACCCTCCAAATCTGAGGCTGGAGAGAAATGAAGTGATTGATCATATAGCTTTCACTATTATCCAAAAGAAAAAAAAACACCAAGCAATTTGAATAAAAGGCCATTTACTCTCTTATTCTTTGAATACATTTACTCCATACTGATAAGCACACATTTACACTGGAGAGATGGTCTTCAGAATAAGCACTTACTAGGATTAAATTTACATTCTCTGTCTAAACACACACACACATTTTAAACTGGCAGTGGCACATGTATTCACATTTGCAAACACTAGAAAGGCAAGTTTTTAAAAGAATAGTTTTACAACTCTAGAAGCTGATAGAAATATAATTTTCTAATACTATCTTTCAGAGAAAAACATAATAGAAAAGTGGCCTATTTTAATGACAAAGCATTCATAACATATCTTCCTATATTTAAGAACCAGCTTAGTCTCAGCCCATCACCAGGAAGAGGAGAAATCTGTGTGTATAAATAATTAGGCAATCTCAAAATGAGTCTGCAGATGCTCTGAGATGAGCACACTGACAAAGTCACAATGACAGCTTGCTAACATGTTCACAGGACATCAGCTTCTCTTAAAAGTTGCTTTGGAAAGGATCATCTGGGTTCCAACTGGGTTAAAACATAAGCATCCTGTGGCAGCTTGTGTTCAACGGCTACATAAATCTATTAATCCAATCTAGAGGGGTGGGGGAAACCGAAGATTATGTCTCAAAGGTACTCTGGGCCTATGTTTGAAAGGATCAGCATGATAAATGCAACCAACATAAAATCAAAGCTTATCAGCTGTCGGCGGGGGGCGGGGGAGAGGAGCGGGGCTGGGAAGTTAGATGATGCCAACTTTTGGGGCTGGGAAGTCAGGAAAGTCTATATCTGAGAAAATTTGCTCTCTATATGTGGCATCTTGAGCACAGAACACCGTATGAATATCTTACCATGTGCTCTATGTGTGTTCATAAGAGTGGATCTAAATTCAAACTGTAGTTACATGAGCAAGAGAGCCCCTCAATAAACTGGTGGGGATTAGTTCAACCACAGCAAAATGGATCGAGCTCCCACTACATGCCAGGTGTTGGACTACGACATGGATGCACCAAGGTGACTACAAGAAGGTCCTTGCCTTCAAGGGGTATGCCTTGTGGAACAGCTCATTTCCACGTAATATGGTAGGTGTTTACAGAGCAGTGTTCTGTGGCAGCAAGAGGAGGAGGAAAGTCCTGCCGGGAAGTCGAGGAAGATGGCCAGAGATGACACTTAAGCTGAGTGACAGTTTTGAAGCAGCCAGCCAAGCAGAGCAATGGCATTTGCTAAGGCAACATTGGCATGTTTCTCCCCAAAGGCATGTGATTTTATATATACTGTATGCTTTTCACATATAAAAATCATATGAAGAATCTCCTCACATTGTATTTAAAAGCAAGTTCAAAACAGTTTTATTGTATTATTATTGTCTGGCAGAGAATATCTGGGCATGTGTGCTTATTGAGTTCATTCCAATTCAAGACTAAGAATGGTTGGATACAGGCCAGAGAATCATGCCTGTTGGTTGTCATGAAATAAATTCATTGTTGGAGGCTATTGATCACTCCAAGTCAAAGTCTGGGGTGGGACTCCATTCTACCCTACAATCACTCCCCTCACTGACAAATGTCTTAAACTACCACATATTGCAGAGTCGAAACTGCCAAGGTGAGTGAACTTAAGTCTTCTGGCTTGGAGCAGAGGTCTAAGGTCAGCTGGAGACCTAACTTCCCTAGCACAATCTGCTGTTTCTAAGCCCCCTGGTCTCACCACCCGGTGTGCCACACTTTCAGCACTAGTAAATTTTGTGGCTCCTGGAACTAGGGGTAAAGAAAGGCAGAAGAAAATAGAAAATTAATATAAGCAAACTAGCAGCTACCATTTATTGGTACTTATTATGTGCTAACTATTCACACTCTTTTTCCCAAGTAATCTTTGCACATCTAGGGCTCAAGTACAGGTCTGCCTGACCCAAAAGCCTCCTATGTTAATAACATTCTCTGATTCCTACTAAGGTAAACACTTGGGTAAACTCTGCGCAAAGACTCAGTCTTATATGAAGCAGAGAGGACCCAGAAAGATGTCCCAGTGAAGCCAGAATTCTGGTCTGCAAGAAATGAGATCCAAAGTGTTAAATCTAGCATTTTCCAGAAAACTACTTAACAAGATCACAGCACTGACTTCTAGAATATAGTCATGTGTCACTTAAAGAGGGGGATACATTCTGAGAAATGTGTCATTAAGTGATTTCTTCACTGTGTGAACATCATAGAGTGTACTTACACAAACCTAGATTGTACATCCTACTATACACCTAGGCTATATGGTACAGCCTATTGCTCCTAGGCTATAAACCAGTACAGCATGTTGTATAGTGAACACTGTAGGCAATTGTAACACAATAGTTAAGTATTTGTGTATCTAAATATAGTAAAGGTACAGTAAAAATATGGTGTAAAAGATAAAAACGTGGTACACCTCTGTAGGGCACTCAATGAGTGGAGCTTGCAGGACTGGAAGTTGCTCTGGGTGAGTCTGTGAGTGAGTAGTGAGTGAATGTGAAGGCCTAGGACATTACTGAGCACTACTGTAGATTTTCCAAACACTGTACACGTAGGCTACACTAAATTTATAAAAAAAAATTCTTTCTGCAATAATAAATTAACCTTAGCTTACTATAACATTTTTATCTTATAAACTTACTAATTTTTCAAAACTTTTTGGCTCTTTTGTAGTAACACTTAGCTTAAAACACACACGTTGTACAGCTGTACAAAGATATTTCCTTTCTATCCTTATTCTATAAGCTTTTTTCTATTTCAAAAAAAAAATTTTTTTTTGCTTTTTAAACTTTTTTCTTAAAAACTAAAACACAAACACACACAGTAGCCTAGCCCTACACAGTGTCAGGATCATCGATATTACTGTCTTGCACGTCCACATCTTGCCCCAATGGAAGGTCTTCAGAGGCAGTAACACACATGGAGCTGTCACCTCCTATGAAAGCAATGCCTTCTTCTGGATTACCTCCTGAAAAACCTCTCTGAGGCTGTTTTGCAGTTAACTCTTTTTTTATAAGTAGAATGAGGACACTCTAAAATAACAATAAAAAGTATAGTATAGTAAATACATAAACCAGTAACATAGTTATTATCACTATCAAGTATTATGTACTATACATAATTGCATGTGCTATAATTTTATGAAACTGGTAGCCAGCACAGTAGGTTTGTTTATACCAGCATCACCACAAACACATGAGTAATGTGTCATGCTACGACATTCTGACAGCTGAGATGTCACTAGGTGATAGGAATTTTTCAGCTCCACTATAATCTTACGGGACCATACTGCCCTATATGCGGTCATGTTGACCAACTCATGCGTGCATGACTGTACTTGGCCATGCATGGTTATGATAATTAGCTCACCAGGACTTTTATGGCTTCCTAGGCAAACAAAGTAAATGACAAAACATATTAGGAAAACAATACAATGACCTGCTACAGCCTCCAGTAACACTGTGCAAAGAGGACAGAGGAAGCAAGGGTGAAACTGTACATTAGGCAGCTCCTTCCACTCATGTTTTTCCTTTCTCCTCTATCACTGCCAAAGAGCAGCTAAGGTTCTTGATCTAGCACATATATCTTTAAATAAAATCCTTGTCATTGTCAAACAGGGGAGAGAGATGTTGCAAATACACTCAACACTCTGGATATAAGGAATTTCTTTCTTTAGCCCCTTAGGTGTTCCTTGATTTTCCCATCAAATCTCTAACCTTACAGAGAGAAGTTTTTTCTTCCACGAAGAGACATGATTCTGGGATCTGCGTGCATTACTACCAAGCTATACATTGTCATAAATCATTCATTCATTCCATCTGTATTTATTAAGCTTTTAATGTGCACACGACATTGTTTTTGTCTACATCTGTGCCCAGCACAAAGGAAGCATGAGATCATGTATCTGTCCTTCTGGTACTCACCTATTTGAGGTGCTCAAACTGAGGAGAAAAAAAAAAAAACAAGAAGTTGCCAAGGCAAAAGCCCCAATACCCCTGAGGATATAAAGGAAAGGAACAGAAAAAGGGGAGAGGTGTTACTTGACACTAACGCCAATTTAGCTCCATGGATTGCCCAGACATTTGCAGAACACACCCTCTTGGTGACCAAAACTCCCTGAAGAATGATAGGAGGAAAGAAAATACTCTAATTTTCCTCTTAAAAAACTCTGTTTATTATTAGTATATTAGAGCATTTTATAAATTTCCCGAAGTGTCAGATCACCCCTGAGTTAGAACCAACACTTACACAAACATTTAAAGATTTATCATGGAGTCAACTAAACATGAATCAATATGGCATTACTGAAAGGAGTCAGAGGGTGTTAAAAATTATTTTCAATCTCCAATGACCTAAACTTAAACCCCGATTTCCTCCTTTTTGTTCAGACTCTTACTTGCCTGGAGGAATTAGTCTTACAACAACTTGACATAGACAGTCTTTATCAAAATATCAAATTAAATGGCGCCTCTAATCAGGAATCTTAGGACAGGCTCAATACCAACATGTTAGTATTTCTGGGCTCACAAAGGCATGGGAGAGAACTAAAAATAATGAAGTAGGCCCTCTGCCAAAAAATTCAAACTATAAAAGTTGTTTTAATGACAGAAGTTGGAAACAGTCAAATTCTTAGATGCACTTCTCTTGAACTTCATTCGTATTAATTCTCAAAGGGTATGAAAATATTTCTTAGGGACATGGGTTACTCAAGGGACAGTAACTGACCTCAAGTTCTTAAAATTTGTTTGTTAATTAACTAGAACACAAAAAAATCTGACGTATCCCTCAGTGTCTCTTCAGGAACTTCTGGTTATGCTGAGAGAACCAGTTGCAACAGCTTCAAGCTGACAGTGATGCTCAACGGGGCTGCAAAGACCAGCTCTTAAGGAGAGACGGAAATGTGAGAACAGCTTCTCAAATGTGAAACTTTGTCCTATTTTCAGGACAGCGATTGCCTAGAATCAGAGCTCTTATTCTAAAAAAGACAGGGAAGGAAAAATGTACTTCCTATAACAAACCTGGTGAGCCTATCCCCTTCTCGGTTAATTTAGTTTTATTCTTAAGCATGCACACTTACGTTAGCAAAGAATGAAGGTAAAAGCAGGCAGCCATGGTGTATTTTAAGGAAAAATGGATAAGTGTAAGGAAATCTAACATTTACTAGTTGTATATAACCTTGAATAAGTTACTTTAACCCATAAACACACCCATTTCTTTGTATGTAAAATGGTTATATTTGTGAAGATTGAAATGGGTATATTCTTTAAAATATCACAGGAGCTGGTACATTCTAGGTATATGATAAACATTAGAATGTGACTTGAAGTAGAATTAAATCAGCACTCATGATTCCTACCACTCTGACATTTACTCTCTACAAGTGGTTTCATGGAAGTGATTTCATGGAAGTCCTTGGGACGAAATTCTGTGATCAAGAAGTCTAAAGGAACGCTTCAGTCTGGAGAAAATGGGGGGAGAGGAGGCAGAGGAAAGGGAAATAGGGGAGAAAGAGGAAAAAAAGAAATGTGCAGGAAAAAAGTTACCCTGTGGTTAGTTTTCACTCACTTTAATTGAAGTAAGACTTCCTCTAGGGAGTGGTTACAAAGGGTGTGTTCACTTTGTGAAAACTGGTCAAGCTGGACACTTATGATTTGTGGACTTTTTTTATATGCATATTGTGCTTCCATAAAAAAGCTTCCTGTAAATGTATCTGTCAAAAAAGAACTGAAAGAACATTCCATTTCTAGCTCTAGGGAAAGAAGAAATTAAATAAGAAAGACCCATAAATATACCACTTGGTCAAAGTGTACTTATGGGAACTCTGGTGAAAAGAAGGCAGAATTACAAGTGGGAGAGACCTAGATTCAAATCCAGCTCTGCTGGCTGCCCTTGGGCAAGTTAACATTTCTGAGCCTTGGTTTTTCTCTTCTGCATAATGGAGTTAACAGAGTTCCTTCAAGAGGCATTTAGGCATTGATATTATTTCCCTTCCTTGTTCCTACTCTGCTCTGAAAAATCCTCAAGGTCAGAGTCCATACCAAGTCTGGTCATTTTGATATGGTGCCTGGCACACGGTGACCAGTGTAATAAATTTTTGCTGAATGAAAGGTGATTGAAAATCAGTTTCCTACCTTCTAGGGACCTATAATCTAGAACAGAATGGCAAGAAGATGATCATGAAAAAGATTCATCACTTGCAAGACCCTCTGCTCACTGGTGCTCTCCATTTTTCCCCAACCACAATCTCTCTCAACAGGCTGTGGTCCACACATTCCTTTGAAAACGCTACTCTTCCTGCTAGGTGCCTTTGTTTATATAAAACCAACTTTCTTTGCCATTCTTTAGTATCCCTGATTTCCCCAACTCTTGGCCTGGTATTTTCTCCCTCCTAATTCTTACAGATGTTGTTGTTTTACCATCCCTCACCACTTAAGGTCTTACCTAATACTTGCATTTAACTTCGAATATTTGTTACTTTCACAGCATCTCACACACAGTCAGTGCTTGATAAATATTTAATTTTGATTGATTTAATTCTTGGACTTGATTTACTTCTTGGAGCACTGGTTCAGAACTCATCTAAATACTAGTTTATGCTGAGTCTCTACTCAACTAGTTTCAGGTAAGAGGAGTATATAAACCAGAAAT
The DNA here is from genome assembly GCA_023783475.1 of Daubentonia madagascariensis. NCBI lineage: Eukaryota > Metazoa > Chordata > Mammalia > Primates > Daubentoniidae > Daubentonia > Daubentonia madagascariensis. Next base: position 10,726,345 of record JAKFHU010002250.1, on the reverse strand, counting down.
AGCAATAATAATAATAATAATAAAATAATAAATAAAAGATAAGACTGATGCCCAGGACAGACATAACTAACAGATTTCTTCCCCACTGAGTTCAGGAACTCTTGGAATTCTTCTAACACAGCAGTCCAAGACGGCTCTACCAGTCAATCTGAGTTGCCATCAGTTGAAGTCTATTAGTCATTCCCAGGAATAAATATTCCCATACAATGGCTCTCCAAGACTTTATAACCTCAGGGCATGTATCCAAAATCTGCCTTAACACTTGCAGTGTTTCCTATGTAATATTTTAGAGCACAGAATATTCATACTTTGTATACAACTTTATACACAACTGATATACCTCAAAACCAAAAAATGATGTCCTTCACGGGCCCCTGAAAAATTAATGAATGAAAAATGTCTTACAGGGAAAGCACCTGTCTCCTTGGGAAAGAATAGCATGCGGTTCATACCTATTTTAAGGAGCATGATGGTGGCACGAGCAGGTGTCAGATCTTAAGAGAGCAGAAGACAGAGGCCTTGTCACACACGTCTTACTCCACTCCACAAACCCCATCCTATATTATCTGATTTGGAACTGCAATTATTCAACATTTGGAGAATCACTATTCCAAGTGCAGAGCGCAAACATGAAAAGAGCAGAGAGCAAGCAGGAAGAGGGACAGCTTACTGTAGCACATCTCCCTCACCCTGCAGTATTAAGATGGCCCAGTCCACGCCTGACCCTGTACAGATCATCCACAAACAGCCCTGAATTCTCTGTAAAGGATTCAGCACTCCTCAAGGAATTCCTTCTTTCTCCTCCAAGTCCCCCAAACAATTCTCAGATCAAACAATGAGGCTGCCTCTGCAAAGTCTACCAATATCTGGATTCTTCTCCAAACACAAACAGGTGACAATGAATTGTCAGCATTTTAATAACTAATGCAATCAGCCCATCGAAGAGTTTAGCAATTTTCCGTATCAATTTACTTCTCTCCACCTTCACCCCTATTTTTCTGAGCTTTCAAACACTGCAAAATGTTTGCTTTAAGTACACAGCATCAGAGTGTGTAAAAATGGTTGGAGAGAACAATCCACAAAGCCTCCGTCTGCCTGTTTCATGATGATTTCCTTTTTAATAGTAAGTGTGTTTCCTGCCCAGCCTCTGACTTTTGTTGTTAGTGGGAACACCATTACCTTAAAATAACATTCTAAGCTCACTTGCTTACTGCTGAGTACACTAGCACTTTCAGTAGTGACATTTAAAAATGAAAAGCTCTATTAATTATTAATAATGGAAAATGAGATACTCTGAATTAGGAATATGCTCTCACTTTGCTGTTTTTAGTAGACACCAGTTCTGCCGTGTTATATATGAATTCATGAAATATGCTCTGAGGTTTACTGTCATACCACACTTTAACTTAGTGAAAACCTATTCTAGGTCTTCCTGATTAAATTCACATTTTTAAAACAAATTAACTGGTAAGTATTCATTCACTATTAGGAAGCTCTCACTTTTTAAAGCAACCTATAAAATCTGGTAATCAGCCTGTTAGTAAGTTCAGGAATTTATAAGCCTATAAAATACACCTGCCACATGTGGGTTTTTTACACTTGAATAGTAAGATAGCATTGGCTCTACAACATTTTGGAAAAAGCCAAATATATACTTCTTCATCATTTGTAACATCAAAGGGCAATCTATTAACATGGATAACCTTTCTCTTTCTCAAGTAGGATCTAAAGTTTAAAGAAACAGATTCCTAGCTCATTTTAGCCAAACATTAAAGTTTCACTAATTTAGGCAACATTTATTTGGTATCCCAAAATAAGCCTAAATACTGTGTACCAGAAAGAAACTCTTTAAGCAAAGAAATGCTGTAATATAGAATTAAGGGAAATGATACTTGTTCCCTTAAGAGAACTGTTTTCCAAAACTGGATTTACAAAGAATAAATGAAACTTAAAACTGCTCTGTATCTCTTACAAATCAGTCTCTTAAAATTTCATTTTACAATAGCGTCAGACAATGATAAAAAGTTAGAACTAGTTGGGTAAAGGATATTGTAGCCTAAAGAGAGAGTTCCTGGCCCCAATTTACAAATAGCTAAGTGGGAGACAGAAAGAAGGGCAGACAATTCCCAGGATTCCGGATCCATATCTGGCCCTCCTTTACAGAGGACTCTTGCTCAGCCTAAGTTTGGTTGTATTGTAAACTTAAAATAAATATAAAACAAAATGAGAACAAAAACCAAACAAGTCTTTTTAGAATTCATTCCTCATTTATACAGTTCGCTAAATCAAACTAGTCTAACTCTTGCCAGTCCACAGACATTTTTGTGGATCAAATACATTTATGTTTATAATTTTTTAAGACCTTGGTTTACCTTTTATTGCCTACTACCTGATCTCTTTGAACTCCCCGGTGTTCTCATCTGTAAAATGGCCTAATACAATGATAAAGGTAACATGCTAGAAGTGACTTTTTTCCTTTGTAAATGAAAAAAATAGTTTTGTATTCCAATTACAACTGAAATGTCCTGGTTTGGCATTTCTCAATGTCTTACTCCTAGTTTAGAATAGGTCTCAACTACCCATGGTTTGTTCTTTTCTAGTCATGACAGCAGGTTTATCTATAGCAACCTCAGTAAATCATGCCAAATCAGTTGGCTAAGTAAACTTAATAAAAAAATATATTAAACAATGAAAGCCTGCCCACCTCTCAAATATAACAGGTTGTCATCCAGGTCTAGCAATACAAAGTGTCACCTGGGATGGAGCACAAGTTTCCTGCCTTGGTGCTTCCCTCGGGTGGACCCTTAGAAGCCCTTCAGCACTTCTGTTCTTTTGCTTCTGATTTGCTGGTAAAGACCCTTTCACAACCCCTCAGTTGCCACTCCTATGACAATGGACTAATAATGGACCTGTCAAAAGTAATAGAAATGTGTTTAAACCATGGCATTCTATTATCCTTTAAAGAATCTGATTCAACTCCCAATGTTTGGGAAAGAGGTGTCCTACTGTAACACCTTTAAGAGAAGGGAAGTGGGGGAGAATTTCTCAGTGAAGAGGACACACCAAATGCCTAGTGGCAGAGCTGAAATTAATTTAAATGCCTTTGAAATGTTCATCTTTGTTGCTATCTGTCCCTTATGCTATGCAAGTTAAACAGAAAAAAAAAAAGAGGGGGAGGGCAGCTTTAACAAAAGCACCATTATGGTGCCAAGCACCATAGACACCTCCGATAAATTCTTGTTGAGTGGGTGACACAGGAAAGATCTCTTTTCAAAGGCTCCAGAAGAAAAGTAAAGGAAGCCTTCCTCTTCCTATAACCATCTCTCTCAGAAAATGTACTCACTGGGTCTGTAGGTATTTATTGAGCTACTTCTCTGGTGTCAGACACAGTCCTGGGCCCTGGGGCTACAATTGTGAGGAAGATGAGGTCCCTACTGTCACGGAGCTCGCATTCTATTGGGGCAGTGAGACAATAAACAAGCAAGAGGTAACCCAGAAAACAAATCAGGGTGCAGCAACTGAAAGTGATGCAGGGATACCCCACGTCAGATAGGATGGTCAGCGAAGGCCTCCCTGAAGAGATTGTCCTTGAACATTGTAGTTGGCCAAAATGGCCTGAGGAAAGGAAGTAGCCCTGTGAAGATGATTAGACAGAGAGTAATGCAGGTAGAGAGAAGGCCAGAGCAAAGGCCCCAGGGTGGGAGGTGGTCATGAGCCTGGACTGTGTGAGGAGAAAAGGCAGCATGGCTAGCGAATAACAGAGAAGTAGAAAATGATGGAGCTAAGGTGGGGGGCGCAGACTGACGCTGGGTCTCTGAGGGCCTTGTACACCGGAGTAAGGTGAGGTGAATGGATTCAACGTTAAGGGTGATGGGGAAATTTTGGAGGTCTTAATGAAGGTTTTTAACCAAACTAACTAAACCCTAAAACTTACTGCAGATAGAAATTCCAGCCACTTGATACGGCATGCATTAAAAATGTCTTAAAATGGGTTGCTAAGTGAAAAAAATGTAACTACAGTATGATAATGATGACTATAAAACAAAGACAAGGATCAAATGGAGTACCAAAATTAATAATTAGTGTCCACGTCATAAGATAAGGAAAGACTGAAGACTGTCACAAGTTGGAGGATACTTAAGGACATGAAGATGAAATTCAGCGTGGGATCCTGGATTGGATCCTGGGACAGAAAGAAGAGTAGTGAAAAATCTGGTGGAATCCAAATAAAGTCTGTAGCTTAATTAATAAATTATACCAATGCTAATTTCTTAGTTTGAATAATTATGCTATGGTTATATAATATGTCAACTTTAGGGGAAGCTGAGCGGAGGGTGTAAAGGAACTTTTTATGCTATTTTTGTAACTTTTCTGTAAGTACAAAATTATTTCAAAATAAAAACCTAAAAAAAATGAAAGGCTGATTTGCAGCCATATAATAGCTGGTGATTTATCACTTAAAAACTTATTTTTATTTCTTATGTTTTTGACCTTATGCTATCGACAATTTGAAAACAAAAGAATTCACAGTTGGATGCTGTATGCATTTGGCATCATTCATTCATTGTCACCACTCATTGCTACCATTTCTCAGATTATTTCCCTGGAAATCCTGCTGGAGGAAAGTCTGTGAATTTACTCATTTACAAGATGTCCAGGCTGGAGCCTAATATACTTTCCCCATTATGAGCATAATCTTCGTTCCACTTCCTCTAATAAGGGTGTCTCCGCAGTGGATTAAATGCCTCATCCGGATGCACAATAGAACAGTCATCATTTTCACAGGCCCTAGTTAGATCACACAAGTAAAAGCATGGGAGGTCAAGGTGGGCTGCTGATGCAGAAAGTGGACCCCAGAAGAAAGGGAAATCAGAACAAGAGCATTTTCCACTAGTTGGCCACTTTCCAGATACTGTGACACACTTGTCTACGGGCAGGGCACTCCTTCCTCTCCAGAACGCCAGGAAGATGGTCCCCCTGGTGTGGGATCTGACCACAGCTTACAGACACAACAAAAGCTCCCCCTGAGAATGTGAGACTGCTGTAAACACATCTAGTTCTGCTTTCTTTTTGCTACTTGGAACTACAGCATGGAAACAGATGCACCGAATTATTGTGACAGCAAGAGAGAAAATCAGGAAATACAAGGAGGGAGAAAGAAGACTCGACTGGAAAAAGGGAAAGGAAATTAAATGAACTGAGAACCCATTATATGTGAGCCTGTCTCTGCTTCATATGTTATCCAGTTTAACCACCAAGTGTCACTGTCCTCATTTTACATATGAGGTGATCGAGGCTTAGTGAAGCCAGCAATGTAACCAAATGTCTTGGCTCTACCTTGAGAACACTTTCCACAAGATCATGGCAGGATCCACAAGATCCTGCACCAGTGAAACAAGATGGTCAACTAGTGCTCTCTGTGTGTGTCTGAGAAAGAGCTTTGCCGTTAGGTTCCACTGGACATGCAAGGAAACCACAAACAGGCCTATGCGACCTAATCTTTGAGACGTCAGACTACAGGGATGGATGATACCAAAAGGATTAAGATGAAGGGCTTGGACTCCAAAGTCAAAGTGCCCAAGGCTGATTTCTCACTCCGAGACTCACCGGCTGAGTGACCTCTGGCAACCACATGTGCTCTCCAAACATCAGCGTCCTTACCTCTAAATGGACATTAGAATAGCACTTTCCTCAGGTGCCAGTGGGCGCTTAGCCCAGTGCCTGGCACACAATAAATTCTTTAGAATTATTAAGTAAGTTCTTTCATGATTACATTTCCCAGTTGTGTAATTAAACCAATGACAAGAATCATAAATAGCGATGAGCCCCAAATAAGCCTTGGCACAGGCAGAGGTCGCCTGTCTCCTAGCATGGAGGACAGCAGACAAGCATGATCCGCTAATCATCAGAAGAAAGCAGAGACTCTAATAAGTGATTACTACAACCACAATAACCAGAGAGACGACACTCCCTCGGTCTGAATGGCCTGTTCAGATTCCCTATCCAATGAGTAATTGAGTCTAAATGCCACAAATGAAGCACTTAAAAGGGACAAAAGTCTGCAACCAACCATCACAGCTCACTCAAGCTCAGAGAGCTGCCTCGTTCAGCAAGAAAAAGCAAATCCAGAGCCAAGGGCAAATGGGGAAGCTTCTCTGGGCTTTGGGCAGAAGGCAAATAGTGAATCCAAATTTCAAATTTCTCAAATGCCTATTCTGGGAGCTTGTGAAAAGTATTCTCTTCAACAACTCCTGAACTCAGTAAAAAGTGCCAAAATCCAGGAAACCCAGAAACCTCCTCACCTTTCACTTTGAACCAGCTGCAAATATTGTTCTAATACCACATTATCACACCTTATTCTAGTACTCAGCCTGATGCATTCTGCAGAGCAAGTGCTTAGTATATAGTTGTTGATTTTACTCATAGTATTATTAATGCTTTACTTTGTAAAAACACTGACAGTCTGCAATACCCACCTTTTTTCTCACAGGGAGCTACAAGTGTTTATTTTTAGGATACCCCTGTAAAAATGCAGAATAAGAGGGGGGGAAAAAAGAACAATGAGAAGGAGGAAGAAGAAGAGGAGGAAGAGTAGAAGAGAAGATGAGGGAGCTGATTTTTAAACACACCAAGAAGAAAAAAGACTATTGAAGACAGCGGGTTAGAAAGTGAGGCACAACACGTTCTGTGACCAATGGCACCACATTGCAAGGAAGAGACAAAGACAAAAACCTGGCACCACTTCTCTGCAAATGGCTCTGCCCTATAGCACCACAGAACACCACTTAGAAAACCTAAGGGGACTAGATGTTGCCACCATTAGTGATTACCAACAATATTCAAGCCCTTTAAAACTTTATGTTTTAGGACCTAGGGGATGGGCAGGAGAACTTTCACTTTTTATTTTATTCCTTTCCTTACTCTTTTATTTATTTACTATAATGCCCAGGTGCTAATTTTGTATTTTAAAAAATTATCCCCCTTCAGAGCTAGAAAAGATCTTGAAAATAATTAATTTCTGTGGTCTTGTTTATTGGAGAGAAAACTTGATCTTACAAGAGATCAAGTTGTGGCTAAGATGCAGGCCTCCTAATTTGGCGGCCAGTGTTCTTTCAGCTTCCTGTGCCACACCAACACTCTCACAATACGGGGGTGCAGAGGCCAAGGGGGAGCAACAAAGTTTTTATTCTGGCTTGACTGGATGGATCGTGATCCTCTAATAGTGAATCATTTATGATTTTACAACATGACCACCAGAAAGCACATAATGCCCCAAAGCCAAGACCAATCTGAAGCAAAATGCCTTCCTAGAACTTATGAAAATATCTAGAAACCAATATCTCCATTTGTCATAATATTGGGCAGGCTCTCATGTGAAAACTATGAGATACATTCCAGACAATTATAGCTACAGCATAAGAACTAGAATAAATGTAGGTGTACAGAGCTGGTAATGGGACAACTGAGCATTTGTTAAAAGGTGTCAGACAGTTCAAGGGAACCCTGGTCTACACAAGGGTCTTGGTCCCCCCTGCTTGCCTGTCCCCTCACTAGGAGTTAACAACAAGCCACAGAGAATGCTTCAGTAACTACAGCTTGTCTCGCCACCAGCCCTGGGCCCCAGTGCACAATGGTAGTTCAGGTTGTCTCCCTCTCTCTTTCACACACTTCAACCATTCCAGGGACACTACGGGAAAAAAATCTCCCCTTTTTAAACCACATGGAGGATCATCTTGGCTATTGCCATTAGTTAAGTATAAAGTATAAAATTAGTTAAGTATAAAAGCTAAGTATAAAAAAGAGAGTGGAAACGACTCTCCTCACCCAACACAGCCCCTTTTCCAGAGAATGCCAAAGGCATCCTAACCTAGTATGGTTCTAAGCCAGTTTCCAGACCCATGAGATTCATGCCATAAATGCCATCCTCAGCAAAGAGGGAACCTAAGGGCCCCCTATCCTCAACTTCGTACTCTAGGAGGGAATTAGGCGGTGGTAAAGATAATTCCTTGGATTTATTTCATCACTGATTCTACAGTAAGTAAGATGGGTAGAGTACATCACAGTTCACAGAATAATTCCACAAACATTATCTCATTTGCTTTTTAAAACAACATTGGAAGGATGGACAATTCACTCCATTTTTTTTCCAGTGAGGAATTTAAGGCTCAGGGGTTAAGTAAAACTGATGATAGGAGAGATTAGGCAATTTGCATAACTTAGGACGTGAACCTTGGTCTGCAGGTTTTAATTCTAATGTTCTTCTATATCAAAGCTATGTCAACATCAAAGCTTGGACTGGACTTCCAACCTAAGGACATATAGAAGAGCCAGCACATCCTATTTATCTCCTAAGGGGTGGAGGTGGGAGGGATAAATGATTTATTTTGAACTATAATTTATATGATGTCTCCTGGAAGTTTATGGACACATAAAGGGAACCTCCACTAAGAACTGAGACTATTTCAACGCAGTTTTATTATGCTGACTAAACTAGAAGTTTATCAGTCCTCTTCTGCTGACACTGTTGGAATGGAATAATTCTACACATAATGTTTAAACATTTTTTTTATTTAATAGATGGTGAACCTCTTTCCACATAACTAATAAATAGGCATTTATTTAGATTCACCTCATTCTTTTAAAATCCTGCCTCGTATCTTACCACATATAAAAGTACCACAATGTTTTTAATCAATCTCCCAATGATAGAAATTTAGGTTATTTCAAATTTTTCATTCTTATAAAAAAAATCAAAATATTTCTTTCAAAAATCAAATAAATACTGTATCAAATCACTATTTGAGATAAAGTCTGGAATATTCTTGTTTTGGCTGAAATGTAAAAACTTAAAATTATAAAGCAGAAATGCTGTTGGTTGTGTCAAAGCCAGTTTTATAGCAGGAAACCATTGTCTTTCGTGGATTTCTTTGATAGAAACTGCTTTTTTTGGCATTTCACTTTTTTTATTGAAAAGACATTATTCTGTAGGGACTGAATGATACTACGTCTTGACACAGAAAAAGTTATTTATACAAAAATTACAGTAACTTTACCCACGTTAACGAGGCTGTCAGCCTCTTGTGTGATTTACTGCAATCTTATAATAGAAAAGCTTCATTTCCTTGACACCTGGGTGGTAATGGAACTGATAATTCCATGCTGCAAATGCTTCCTCCTCTCTTCTTCTGGAGGTGTGTTAAAATCTAGAGTGCATTTTTAGGTCAGCAATTCTGACACCAGTCTCCAGGGCCCAGAGCACCAGCACAGACACACACACACACACCCACACCGTCACATCCATTACCCAGGAAACCTAGCAAGGCCTCCTCTTTCTTCAAGAGATTTGTAATTCTCAGGATGGAAGCCTGCACTTGTTCTGCAACTGAGTTTTGGGAATGGCAATATATCCATAATTAAAATGGCATGAGAAGACAGACGTTAAAAAATGACTGGGAATTACAGTTAGAAATTGGCACTTTAACAACGCATTCAGATTTCAGTTTAAATTTTAACAATACTGTTTAAGGAAAAGCTACTTTGGAACATAATGGATAAGAGCAAATAAAAATAATTCAAGAAAGCCTATCCCAATCAATTCCTTCTCTCTGGACATTACCAAAATAGTAGTATTAGTAATGATATTGATGGGAAGAAAACCAAAGCAGATGAGAAACAGGATTTTCACAACCTACCGCAATGTAAAGATCTTTTCATAAATACTTTCCTATAGCTGCAGCCTTTTTTATCCTCATCCTAATACTCATAGGAAAATACACTTCTGCTTCTTTGGTATTTTCATTGTTAATATGCTTTCATAAAATTCTCACCAGAAATTTTTGAGATGGATTTGGGTCTAATACTCATTTAAATGACCTAATGGGACAGCCTCAAAGATGCAAAGCTCTGGCCGGACCTGGTGTGATTAGCACATCACACCTTCTGATGTGCGTATAATACTGATGGCTCTTCTGTCTGTCTGTAGTATGGTCTCTGCAGTTAAGAAGAGAGAACAGTAGACGAGGGTGTGCCTAGATAAGCAACCAGATATTCCATCCCGGTTATTCTGTTGGTGGCACTGTTGGTACACAGGATCTAATTCCCTCATTTCTTGTCACTCATTCATGCACTGCTCGCTGTCACTCACTGACTCAGCATTTGCTGAGTGCCTAACTTGTGCTCTGGGGCCTAGGTGCTAGGTTCCAGAAATACATAGCTGACCAAACCTCAGCACGCTATTGAGGGCTGGCAGCAAGGATCCTGCCATAATGAACACTAATGTGGGGGGTCCTGTGCCCTTTCCAGGGATGCTACATAAGCCACCAGTTAGCACTGATATTGCCAAATGACTTCCTTTCTGAGCTTCAAAGCCTCCTGCAATAGACCTTTAAGCAGCACAAGATGCTGTAACAAAAGAAACATCACTCCACTGAAAGTGAAGTTGGTGTTTCCTACTTCCCAACTGTTACTTCTTAGGATTTATATTGCACTTGACTTTGTAAAATTTTACTTTCTAAATTCAACAATAGAGAGCTTCTGCCCTGCACATAACACAGTGCCAGGTCCCAGAAGCATCATTAGGAATACTATGGATCCTGCCCCAAAGGAGCTCCACAGATCATCTTCCCGTGGAAATCTGGCCCCACGTAGGCAGTAACGACCACACTGCACAGGTATAATGCATGTGCTCCTCTCCAAAAACGGCGTTGTCAATTCCTCCCTTCCCTGAAATGCATGTGCTGCTTCTTCCTTCTAGAAGTGAAGTCTATTTCTCCTCCTCTTGAATCTTAGCTGGCCTTGTGACTTGCTCTGACCAGCAGAATGCTGCAAAGGTGACATTGTGTCTGTTTCGAGTGTGGCCTATAAGTGGCCCAACACTTCTGCTTTTGCTCTTTAGGAATCTGCCTCTGGGGACCCAGCTGCCGCGTTGTAAGGAAGTCCAGATGCTTCTGCTGGTGTTAGAGGCTGCATGGAGGTGAACCCAGGCATCCCAGCTGACCTACCAGCCGAATGCAGCCATACCAGTGACCCTAACTGATGCCACATGGAATGGAAGAACCCAGTCAATGCCCAAGATCTTGAGGAATTATAAATTGTTGTTTTAAGCCATTAATTTGGGGGGTGTCTTATTATACATATGAATAATCACTGACATGATGCATTAGGCATATTGTCATAGTAGAATATGAGAACAATATCCATGGATCAGTTCCCATAAGCGAACCATCTAAAATTCTTGAGGAAAAAAAGATCTACTCTTAGCTGGTAGCTGAATTCAGTACATCTTACTTCCACTGTGGAGGGGACCCTTGGTTTTTTGCCTCACATATCTTTGGAGACAAAAGAATGCAACTTTATAGAAAAATAATAAAATAGGAGAACTTCTCTTTACTTTCATGTGCATTAAAGTGAAACTTAAGAAGACACCTGCATTTTTAAGAATCAACCATTGAATACATATTCCAAGTTCAAATTCCAAATCATAGTAAGTGAATCAAACTATATGTTATTTAGAAGGTCACATAATATGACATATTACAGCTAATGTAGTTTTTGTGTATTTACTACACGGCAATAAGAGTTTTTAAATTCGGATTTAGTTTCCTCAGATTCATAGCGGACAAGATCATGCCACATAACGCTGACAGTTGATATGGTGGAGGTGACGACAGGGACGAGAAGGAACGGGGCGGTGGTTTGAGGTGAAAGAGAAGAAGAAAGGATGGGAGCAAGCCAAAGGCAAAAATCAATTTCTTATTTGTTAACAGCATCAGCAGTGAGATTTTTAACAGCAAAATCACTCACCAATTAGTAACACACTCCTAAATCCCAGTCTCCTGCGTTCTTTCCCTGCAATCACGCCTAAGCACGGGCGACATTTTCATTTAACAAAGAACACACCACAGAAAATAATCATCATGCAAAATCTCCTGGGAAGTAAGAGGGACTGCTGCTTTCTGATTAGTTATTGCAGTCGATGTGTACAGCGTGCCTTACAATCACTGTCACCAATATGCCTCACAATCACTCATTAGTTACTCTTTCCAAATGCCTGGGGAAGGAGGTCAGCATTAGCATCTCAGGGATTTACTGGAGGGCACAGGAAACGACCTATTGCTGTGAAGATAACTTATCCATAGTTGTCCCAGGATAAGGAGTGGCTGGTTCAGAATAGAGCCCTGGCTGCTCCCCGTTTGCTCCTCCACGGATGAAGCATGACCCCACCCCCAGCACGGACCTACAAAACTCCCCCCCCAGCCCTCCCCAAACATACAAGACGTAAATTTCAGAACAAGTTTGCATCTTCAAATTTGTAAAACACACCATCAGAGTAACAGGTCATCCTTTAACATTTTACATCAAAAAGGTGGTTTTTATTCTTTCTCTGTTTTAAAAATGCATTACCGCTTACAAAGTAACATCCTGGTGGGGATGCATTTCCTGAGAGTAATGGCTAATAAAGTCTTCAGGCACAGGCCCGCCTGCAACAACTCTGGCCAGTGTCTTTAACAAGAGCACAGCTTTTCAAGAGGCCCTGCTACTTCCATAATAAATACTACCAGATGCTCCTTTTATCTGAGGATTTTGGTGCACCTTAGAGACACTGCTCATTAAGTCTCATGAGGCCTTTCAGAGACGACCCAGTAAGACACATAAAGGGGAATCCTGTCATTCACCAAAGGGAGAAAACAGCAATCAGCTCATACACTTCATAGAGCAACAACAATTTTACTGGAGGACACCATTAGAAACATTACCTAGAAATCTCTAATCTAGATGCTTTCTTCTGAGTATCATTCACTCATTGGCAAGATGAAAATAATAACACTCATTCAGCCAACTTCATGGGGTTAGAGTGCAGATCAAATGAAGGGGCAGATATAAAGGTGCTGAGGAAACTCTGATGTGCACACAAATAAAAGGCATTATTTCTATTATCTAAATCAAACCTAGATTTGAGGCAGAAAATGCCATCTCCAAACACCATGCCCCAAACAGGGAGCCTTTTCTCCAAACAGCTTGGGCATTATTTATACACATGCAAATTCTATTTCTATGTCTGTGATCACATTCCTATAGGGTACAGGAGAAGATGAGGGGAGAGAAAGCAAAATGAGAGGCAGAGCATACAGACACAACAATTATCCTTGATTGTAATGTTTGCATATATTCAACATTCAAAAACATTTTTTCATCTGCCTAGAAAACATTCATGATGGAAGAAATAGAACTGTACACTCAAACTTTGCAATGGATTATCTTGCCTTATTCAGATTTGTTTTCTTTTTTTTTCCCACTCCGGTTACAAAAATTGCAGCTTTAAAAGTTTTACTTAAATCCCTGTAAGAACTGCAAATGTTCAACTGCCAATTGGATTTGCTGCTGGAGGAGATGATCCACTTTGGTTCAGAGGTGGCAGCTTTTGCTTAAAAGCAGACCAGGATCTTTCTGAAGCTGTTATGTGCTACCTGAACCACGAGGCCCTTAGCACTTCCACCCTCAATCCCTGAAATTTCCAAGAGTCTCCGTTGATAAAGGAGAAAGGGGCACCTTCATCTACTTGAAGAGGTCAATGAATTTCATCTCCCAAGGTCAAATGTAAAAGAACCCTGGCAATTTGCTTTAAAACATATACAGTACTTTCCCAAGGAATTGATGTGGTGAGAAACGATCAGAAGTCAGAACTCAAAAGAACAGAGAGTTAAATCAGACACAGAACCTAAGTTAGCCAACCAGACGCAGCATTTCAAAGTCCAGCTGTAGCACTGCCCAACATCTGGTGTATCTGGGCTGTTCTGGGCAGGACTCAGGCAGCAGCTCCAGCCCAGCCCTAACCATTTGTCAATACTGGGAACTGTCCAACATTCCCTAATAATTTCTTTTTCTGGTTAATTTAGCCAGAGTCAGTTTCTACTGTTGGCTGCAAAGAGTCCTCACTGGACTTATCACAGGATAAAGAGGCAATACTTTCCAACACTAATGCTAGCTGGGTCCTAAGCAGATGTCCACAGGCAGTTCATTTTACGGATGCAAGGAGCAGGAGGATGCAAGAGGAAAGGGATTTATCCAAGGTCATTTAACAAGATCTTAGCCCAAAATTGAAAACCAAAAGAAGGAAGGAGGAAGAACAGCAAGAGGCGGAAGGGCTCAAGGAGACTGGAAGGAGGAAGGGGCTTTGAATTCTCAATATGTTTAGTTAACTTAAAGAAGCAACAGGGAGTATAAGGATGACCCCACTTTCTACCCCATCGCTTGAGCATGATCTGGAATAACACTCTACCCAATCAGTAGTTGCTGCATGAGGCACCACATTGAGCAGGATTCTGAAGCTGCATTTTGGCTCAGTGGGAATGAGGTCACCAATCAGTCAGTGTTATGGGTCACCTAATGAGGAGGAAAACACAGGGCTATGTATTCGCCATTGCTGATGTAACAGAAAAACTCCTAGATTAGGAATTAAAACAGGTGGGCTCTGATGCTAGCTCTAGCCCTTGGATCAGAGGAACTGGCATCGCATGGGAACATGTCAGAACTGCAGAATTTTAGGTGCTACCTTAGATCTACTGAATCACAGTCTGCATTTTAAGAAAATAAGTAGGTGATTCATATAGCCAACTCTAAAATTGCCTGATTTGGAAAGAATTCCTTTCTCTGTCTCCACTTTACCAGTGAAATATTTATTGAATGCCCATCCTATGCATGGCACTAGGCCAGGGCTATTAGAATGTACAAGGAACTGGCCAGTCTGGTCTACAGTTCACACATGATTAAGAGATTTACTTTACATGTCATCTGCTACCCTCCAGAGGAGGACTCAGGGGGCTTTATTTTTGGCTGCTATAAAAGCCAACAGGAGCAATGTTAAATGAGTAGGAATCCCTTTGGATTGCACTGCTAACAAAACCTAAAAGGAAATTATCTGTTTACATCTTTATGCTACATATTCCCAAATCTTCTGAGCAGAAAAGCATCAGCAGTTGCAGTAGTTACTGTGTCATGTGGATACTACTGAGCTCACATTGGCCTCCTTGGTTACATCATGCACTTCAGAGAAAAATAATTACCACTACAGGCCAAAACAAGTAGAGTAAGTAGGAAATCCAGAGGAACAGTGCTTTCTACACCTTGGACTTGGAGGGGAGAAAGGCAGGAAGGAAGGAAGGAGAAAGCTGGTCTAGTAGGGTTTGGAAGGAAATACAACCTAAGTTTCATAAGGATTAGGCAAAACTAGCATCCCTTGATTCCCCATATTGGAGTCTGCCAGTTTCAAAAGAATTTTATATTACAGATAAGAGTTATTAATAGAGTTCATAGGTAAATGGATCTTGAAATATATGCATGAATGATACAGTTTTGATAGGTAATAGGCTCCCTGTAGAGTGCCCAAAACCCTACAACCTTTTTCCCCAACAACCTAAAACTCCCAGGTTCTGTTAATTTTGGCTCTAAAATGACTTTCATCATAAACTTAGAGACATGTTCCACGGAGGAAAAAAAAATCCCCAAAGATAGAATTGTAATCTTTTAGGTAGGAAGGGACTATGATAAAGCTTTCCAAATGCCACAGCAGGTATATTTAGGCTAGATATGGGAATGCTTTCGAAATGCTTTCATAAATACAATATCACTCCCCCTCACCCATGCTGTGTTCTATGGCCTTCCTCACATGACAGGAGAAGGCTGTAAGACCTGCGAAAACAAGAGCTGTGACCATCTTGCTCATCACTCTTTCCACAGCATTTAGTATGGTCTTCAGCACATAATTGTTGAAAGAATGAATGAATTGATGAACAAACAAACAAAACCTTCCAGTTATTACAGGAGGAAACTCAGCAACACATTCCAAAGCTGAAGCAGAAGTATGTGGAGAAAATTATCTTGCTCTCAAAAAGCCTGCAGAGAAAGGGTGCCATAACCTCACAGCACCTCTAAGCCTTTTCCAGCTATGGAAGGCAAATGACTCCAGGTCTATAAGTATAGATCTGAAGTAGTTTTAACTTAAAAACAAGAAACTATTTTCATCTGTAGTATCTCACAGTAGCCATTTCACATCTTGTCTCTTTTAGCTTCTTACAGTCAAGGAAACTGAGACCCAAAACGTTAAGCAATTTGCTTCCAGTCTAAATCAAGCCCACAGAAAAGACTGTACCAGACCCAAGACCCGCTAACTCCTGCAGCATGGTGGGACACTCACGCTCTAAGGAGAACTGCAATCTTCTTCACAAACGTGAAGTCTTATAATCTCAGCAAAATCCTAATGCAACTGTCAGGGCAAACTTTAATCTTGTTCTCTAGATCATTTGAGTGATACAACTTCTTTGTTCTTCTCTATCCTTTCCCTTCTCTTGTATTCAAAATATTTTAGACAGATTAACTGGCCCCAAAATGGATTTAAGCTGACCAGCTTTACAGCCAGTGATCCTAGAAATTAGAATTCAGGTGAGTTCCTTTTAAAATGGACCAGGTAAAACCCCAAATAGGGCCTCCTCTTCAATGTTCATCTAACTGCTCTTCAGACAAGTTCCTCTAACTTTCTTTTATGAGCCATTTTTCACCATTTAGGTTGAACAGATAACACATAGCCACGGCTAGAGGCAGGGATGCAGAGGTAGTGCCCAAGAGTTGAATCCACAAAAAGTCATTAATTGGCAAAATTATTGAGTAAATTCAAAGGACTTAAATGTATTAGCTCATAAAGATAATTTGCTCCTAGGAAATAGGTAGGAGGAAGGGATTGCTGAAGCCAAAGCCACATACAGCATGATGAACAGAATAAGGAAAAGCAAAAGGGCAGACAGTTCAGTTCTGTCAGTGTAGAAGATCCAGACCCAACAAAAATGCTTATATTAAAGGCTTTGCCTATAAACATCTGTATTTACCTTCTATTTGGATGGATTTCTAAACTTTCTTGGAGTTTCCAGGTTATTGGAAATAACTGCACTGCTGATGTCTCTTGGTTAAAAGATCTGCCAAAAATTCTAAAAGAAAACTAACAACTAAAGCCCTGCATGTCCCAATGTATTTCATCCATCTCACCTCAGAAGCTTCACCAACACTCAAATGTCTAGCCGTTTACACGTGCAGTTTACAGCTCCTTTAATGTGCCCTCTTTGGGGTTATCTGCTACATGGGATAGGCACAGTAATAACTATCCCCTACATAAGAAAACCATTTATTTAAAATACCACACAGAATAAGTGCAGAGTTACAAACACTGCAAGCCTGTCAATTCCCCCCACTGATTTTGTTAGCTCTATCCCAGCTGCCTGTCACCTTTCATGAAGTGCCAGCTAGCAACAAAAATACTGACTATTGTTGCATCAAAAAAGTTTTTATGAAAAAAAAAAACAAAAAAAAACCCAAAAACTAAAACCAAAACCCAGATGCTTAGGACTCTTCCCTTTTATGCACAGGTCCGGTTCTATTCCACAGAGTATTCACCTGACAGCCCATCTCTGTTCCCACAAACACCTTATTAAATGTTACTTTGACTTCTTTAAGCTGGATTTTTAAAACCCATTTCCCTGGAAAAAGTGGTCTTTCTGAAAAAAAATCACCATTTCTCTTTGTGACAGAATATTGCATTCACTGCCTTCAACAAACACATCATACCAGTTGTCCAGCTGAGGGGGAAATTACAAATTAGGTGAATTGCAATCCTTGGTGTGGATGAGTATAAACCTTGGGGTTTATACTCTCACAAGAGAAGATGTCATTTAAAGTAATAATTTTAGTAATAATAGCAAAAACAGTAACATATTGTGAAATAGTAACGTACCATCAATCTGATTACAAAACAGGAAGATACTTCTGTCTTTAATCAGATTCATTTACAGAAAGGGCTGGCTTCATTGGTATTTCACCCATACAGTGACACAGGAAACCTGTGCTCTTAAAAGGGTCCCATGCTTGGTTTAATGTTTTGCTGTGTCTTGAAATTCTAAACAATTTTTGAATGAGGGGTCCGCATTTTCATTTTGTACTAGTTCCTGTAAACTATGTAGTCGGTCCCAGTGGCAAGGTAAAACCTGCAAACCTTAGTCCCACTAGTATATGAACAGCTCCCTTTCATAATAGCTACCATAGTTAAATGAGAAACCCTGGAGGCAGAATAGTGACTGTTATTTGTTCAATCTAGCCTCGAGTTGAGAAGGCAATTTCCTCCTTATTGAACGGGCCTATTGTGAATGTTGATCTCCACTGGATGGCATCTCCCTTATCATAAATATCTTAGACCTTTGGAATTGATAAAGAACATCCAGGCCAACGGCCTCATTCTGCAGGTGAAGAGCCCTGACATTCGGGTGACTCACCAAAGAATGAACAGTTAGTTCCTGGCAGAGAAAGTAAAACCACCAAGGTCAGTGCTCTTTCAACTACTATTTGATGAGCCACATGAATCAGGGTGAGAGTCTGTCTGTCTAACTCAAGACTTTGAGTCAGCACCTATGCGCAGTGCCTGGCATGTACTAAATATGTGGTTGAATGTATGCATGCATGTATGTATGCATGAATGCACAAACAAAAAAAGGCAATAAAACAACAAATTATGTCCCACTAGGCACAGAATCTAAAAATTCTTTTTTTGTTTACTTAAACTTACTCAAAATCTTCAGTTTTCAAAAAAAAATCTTTCAAGGAAAGAATGACTTTCTGGAAAAATATAAAATGGGGATGGCAAAGTAATATGACGATGATGATGATAATAACATTTATTTAGAACACAGCAATTGAGGGAGGATGAGAGATCTAGCTGGCAACTGGCCCAGATATCACAACCAATAGAAAGTGGCAATAACAAGTCTGCCCCCCCACCCCCAGTAACCCTCAAACACGTGAAACCTTGGGCTGGGGTCTGACTGTCTATCAGACATGACTGGAGAAGTGTGTGCTCAGAGCCTACAGGGTCTCTTGACACATCAGTCAATATTAAAAAAAAAAAAAAAAGATTAAACCACTGCATTACAGAGTAGGAAATTTTATTTTTAGAGAAAAGTAAAAATGAGACCATTTTCTTATGAAACAAGTCCTTGTGACACAGATGGAAAAGGACACAAAAAGGCCAAAGACCTTGAGTTATATGCCCATTAAAACAAACAACCCAAAGCCCAAGGCCAAATAGAAAGCTGAAATAATTGAGCCCCAAGTTGATTAAAGAGCATCCCAAATAATGGATCACTTGCATTAAGTCTGAATCCTTTCTGATTCCTAGCTTCCTCAGTTGGGGTGATAATGGAAAACACATACCTCCTAGGTTGCTGGGAGGAAGAAATGAGTTCATACATGGAAGAGTGCTAGGTATACAGTAAATGCTCAATAAGTGTTATCTGTCTGTGGGCTAAGCCTGACCAAGTAGTGCCTGCTGAGCTCAAGTAAGACCTACCACAAGGAAGGTAGAGAAACACACATGTAGTGGATATACCAGGCATGAGCTCAAAAAAGATGGTCCACAAGCACAGGGCTAAAACATCAGAAGTGTCACATCCTCTGAGCACGTGCCCCCATCACTTCTTGCATAAATAGGAATACGAGCACCTCCTCCATGCTATACAATGTGAAAGATATTGGGGACACAATAACAAACAATAGACAGAGTCCTTCCATTGTCATGCTCACAGACTAGCGGAGAAGGCAGTTAATAGACACAGAATAGGAGCTTAATATTTTTTGAATGAATGAACCAATGAGAAATTATTCCCTCCCCCCAAAACTCAAAGAATTGTAAGCAGGCTCAGTAGATTTTTCTAGTAAGCCATCATGCCAGATTCCCCATTACTGCTCCTATTAGGGTCACGGAATGGGACTGAAGCAGTGTGCCAAAGGCAAAGATCTTCCCAGAAACTGCTAACAGTAAAGCTTGCACAGCCAGATCAACATGTTTCTCTTAACATGGGTATCTACCAGGATATGGGTATCTATCTCAATATGGGTATCTACTTGTAATGTGTTTGATGGAAAAGCAAAGGAGTTTGTCAAATGGGCAATCTTGTCATTGACGAGACGTGTGAGACTACCTGTCACTCACTGTCGCCCGCACCAGTGGGGCAGCCAACATCTCTCTTGAGTTGCTCAGATGCTGAGGGGAAGAGATGAAGCACCACATGAAATGTGGTGGGGGTGGGGGGAGTGGGGACACTGCAACATGACAAGTGACAACCATCATTTCTCCCCAGGCTATGAAGACAGAATGAAGCAACTGAATGCAAATTAATTATTTTATCCATATACCCAAAAAAGTGGGATATTTACACACAATCGAGGTGTCAAAGATCATATAGGCTTCTTCATTTGGAAGACTGGTAGACTCCTCTCTGTATATCTATATCTGGTCGACCCCCCAAAAAATCATTTCTGAAAATTGATTTGGGCTAGAAGGATGTGGGCAAGGAGATGAGATGTGATGGCAAGTGTCTATCGAGTTTTAAAGACATATTTCTATATTTATATAAGCAACACAACAAGTTGGCAAAGTACACTCCAACAGACAGGCAGATTGACTGATACATGGATGCACTTCCTGTACATACCCACGCACACCCACACACGCACAACCCGCCCAAAGGAGACAAGGTTAGAAACAAGGTAGGCTGAGATACTAGGAATTAATAAATCTTTATAAATTACAAGTGACATTGATATATATGGTGTGTGTGTGCACGTGTATACACACGTGTAAGGGAGGGAGGGAAGAAAGAAGAGAAGGAGAGAGAAGGGAAGGTGGGAGGGAGGGGAAAACCAAACACCTGGGGGTGGTTATTGGCTAGATACGCAGATGGCCATTTTACCAAGGTTATCAGTCTTTGAGAGACCAGAAATAAAATGGCGCAGAGAAAGGAAGATACATATTTTCAAAAAATATGCTCTCAAAGATGACTGACGCCAGATCATCAGTGGAGAACAGATACATGCTGCAAAATTCCATTCCTTCAGCATATCAATATATCCTTTAGGTGTATTCCCTTCCTGGGACTTCATGGCAATAACTGTAGTCACTCCTCGAGGTTTCTATAGCAGCTAAGGTCAGAATCCTAAAGCTTTGCATTCACTCCCTCTGGGTCCTAGATTTTTGATTACTTAAAATGTTCTATTTGTAAACTGAAGCAGTGGATCTCAAACTTAATTATGGGCCATATTTGAAGAAGAAAATGCCTATATGGAAAATAAATTAAGTGAATGCACTTACTTAAATTATTTTTATTGAAATGTTACTCATTATGCACAAATTTATAGAAAATTTATAAACAAAAGAAATTTACATTATTTTAATTTGAAATCACATGTCAATGGTCCATATTGAGTTTTATAGTAGAAAAATGGAGTCTCTGGTCAAGTTATATATTTAATGTTTTTTTGGTGCTTTAACCTCAAAATGTTACGGAGTATCCATTTATATAAGCATGTAAACTTTTAAACAGAAAATTTATTAGTAACTTCAAAGCTCTGCTTGCAGGTTAAGGATAATTGGAATTCAACTTAAGCAAATGTTGCCCAGGGAGCAATTCCTTCATACAGATTGGACAGATTTACTTGGTAAATCTGAAAAGATGTTTTGTTCACATAAAGACAAGACTAGTTTTGAGGGATTGAAAGATGCATTAGATTACACCTAATCCAATTACTGAGTCTGGGGGCAGGGGAAAAAAGGGCTACACCATACGATTGCTAAGACTAACAAATGTGGCAAGCTGGTATGTAAAAATGAGAATCCCACTCACAACATAAACACAGTTCTGACTGCCTGGCCCAGGTTCTTGAGTCTGCCCACACTTCACTGTCCAGGGATGGCTCACTTCCCGCCACCCCTCTTTTTTTAATTTTCTATTTTTTTCCTAAACTACTGTAATGATCTTCCTAAGCCTTCCTTTTGGCACAGTTGTAAAATATATACACAAAGTTAAGAAATACATAGTTTTGCTTAGTCCTAGGATCATCAAGATGACCTAGAAAATACCTTTATGGCTGTCCTTAAGATCATAAGCAAAATGAAAACATAAAATGAAAGAGAGCTTGGATTCATATCCATGGACAGCTTGCGAAGCCAAGAGCTGGCAGCAAGGGCACAGAGTGACTGAGTCACTTGTTCAAGGACTCCCAGCGGGGATGCACACCTAACACTAACTTTCTTCCCCTTGCTTACTCAACTCCAGCCATACTGGCCTTCTTGCTGTTCCTTGAACACACCAAGCTCTTGCATGCCTCAGGGCCTTTGCACTGGCTGTTCTCTCTCAGTGGCAGATTCTTCCTTAATCTTCGAAAGACTGGCTCCACCCTACACTCATTTTTCACCTCCAAAGTCCCCCTTAAAGAGGCCTCCTGGTCTTAGTAGACCCAGTTGTTTTTTAGCACACATAAACCTATTTTAATTCTCTGCCATAGCCTCCCCACTCTTGGATATTTTAATCTATGAGTGGCTAATTTTTTTGTTTATTCTCTGTCTACTAGAATATAAGCCCTGTGAGTACTGGGACCTTTTTGGTCTTATTTATTGCTGTGTCTCATGTGCCTAGGCCAAGTCTGGCCCATTATAAGTAATCAATAAGCATTTGTTAAATGAACATATGGAGGAAGGAAGAAATGTGATGCACAGGGTGTAGAAAGACGGTACAGTTGCAGGAAGGCAGAGGAATAATAAGAGAAGAGGAAGGCAGGTGCAGCCCCTGGGCCTCTGGCAGGGAGAGATGGGTATGTCTGGGGAGCCTGCCTGGGTGTTATAAGAGGCCCCCAGGGAGACCAGGAAGTGATTTCCCATTAAGTTCCAGTGTGGAAGCTCCAGAGGCAGCACCCACTGGGGAAATTCCCTCCAAGGAATTGTCATGCCCTTTTCCCTTCCTTCTCATCCAGATGACCCTCTTTGCTTCCCTGCCTCTCTTCAAAGGGCTCCTGCCTTTTAGCTTCTGGCTGCAGAATGAAAGCTGGCATGCAGCCAGTTCACAGGGAGCCAGCCAGCTGGGCACGCAGAGAACCCAGAACTGTTCCACACCTCAGGCGCCCTCCACAATGCAAACCAGTACACGAATCAAGCCCTGTAGTACAGGACAGCGGCATGCAGGCTTCTTTTATGTATTTATTTTTTTTAAGCACAGAACCTCTTCTTGCAAGAGAGTGGCATTAGAAACTCAGGATACAAAACTGGTTAAGAGCAGAGGTTGAGAGTCTCAAAGTCACTCCAGCACTTTCTCCCTGAATGGATCCCAGACATGCATCTATCCTAGAGAATCTTTAGGATTCACCAGAATGCTCAAGAGTACAATGGAGAAAGCACATGAGCTGAGCTTCGTTATCAAAACAGCCCTGGGCTTGAAAATCCATTCTGTTGCTTACTAAACTCTCTTCCCCTCAATTCCCTATCTCTAAAATGAGGACCTGCACACTTCCGAGGATTATGGTAAAAATTAATTGATAATGGGGGTTAAAGAGCCCATCACCCATGGTGG
The DNA here is from genome assembly GCA_023783475.1 of Daubentonia madagascariensis. NCBI lineage: Eukaryota > Metazoa > Chordata > Mammalia > Primates > Daubentoniidae > Daubentonia > Daubentonia madagascariensis. The sequence continues at coordinate 10,702,913 of JAKFHU010002250.1, read as the reverse complement.
GCTCTCAAGAAACAACAGAGCAGTTGTGGGGGCAAGAGCTAACATTGTCATTTCCATGGTTCCCCATTTCTAAACACACATGTTCCTCCATCCCTCAAACCCAAATCCTTTTTCTCCAGAAAATCCTATTTCATCACCTATCATTCTTATAATCTTGTGGCATCTAAAGTCAATTTTCTTGAATATTCCAATGCAAATATGTATTTTTATAAATTATTTTATTTTTTTCTTTATTTTTGGACTTCTGTACTAATCTCTTAACACAATCACAGGTACAGAGAGAACCTGGGTTGTCAATATACTGGATTGTAAACGTTAAGGGCAGGTGTAATATTTAATGAAACCAAATTTTATAATACAATGCTATGTTCAAAGCTCCCTGGTCCTGGTTGACACAGGAGGAACACCAGGCAGAGGGCAATGAACTAAGCCATTTTTATAAAATCTCATCTTAGCTCATAGAAGGGTGTAGAGTTGCTCCTCCTCTATTCAGCACATCACCCCACAAAACCTTTGTATTTGGAAAACTGGACAAATCCCATACTTGCTCAAGCAGAATGGTGGTCTAACTTGATGATATGATTCCACGGAAACTTGTACAAAGAAAACAAGATGGGTCATGGAGAGGGGAAGGGCATTACACCCATATCCATGTTCCACAGACAAAAATCTTGAGCACTATAATTTCCCCACTTGTCTTCTGAGTAGGTGAGGGCCTTGAGCCTGTTCCAACGGGTCATGGATCTAGAATCCCCAAATCCCACTATCACAGACAGCTAATGAATCTACTTGGAATTTCTCCCATCCTAGGCACCTCATAAGTCAAACCTCCATTGGTCAAGAAGTATGAGTGCAGCTGCCATTTTTACTTCTCAACTTAAACATCACTAAAAAGGACCAAAATTAGAGAAAATGAAGAGAGTTCATTCTGGAAACCCGGTATCATCAGACTGCTGATTTACAATCAAAACACAGCAACAAGCACCACTTTGGACTATCTACCTTCTCAATTCTTTTTAGGTAAGATAATAAATTTTCCTTGTTGTTTGAACCACATTGAGTTGGACTGTCCTCTATATGAGGCCCAGGACATGCTGACATACTCATTCAACCCGGTACCTGCTGCACAGATCAAACAACAGCCCCATTACTATGCCTGCTATTACTCTCTTCCTCCACCTCCCCTCCACTTCCTCCCTCTATTACAACTTGCCCTGCTCAGCGTCCCACCAAAAACACACCATTTAGCTCATTCAAAAACCTTTTTTAGATTTATGCTTGTTTGGCATTTTTTCCCAGAGTGGCTTGGGTGTATTTAATATGATTAACAGCTTTAGTCATTAAACAGCATTTCTTTAAGAGGATTGCACGAGATTACCCTTAGGGTCTTGGGCTGAAATCATTGCACTTGTACACAGCCAAGGTAGGTAATGGAAGTTCATCATAGTATAACAACTTCACTCAGTACTTAATATAATCGACAACACAACCCATAAAAATATTCTTCCTAAACTAATCAAATCATTAAAATGTCAGCTTCCACAACAGATGCTCCATGGCGCTCCTGCCCCTGGCCCAGATTCAATTCAAATGGAATCTTGCTGAATCGTCCTGATTTATGAAGTCTGTGTTTCTTCATACCACCCCCTCCCTGTTGTTCAATTCTCCCTGCTGGAATATAGTCGTCCCAGCAAGCAAATAAACTGGCTGGAAGCCAGAAGCCATGACACAAAGCAAGCTCTTGTCCCACAGTTTCCTCCTTAGTTGTTCAAGTACAATAAAGAATGTAAGGTTTCCCCCTTACTCAATGTAAGTGCTTCAGATTTGTTTAAAATCTGAGGTCAGGAAGAAAAATACCTCTTATGCACTATGTGCCAGAGAAAGCACTGGATTCACCAAGACAGAAAGAGAAACAGGAGTGCATGAGTGTGTGTGTGCACATGCACACATTGGCTTGAAGTCTATAGTTTATTAACAGGGCCTGATTATTACAATTGCTTCCTGTAGCTCAGTAATCAGCCTGGTAGTTGTCAAGGCACTCTACTGGAGCACTGCTTACTCTAGTCATAGATCGCCTGAATATTCTCCAAAACAATACTGATCAAAATAAATAGCTAGTTTTGTGGTATTTCTGAACTATAGTACCAGAAGCCTCAGTAGGAAATACCTCCCTTGCCCCATACCAGTTCAAACTCAATGCTTCACATTTGCACATTCCCTCTGGAGATCCAAAATAGTTTCTAGATTGCTGTGCTATCCAGTATGGTACCCCTTAGCTCCATGGGGTGACTTCCGTTTAAATTCACTAAAATTAAACAAAATTAAAACTTCAGTTTCTTCATCAAACTAGCTACACTTTGAGTGCTCATTAGCCCCATTGAGGCTTATGGCCGGCATACTGGACAGATATAGGGTATTTCTGGCATCACAGAAAATTCTACTGGACAGCTCTACAATCTAGAATATAACACTATCTTCACGTGGAAAGGTAAAAAAATAACTGAGGATAAGCAGTAATTTTTCCTTACAATGGTGAAAAGGAGTGTGCCAATCTCCACACTTGTTAGAGGAGGTATACTCTTAATTATTTTTATTTTGTAGAAAGATAAATTTGGACTCAATGTCCACTGGCATTATTTAACATATATGAATGTTAATGCATAAACATTAAAAAGTTATCCAAGGTCTACAGATCAAAGAAATTCAGAAAATATTTATTGAATATTCACTATCTGCAAGGTTCTTCACCCTAGCCTATGTTTATAGCTTCAGCTCCCACAGAAACCCATCAAGCACCCATCAGTCACCCCAGGTAGTCCAGGTCATTTTATAATTCCCAAATACATTATATTAATACAATCTCATGCCCCCTTTCCCCTTTATTTTTCAAGATTTTTTTTCCCCATTGGAAGCCTCCCTTACCTGTAAAAATTCAAAGCCCCACTCAAATGCTACCTATTCCACGGACTGCCCCCCAGGCCCATAACAATGGGCCTATCAGTCATAACATGAATGATAATAGCTAACATTTATCAATTTGTGCCAATTTGTACTTTATGCAGACAACATCTTATTTAATCCTCACAAACAACCCTGTGAAGAGGGTACTATTGTTATTTCCATTAGACAGATAAAAAAAGTAAAGCCGAGAAAATTAAATTACTTGCCCAAAGTCCCACAACTGATAAGTAATGGAGCTGGAATTTGACCTCAAAGCCCTCTAATTTCAGATACTAAATTTTTAACCAATATCCCATGTACTTCCTTTCTTGTGGTGCATATCCCGTGATTCCTGTGCTTGTTGCCAGTTACGCACACCTGTCTCGATCCCACCTCCTTCCCTTGATGGTAAATTCCTTGAATTCAAAGACCACGTATTATTTACTTTTGTCCTCACCCAGTACACAATAAATGGAAAACAAGGAACAAAAGATTGTTGAGCAAGTGAATGAATGAATGAATGAATGCTTCTATTTGGCTATTGAATTGTGGCTGCAACTTGCAGAATCTAGATTTAGACCAAACCAGGACATGGTGGCCAATTTGAACCCCCTGACGCAATTCTTGGGTCTACCAAAGATGTCCTAGTTCTCCTCTGAACAATTTTCATAGTGACACCAGTAAGTCATGGCATTCAGTGACACAAGCCAGGATCTACCAACTGCCAGATTCTGAGTGGCCGCCAGAGTGTCATCTGAGAAGTGATGCTTGGTTCAAGTTATCTCCCCTAGGGCCAGGCCATGCAGGCAGCAGGCCACCTGCCTGGGCTGATTGGTGAGATGAAGCAGAGTAACACCCAGGGGAGCAGGTAGAAGAAAATGCTGGTCCGGAGAGCCCACTGTATAATCTCAAAGGCTATGACATTTCTGGGGAGAAAAGAGCAGCAAGCTGAGCTACCATTCCTAGAAGAGCCCCCCAAATCAGGAAGGCTTGGAGGACTATTCCCACAGGGCCAAAGCACTAGGCATCCAGGAAGGATGTTACAGCTTATTTCAATTCTAACAACCTTTACCAAATTGCTACATAGGGACAGCCCTGGGGTCTGGGGAGTAGCTATTTAAAGGTAAATTAAAACATGCTGTGTCCTCAAGAAACTCATAAGTCTAGCAGAAAGCCAGGCATTCCAGTCCACAGTGATACAAGGTGATCCTGATAAGGCCTACAATGAGGCATAAAGGAAATGCAAAGATGCTATTATAACAACATCATTAATTCAGAGTGAGCATTTCTGGTTTGGGGAAAACTTCAGAAAGGTGAAATCTGTCTGGGTCTTAAAGGATCAGTAGGAGTTTGATCAGTCGCCACAATGGAAGCTGCTGGTGTCCCGCCCAGATCCCTTTTACTAGGCCAGTGAAGTCACCTCCGAGCTGCTGGGGCCGTGTAGCATCACCTCTAGGAGAAATGCCTGGGTGGTTACGTCTCCCACCCACGGGCAGCTGACAGCCAATGACTGGATGATACAGGGTCTGTGTGGGGCCCTCCATGCTGCGGACTCCCCAGGCGATCAGGCTGAGATTAGACTTCAGCTGGACCCACATCAACGCCCATCTTCCTGTCCTGCCCTGTCCCTCTTCCCTCATTCCTTTACAGGCTTTTATAGAGAATGTCTCTCAATAAATCACTTGCAGGACAGTCCCCATCTCAGGCTCCCTCTCTAGGGAACCCTAACTAGGTCAGTGGGCAACCGGGGGAACAGCAACCAGGGTAGAGAGATTGTCATGGGCAAGGGATGCAGGCATGGCTGCCTGATGGAAGCAGGCAGTCTACCAAACGTCATGTTAAGTTTAGATTTTTATTATACAGGCAACACACAGCCACTGGACAGTGTTAGAGGAAGAGAAGGAAATCAGAGTCCCTAAACTGCAAAACTTTACAGCAGGGCATTGGCTACTGTAACACACAGAGGGGAGAACAGGCCTTGGGCTGGGCCCATTGTTTAGAAAGGTGGTGGCCTCGGCAAGCTCCCCGGAGGCTGGGTCTAGAACGGTGGCAATGGGACCCGCAAAGAGAGTGAATTCAACAGGGGCAGAAAAAGTAACGTGCCTTGCAAACCAGTCAGGACAGCAGCAACCCAAGGCCTTTGCCACACACGGTGCAGAAAGGGTTGACTGTGAATGAACCTTTTTTAGCCCAAACCCCATCCAGGCCTCCTCAGAGGCCTGGCACAGAAAGACTCTGTTCATATACATTTTCACACCTTCATGCTAAACCCTCTGTTACTCTAGAATGGGTCCTTCAAAAAGTTTTATACGCAAAACTCGCCGTCACTTTTCTTCAAGGGACCACTCATTTTATAATGAAAACATGGGGTAGAAATCACAATTTCAAGCCTCCCACCATTTGATTTAAGACATACACATGGAGTGTAAAAATGACTGAGCAGCCTCTCACCCGCCCCTCGCTGAGACACCCCATACTGTTAATGCCACCACTGTCGCTACCCACTAGTTCTGCCTGCCAATTACTCTGCCAGGCATTGTGCTAATCCTACAGTCCTAATTCTGCAAGTTCAATGCACACTGTCATCCTATTTTCAGATGAGACAACTGAGGCTTAAATAAAGTAAGTTGTTCCAGGAGCCATAGGTCTAACTGGCCCGAGCAACAGTTAGCCACTTAGTCCCATTAATGTCCAACCCCATTAATTTTAACACAGAGGGCATATCGATATATTAAACCCCAGTTCCTCAACTCTTTAAACTGAGCTCAGGCTTCCTTCCCTCTATTAAATCTGTACCCCAAACGAATCAGACCTCTCTCTGCATCTTCACTGTACCCACATGCACAGACCTCAATTGTACCACCTGTATACTCGAGCCATGAATTCACCATAACTCCTGTGGGTCCTTCTCTATGAGACTACAATGGCACAGAGCAAAAGCAGACCTGGCCCATGTCTATATTAATATATCCCCAGAGCTTAGCACAGTGGCTGGTATGAGGAAATGATAAGAAAATTCCTCCACGCAAATATCCACCAAGTTCTAATGAACATTTTTTTTTTCCTTTTTTTGAACATTCTTATGTACTAAAAATGACACTTGATAAAAAAGCAGATGGCCTGGGTGCACTCCCAGCCCTGGCAAATAGCAGTCAAGGTATCCTGGGAAATATGGAGCTTTCCTGGGCCCATGGTTTATTGGTACTTGAGGCCATTGGGATAGAAACTCTCAAATGTCTTTTCTATTACAAAGAATCTACACACATTTATGCGAAAACAAAATAGTCCATAGCCAACATTCTAGTAGGTCTTTTAAATGCATATTTGCATTTAAATATTCACGTAGAAGCCCTAAGAAGTTTAACCAGAAAGTCTCACGACTTTCTTCTTTACAGAATATTTTCTAAGGAAGCATTTGTTTAGGCAATTTTTACAAATAGTTTTAAGTCTTTAACGTAAACATTACCTGATACCGGCAAGGGTGGGGGTAAACAGACACTCTTAAAAACTGCTAGAAAATAAATTGGGAGGTCTTTTGTGGAGGGAAATTTGACAATTTATCCTATAGAAATACCTAAGGAGGTATGTAAAGAAATGGCTATGACTATAATAATCACAGCATCGATTATAATAATGTATACTGCAACCAAATGAGCAAAAATAATTTGATAAATTATAGTACATTTATGCAAAAGAATACTACATAGCCACATACCTTAAAAAATATGTTTATACAAGTATATTCATTAGAATGGAAACTGCCTAGAGTAGACTGCTGGGTGAAAGATGCACGTTAGGAGGCAGTGATGATATTCTTACAAAAGAAAGTACGTGTGTGTGTTTGCATGTGTGTGTGCATTTGCATGTACGTGTGCATGAGTGGTATATGTATCAGCATATGGGCACACAGATAACAATCAATAAGAATCTCTGAGAGGCGGAATTATGAGCGATTTTTAATGTTACCACTGATATTTATCACATGTGTAGTAACGTATGTGTGTATTTTGTTTCTAATTTGCCATGTGAAATAACCTCCTGATATTGGGTCAGTATGTGGGGAGCTAGGGTGTGATCCCCACCTCCCTTGACAGTGTGCTGGTTCTTTAGGCCTCAATTCTTCTAGTGTTGTTTCTACTCTGGTTGCAGGGTAACCTAAGCCAGGACCCCAGCAGGTACCCCTGGCAAACCTCGCCAAGTGACATGGTGTCACCCCCACGAGCACCACCCCCACTATTTTTTCTATAGGTTACTGACTACCCTGTTATCTGCTGACTGTTCAGTTCCAACTCTCTTTCTCAGAAACTCTCTTCATTTCTGTATAATGGATATAAGCGAGATGAGGAGGGTGGAGTGGATTTTATCTGTTGTTCCTCCTCCAAATGTACCTTTAATACTATAAAAGCAATGGGAGCAGGGAGTATAACGCCCTGGAGGCAGTATATTGTCTCAGCACTTACTCTTAATTGTTCTCTTGCTACTCTTTAGAGCAGTTGATTTGGTATTCCTTTCCTCCGTGATGATTGTGCATGAATGAAAGTACACTAGATAACAGCTTTGCCCCACTATGAACATGCTGTGCACATAAGACTCTGCTTAGACCTGACATACACAAGTTTTAAGACAGACCACTCCATGATCTTCAAATTGGAAAAATTCAGATCATGGTTGTGTTAGGTAGGTAATGAAGGATTCCAGGTCTCCTTGGGACAAAAGTGGGTGCTGCTACAATTCCCCCCCACACACACCAAATGGGCTTTCAGAGAGGCTCATGGGATATCTGCATGCTCAGTAAGGCTCAGGTCATGCAGCTCCCAACTGTCCAATGAAAGCGGTTCCATGGTGATGTCTGAGCCATGAGGGAGGTCCCAATCTGGGCACTTTAAAACAAGCCGCAGACCATAACAAGGCCCTTTTCTTGCCCTTCCTCTGGCTCTCCCTTTGCTGCGACATTGGGCCTGGTCGTCATCCATGGCATATGTATCTCGCCCTGTAAACCTATGTCTTGCTCTTGCTCTATAATCCTATCTTTCTCTCCTCAATAAACCTCATTTTCAGGCTTGCCTTACTTTGTTGTGTCTGGTCATTCTTCAGCCATGAGTGTGCCAAGAACCGACATTTCAGACCCCAAAACCTGACAGTTGCAATGCTTACTAAGGAAGAATACATGTATTAAAAAGGACAGGCAATTTTTATTACTGATGCCATTTCTATTTTTAAACCTATCCCCCAAATTCAAAGTACAATTATTGACTTTCTTATACCAACAATTAAAATAATAATATTGCTAGTGTTACAGCAACCGAAATCAGATAGACCAGGAACACACCAAGCAGCACACGAGGACGTAGAGAGAACAGGTTTATTTTATGCCAGCGGGCTCAGAGGGGACTCTGCCACCAAATTCTGAGCATCGCGCTTTAGATGTAATGACCTTTTATAGAGGTCTCTACCAGGAAGTGTACAGATAAGGAAGTTACTGTAATGTACAGATGAGGAAGTTACTGTAATGTACAGATAAGGAAGTTGCTGTAAGGGAGCTACTGAAAGCTGATTACAGAAGCGAGAGTTGCAGTCGTTAAGCAGTTTCAAGGACAGTGAAATTTTCCATTTCCCCATCACTATACCTTACTGAGAACCTCTAAGGACCAGGCCTATGTGCAGTGCTATAAAACAGACCACCTCATTTATTGTCCCACTTTATTGATGAAGAAACTGAGGCCTGGAGAGGTTAAGAACTAAGATCACACAGTTAAGTTGCCAGGACTTGGTATCGATGCCAGAGTTCCCAACCTCTGTCTACCGCCTGTCCTCGATCAAATCATCAGGCCCACCTCTTTGAGGCTCCATTTTAGCAACTGGAGACCCTGGCGATTTTTAAGTCTATCTCTTCTCAAGCTGCACTCCATGGAGCCCTCTCAATGGTCATTTGGGCAGAGGGGGTCAAGTTTAATGATCAGGGGACCCCACCCTCCTCTTCTCATTCAGGTACTCTGTAGACTTTCCCATGAGATTCTACATCTACAAGAATATTTGAAAAGTGTTGATGTACAAGATTCCTATGTTATGGGTAAGGAAACTAATATCAATATAAACTATGACTGGGGTTTAGAAGGTATTCATCTTAATCTGGACTTGTTGGTGAGGCATATTTGACCATGTCTACCTCAGTTTCACTTTTAGCATTAAAATGTAATGATTTTTTTTTTCCTTTATGTCAAGGATCTAAGGAAGAACCAATAAACGTAACTGCAAAGTACTTAGCGCACAGTAAAGTCCTACATAAGTGCTTTGTGGTGCTTAATCCCAGCACCCTCCGGGGCCTGTTCTTAAAACTGGTCACATAGAAGGAAGGTACGGACAGGACAGGGCCTGCCGAGACACAACCAGGGAGTTAAACAACACTTGAGAGCCTGCACGTAGCTTGGGAAGGCAAGGAAAGCAGACAAAGAGCATCACCAACAAATGGAGCCAATCCTTGGCATGAGGACGGGTTGCAGGCTCGTAGCTTGTTTCAGCAAACAGGCATTGATCCAGGAGGGGCGGGAGAGCCCATGGCTTCTTAATTATTAACGTCTCTTGTTCCCACGTGGACCTCACCATCAGCGCTCACCGCCATCTGGCACTGTTCTGAGGGATTTTCCACCATCCTCTTCGGGGAAAGTGAAACATATATGGGGTAATGAAAAGGAATTGACTTCGGGCTCCTCCTTCAGAAAGCTTCCTTCTTCCACAATTGCTTCATCAGCATTTCACAGAAGAAAACGTGGATGACTTTGAGGCCAGTTTCACGACATTTATGGGTGTGTTTTTGAGAAGTATATGGGCTACCTGAGCCAAGAATTGTCATAAAGAAACCACCTAAGCCTGAGGCAGAGATCTGTTCTGTCTTGTTAAAAGGGACCACAATAAGTTATTAATTCCACTTACGATTTGAGGGAGAGGAAAGGGCAGACATGATTATACACAGATGTGTATAATCCACGTAAACTAGGAAATAAGCCACTCTTGTGGGCAAAAACACTTGCTTCCCAACTACAGGGAGTAAAATGTTCTGTATTTCCAACCATGGCCTAAAGAGCTAGCAGTTAGTTCAGGGCTCAAACACATAAATCATATGTACTTGACATTTATCCCAAGTCATCCTTTCCTTTCTTTCCTTTAATTTCTTTTGAGATAACATTTATATGAAAAACACACAACAGTATCCTATAATTTTCAGGGATCAACTACTATGAATTAAACTTGATCAGCTCTATTTGAAAGGATTCGTTTGTCTCTTAAATGCTGGCACAGCAAACTGTCCTGAAAAAGCACAAATCATCACTAAGTTCTGAAACTTTCCCAAAGTTGATGGCACTTTCACCACAAACAACGTCAGCAGGCTCACTTTAGGATCCTTCAAGACAAGGGTAATTTCAGGTTCCTAGGTAGGAAAGTCAAAAGTTGCCTAAGGAGCAAAAATGGGAGATTAATGTCTTGATCATTAACTTAAATTGCACTGCTAACTACTCTGTGGAAAGCATTGCCCAAAAAACAAATGAATGATAAACAAAAAGGAAGTGATAGCCTTCATTCTTAAAGAGCGCAAAGTCCAATGGGGATACAAGGTAAACAAAAGCAAGGACACAACCCTATTGGAAGCATAAAAACAGAGTGTAAGTAATTATAGTTGAGTAATTAGCCTAAAGTAATACTAGGAGGGTAGAAATTATCTTAGTTTCACTTTGGAGGTCAGCCAAAATCCCTATTCTTCCCTTCTTGGGCCTCTCATTTAAGGAGGACTTTACTCAGCTGTTATCAGTGGAACAAAAACGTGGAGGCTATTTTTTTGCCCCCAGCGATGGTCGAGGAAATACCTGCACCCTCTCTTTCTAACCAGTCCATCAGCACTCCGAGATCTTGGGGAGGCACGTGTTTTATTTTTATCCTACCTGCTTCCAAAAGAGATTTAAGGGAGCTTACAATAAAGACTCATCTGCCCAAGGCAATTTCTATAAAAGAATAAAAGAAATATCTAAATACATGTGCGGTAAGAGAAGATAGAAAAGGATGTCCTGAACTAGTGACAGGTTGGCCTTGCCAGGAAGTACCAGATGTGGTTGAAAGTATCCTGGCATCCACAGGGGAGTGGGAGGGCAAAAAGGTCAGTCTGACTCTCCTTGTCTAAAGAAAGGGAGCAATAACAATTTATGCAAAGGCGACTTTCTTTAATCTTAAATGACAGTGAACAAGGGCAACAAATGTCCACATTGCTCCAGCAGCTGCTTTGAATTCCTACATTATAGGATCATGGTCTCCACTGAGAATCTAAGAAAGTGCTGGACTCTTTCTCCATGTAAACTCACAATCATACAATTTTACACATACTATCAGGGTTCCATGGACCAAGACTGAACACCTGCTACGGGAGTTCTCTGTAAAGTTTACATTCACATGGGAAATCCTCAATATTCATTTTCACTGAATGCATAAAAGGCCACTGGTTGAAGCCAGACATCTTAAAGTCATCCTATGAATATGGTTTCTTCCTCCTGCCATGGACAGCACACAATGGCTTGTAGCCATTAATTAGAATCATGCCGCTTGAAAGGAACTTTAGCAGAACCCTAGTAATTTGTCTCGATCTTTTTTTTTTTCCCCTTTATCTTGGGACTTGCTTGCATTCTTGTGCTGAGATATTTTCCCTGTTTATCTACTATGTTTTTGAGTTGTTGGTTTTGAATTCTTGGCTTTCACATATTCTGTATCTTAAATTCTTCTAATTTACTGTGTAATTAAAACACCCATGCACATTTGTTCTCAATTAATAGAGACAAATTATTCCCCGGTGGAAGACAACTCTATTCCAACTTGGAACTGGAAGGGCGGATAAGCCTGAATTTTAAATGTTGTCTAATGACTCTACTATTCTTTGTTGAGAGTGTGTAAGAGGTAGGTTAATGTATCCTTGGGAGACAAATATTCTAACATCTCATTTTCACCCTCAGGACCAGAGGATTCCACAAATTCCCAATTTTCTAATCTTTATTGTCTTAAGTATATTAGAAATTTGCTTATAAAATCATCCTCAGAAGAAAGAAAAAATTAAGCTGGATAAAAGAAAAGGCAATTGAAACTGGTTAAATAACAGTTTGAATACCAAATATCCATTTGAATTCAATGAATCTATCATAAGCTTATACACTAATAGCTTTAGAAGTATTTGAGAGCATTAGAAAAAAGCATAGTGGACTGGAGAGAAAGCCAACATATTTACAACCTGCAGGTAAGTCTAATGTCAGAACCTAGTTTTATTTTTATATATATATATATCACAAATCTCAAAGTAGAAACAGCTGTAAACATTTGGAAGTTGTTCATTTAGCTTGATTATGAGTCATTTGCAAAAAAAATTACAAAATAAATAGAGATTAGAATTCAACTATTTTATACATAAATAATATGATAGAAAATTCCCAAAATATAAAATATGGTAACAAAGAGATATTTTACTAATTAAGACTTTTAAATGGATATTTAGAAAAGGAAAGAGAAGAATCATTCATTCTTGAGGATCTGCTAACCTGAGAAACTGTGCTAAGTACTTTACTTAAAATACTTCTTTTAAACCCAAAATCAATCCCATATGGGACATGAAATTATGCTCGTGTTGTAGACAAAATAACTGGGGCTCAGAGTGGGAGGATTAGATGGCATCTAAGCATCCTTCTAAAATTACTAACAAGGAAATTTCTAGTAGGCTTTCCATAGAATCTACAACATATCTTTAGAGAGGCCACAGACCTTCCAACCAGCAGGTATTTCATTCTAAGCCGGCTGGTTGTAAGGGCCAAGTGGGGATTTACACTTAGTATTTTGTTCAGAGTTCAACACGCTTTAATTACATCAGATAATGCCTGCTGTTCCTTTTTTTCCTAGAAATAGGGTATGAGTCCAATTCCTGTTTATTTAATTTCCTGTCACAATGAAACTTTACCTTGTCAAAATAGGATAACACAAGGGCTAAGCAAAAGGAGAAAAGCTGTCTTGTGCCAGTATCACGGTCAAGTCCAAATTGTCCCTTTGGGGTGTAACCTGACAGAACCAGGGATGAACACATGGGGGAACAAATGGGTTGAAAAAAAACAGACATAGAAAGAGACTAAAAGTCACTATATTGGAACATTAGAATGGATGGGACTATGAATTGTGCACAACGATATTATACAAGTTCACCTTGTTTTAATGGGAACCAGCCAGCAGCTTTCTGTAGCTAGACCGGGTATAGCTCATTATCATATGTTTAATAGGATTGCACTGCTCTCTACACTGTATCCATGGAGAAACAAAAATTTAAAAGGAAAAAATGTGGGTTTCCACACTCAAAACCAAAGGGGCAAATTATATTTTGGGAGAAGCCTTACTAAATTTTGGACCCCAATTAAGATCAGGATAAATAAATGTCAGAAATAATATCACAGAAGATGGCTCCTAGTTAAAAATCTAATCCTATTTGAGATCATTTCCTTATGGAAACCTTTTCTGAGGGTTAATCAGTCCCTCTGTAAAAACAGAAAGTGGGAGAAGAGGTAACGTTTTAGAGTATCACTATGACCGATCAGTTTAAGGGAAGAACAGAAATACCTTCGCAACCAGGAGTCAGTAGGAACAGAAATCTTTCTTAAATGATTTGTACATTTCCTTACTTAAACAAGCTTCCTTCACTCATCTTTCTTCCAGATATTACATGAAGCCTTTTTATGAAGGTGAGAAAATAGGTTCAGGGTCTCACAGCAAGCTGATAGTGGTGTAGTGGGACTCCCGTTTTTGCAAAAGAAATCTCATCCTTTGTACTTCAGTAACCATGAAGACCGATTGCAACGTGTAAATTTGACTGATTCATTTATTCAGTTGTTCATGCAATCATATTAACTAGACCTGTGGCATACAGGAAAGAATGAGCCTCGACTCTGCCTTCACAGAGGTCACCTGCTGCCTATGGAAAAACACAAATAACAAGAACCAATGGATTATGATTTTAATACAGGTATATAAAAATGGCAACATACAAGCCATTCTTCTTCCTACTCCTTCTTTTTTTCTTTTTTTTTTTTAATTATCCTCTATATATAGACTACTTCCTCTGCTGGTAGCACACACACAGTAGATGACTTTGTCTACATCTGGTCTACAAAGTATAGCCCATAGGCAAATCTGGTCTGCCACCTGTTTTGGTACAACCTGCAAGCTAAGAATGATCTTTACATTTTTAAATAGTTGGGGAAAACTTTGAAAGAAAAATAACATATGCAATTCAAATTTCAGTGTTCATAAATAGTTTTATTGGAACACAGCCACACTCATTCATTTATGTGATATCTGTGACTATTTTTAAGATACCATGGCAGAACTGAATAGTTATAACAAGAGACCATATGGCTCACAAAACCAAAAATATTTACTATGTGATTTATTAAAGAAAAAAGTTTGGTGACCCCTGGTAAGATGGTTTGGATATTATCTAACATAAGAGTAAATTAAACCAATGTCAGAAATTATTACTATCAGAACACATGAAAACGTGGCTCCTAGTGGCTTCCAGTAGAGCCTGAGTGATTATCCCAGGACAATCACCCACCACACATCTGTCATAAAGAATCCTTTTGTTAATACGCACCACCAAATTCTGTCTGTATTAAGCAGCACACACATTAGTTGTATGGGTAATAAATTATGAAATACTAAAATGTTATTTGAATACAAAATTAGGGTTCTATTAGTTTTAAAATACAGTTAGTTTACTTGTTCAAAAACTACTCAGCTTTACAGAGTAATTACTTCCTCCCAGGTAGTCTGCTAAAGTGTGGGAAAAAAGGAAGATAAGGATGACACTGTCACTTAAGGAATCTATAATTTAGCAGGAAAACAAAATCAACCCTCAAAAAACACTGGTGAGAAAGCATTTCATGATAAACCCTCAATATTCTTCCCCCCTCCCTTTTCAGTTCTGCATTGGCTTAACTGAGGTAAGCCACAGAAAAACGGAAGATGGGTTTGTGTGGCCCAAAGAAGTTCATCAATTTTATAATAATATGAAGGTTACTCATCAACTGACATATTATAAGCCATATTTAGTAAATAGGGTCAGAAAACCAAATATTTAATAGCTTTTTAATATTGGCAAGATGTCTGTGTTTTAATTATCTTAATTAATTTGCCTTTCTTCTTTTCACCCACTTTCCCCACTATGCCCAAATAACAATTCCCTCTTTTGTTTCTCAAGTCTTCCAGGGATTTGCAGACTATTATCTTATTTTGAGCTCTAACCCAGCTGGCTCCTCAGCTGTCACCTAGCCAACTATACAAATTATATAGAGAGACTGATCTATAGATAGATATATAGATATAGATACATCTGCTTTAATCTTTCCTCATAAAACCATCCAGCTAGCAAAACTGTGCTGGGTTGCCTTTCACTGCATAAAACCTAGTCTTTGGTAATGACTAGGAATACCCCCTAAAGGCTGGAACCCCAGATTATAGAAAAAACAGTCATTTTGCCCCAATGATTCTGTAAATGGTCTTTCCTAGTACTGTGAGCCCCAAGAAAGCATACAGCCTAGTCAATGCCCTGAGTTCTCTCTCAGCTACTCTGCTCTCTCTGCCCCATCTGTATCGTATCTATCTGATGTCACTTCTGGTGACACTGCTACCCTGAAAGCCTCAAACACTTATGACTCAATGTGCCAAACGACCAACCCCAAATTATCAAGACCGATTGATGCCTCTGCTCCCAGTTCAGACCACAGAGTGTTATGCAGCCATACAGGTGGATCATTCCCACAACTGTTTTATCACTTTCCCTGTTTTTCTAATGTAACACTTACTATAAAACCAATGGATTATAACGCCTTCAATATTGTAATAATAAAAGCCATCATTTACTGAATGTTTAGTATATGCCTGACATTGTGTTAGGTGCTTTATACAAAGTAACTCATTCAATTCTCACAATAATCCTATTAAGTGCTATTATTATCTCCATTTCACAGCTAAGGAAACAGGATGTAGTAAGCATCTTGATTATCACTCCAACATCCATTTCTGGCCTTGTTCCTCCTTTCTAGAAGAATCTCCACCGTGTATCTCCTCTCCTTCCAGGGGCCATTTGCTTTAGGGGAGACTAACCCTAGCCGAGCTGCAGCTCAGATCCCCTCCCCGACCAAGGTGCCTCCCGACTGGCCTGGCCACCCATGCTGCTGCTCCTCTGCTCTCCAGTGAATGATTTAGGCAGAGAAGGTGGAGAGGCAGTCTGCTAACAGCTTCCAGGAAGGTCTCCTTGCTCTTAACGGAAGACCCAAGGAGGAAACTTCCTGTAGAAGTTGCCAGGCTTTGATGTGATGTCTCCAGTTGTCTTGCCCCCATGAGAAGAATCTGTTTGTGACCAAAACTGGCATGCTCAGATGGCAGAGTGGAAAGGCTTAAAGTACCTGGAATCCTATGGACATGATGGGGCCATGGAATGAACCAACCCAGAAGCTCCCCTACCACTCTGTTTCTTGTTATGTATATTATCATGCCCTTGCTAAATGATACAAACAATGAACAAAACTGAGGTTCAATCCAGGCCTAAATTTGGAGCTTTATTTTTAATCCCACCAATGCATAGCGGGGTTATAATTCAAAACTCTATTATCATTCTGCATACTCTCTGCATCTGTGAATTATTTAAAACAAATGCCCTACCAACAGCATCCCACCATCCAACCCATAAAGGGAAAAAACTGTTTCTCTACTCACAACACTTCTGACACCAAATGCGTGGTTTCCCCCCCCCCCAACAACCAATTCTCCAACTCTCTGGACACCAACTGGGTGTCCAATGATACAATTCGATTTTGACACTAACTACCCAGAGTTAGTGTAGACCCCACAGATTAGGTCAGTCCCAAAAGACTGCCTCCCACTTCAAATGCCAATCTCAAGTCTAGGTCTCCTGTACGTCTGACCAGCTATGAAGCGGAGGATCCCTCCTCCAGTTCAACAGTTTGCTAGAACAGGGCACAGAACTCAGAAAAACAGTTTGCTTACTATTACTGGTTTATTATACAGGATGTTATAAAGGATAAAGATGAACAGCCAAATGAAGAGGTACATTGGGTGAGGTCCAGAAGGGTCCCCAGCACAGGAGCTTCTGTCCCCATGGAGTTGGGATACACCACCCTCCTGGCATGTGAATGTGTTTACCAACCCAGCAGCTCTCCAAACCCCATAGTTTAGGGATTTTTAGGGGGTTTCATCACACAGGCACAACAGATTATTAACTCAATTTCCAGCTCCACTCCCCTCCCTGGAGGGGACACTCTATCACCCAGAACATTCCAAGGGATTTGGGAGCTCTGTGTAAGACATTCTTATCACTCCCATCACTCAGGAAATTACAAGGGTTTTAGGAACCCTGGGTCAGGACCCAGGGGCAGAGACCAAACATATATTTCTTATTCTGTCACGCTTACCAACAGCACACCACCATCCACTCCAGCCTTCCCCTACAACAAGGATCCAGGCCAAGTGAACCCCGGGCATGACAAGTTCTTGCACTGCAATAAATGATACTCAAAAAGACGGACTCTTAACAACAAAAGTAGCAGATTTAGAAGCTATATCAAAATAATTTTAGAGTATCTGCTCTTTACAGATAATCTGAACCTCCAGCATCTATTTTAACTGTAGTTATTAATAAATAATGACAACACACACAAAAAGGTACCAAAGTGATAATTATGGATTTAAAAAAGAAAAAAACAAACAGCAAAATAGGAAGTAAAAATGGAATTTCCTGACTACTTTAGGAAGAACCCAATTACCATCCTATGAGCAGGCACAAATGATTCCAAGGAAGTATTTTAACACAGAGAAAAAACTTCCTTTGCTTTCGTACCTTAAGATTCTAAAGTGTTAGGCAATGGGCATTCCAAGCTAGGTTTCCTTAACCCCGGGCATATATTCCCTATGATGGAAGAGGAAGAGAAAGAGGCGGGTCCGGGTGTGGAAATGAGTGAGAGCGGCACCATCGGCTGGGACCTGGAAAATGTTCTGCCCACTCCAATCCTATGACCATGACGGTGGCAACTTCTACCCTGGTAAATGAAGTGGCAAGTCTGAAACATGTTGTTTCACTTTTCCCAGGCTGTAACTACACAGAGTCATAACTTCCTTTTTAACTCGAACCATCTGACAGTTCCGGAGAGCAGTTCATGGCATGTTCTCCTTGCTTTGTTGTCTCGGCGACAACACCGTGTTAACAGTCACCATGAGTTATACACACACCAAGGGGAAGAGCCTTAAAAGTACAGAGAAACCACAGCAAATATTAAAAGCAGAAAATCCCGTGTGTGTGTGTGTGTTTTGAGAGTATTCTACATCACCTCCTCATTGCTGATGTTTTTAGAAGACTGCTAAGCCACCAAGATGAAAGCAGAGGAATTGGTGAAACCCATTACTTTTGACTAAGTTGCAAACTATTCAGCCAGCAAAACAGTGCTACTAAATTAAATCTTGTAAAGAGATGCCAGGACCTCTAATAAACAGCCAATAATTCTTTGAATGGCAATGAGTTTGTGATGCCCCCTGCCCAGAACAAAAAGGCTGCTCTTTCTCAGCTGCAAGTCTGACCCTGAGGGGCCCCCACCAGTAGACAAACAATGAATGAGGACACAAGAAACCCTTGGCACAGGCCTGGCTCTGCCCTGAAGTAGTCACTTCCACTCACTGGGCCTCAGTTTCCTCGTCTAGAAGATCAGAGGGGCTTATGAAATTGCAAACTCCTCAAGGTCCCACCAGGTACGTTTTTAAAACAGCAAAAGTCTGCCCTGTTTACATACCCAGTGCAAACCTTTGAGACATTTTAATAGGGCATTCAGATTTCAAAGAATGTGCGAATATTTGTACTTTAAGAAAAAAATTTAATGGAGGATTTGAGGGTGGAGGGAGTGAACAAAGTTCATTCTTTTCCTTCTCTCTTTGCCCAGTCCCCAAAGAAGATAAAGATGCTAATTCCTAACTCAAAGTTGAAAGCACATCTGTGCAGTTCAAGATACTTAACTATTAATAAGTTTCAGTTGAAATGGGTTTCCTTAAAGACACACTTGGCTCTGTCAGATAAAGTTATCACCAGTAGATACTGAGAAGATCTTATCTTAACCAACTAATATCATAAGCTCATTCTAAAAACAGGGTTAACAAGAAATATAGTAAAGGTAGAACTCAATGGTTATTTTTAAAAAGGAGGGAAGAGAACAATCTTTAATGCCTTTAACAAACTGAACACCCATCTCAAGTTCCTGTTAACAGGTCTTTTTTCTTAATAAGTGCCCTTTGTTTTCAAAGGTTTAGAGATTTATTTAAATGAGGACTAACTTAAAGTACCAGGAATCCCTCAAGGCTATGCCCAAGCACAGAGTTCTTTGTGAACAATATTCCAGTCTCATAGGAAAGCATCCAGAAGTCGAAAGTACACAGGAAAAAAGAGACAGGGCCCTGAAAATGAAATCCACAGAGATATGTCATTACGGTTCCACTTATGACTCTAAACCTTCTAAAAAGAACTTGACTTCCAGAAAGAACCAAACCTGTGTCTTGTCTCACATTTGAATTATACACAAGTCACCCCCCCAACACCGAAAACAACTGGGTAGTGGAGAAACATTGACATTGAATCCACATAAAAATGAAAACAAAACTAAGTCATCAAAATATTGTCTGAATGAAATCTAGACTAAAACGAATCTTTCCTTCTATTTAAATCATTCTAATACATAATTAGGTTGCTTACTTGGTTTCCAAATTAAAGCAATAATAAGAAGAATGAACTAGACTCTAAAAATTTCCTATCAGAGGAACAATAATCTTCAAGTCCATTAGTTAACAAATATTTATTGAGCACTTACTGTGTACCCACAGGCACTGGTTTTAGTCCCTGAAAGTAGAGCAGGACACTTTTTTCAACTAGCCTAAACGAAAGTATGTAATTCACTAAAGGTAAATTATTCAATTAAAAATTGATTCAAAAGTCTTTTTTTCCCCCTAAGTACACCATTTCCCTCCACAGATCTTGTTCATACCATCTCTAGCTTCTTTGTTAAACATTCCTATTTTATTACAAATACAAATCTCTTTTCTGAAGCTACTGAGAACAAGCAACAGGATGGATTTATCTGCACTGACTCCAAATTTTTGTCCTTTACCAAATAGTCTAGTTCTAACTACAACTAGGAGAGGCATATCCACTAAAGGGCCCCAGGTTTGAACTCTAGGAGGTCTAACATTCCTTGGACACTTGCTCTAATTAGCATCACTTTGCACCTGGGAAATTGCAATAGGTTATGCAGGAAGTGAGGGAAGGAGAATGGCTTAAGAATCGCTAGTGCCTGTGGAAGCTGCATTCATTAGGGAAAGCTGACCAAGGGACAGGTGACCATTTCCCACAGAAGACACAGAACTCTTCTGCCTGGCACACAAGGCCCACCCTGATCAGGCTCCAGCCTGCTTCTCTGGCCTCATCTCTGCCCTTGGCTCCACTCTGCTTCAGCTTCCCCACAAACAAAGTGGTTTCATTCTTCTGTGCCTTTGCTAGCTTGCACTCTCTGCCAGGAGTGGCTTCCAGCTATAACCATGGGAGGCATACCACCTAGGGAGAGGGTGAACTGAGGTGCTTTTCAGCACCCTGCTCTCCACTGTTACCATTATCACCTGCTTCATCAGATGCTGGATATCTTATTTAACCACCCCATTTCACAGCTGAGAACACTAAAGATCACAGCGAATAAGGGAGAGAATTAGATCGGACCCATGTTTGTCTGATTCCAGAACCCAAGCTCATCATAAACTCATTGTAATGTTTCTTTGTAATACAGTTGCCCAAACCACAGTGAATCAAGCACTGGAGCCCTGTGTTAGAGTCTTGGAACCTAGGCTAAAGGAAGCAGGATGCCTAAATTCATACCCTAATTCTGCCCTGGAAGCCCAATTTTGCCACTACTTTCTCTAAAAGACAGTGAAGTTACTTGACATCTCAGACCTCAAAGGGTTGTCATGAACATCAGACAGAACATTAGACTTAGCACAGTGAGTACACCCAATAAATATCCAATAAAATATATAAAACAGTTATAAATATGTCTGCAAATTGAATAAAATTTGCACTGTTCATGGTAAAACCTGAAACTATTTTGTACAAGTAATCTAAATGCACCCCTTCCTAACATTTTACCCCCACTATGACTTTACTTTCTTCAAAAATTTACCAAAATCTCCAAACCCCATGGACTCTTCCAGCTTTTATTCACCTAAACCAAACACAAATTATTTGCTCCCACCATTGCCCCATCTTAGGGATACTCAACTGAGATTAGACAGAGAAGGAAATCAGATAAATGAATACATCTTAGAAAACAGTTTCACTTCTCTTGTAAATAATTATAAGTACCTGGATCTGTGTAGTGAGAAACTTTCACCATGTATAATAAATGGAGAAAAATGTGGTAGCAGGTGTGTAAAATTAAAATAGTTTAATTACAATTTGGTTTTGATGGAATTGACTGCCTAAGGCGGCCATCTTGGGGAAGTGATAAGAACATTCCAGACACTGAGCCAACAAAGGATGTTTAAGCAGCGAAATTAGACATTTAATTTTGGAACCTGCTACTTATGAGAAGCCTGGGGCAAATTTTGTGAGTGTTAGTGCACTAAAGGGCTACAAGGAATCCTTTGTTTGTCAAATAATAACGGGGAAGAATTCCACAGCAGTGAAACGTGCCCGAGATGGGCACTACATCCTTATTCCGGTGGGTCTAGCACCAACAAAAGGAGACCAAAGGGGGTGCAATACTCTGCCCAAGGGCCATAAACGTTTTGTTGGGTGGTAAACGGGCAAATAGTAATTTACTGTGGTATTCAGGAGACTCCAACTTTGGCCAAATTTCAGGGCATTTTCTTGTCCAAAGCATTTCTTGATTTTGAAGCAGATGGGAGGAAGAAGCATATGGAATTGAGGGGGAAAATCCTAGCATATAGGCCTGAGGATAAATACTTATCTTTGACATTAATCACTGACTTGAATGTGCTTTGCAATTAAGATTTATAGCGAGTTTAAGCAAACCCAGCACATAGAAATATGAATGTACCAAAAGGAATATTAGGGGGTGAGGTGACATTTTATGAGTCTTTATCTGTCAATTCTCCAGAATAGCTTTTAAAATGAGCTATTCTAATTGGATGCAGTTTGCAAACATGCAACTTATATGCACTTATTACAAGAATTCATATATAAAACGAGATTCAGCTATATTTTGTTGAATATTTTTGCAACAAATAAGCATTGACCTACACCCTAAAGGTAGATCTTTCTGAGGAGAACATTGTAGAGAAACTGCAGGTACCTACAAGATGCACATGGAACAGAACCCTTCCATGGCAGGCTGAGCCACTGCCTGCTTGAAATATGGGGTCTAAATGTTTCTCTCGTGGATGCCTTGCACAGAACCGCAGATCTCATAGTTGAAAGGGGCCTCAGAGATCGCCCAGCTCTCTGCCAGAACTATGAATTCCCTACTTAGTTTCCTCCATAAGTTAGTGATGCAAAATCTGTTTTGGTAAATGAGAACTCACATATTAATTGAGAATGACAGTGTCAGAAGAAAAAAAAAAAACTAGCAAGGCAATCAGTTCCTTCTTTCCATTGCCTTACATTTTGTCCACTTACACAGCAGCACCTCAACGGCCCCACTTGTCAGCTTGGGTCCCTGGTTTCTTCCTCATTCACTTACCCGGTAATCTGACAGAGCCACCACCTCCTAGTAGAAGAATGTACTGCAGGCTGCTCAGTGGCTAAAGCAAACCTGTATCCATTTGGAATACTCTTCTTTCTAGGAATCTATGCCATGAAAAGCAGAAACTGCTTATGTTGCTTCTGTAAAGTGTGACAAATCAAATTTAGCTGCTGGTAACTACTTTATTCCCAAAAGGATGATGTGTGTGACTGTTTATCCCATATACAAACTGATTTTGTTGCACGCAACCTACCTTCCCTCAGAGTCAGGTTCATTTGATTAAAGTCTCAATAATTTTGACTAAATGGTTAGGCTGACTGAAATTGGTGAAAACTATAAAATATGGAATATAAAGTACAAACTCTTGTGTACTGTCAAAGAACCTGCTTTGGGGAATTACAGTGCTTTTTTTTATCATTTGTTTACTTATATACTTTACATATTTCCCCTCCATCCTTTTAATTTACATTATCTTTAAAGATACCAATGTAAAGCAAAGATAAGCTTCAGTCTAGACAACCCGCCCAAGTGATGCGAAATCTGAAATTAGTAGAATTCCAATGACGTGCTTATAATTCTTGTCTGTTAAGTTTTTGTAAGGATCCCCCTTAGGTCAACTACCACATTGGTTTCTAGAATACTGCATGTATAGTAAATTTTGACTTGTCTTCCCTTCCTTCTCCCCTCAAGGTATGTGTGTAAGCACAGCATTTATTGCTGGTGGTGTTGAAGGAGTAGAAGTGAGGGTAGGAAGTAGAGGTTAAATAAATCACCCAAATGTGATTTGTAGAGTATTTCACCTTCTGATTCATTTCTTACTTCCAAATACAACCAGAAGCAAGGGGCACCTTAAAGATTTTCTACCAACCTCCATTTGGGAGGAATGTGAATTTCACACGAATAGAAACCTTTGTTTTACTCACTGTTACAGTTCAGGTGCCTAGAAGAAAGTCTCCTAGCACCTAGTAGGCATTTAATAAATACTTGTTGAATAAATGAATAAAGGAAAATGGATAGTCATAAATAAATGATTTCACTATAATTTACTCTCCAAACCCTTCAGGTTGGACTTGAGATATGGAGTGTTTTGTTTTTGTTTTTTTAAGTTAACTTGACCATAGAAAGATACAACCAGCATACCCTCTGGAACTTGAACATAAAAATAAAACATAGTATAAATTATGTGTTGTTTTTCTTCAGTCTTAAGCACGGAACAATTTCATATTAGATTACAAAATGTCTGATGTCTGGCCATCAATCAGCAGCATTAGAACATTAAAGATCAGATGGACTGATTACTACTGTTTAATTAATAACCTGGAGTAGAATCAGTGCTGCCAATTGGAGTATTCCCTCAGCAGCAGAGCACTAAACGTCTTCATTTAGTTTTTCAATGGATACATGAAAAGCAAGGGGAAATTAACTCCAAAGACCACCAAAAGTGATACTGACATTTTGAGGTCAGACACCCCTGGTTAAATAGTTTCAAGGTCCTGCAGATAGATATTGTACAATTCACAAGATCATAAACAAACTTTAGAAATAAAAAGATAGCTTTCTAATACATATGGAATAAAAATCTTTTTCTTCCTCTTCTAGTTTTTTTTTATTAAGTTAGATAGAAACTGTGAAAGCACTAGCACACTGTCAGCTATGTAATAGGCTCAATACATATTAATTAGTGAATCTCTTGAGCTTTTTTTCTAATACCCGGAATGAAGCTACTTCCTTAGAATTAGAAAAACGAATGGGTTTTCTATAACTAGCTAATTTTTAACCCTAAGTATGTGCTAACTATTCACATAGATAATTCAGATATGTGGAGTCACTAAAAACCTTCCCCACCATGAACAAATGGCAATGTCCAAAATTCCTATTGGAGGAATAACCAAGAGAAGTATTTCTTTCACACCAAGGGAAGGTCCATGGCAGAAAAATCTTTAAAGAAATCACCTATTTTTTTAGCCAAATCATCATGAACAGGTCTATTTCAAAATCTAATTCTTTTTAAAGAGTAAAATTTTAATGATCCAATGGATGACAGAAAGTTTTTCACATATTCTTCAAAAAGACCACCAGCACAGTTGTAACTTCCTGTCATCCTTGTCACTGCAGTTCCACAATGCAGTATCCAATCTCAGGATTCTCTTACTTAGAAAGAGATCTCTACCTTACGTATATTATCATTGTTCAGAATCCCAAAGTTTAAAACTTTCCCCCTTGCTAGTCATACTGTTGACAGGATAATATCTAATTTAGCACTACTATGAAATTTCAACATGTCTTCTTAAGTACTTTATATTTATTATCTCATTTAATTTTTACAACAAGATCTATTATATTAATATCTCCATTTTGTCTATAAAGAAAGTGAAGGTCAGAGAGGTTTAGTAACATGGAGGAGGTCACACAGCTAAAACATGGGAATAAGTTTCAACATTGGGGTTTCTTTGATTTCTGAAGCCAGGCTTTTGACTACTGTCATATACTAAGGCTAATGTACGACTTTCCTTTCTTTCCTGAGGGATTTATTCTTTCCTGTATTTCACCAAATCTGAAACATACCAATTGTGTTGCCATCTAACTGCAAACAAATCATTCTCCGTTTTGATCAAGGGAAAGACTTTTAAAAATTTTCTTTCTTTAGGACTGAGGATAATATACACTGACAATTTTGACGATAAAATCTATTTTTCTTTCCCCTCTTTTTCATTTTCAACCTAATACAGTTCACTCTGTCCCTTAAATAAGGTGTTCTACTGCTATTGAGAAACCAATTTTCTCTCAAGACTTTATTGCAATATTATCAGGAAACTGGCTACTTAAACAGCAGGTAATCTTTTATTTCACGCATAATTACCATGCACTATATTTTGATTTGATCCTAATGGCCCTAAGTACGTTTTTAAACAAACCCTCAACCTGCCCACATGAAAAACATTTTGCTTCCTCTGTTGCACTTGTGTGGCGATGATAATTAAAACACCTTGGGAAATTCGGACTACATCTGATTAAATCATAACACACCATAAAGGTCTTTTCAAATAATCCTTTGAAGAATCCAGCTGAGAAAATCATGAAAAGAAGATTCATGAGAAAGGAAGCTCATTATAGATTTGTGCCTGGCACTTAGAGGTGAGCCGGCCAAGGTGAGCATTTGGAATACTGTTAACTTTCCCAGAATGCACCTGAACGTCTGAAGGAGGGCTGTCTACATGATCAAACTCCACATTTCTGTTCCATTCCCAATTCCTATATTATGTCTTTGTTTTGGCCAATGGCCAAGGGAACATTGCCCTTTCCTCAGACCAGAAACTTGTGAAGAAGCAGTCATTAAAAAAAAACAATCCTTTCAGAAGAGGAGATATCCTCAGACTTCCAAGCTTCAAATTTCAGCTTGGCCATCTTGGAGAATGGAAACATCACAAAATAAGGATATGAGCTAAACAAACCAAATTTTGGGGAAAAAAAATCAAACTTAGGAATTAAGCCTAGCTGGTTACCTCCAAAGGTTAAAAGTCAAATGAGATGGGCACTTGGATGACAAGGATAATCGCCCCTTCAGTAAGGGAGCCACTGCTATTACTTCGGCGGTTGTTAATCATAAGGACCATTGCACTTGCCATGTGCTGAGTGCTTACTCGGGGACTGTGCTACTTAATCTTCCTAACAGTGCTGGGAGTTACTTTTAACTTATAAAAGAGAAAACTACGGTAGAGTAGTATTAAGTCACTTGCTCTGGATCACACAAGGGGCAATAAGAA
Source organism: Daubentonia madagascariensis (assembly GCA_023783475.1). NCBI lineage: Eukaryota > Metazoa > Chordata > Mammalia > Primates > Daubentoniidae > Daubentonia > Daubentonia madagascariensis. The sequence continues at coordinate 10,676,398 of JAKFHU010002250.1, read as the reverse complement.
CAAAGTAGCAGATATGTAGGATGAACAAGTCTAGAGATCTAATGGACAACATGAGGACTAGAGTCAATAATATTATTGTATTCTTGATTTTTGCTAAATGAGTAGATTTTAGCTGTTCTTGCCACATCTAAAAAAAAAAAGGGTGATTATGTGAGATGATGGATATGTTAACCTGCTTTACTATCTATATATATGTGTCTCATAACATCATGTTGTATGCCTTAAATATATAAAATAAAATTTACTTTTTAAAAATGAGGCAGTAAGAATCACAGCCGGGGTTCAAACTTGGGCCTAACCCACCCCAAAATACATGCTCTAACTAAACAGTACTTATTCTGTCTTATTTAAAGCAAAAAATATTTGACTGTAAACTACCTATTGTATACAGTGCTGTTCAACAACTTGGAGACAGAATGTCACTGTAGTATTGAGCATAGAAGGTATTCAGTACACTATGTTGAATGAAAGGTCAAACATGTATGTCTTCCCGATGTCGCAAACTATTTATTAAGCAAAAATAAATTCTACACCATAGTGGTATATAAAAGACAGAAAATGCAAAAAGCAGACCCAGTCCAAAGGAGTTTACCATCTTTACTCAGAAGATAAGACTTTTACAAATGAAAAAATTAGAGAACAAAACTAAGCAGCTACATTTATTACTAAAGGCCTGGGGGCAGGGTCCAAGTCTTTTATGAGAAGCCCCATATTTGGAATCCAAACAGAGTGAAAATGTGAACGCGTAGGATTTGGTCCCTTCCCCATCACCCCCCTAACTTCTACCAAAGAAGATTCTTTCACAGTATTTTAAGAGAAATTGTAAATAATGAACAAGTAAATTGTATTCAGGAATTTAATGTTTCTTAACTGAATTGAACAGAGTGTTCCAGAACAATCTCTTCCACCATTTGTTTCTACATCATTGTATAGCAATCAGTTGTTCAGCCCTATAAACTGAAAATGTCAACCACAGCATGAGACCCTCTATATTCTATAAAATGAAATGTCTCACTTGAAAATGTGCACATTGATCCCAGAGACACAACTTCTCTTACTTTTGAGGCCACTGTGAAACTCCAGCTTTATCTTTATGGAGCTGTTTCAATGTATAATTTAAGAAATCACTTCCAAATACTGAAAAATCCATGAAAATCCTACATAAATTATGCATGTGTGCCAGTCCCCTCCCCTCCTGTTGAGACAGATTTGGGCTATATGGTTGTGTGTGTGTGTGTGTGTGTGCACGCATATGCACACATGGTGTGGGTGAGAAAGAAACCTTTTTAGCAAGCTTATTGAATCTTCCCACCTCCTACAGAGAACTCTGAAGAAATGCACTGTTTTTTCCGACATTCAAATGAGTGTGAATCAGAACAGTAGCTCTCACAGGACTCATCTTTTATGTTGAGTGTAGGGTCACTGACAGGATTGAAATGGATCCAGCTGGCCTCGATTACCTGATTTTTAAAAGGCTAGAGGCAATGAGCTACGGTGTTGGAGGAAGGAGAACTGGTTCTAGTCTCTGCCCTACCACAAAAAAGCCATGAGAATTTTAACAAGTTACTTCGACACTCTAAACCACAGTTTCCTTTTGTGTAAAATGAGGGATAAACCAGATGCTCTTTAGGCAGAATTCACAAACTGGCAGCCTGCAGACATATTTGTTTAGCCATCCCTAACCCCAAGATCTTTTTTGTACTGGAGCTCTATAAAGCGGTTTTATGGCATTGCTCTCAAATTTTAGTGCACGACAGAACCTCCCAAAGAGCCTACACCTGGGCCCCACCTCTAGAACTTTTCACCTAGTTGGTCTGAGGCAGGGCCCAAAAATCTGCATTTTTAACAAGGGCTCTCAAGGGATCCCAAGGTATGAACCACACTTCGAGAAATTGCAGTTCAGTTGAAACTCTTGGTGATCTAGATGCTCATATCATGACCTCGCAGTCGCAAACTTGACAGAGGGATTCAAAATCTGATCTAAATGGACCGAGAGCAGGCACTAGAGAGAGCACCTGTGATGGATTACACATAGAGAGTAAGGGGGCCAATGCTTCCACTTTCTGCTATTCACAAGTGGTACAATCCTAGGTAATCTCAGTTTTTTTAATCTGGAAAAATAAAGGCAATAGGATCATCTCACAGTATTATCAGGGAGAATAAGGAAGCTCGGGGGATTACATAGCATGATTCTTGGTACAGAGAAGGTCCTCAAGCCCTGTTACGTCCTCTCCCGGCCCGACTCCCTACAGAGGCAGTGTATGTGTGGAGCCGACCTGCCTAGAAGCACTGGGCCACCAGGTGTCCGCCTGGCTTCCCTCTCAGGTCCTCACCCGTGCAGGCTTGCCCCAAACCAGCCCACTTCACTTGCTACAGAAATTCAAAGGAAAATACATCTATGACAACATCCCACAACCCTACTCCATCCCCCCTGCCCCCAAAGCCTGAGTAACTGGGGCAAATTCCTGAAGTAGAAAGTATATGATAAACTTTGGCCAAGTCATAAAACACATCAGGGGCTAAAGTCACAAAATAGTTACTGATGTATGTCCCCTGATCAAAATCACTCCATGGCCCTTACATCTGGGAGTAAAGGGGACCACAGAAACCTGGAGGAAGAAAGAAAAGCAGCTTTCAGGATAAATTGGAAAAGCAGTCTACTCAGAGTCAAAGGACATTACTGAGTTTTATATATTAATGAAGATTAAATCCAAAGTTTATAAACTCTTCATGAATATTAATAATTCAACAGCAAGGAAGTAAAGAAGCCATTCAAATTAATATTGTTGACAAAGATCTGAAGAGGTCTCAGCATCCCCCCTCTCCACCAAAAACTCCATTGAATGAATTATTTGTTGCCGTGTGAATTATAGATGCTTAATAATCATCTGGGTTGGACTCTCTGCAAATGGTACCCCCTTTCTTGATTTTTTTTTTCTGAAAGGACATTCTTGAGGCCTATGCTGATGTGTTCAGGACCACCAAGAGCACTGTTATAACAATTTGAATGACAGAAAAATTAAACAACAGAAAAGTGAAAGTTTGGCACCAGAAGAGGCTCCTGGATTTCAGAGTGAAGTAGAAGAATCCATTGTGCGGCATGCAATGTTTTGTAACTTCTGCCCATGCATTTTTCAGTACAATAAGTATTGTTGAAGAATATTTACTGTTTTCTACTTGAAAAGTAAATTTGTGGCAAGGGTGTTGGCCACAAATAAAATTAGTAAGTAATAGGTAGACACAGGAAAGGTCAATTGCCAGATGATGATACATGAAACCAGTCTTGCTCAGATGGTAGAAAGAGGTAAAGGGGTGTCAGGGGAGCAACTTCATTATCCTCTAAGCACCTTTTTCCATCCCAGGGGGAAAAATGCACGCACTCGCACAACACACACGAGCGCACATATTATGGTGGCAAATGCAAAGTCTAATGCCAATCGCTTTTCTTCAATAGTTTTGATACACGTTTCATCGGAAACCCAAGAAAGGCTCAGAAAATCAAGAACAGACATGTTTTGATATTGTCTTAAGCTGAATGATAGTTTTCAAATGCAAACTATGTGATAGTTCTAGAACTACTGTAAAATATCTGATTTTGGGAGAAATTAAGTGTTGGTGCTTCTGTGTATAAGCATAAAATCTCCTCTCTGGATACCCCTCCTTGATTCAATGTGGGCATCCTCATGAAAAAATGAGATAGTGGTGGCATATGATACAAGATAAAATGACAGGAGAGTGGAAACTGCATACATCCCTCCCCTTCCACTGCAACTGCTACTGGAAACCGTCTTGGCTCTGGGCATGTTGGTTGATCCTCAATGTGGTCCAACTCTGTATGGGAATATGTAATGTGTGTGAACAAGTAGATGAAAACTCTGGCAATTTGAAGGATCTCCATCTCCAAAGGTATTGATGGCTATTTGCAAATTAACAGCTTGTTATACTAGTTGAATGCAGGGGGCCTTTACACCTTTTTAAAAACAGGCTATAAATATATATATAAGCTTTTGGACCAGTATAGACCAGTCTGATTGTTTAGTGCCTTATCGGTAAAGTCTTTATATAAGGTGAAAAGTTTATCAATTTTCCCATTCCTTCCCATCCCACTGGGGCATAAAACTATTCCCATCTTCAAAAATAACTAGGGGTTGATTAATTAAATCCATGGGAAATAACTGATAAGATCTACAGTGACAGTAGGAGAGCTTTTGGGTTATTTTTGTGTACAAGTCACAGTAGTAAATGCACTAAGAAGAGGTCAGCTCAAAATATACAGCTGGAGGCAAAACATTTAATTGAGTGTTGTCTGAGCTGGACCAGCTTCCTTAACTCTCTGGGTTCCACCTCCTGCCTTCCCAAGCCCTCTCTCTTGCCCTAGTATCTCCCCATCTTCCCCATCTGCTCCAGGGATTCACAGAGCTGCCTTTCTGTGAGGTCAAATCAGGCTAACAGCACAGAATATCACCACCTGGATTTTGCTTTTTGTTACCATCTCTCAGATGACCCTTGGTTCCATGATCTATGAGCCGGTTTAACCAAAGCCACGGTTAGTTATCACGTTACAAGAATATAGTTCTTCCTCAAGAAGCACTTGGGCTTGGTACAAGGCACACCTACTCTCTTCCTGCCATCCCCCTCCCCTGCCCCCCGCCCATAAAATGATCCAATTTTAATATAAAATCTCTAAAATAGAAACTTGGTTGAAAGCCGAGTCTTTGGGAAACCAAACCTCAACGTTAGGAGGTTATAGACTTATTCCAACGATAAGTGTTTTTTGCACACAAGTGGTCTTTTGGAATTGATTTCTGAGTTCTGGTACACACACGGGCTTTTGAATGTTCTCAATAGTGGTAAGTCTTAAACCTTCTCAAGACAGATTGTATTTTTTTGGAACGAGCTAAAAGTGTTTAGGAGACAAATCTGGTGAGTATCCAGCTGGGGAATACCATTTGGGTCAAAGCTATAAAGTACCAAGAGTCATTTTCTGGTGTGGTTTGAAAATTAGCTCTGAAAGTCATTCCAAAATAGGCATTTCAGAAATGTATATAGCAATAACACCCGTCAATGGAATAAAAAATGTTTTATCCCCTAAATTGACTACTAGATGGATAATGCTATTTCATGTCTCCATTCCTTTGAATATGCTATTTGGTCTTTTTCCCTAGAGTGCAAAGCCCTCGCTCTCACTCTATCTCCCAATGTCTAAATTTTTTCTTCCTTCAAAACGTGCTCCTCCCGGAAGCCTTCTCTGAGTCCCAGTTTGACTCAGAAGCCCTTCATCCATGCTCTCCTGTCCCAGCACCCTACACCCATCCTCTAACATGCAGGGCAATACTTAAAGGACATTGCAAACAATGGTTCCTTTTCTGCCCCCACTACCAAACTGTCAGCTCCTTGCAAATAATGGCTATATTTTACAGCATTTGACAGAGCGATGGCTTCCTATAGTGCTTCATAAATGCTTGTTGACCAAATAAATCCATTTGAAAAATTAACCTCCCTACTCTGTAGTTTCACCTCACACAATTTGACAAACTTGTCATCTGTAGTTCAATGTCAACCCAGGAGTAATTTTACAAGTAAGACTCTCACAGTGTTGACCCTAGACATGCATATTATTATTATTTTCCACAATAATCTAAATGCTGGAAGAGAAAGAAGGCTGATACAGAAAATAGTAACATGAGCTAAGGAAGTGGCCAGAACTTTAAATACACAGACTAAGGAACTTAAGCAAAAATATATCCAGGCCCATATTAGAGCTGTTTCTTAATTAATGGAAAATATACCCAAAAAGCTTACTATGAAGCATAATTTTCAATATCAAATTCTATTATCTCCCATTAAAAATTTCATGCAAATAGCCTACCACCCAGCAATTCCTTTATGGCTATATAGCAACAGAAGTGTTTGTTTCCATCAAAAGATACATATAAGAATGCTCATGGAAGATTTATTCATACATAGCTCCAAACTGGAGACCACCAGAATGTTCATCCATAGAATAGGTAAACACACCATGGCATGTTCATACAATGGAATACTGCTCAGCGAGAGCAAAGAAGGAACCATGGACAAACACAACCTCACGGATGGACCTCACAGATACGATGCTGAGTTACAGAAGTGGAATACAAAAGAGTACACACAGTATGGTTCCAGTATGGTTCCATTTGTATGAAACTGAAAAAAATGTGGAAAAGAAATTATTGACTGAGAGAATGCACAAGGGGCATTATAGGGTGATGGAAATGTTCTATCTTGAACCTAGTGGTAATTACATGAGTATATACATACACAAAAATTCATAAGGTTGTACATTTAAAAGCTGGTACTTTATGTAAGTTTATACTTCAATGAAATTTTAAATATATATAAATCTTTTTAGAAATCTCAATCTCCAATGGGAGATTTAATCCAAAAATAGTAGAGAGGCTTAGAGGTGAAGAAGGAGTTGATGAGTGATCCTGGGGAGGTTAGGGATAGGCACCCTCTTAGATAAGCTGAGTAGCTGCAGCAAAAATGATGCCAGGGCATTGGTACCCTAGGTTTGACCCCTGAAGCTGGATATTGAGGCTCTTATGTTTGCATCCCAAGATAAAGTGAACAGAATCTTTGCAACTGATCGTTCAGGGAACCGTTATTACATAGTATGTTAACGCTTATGAGGACTCCTAATCATGAGATTTTTCATACCGATTACCATATATCCAAGTGCCCACTCAGTAGGGACACCATGTTTTATGGCAAGGAAGCAAAATGAAAAAAAAGTGTTAGTAGGAAGAGAAATTGCTGGATGCTGGGATGAAGTTAGAATGAGCTTATAATGTGAGAGCTAAAAATGATGTGGGACTCACAGTAGACCACAAGCAATTTTAAATCTGTCAACCGGATACAAAAAACACATATAAAAGGGGAAAGGAACATAGATGGTAGAAGGGGCAGATTAATGCTTGCACGAAAGGGGACACTGGTTGGTCCCTCAGTTGAGTTTTGGGGTCCTCTCAATCACTGCCTGGCCTGGCCATCTGATCCATGAAGGATCAGATGAGAAGGTGTAAGATCCATGTAAATATATCCACACCCCCTATCTAAGACCAGTGGCCTGGTAGGTACATAATAAAGAATTTAAATTTAAGAACCCAACACTGAAGTTAGTAACTAGGTTTTCTTTCTCCACCAAACTTAGAAAGTTCCCAAAGTGGAGCTATGCATAATTCTGGCATTTAACAAAAGAGCAAATAAGGAAAAACACAATGCCAATACGGTTTCATTTCAAAGAAAAGAATTTCTGATCACAATTGTTAACAGTGAGGTTGCCTTAACTCAGTATCTAGGATCTTTTAAAAAGTATCTGTCTGAATGAAGGCAATGAAATTCACACCCTCTCATTATCTGTTGTGTCCCCATGATGTGCAGGGACTCTGCTGATGAAAGGTGTAGGTGGCGTGCAATAAATGCAAATATTATTGTATACCTTGCTTCCTGGCTAGGGTCGCCAGATTTAGTAAACAGCAATGACATGTGAATGTCTGGCAACCCTTTGCTTGCTTATTTCTGAACAACTACATTCTGGCTCCAACTAAAAGCACATCATTATATTTATATTTTACATGAATACTTATTCTAAGTTGTTACAAAACAGAACCTGAGTAATGAGTTAATGACTTTCTTCCCATCCCCTATCTGTCAGCTTCCTTCAGCCAGTACATCACCCCTCTGGAATGTTAATGCAAATGCTAGGACACATAGAAAAATCTAGAGGTCACATTCAGCTATGGAAAAGTACTTCTTATCTGGAATTTTCTCCCTAAAACTCACAACTTATCTAAACTAATGAGAAAAGAAAAAAAAAAAAAAAGACTGGGTTATGTTTCTGTGTGAGGATATGGTGAGGTGGAGTTGGGAGAGGTTTTCTTCTCTGGATGACATATATAGGAATAATAAACCAAACATCCCCAGGAAAGTTCAGAAAGGTTTCTCTACAAATGTGTTGCAGCTGCATGACTCACACTTTTAGTTTTGACCTATTGCTACTAGTTTGAAAGTAGTGATTATCACCAGAAGACATACTCTGGAAAGGCTGGCTTTGGTTTGGGGTATACCCAAACACTCCTATGACTAGCCCAAAAATAACGCTAACAACCACAGATGGTAACAGTGTGCTGTACCATTGACAAAGCCACTTTATGTTTGATTTTGCCTCCAACCTTGTAATGGAGGTAGGACAGGGGTTGTTATTACCATGTTACACTTGAGGAATCAGAAGAACCAGAGTTAACATAGTTCTCACCTCTGGAAACCAGCAGAGCTCTGTATAGACCCCGTGGAAATGACTCCAAGTGACACGCTTGTCCTGCATCCCATGCTACAGTCCCCAGGGCCAGGCCCTGGCCCCAAGAAGAAGATATTACTATGTTGGGTTAAAAGCCAAACGGGATCATTTGGTCTCCACAATCCCTGTCCAGTATTTATTTCTGTCTCTATTACCAATTACAAGAACGTATTTTTATAATAATTTGGGGAGGAGGTGATCATAGGAGAGCAGGTGGCAAAAGTTTTGGAACAGAGTCTGATGCCCGACTCAAAATCAAATACCAAAAAAGAGAAAAACATCTTCTAGACAGTGGAAGAACCAGAAGTATCATGGTAGACAATTAATAAAGAAAAAGGCAATGAAAACATGAAAACGTCCACACTTTAGTATCTAAACCAGGCAATACACAGTCTGCACTAGAAGCATAATCTCTACGACAAAATGTTCTACATTTTGGCCCCTAGTCTCTACCCTTGAATGGGTGGGGTGACTCTTTTCACCTTTCCACAGCTCTGTAACAGAACAGAGTGCTGTGGGGAAACACCATACAAGAGAGCATTTATTTGGACCACTGTTCCTTTAACGAGAGACATACAAAAGCTAGAAAATAATTCCCACTTAACCACATTGTTCCATTCTATGTCTGCTCCCCAGTATTTCCCTCAGAGCCCATGGGTTAATGTAGGTGTTATCTATGATAAATCAGGACCAGAGTCTTTAATAGGAAGCTTGTAGACACCACAGACAAGGTAGCAAAGCCGTAATGAACAGACCCCCATGGTGTAATGACTATGGTTTACTATCTAAGATAGCTGGAGATATGTTATTAATTCAGAGAGGGTCAGAGCTCCACATCAACATCCAGATACTTCAAGACGCTCTGCACAGAATTTCAGATCGCTGGATGGCTGCGCTGACTGATCAAAGTAACTGTCTCACAAGCCCATTCCCGTTTTCCCTGAGTGATAATATAGAGGAAAGAACAAAGGGGAAGAGGCAAAAGGAAAGACCTGGGAGTCATCCTCATCCTCCTTCCTTCCTCCTCCCCATTCCTCCCCCTCAGGATGCAATCCATCCCCAAGCCCTCCAAAGTATCGCTCCAACCCAACCCCATCTGCCACCACCACTGTCACCTCCCACTTCAAATCAGAATCATTGCTCTCCTGGACTATAAAAACAGCTGCCTAACTCACCTCTCTGCCTAGCTCCTGCCCCTCTACAGTCCATTCACCATAAAAGCAGGAAAAGACATTTTTAAAATGCAAAACAGAGCTTGGCACTCCACTGCTGTATAACCTTCAGTGGCTCCCCTGCACCCTGACACTTAAAAAAAAAAAAAACCCTCCTGGAAGACCATGTGCAAGGAGGTCCTGCTTACCTCTCCATCCACATCCGGCCACACACTCCAAGTGACCCCAGTTCTTCAAGTACACCAAGCTGCTTCTCAACTCAGGCTTTGCACATACTTCCTCCCCCCCAATCTGGAATGTTCTTCCCCCAGTTCTTCACAGGGCTAGTTCCCCCTGAATTCCTATCTCTGCTTAAATGCCACCACCTCAAAGAGGACTTCTCTGATCTTACTGTCACTATGCCTCCCCTATGCCTGCCCCCAAGAACAATGTCGTGCCTTGTTTGTTTCTTTCATATCATAGCAAAATTTCTAATGATATGGTTACAGTGTACAATTATTATATTTAAATTCCAATTTAAAATAATGGGTATTTTCTCTTTACCCCAGCAGAGCGCAAGCTCAACAAAAGAAGAGGTGGTGCTGTTTTTTCAACAGTATTCCACTGAGAACACAGTGAAGATGCAGGGGAGCTCTGCACTATAGAGATGAGCTGCACATTCTCATAGACTCATCTGGCTCAGAAGAACTTTGAGAAGTCACCACATCGCACCCCTGCAGCACCCTCCACATTTTAGGCCATACTAAGCCAGACATTGAGCACCTATTTCACTTTGGGAGAGACCTTCAGAAATGGGGTCCCTTTATCCCACACGCACAATTAGTCCCACTGCTACTATCTTCATTACAAAATGGACATACTACCTTTCAGCCAGTTTCCTGTTTTTTATTGCTGGGGATAAATATATGGAAATACCATTTGGAAAGTTTGCTAAAGAACAACTATTCTCACTACCGTCTGGGTTCTAACCCAGTGGTCTGCATTTTAACCCAGATGGTCTTTTATTAAGGAAGGTTTGTTTGTTCGGGTGGTTTTTTTCCCAGGGTGAGCTCTTCAGTGGAAACTTCACTGTGGTTTTCCAACACTGTTTTCACAGCAGCTGGGGAGGACAGAGGCTGCTGTCCTCTCTCTTGTAAACAAAAAGGCCAAGCCGCAGTCCCCGGCCACCAGGACAAACACACGCTCCTGCTGCGAGGGCAGACCCATGCAGTGTGCACATGGTGGGGCAGTGGTGGCCAAGGAAGCAGTTGTCGACTTTCCTATTGCGCTGTCATTCATGCAAAAGCCAGCCCGCAAATGCATCAGTGGCTTCCTTTCAAAAGGGTCGTTTTCATGAGTTTATTGACTGTGTTTATACAGCTTCTTGTGCAAAGATGCTTCAACCAAGCCTCAAGAAAGAGAACTTATTTACACAAACCCATTTAAAAATTTGCCTCTGTAGAACTTCTGTAGAAAAACATGTATGGACATCACAATATTCCAAAAAGCCTATTTCTTTACATGAAACCAGCAAAACTGGGAATTTTAAATGCTTTCTTTACTGTTGTCTTTTTAAAAGGTAATCAGTTCCAACTCAACTAATTCAAAAACTACAGTAATTCAGGCAGGAGGAGGGCTGTAACTAATTTTTGCACTGTCTAATAAAGAAAGGATTGCTAAGCAAATTATAATGCATGAATAAGGTTCTTCCAAGAATAGATAAAATACTTGGCAGAAACTATTTTAGGTCTCCTCTAGTACTTTGTAGCTACCCATTAATTTATAAACAGTTGATCTACTAATTACAAAAACTTGTTATCTATTCATCTAATCAGGTCTGTAACGGGCAATGCAAGCAACACGGAGCTCCGGCCCATTGGTTATGTACGTTGGCTATTTGTACCCAAAAAAAGTACTTTCTTTCAGAAAGTAAACTGTGTTTCATATTTTAAAGTTTAGATTCTTTTTTCAGATTTTATCAGAATGAGATTTTCCTTCTTTATTAGTTTTCCATTGCTGGCATAATAAATTACCATAGACATAGCACCTTAAAACACCACCTATGTTTTTCAGCTCATAGTTCTATAGGTCAGAAGTCTGGGCACAGTGTGGCTGATTTCTCTGCTCAAGGTCTCACAAGGTGTCAAAATGGCTATAAAATGGCTATGTCCTCATTTAGAGCCAAGGGTCTTCTTCCAAGCACACGTGGTTGTGGCAGAATTCAGTTCCTTGTGATTATAGGACTGATATCTCTCTTTCCTTGCTGCCCATCTGTCGGTGGCCACTCTGCAGCTACTTGAGGACACCTGCATTTCTTGCCTCATGCTCCGCTACACCTACTCCAGTTTTCAAAGCCAGCAAAGGAGATGCTTCCCTACCGGTTTGAATCTTTATCTTGAGGAGGTGTCCATTACTTTTAAGGGTTCATCAGATTAGGTCAGGTCCACTCAAGATAATCCCCTTATCTTAAGGCCAACTATTTAGGATCTTAATTACATTTGCAAAAATGTTTTTCAGAGCAGCACCTACATTAATGTTTGATTAGATAACTAGATAAGATGTCTGTATACCAGGATGTGAAAATCCTGGGGGCTATTTTAGAGTTCTGCCTACCCTTCCTCCTTGTTACTCAAAATTAGTATATTTTTAAGAAGATGAAAACAAATTTAAATTTGCTTGCAGTACCATTCTCCTGCTCTTGACTTAAATAGTGTTGACACTTCATCAAGGCAAATAAAATAGTTTTATTTTAAGACCTACTCTCTCACTCAAATAAGATTTGTAGTCTTCTTGAAGGCAGCTAACAAGACCTGTCTTCCTTCTCTATTATCCATATAAGTAACACCAGCCAGGGCAGGTTAGAAGGAGTCATAAATATCAGCCTTAAATATTAGAATAAAAAATATGAGAAAATCCAAATGATGTCAACATGCAAACTCAGTCACAATAGCCCCAATGTCATATGCATGTACTAAACATCTTCCAGCAATCACAGTATGCTCCCTTTCCCTCAAAAAATAGAGGCAGTCCTCCTACAAACAAGTTCAACATTATAGGCATTAAAAAGTTAAACACCATTTTAATAGGATATTTTAGGGGAATCTAATGAGTTAATGTATGCATAAGTTTGCTGCAAAGGGCTACCCAAATAGATATGTTATTGTTTCCAGAGCTAACAAAAATATTTAAGCAGAGGTAGTGTTCATAGTTATGATTATACATCCTGCCTGGTCCTCCATACTCTGAATTTATCTGTCTTGCCTGATTTTGTTTATGGTCTCTCTATCTTCTCCAGTTCTTCCCATTGGAATCTTCAGAGAGTATGTAATTAAGAAATGGAAAACTTACAAACCCACTATTCACCATGCAACAAATATTTACTGAGTCCCTACTAGGTTTCAGGCACTGTTCTGGGTGCTAAGGATAGATAAATTAACAAAATAGAGAACTACCTTGCTTGTATGGAGCTCATATCCTAGTTGGAAAGGCAAATGACAAGGGGGTGGCCTTCTGAAAAAACAAGGCAAGGGCGGTGGCAAGGTGGGCTGGAGATGCTCTTTCAGGTGTAGCAATCAAGGCTTGCCTCTCCTGTGACTGACTTTGAGCCAAAGGGGAAGGGGTGAAGAAGGAGCCACATGGATATCTTGCAAACAGTGGTCCAGGCAGAAGCTTTGAGGCCAGAGTGTTAGAAGAGAGCAAGACGCTTGGGTGGCTGAAGTGGAGCTAGCAAGCAGTGTGGCAGGCATGGCCAGAGCCACTTCACATGGACAGGAAGCCACTCACAGGTTCTGAACGGATGAGTGCCATATCTGGCTTAATACACAAAAAACAACAATCTGAAGGCCTGGTGAAGACCAGACTAGGGGACAGGGGAGGGAGGGAGCCTGGACAGGATTTGAAAGGATCTCTGATTAGAGGCTGGCTGGGCGAATCTCTCCTGTAATCAATATGGGGGTGGGGAATCCAGTTTCTTTTAACTGCTTCCATCACCTTGACAATAAGCAAGAACCAGAAAAGCCTGGAACCAGGCCCACAAAAGCTACCAGAGAAGCTGTAACATAGTTGAGAAAACGAAGAATGGGCAAACTTCTTACAGCTCTGGCTCTCGACATGTAATCTTGAGGCAAGGTTCTCAAAATGGCTGGTTAAGAGAAAGAGTTGCCCACCTGCCTAGCTCCTCAGGAATTATGAAGAAACTCTCTAACAACTCTTTGGAACTTTTGGACATTGAACCACTGAACAAAGGAAGTAAGAAGGACCCATGCATACCAAATCACGTCTTTCGGGGGAACAGAGAGGGATCTGATAAATCTGGAATCTTAAGCCCGTGCCCACTCATACTGCTTGCTCTCAAAGACAAAGCCATACATCTCTCTCCACAACTTCCCTTTTGCTATGCACACAGTTGGCCTTTCAATTTGTTTATTTTCCTGGACGATATAGAGAAAATCTCTAGCAGGTACTGATCATTCAAGCCTGTTAACATCTTGTAATTTAGTCCCTAAAAGAGGACTTTGAAGCACTGAGTACAGACACAGTACAGTATTTGCAGGAGATGTCTAGAATGGGACCTTTGGGAATCAAAAGTTTCCTGGTATAGCAAAACAGCCAAAAAAAAAAAAAAACCAACAAAAAAAGTTGCATTAATTATAACTGTGTCTACATCTTCAGGGTATTCTAAATATAAAGAGATTCTCTGCCTGTGAAGAAATGAGAAACTGGGGAAAAATAAGATTATTAGAAGAAACATATTAGAAAAACTGAGCCAAAAGCTTAAAAAACTTTGAGCTACTTTTTCTAAGTTTATAAATTCTACAAAGATGAAGTAATAGTGGGGGTAGCTACACTGATTTCATTTATTTTAGTTAAATCAAAACTTGTGCTCACTTAAGATAATGTCAGTTGTTGGCTCTTTGGCTAATTTGTCATTTTTATGGTTTAAACAATTCTAAAATGTTAAAGCTGACTCACAAATCACATTTCTATAATACTGGATGAAGTTATAGAGTGTTTTCTCTCTGTGCACTATTCTTCAGCTCGAACAATATAATTTGATGCTGTGTCCTTATTTCAGTGATTTGGGACTGCAGATTTCTTCTTTTACATAAACCTGCTGTATTCTTGACTTTCTGAATAAAGAAAATGGTGGTTCCTGCTAGGCTATTCCTTTAAGAGAGTTGCTAAAAATTTTATTACTGTATGTAACCCTCCGTATTCTGAGTGAAAATAAAAAGGAACTGATGAATAGTAGAGATTTGATGTCCCACTCCTGTTCCAGAAAAAAAAGCATCCAGGCATATCCTTCTGTGATGCCCGAAATGAGTCCCCCCATAAGTACATTAGTACACACACGCACACACACACACAGACGCTTTGCACAAAGCCTCCTCTCTCCGCTCTTGATGCAAAGCCTGGTAACTGGCCTTTATCTTTCCCGTGCGCTCTTCTTTTCTACATTTTTTTTACTCCTTCCTGGTTTTTCTTCTGTATCCTCTGCACCTTACTTACACAGTGTGATGACACTCCCCTGTACGCTTCATCTTCCATGGCGCTCACAGGGACCCTGGAAACTCTCCACATTGGGCTGTCTGCTCCTTCACTGACAACTCCAGCTAGAAATTGTATTTGTTTTGATTTCCAAAGTTGGCCTTTAGTATGGGACAAACTGATTTCCTTAAAGCATGGAACTGGGAAATCCATCCCCCAAGACATAAGTAAGCTCCCTCAAGCATGGAGGATAGCTTAAACCACCCTGTGGTTGCCACTCTGTGCTCTGTGCCCTTTACTGTCCAGTGTGCAAGGAATTAAGGAGTCAGGAAAGCATTTGGGGTAATCAGGAGAGATGATTAAAATTTGACTTTTTCTCCTCCTTGAACACTATATTATGCTCCAAGCCAACTGCAAAATATCCTATATATAAGTAGGACTTACATAAAGTAGAACTTAGATAAAAACACCACTTATATTTACAACCATTTTGAAATCTACTCATTCTGATCCTGTTTATATTGTTTACTGCTAAATCCCAGGTCCCACTCAATGCCACCATATCAGGACACTCAAAAAAAAAAAATGCTGGATGGATGAATTAAAGCAAATTTCAAGCTTTTAAAATACCGATCTTACAAACGGGCAACTACCAATGATGGGTTCTAGAGACAATTTTCCCAGAGGCTCATTTTTAAAATTACATTTTTCTTCAGAGTTTATGAGTCAAAATAAAATATTCATAGTGCTTGGTATGAACACAACAGGCAAGAACACTTTAAACTGGGACTTCTCTATTCCTCGTCCCTTTTTTTCCCCTTCTGTTAATAAAATTTCAAATTGCTCTTAAAAGGTAAGTAACAAGAAGTACCAAATTTTATACTTTGGCAAGAAGTTCAATCTTTATGGTATCCCCATCCCACTTCGCAAGTGCCTTCCTTAACCTTCCTTTTATAGACAGTAACTTCAGGCCTAAAAATAAGACCAAAGCCCACTGATCCAGAACTGTCTCTGCATGGCCACGTCTCCCAAGAGGTGTGTGCAATACCCAGGCTTTCAATAAAGAGGGGAAACTCAAATTAAAGAAGAGATATAAGTTCTAGAGAAAGGTGTACATTGATCCTAGGTTCATTTTCTAAAAACTTGCCTGACAACTTCACAGATTCTTACTTAAACAGCTTATAAAATGCATACCAATAACATGGAAACATTTGGCAAGTGGTTAATGGGACAATTAATTAGTCATAAATCTTGAGGCAGCCACAACCAAACCAAACTTGCCAGCGTTGCGTGTTAAAGACCATTACATCTTAAAATTACTTTTCCATAAAGATTAGGCTTTGGATTTTCAATATGATCACAACTCGAATGAAATAAAGCAAACAGAACAATTTTCAGAAATGCAAATTCGAGCCAATTTGGGTAGCGCTTTTTGAAAGATTCAGAACCTGAAATGCAAGGAGAAAATGTTAACAGAAACCTCTCTCCCCACCCACCCTACACTAAATAATATTCTCTAAGGAACTGATGCTCTATACTTATCAAAAATCTCTCTACCTATAAGCTAACTGTGAGGTCGTTTCTTTAGAAAATTCCTCACGGGAGTTGGACGCACTAGGAAAGTGAAGTAAGAAAGTACTATGAACGGAATGATTGATTTTTATCTTCAAACCTGCTTGGGCTGGTCCTATTTTGATGGCCAACTTTTCTCAGACACTAACCTGGAGTCACTAAGAAGAAATAAATTCTTTCAGCAACCTCCAGACATTGGGAAAACCCCAGATTCTCTGTCTCCTTGTGCAGCCTCCCAGGATGCAGACCGACGGTAGCAGTGGGAGAGAACTGGCATTGTACCTGCACAGGTACTGGCTGATTGCACGGAAAATGTTCCACATGCTGGCACAGGACAGCGAAAGCACCTTGTAGCTTACAGACTAGCACAGTAGGTGAAAGTTTACGAGAAAAGCGTGGCTGTACAATAGGGCCTCATTTACTCACCAAAGTGAATGAAGAACATTCCTTAAAATAATTTACTCATGGTAGACACTTAAGTTAAAATCTGAGTCCAATCCTCAGCTTTGGTGTAAGTTAAAGCTCAATTAAAAATTTTCTAAGTTTAACTTGTTACTTCTTACATAACAGGAAGTCTCCCAGTGCTTAGTTTAAACTAAGAAGATTCATTCATGTAATACCACTACATGAGGGAGGTTGGAGAGAACAGGTGAAGGGTTCAAATACCAGCTCTTCAATCAGTATGAGAAAACTATTTAAATATTCTATACCTCAGTTTCCTCACTGGTCAAAGATGGATAATACTAGTATCTATCTCACATGGTTATTTTTGAGGATTAATTCAGTTGTTGCATATATTTAATAAAACACTGAACAGCATCATATAACAAACCTTTAACAAATATTAGCTGTTATTATTACTCCAAAAGCAAAACCCAATTTTCAAAATAAGAGAGTCTCAAAATTTAGAAGGCACAAGGCTCATTAAATTGGGCAGCTCATTAAAAAATGCATGTTCCTAGGCCCAGCCCCAGGGATTCTAACTAAACAGGTCTAAGGTAAGGCCAGGAGTCTGCAGTTTTAATAATTTTTTCAGGTCATTCTGATGCAAGGGTTACTCAGACCACACTTCGAGAACCGCTGCTCTAAAAGGCGAGCACAGCACCAGGCAAGATGGTGGTAGCTGCTAGAAACTGAGAGAAGACAGGATGGCCCAGGCAGAGAGAGGAAAACAGCACAGGCCTATGGGTCCCCCTCCCCCCCACCTTCAGCTTCTCCTCTTCCAGCACCCTCCCAACCCACCCCTCACAGTCAGGATCAGGCCCACAGGAGCCTCTTCCCTTGCTGCCCCAGGGGGGTGTCTAGTCCAACCTGCAGAGGGGTGGAGAGGGGGCAGCGAAAGTGGCTGCTGCCTAGTAATGCCAGATGCCACGGTTGTCCCTGTGGACAGATGAGCACAGATTCCTGCTGGCCCAACTCAGAACTGGACAAGTGGCCACACAGAGAGAGCCCAGGGAGTCTCCTATGAAAACCAGTGTGAGGTGCCTGTTATCACATAACTCCCTAAATAACAACTAAAAACTAAAAAAAACCTTTTGTTTTAACCACAACTCTGTAAAGTTTACTAGTATCTCTCTCTTACAGAGGAAAACAAAGGAAGGTTTTAATGAGAAGTGAATAACATACCCAAGCCACAGCAGGGACAAGACCAAGCACATCCCATTGGCTCTACCTCCAAAAACACAAAATGAATTCCTTTTCCTGGATGCGCTGGCTCCCGCCTAGTCTAAGCCACATTACTATGGCCTAGAGTATAACAAAAGCCAGGTAAGGGGTCTCCCTGCTTCCGGTTCACTGCCCCTCCCCCAAGACAACACTATTTATTTATGTTTATTTTTGCTTCCATGTTTGTTGTGTGTCTGTTCCCACTAGATTACACTCTCCTTGAGAACAAAGACCTTTAAGTGTCCAGTTCACTCCCATGGCCCCAGATCTCATAATGGAGCCTGCAGTACTCACTCAATAGTTCCTTTCAACTGACAAACTCCAAAGTCCACTCTCTCTGCTGACTGTTTCTCTCATGCAGAAGTACCCCCTGGGGAAGTCCTACTGGGCATCATTTACAAACTGCCCCCTTACTGACTGGTGTCTGAGAACAGTCACCCACTCAACCACACAAAAGAGAAAAGTCCAGAACAGGAAGTCAGCTGTCAACATCAATGCTCACGTTGATGAGAACCATCAATGTGTGATGTTAGCTATCCACTTTTGCTGTCCATGCCCAAGAACAACAGGTGCCATGCCCTGCCAGAAGATGCCTGCTGTTTCCCACCTACACTGCTCATGTGACATCAACTATGCTACAAATCAAATGCATTTGCTCATGTGAAAAATGGAAAAAAGCAAATGACCCCTTGGAACCCAGATTGGATCTCCCTCTCTTTCTGTGGAGAGAGTTATCTTTTCCTGCCCTTGAAGACAGGAACAATTATGAAAAGGAAAGAAATTCTGTTTCAGGAATTGTCTGTAGTAGACCAAAAAAACCTGACTTCATTTTAAACAACTTCCAGAGAACTGAGACCACCCGATAGCTGGACACAGCATCCACTGAACTAGACTTAACAAAAAAATTTGAAGAAGGAAAAGCCAACCCCTGAGCTGAAGAGACATCTTGACATATTCCAGCATCCTAGAAAGTGAGTGTTTATACATTTTCACCTAAATGTATGCTTCCCCTGACAGCAGCTCAGGAGCCATTTGCACCTATTCCAGTGGCTAGGGCTGCAATGCCGAGGCCAGTGAGCCTTAGAGTTAGAGCTACAGATCCAGTGCAGGGGAGTGGAGTTCCCATCTGTGTCCCCACTGCCACAGCCTGATTCCTTGAGGTCTTGGGCACACTCATGTGCTTCATCACCTTGCCTGCAATTAGTCAGAATCTCTCCTTTATCATCCCTTATTTTGTGGAGAGATGGGACCCCTGAGCAGCTGCCCAGTTTGCATTGTGCTAGATACCATGCATGGAGAAAAAACACTGGAAATCACTATGGAGGCCCTTTCTATCCAACCTACAAAATAAAGGTGGCCCTCAAGTGTCAAAAGTCTCTACAGGTAATGACCAAAATAATACCACCCCCGCTCCAACACAAGAGTCTATCCATCCAGCCAGGTGCTGGACTTGTACCATTTCTAATCTTCATACCAACCATGTATGAATGGTGTTTATTATGCCTACTTTACAGAAGAGAAAAACAAGGCACAGGGAGGTTAAACAACCTTCCCAAGGTCCATACATGGGATGGAGGACAGTCTCAAACTCAGATCATTCAGACCCCAATGTCTTCAATGTACAGAGAGGTTCACCAAATACCATCTTACTAAGACTCACTAAATCTTGAGGCTCATAGGGATGGGTTGGGCCCATCACAGAGGAGAGCACTGAGCCAGAAATCCACCAACATCAGGGTCAAGAGCCCAGCATAGACCCCGTGACACTCACTGCGTTTATACCAGAAGGCAAGTGCCAGTGCTGGTTTGCATGTTGTTCTTGATCAGAAAGAAAGGCTTATGACTGGCACAAAACTTTTGGCAAAGACAAGAGTCTCACCTACAAAACATGCTGGCAGATGCCCACAGGGGCTCTTCACTTCTCTGGAGTTTTCGTCTCCCTTACTTCATTTCATCTCAATGAGAACAGTGGCTAAAGTACATACGGCTCCGGTCTCTTAGGAAGAAAAGTCTTCAGTAAGTGCAAACAAGAATTATTGCCCCAACTTCAGAAGCCTCCCATACACATTATAAACTCTTCCTTATGCTATTGTAAATATTAAGGTTTACATTAAACATTGAAGAGAGCTGCTCTGGGTATATAATTAGGGAGAGCAAATATTTGTTCAAATAAAGCCTCAATGGGACCTCTTCTTTTCCACTAGCTAAAAAAAAAAAAAAAGTTTAAGCAGATGGATATAGGATGCAAAGGCTTGGCCCAAAATCTTCCCCTAGCCCTGATTACTCCACTCCTTAGAGACCCATGAATCTTCTTAACAAAGAAGAGGCTTCCAGGCCTCATACATTAGCCCTGCATTTTCTCCCCAGGCCTTACAAGCTTCCAGCTCCCTGCAGAGTTGCAGTTGACACTCTTCGCAGGCACCTACTTTGCAGACCCTTTGTCTCCTGACAAGATAATCGGCACGAGCCAGATACCCACTAAAGGGAAGGAAGCAGAGACAGCTCTCACTCCACGGGAGCAGGAGTGCCACAACAATGAGGCTGGAGGAGCCGCAATGGCATGGGAACAGACAGCTGCAGACGCTGTATGTAAGTCTTTTCCCGGAATCCTTTCTTATCCCACAATGGTGACACTGACAAGCAGAAAAACACCACATTTTGCTACTT
The DNA here is from genome assembly GCA_023783475.1 of Daubentonia madagascariensis. Classification (NCBI taxonomy): domain Eukaryota; kingdom Metazoa; phylum Chordata; class Mammalia; order Primates; family Daubentoniidae; genus Daubentonia; species Daubentonia madagascariensis. The sequence continues at coordinate 10,655,521 of JAKFHU010002250.1, read as the reverse complement.
TACTGTCATCTCATAAAGCTCAATATTTCAGCTTTACAGACAGCATCTTGTTGATTTCGCTTCTGTTATGTGGCAAAAACTCTTCCTCCTAACCAGAGGGGGATGGACGTGCTGGGCTCAGAAACCAAGTTGCATTTATTCTTTGGGAGATTATATTTTCTGCAGATAACTTGTTGCACAATTTTTAAAGAGAGAGAGAGAAAGTTGAGGAAACATTTCTCCATTTTTGTATTTCTTTCTTTTCCCCTCCTTTAGTAATTCACTTGATTAAATGAACATGGAGCTCTAATCTGCTCTATTTGTCTCCTGCTGGCTGATAAAGATATAAAAAAAAATTTGGAGAAATAAGTATGCATGCATTCATACTCACATCTGTCTGAGAATCAACAGAAAAATGGAGAATGAGAAAGAATAATTATGGAGAGAGGAAACACTAGCATTTCTCCAACGGCAAGAACTAAACTTGACCACTCAGAAAGTCAATAGCAAATGCACAGTATGTGTGCAGGTACAAAGTCTTTCCCTTTCCTATGAGAGAAGAAGCTATATCCAGGCTTTTAGTGCTGCCCATTACAGCCCTGGACCAAAGGGGGCTACAGCTGTACAAACAATAAACTTGTCTTTGGCCTTGCAGGATATGCAGTGCAGCCAAGCCAGCCTGGATATTTATATATTTGGAGAGTTAACTAAAAATGCAGACACAGAGAAGGAATGATCAGAGTCAAAACATAAATGCAGATTTTAAGTTCTGCAGAAGTCCAGAAGAGGGATATATTAATTGCCTATAATATACCTTAAGTTTATCATCTACTACACTGGAAAGTCTCATTGCTTAAACCCTTATTTCCCAAAGCATGTTCCATAGAATAACACCAGAAAGAGAAAAGGGGTTCTGTTCAGATAAAACGTGTTTGGCACTGATACCGTAGCCTCATCTGGAGACTCACAATCCATTAGTATATTTAAGTCTGAGAAACACTTTAGTAAGGAGACCTGCATAACCTCACTTAACCCGGCCTTCCCAAACACCTTTGGCTATGGAACCTACTAACAGTGTCCTGGTTATCTTACAGAAAATACTTTAGGAAAACAAGTAAAGAAGCAAAAATGACAGTTTCTATGGCTGGCCTAGCAGCCTTTTTTCAATCCCCCATTCCAGCCCTCAGTCTGCTAATAGCACCCCAATCATTGCTTCTTTCCCTAGATTGTTAGTAGGGAAAAGAAATGACTTCTGAGTTAAGATACTACTAAAAAGTTAGAGAGCTAGCAAAGTTCTCACCCTCACCTCAGCAAATACCATCACTTAAAAGCAGATCCTAGAACTGTGCTGTCCAATGGGGTATCCACTAGCCACGTGTGGCTATTTAAATTTAATTACATTAAAAGCTGAGCTCTCCATTTGCAGTAGCCACATTTCAAGTACTCACAAGTACTCAATATGTGGCTAATGATTACCAAGCAAATTGAGAACATGGCACCATCACAAAAAGTTCCCTTGGAGAGTGTTGTGCTAAAAGGACAAACAAATTATAGGTTTAAAAGTAAAGACAGAAGATTTTGAAAATCTTCATTGAAAGGTCTCTAGATCAGACTGCCAAAGTCCTGTATTTAAAAGAAATGACCCAACCAAAGCCAGCCTCATCCCTGGAGCAAAAAGCTGTTTCAGTCAGTCTAGATCCATAGAGCTAGCAAGTCTAATTTGCTAGAGAAAATGCTCCTTTTACAGTATCTTGTACATCTGGCAGTGACAGAAATATTTCTAACTCAGTCGACAGTCAGATGCAATCAGATACAGCCAGAGCATTTTTCTACTAGCATAATAGGAACACCCAGACAGGCAGTCAGAATCCTAAATCTGAACACCACAGAACATCAGCTGCTTGGACATCCGTTTTCAATTAAGTGAATTTTGCATAGCATTAAGAAAAAGTCACAGGTCCAGAAAAATGCTTTGTAGAATAGGAAATAGGGACGGATGGTCCAAGACCTGTGGCCAGAATAACAAAGGGCAGCTGGGAGAGAGCGCCTTTGCCCAGCTTTGGGTCTCTCACCATCAATTCCGCCCTTCCACCTGCTTAAAGATTTCACCCTCATTTTTGAGATCTTAAAAATAGATGGAGCTTTTATTCTGGTCAATCAGCATAGTTAATGGTTTTCCACACCCCAGCACTTTTTGACATCAGATTCTAACCCACTCTAGCTCAGCTTCCCAGCAGGGGCCAATCAATATTTGTTTTCAATGCCGGCCATGTGTTCAGACATCTTTGTTCCTCTCTGGGAGCCAGATCTTCTTTAGAAAAGCCAGCATGGTATGAAGATTCTCTAATCCAATCCAGGATTCCTGCTGACAGGCAACTTGTCTGTAATTCATCAATGATATCCCCTTGGGCTATGGATTTTTCTGGATTGGTGACCTGCTGGGTATGCAGCTGGTTTTCAATATGCATGGTGTGGGTGGGGACCCACACTCAAAATGAAGGATGTGGTTGGCAGGGTAGATGTGCAGTTCTCTTTTCTGAACAAGCAATGTAGAGTTCCAGTGTGCCCAGGAAAAGCATAACTTTTCTCCTTTCTGCCTTTGTATATGCTCACCTTTTTGCCAAAAGACTTGTCTGTCTCTGGTAAACTCCTTAGTCAGTCTAGTCTGAATTTGAGACCCAGCTTTCATGTTGCTTTTTCAAAGACACTTCTATGTATCTGAGCTAACTGTCCCTTCTCTGCTTTCCTGAATTATCATTGCATACATCATACTGCCTTGGAGACACTATGCATGCCTTCCCAATCACCCCCTCCACTTTGTCATAAGATTCATTACTGTCAACAGCCATCCCCTAAGTAACTTGATGCCAGGTACAGAGTAGGCACTCAATGTCTGCTGAATGAATAAATGAATGAATGGGCTGCTACCTGGAACAACCATGGCAGATTATTTCCAGATATGATTTCTAGTTCTAATGCAACATTTCTAGCTCTAATTGTCTCCCAGAACCTTACTACTTCTCATCAAGAAATAGAGTCTATTGCCCCTACCTTTGAACCTAGACAGGATAAATATACTATGGGGGAAGCAAGAATGCCAACTCCAAGACTACCTCTGTTAGCTCCTATCATGATGCTCATCCTTGGAACTCAGCCACCATATGATGAGGAAGAGCAGACCACAGGAAGAGGTCACATGGAGGTATTCCAGTGGAGAGAGAGCACCCCAACTAAATTCTCAACTATCAGCCAGCACCAACTGTTAGATGTGGGTGAACAAGCCTTTAGACTTGTGCTAATATGGTAGTCACTAGTGGCTATTTCCACCTAAATTAATTAAACAAAAAATTCAGTCCCATTAATTGCACTAGTCATATTTCAATTGCTCAGTAGCCATAGATGGCTACTGGCCAGTGCAGATATAGAATATTTTCATCATCATGGCAGGTTCTATTAGACAGTGCTGTTTCAGATGATTTCACCCCAGCCTTTGAGCTCTTCAGCAGAGGCCGCATACATCGTGGAGTAAAGACAAGTCATCTGTGCTCTGTCCTGTCTTAAAGCTTAACCCCCAGAATCCATCAATTTAATAAATGGATGTTTATGCCAGTAAATTTTGGAGTAATTTGTGATGAAGCCACAGTAACTGGAAAAACAATCTTTCATATTAGAATTTCCAAGACCCTTTGCAAAACTGTTATTCCTACATTTTGTAAAGCATGATTGGAAAGGGGAAGACAAAAGTGACAGGCAAAGGGCAAACAGTAATTGTTCAAATGTCTTATTGTAATGCAATTGAACACTTAATCTCTGTCACTGACCCTCAGCCCATTCTGGGCCAACCAGTTAACATTTTATAGGAGAAGTAGCTAAAATTTCCATCAGTACCTTTTCTGGGTATAGACCAGTAGAGCACCGCTTTTACTCTGGAAGACTCATCTATGACCTTATCCTGCTCTTTCACACACTGAGAGAAAAGATGCCCAAATGCCTTGGATTCACTCTCCGTGTTATACCTGTACTTCCTTCTGCAGTAGTAGTTGTTAAACAGGCAATGCCATTTGAAGGAAAACAGCACCCCTCTCAAAATCCTCAATTGCAATGAAACTCATTAGCTAGGGAAGAGGGAGAGTCTTTTTCTGCTTGTCTATACAATTTAAAGTGGTGATACTGGAATTTAGGCATTGAATGATCCTTCCCTGTGGTACGGTGGTCATGTCACATTTTTTTACAAATCATTATAACACACTGGAAGGGGATAATTTCCAACTTTCAATATTACCAAATGGGATATGTTGATTGATATATATTTATATTTATATTCCTACCAACTTTCAGGAAGGATTTTTAGTTGTTTATAATAAGTACATAGATACAATAAAGCCAAAATCATTAATATAAACTGAGGTCAACAACCTTTTTCTGGAAGAAGCCAGAGTTGGCTGGTGGGCAATAGTTTATCAACTGGTGTGTGTGTGTGAGTGTGTATAATATATCAAGACAAGTAGTTAATAGGTTTAAAAGCAAATAGAAATTGCTTTGCAAAAGAGATCAAGAAAAATAAAAACTTAAACTGGTTAAACTGACATATACATTTTCCATCATTCAGTAGAAGTATAGAATAGTAAACAACCTATTCTGGCCTTTGTCTGAAAGCATTAGCTCACTCTGATTAGTTTTTGATAAGTTAATAAGTACAACTTCTGTTCCACTAATATACCAGTGCACATGAAGCCACAAAATTATAAACTTTTTCCCTTTGTGTGTTAAGTATTTAAAAAGGCAGTTTGCTTGGATGGTATCTTAGTCCATTCAGGCTGCCATTACAAAATAGCATAGACTAGGTAATTTATAAACATCAGAAATGTATTGCTCACAGTTATGGAAGATGGGAAGTCCAAGATGAAGGCATCGGTAGATTTGTTGTCTGGTGACAGCTTGTTCTCTGCTTCCTAGATGGCACCTTCCTGCTGTGTCCTCATGTGATAGAAAAGTTGGCCAAGCTCTCTCAGGCCTCTTTGATAAGGGCAGTAATCCAATTTATGGGGGCAGAGCCCTCATGACCTAATCACCACCAAAAGCCCCCCCCCCATACTATTGCATTGGGGATTCAGTTTCATAATAAGAATTTTGAGGGGAGACCAACATTCCGACCATAGCAGATGATTACCAGACTAATTAACTGTCCAGATTGCTCACTTTTTACTTGAGAAAAGGGAAACAGATCACACAATTTTAGGGTTAGGTGAGACCTTTGAGAGGTGACCTGAGGCTAAGCCAATGTCCTCACTTTTACCCAAAGGCACACAGTGGCCAATCTGGGAATAAAACCATCCCTGCCTAATGCTATTTCTATCACATCCTCATGGCCTATAATTACACAGGACCAAAAGTCACAACATGAAATGTATAGGAAGCACTGTTTGGCCCACAGTGCTATACTTGTCTGGTTCTTTCCCACAGCAAAGCTGTGACCTCTGTAAATTTAAAATAAGACCACAAATTAAAAATTAAAAAAAAAAAATCAGTAACAATGGTTCTCCTCCCCCCACCCCAACCAAGGAACTCCACAAAAGGCAGACTCTCAACAATATGCCTTCCTGAGTTGCAAAGACTCTCACCTTCCACCTTGGTTTTCCTCACTGAGCCCATTCACTGGCCATTTTGCACACTGCCAAGGAGGAGTTCCTTCAGAAGGCTGACCGAATGACACACACACTGCAGTGCTAAGTCGCGCTGCTGGCTCACATGCACCTTTCATTACTGCTGAGTTTGGCCTCCTCGAATCTCTCTTCACAAGAGATAGTAAGCTATTCTTAACAAGCTACTAAGCATCCACTGGCCAGGATGAGTGCTGTTCACTCCCTCTGCATCTGCCATCCCCTTGCCCTGAACCCCTATGGCTTAAAACAAAGCTGTGCTCCCCAAGGAGTCCCCAGGACTCCTCATCCCCAGTGAATCACCCTTACTGAGCAGCCCTTCCCTTAAGTATCCTCTGTGGTTGGTAGTTGTATGCTTTTGCAAAGGCTCTTTGAGAGAGGGAGCCCACTGACATTCATGCATGTGGGTAAATTCTGCATTTTTAAGGAAGGAATTTGTCTCCGTTGGTGGATTCATACTGATCATGAGGACAAGAAAGCATAAATATGAAGGTGTTCTGTGCCCATTGCACAAATAGAGAAGAGCTGAATATGGTTGGCTGCTGGGCACTTAGCACCAAAGGCTAACTTGTCATACCCTGAATGAGTCTGAATGAGCCCATGTTAGTGGAAGTGAAGCAGAGAGACTGCAGGCACAGAAGTCAGCACTGCATTCTAATTCCAGCTCCATTACTCCCTGAGTGGCCTCGCCCAAATTACCTAAACTTTCTTCACCTGTAAAAGGAAGGCAATACCACTAACATACCAGGGTTCCAAAAGAGAACAGAAGTCACCATGAGAACACAGAAGAACATAATGCCAGGGACAGAGCAGGCCGCTGGTAAACGTTAATTCACTTTTATTCTTCTTTTCAGAAATTCTGAAATGTGAGGCTGGCACATAGAGAACCAGCAGTACCATCATTTATAAAGTTGGTTGTTTTAGTGTTTCATAGTATTATTTAGAAATAATGGAATGCCTTACTTTAAGGGCTGAAAACCAGATTCTGCACAAAACCTCTCTCACTGCCTAAACCAATGAAAATTTAATCAAATAATGCCTAACTAACAAATAAGTCAGTATTTGATTCAGATTTTAGAGGGGGATGATTCTGGTTAATTTTATATGAGATCCTCTACAATTTAACTCCTACGCTTTGGTCATATAGAGACTAGAATTGCAGAAAGTACAGACCACCACGAAGATTGCCCCCACTCTGCGCCGCCTTAACTCACACACACACTATTTACCATCTTTATAGATGCATTAAATGTGATTAAGCAGTAGAATCCAAAACATATATGTGCTTTAGTTTTAGATGCTCTTTTGAACTCCTAGTGCTATTCTGGTCAATGTCCTCCACAAAACACATCTTCTAATATGCTCAACATTTCCACTATAAGACAAGTGGTCAAAAAAGCACATGAATTTCTAATTTTGTGGGGCTTACATAAATAATCCTATTTCAATTCAAGAGACCAAAGTGAAAGGACTATCTCACGGGGTGGGGGAAGGGCTAATTTTTAATCTGTAGGCCTTTTAATCTGATTCCTACTATTTTCCTTCCTTCTGTCTCTGTTTCCTCATTTCCTTATTCAATAGTTCACAAAAAAAACAGTTCTTTTTTTACACCTAGGAAGAAAAAGGAGAAGAAATATTCTTTAAAAACTTCAGAAAAACATTTTATTTTTCAAAGCCAGAACATAAACCTCAGAGCTGAGCTTCAGAACACCACGTAAAGCTAAAAGGAGATTTTTCGCTACATATTTATTTAAATATATGTTCTTATATTATTTTTATATACATATATATAGTTTGTTTTTTCCTAAATAATGCTCCTTTGGGATTCTTTATTCATCCGAGTATGTGCAAAGCATGCTTGCATGTCATCAAATGCCAAAATTTTTCCTGTCCTGCCCTCATCCGAAGCTAAGTTATATTTTCAAAGGAAAGAAAATTATAAGTAGATTTGTGTGTATAAAAGATAGAAGGAAGGAAGGGAGAGAGGTCAGCATTAGGAAACATGAGCCAGTACATCTCATCTAGACAAAACCTTGCAGCAAACGTGGGTGTACCCTACAGAGGTTTTAAAATGAGCAATCCCTGTCTGCCTTGAGGAAGACTGGGTCAAAAAATGCATAGCATCATGGACATGTCTCAAAGCCTTCCGACCACCCCAAATAAGCTAAAATTCTGACAGACACATGGGATGCCTAGAGCTGCAAGCCTTGGAGCCATTTTACACACCCGTCCATGTAAACGGCAGTTACCTGAGGTGATCTCTCATCTTCCTGCCTAAGAGGCAAGGTCTTTACCAGGGCAGCTAGGCACTGTTTAACTTATTGGTCAATAACATGCCCCAGCAAGCAATAAATACACCCTGACCCCGCAGCTGCCCACTCGCACTACATGCATCATTGACCTTATGGGTCCTTGGGAAACAGCCAATCTGAGTAAAGCTAAGTAGAGGCCAAGTACCATTTCCCAATGTCTTCTTGTGATTCCTTAGTTACTGTAACTAGAAATAGAGCCCTTGGCAAATCATCACATCATGAATGTCGGAGTTAGATTATTATCTTCATGAGAGAGAGAAGGGTGGGGAGGGGGGAGAGGGAGAGACTGAGAGAAGGAGAGAGGGAGGAAGGGAAGGAGGGACGGAAGGAAGGAGACTGAGATTCTATATACACAAAGAAAGTGATCTGACCCATAATATAGCAAAATCTCGCAGTCTGCACAATTAAAACTGGGAGTCCATTACATCCTAGAGTAGGAGATCTAAAAAGATAGATTAAGGATGGAGAATTCATTCCTCATAGTCCTGTATGTCTTCTTTATTTGATAACGAAAATGCATTTCATTTATAAAATACCTACAATAAAACATACAATGAGAGAGTCCCTGGGAGGTCCCTGCCAGGTGACTAACACACAAGACAGCTGAGTATTATTAACCCTTCAGCATCAATAGGATATCATCTCATTTAGTGATTTTTAAGATTCTCTACTGTACACCCACCCCATCATTTTAAAATAATTGACTATGCAGCCTCTATGTACTGGTCTATTTTTAGGTAATACACACGTTCTACTCTACTAATACAAAATGAATATTAAGAAATGTATAAAAACAAAAAGAATAACATTAAGATAGATCTTAAAATAATTTTTATCTTATGTATTAACTGTAAAAAAAATTTAGTGAAGGCAACATGATATAGGTCATACTTCATTATTTTTAAACTCAATTTATACTTTGTAAGCCAATGATTCAAAGATCAGGTTTGAAATTCACAGTTCATTCTCCCAACACCTGGAATTAATGAGGGCCACAGCCACATAAGAAAGTTAAGATATGTGAATCCAAACAGAATTGTATTTGGGGCTACACTTAGAAAACCATAACCAAGCTTTTAAATCCCATCCACCAATTTCATAAGAAAAGGTTTTCTTGAAATTCACTTAATATCTATCAGTTGTTCTTGCAAATTTATCAGAAGAAACTGGATTTTTTCATATTTTTAATATGAATATTAAAAGAAAACTACTGAGATTCTTGTTAGAAGGTTTTTAGACAAAGTAAAATAGTCATTTTTGAATGTTGCTTTAAAGTAATAAGATAGAAAGCTTTTATGGGGAACATACATTGTTTTTAGCAACAAAATCTAACAATGGAAATATTTCCAAATAAAGTATATTCAAAATAATTTTTCCTCAGCATAAATTCCATTCAAAAATAGAGTCAGTTTTTAATGTATTAGCTGCCATCTTTATACCAAGGAAATCTAAATTAAAAATTGGTTTGCATGTTTCCTGTTATTTCTTCAAGTTCCAATCAACCACTAAAAAATGAGATTTTTCTAATTCCCAGGCACCATGAGAACTTTTTTCACAATGTTTATGAGAATCTGGATCCTTCAAGTCAAGACCCAAAAATGAAAGAAGAAAAGAAAAAGGGAAACATTCATTCCCTTAAAAGCCAGCTGGATGTCTACAGCAAGCTCAGAGATTTTGCCAATTGTGCCTCACACTCAAAAAAAAACTTAACAATTTTTTATTTTACTGCCAGCAAATTTTATTTGCCCCATAATCATATGTATCTGTTCTAGTCAAAATATACACTTACTCCACATTAGTTTCAATTCAAATACTGGTCAATATAAAACATTCCACCCCACTATTTACTATGCTGTTTTTTAAACCCCACAGAAAAACAGACCTCATTTAAAATTGACCTCCAGCATTGCTGAATAATATACCTCATTTTCATATTTCTTTGCTTCAAACAAGGTATATTTTCATGTTTTTTGTGCTCATCTACACTTTTGTTTTTAGCACCAAAACCAGAAAAGCAGTATTACCACCACACTCTAACATGTTCACAAAATTTTTAATGAAATTGTGGATCAAACCTTGTTCCCTAAAACCTCACAGTATTCAATAACTAGGGCCCCTTAAGAAACAGTTTGGAGAGGTTTTGTGAAGTTTAAGCAATTAGGCTATAAGTCCCTCAAATAATAGAAATAGTTAAACGCACAACCTCCCGAACAGCAGAGGCAGGAAAAAAAAGTAGGGAAACCTACAGCAATCCTAAGGAGAACAAACTAAATATTTTACTTATTTTCTTTTAAATTTTCTGCCTTCCTCAACTAGGAGTGAACTCTGCAAAGGGAAGGATTCATGTGCACTTGGGTGTGTCCATGTTTATGTGTGTGCATGTGTGACCATGTGTGTGTGTGTATGTGTGCAAATCATGTATGTGCATGCATGTGTGCACATGTGTGTTTTACTGTTGCATCTCCAAGACCTGGCACATTTAGCTCCTCAAAAACTATGGCCTAAATATAGTATTTATTGAACGAATGGGCAACTGCAGGCAAGAAAAGAGAGGGTGGGCAGAATATAGAAAAAATGGTAACTTTTTGGCAGGGGAGGAAGGAGGACTGACACTCCAACCTCTCAGCCACTAAAGGGAGGAAACTGAACAGGGAGCACAGTGCAAATGTCCAACTACGCTCAGTTCCACTGATCTATCTATCACCTTTGCAACCACTTGGTCCTGGTATCTGGCATTTAGCTTCCTCAGTATTCTAACCTTGAACTTCCCTTCCCTCACAAACCCAGGATATTCCTTCTGATTTAATCTCAAGCAAGTCACCCCTGCCTGGAAGCAATTAGTTAACTCACATTCTCCAAGTAATACACATCTGCGTTACTGGTCTTCAGATATGCTGATGATTTTAGGCAACAAGACCTCTAAGGGGTTAGGGTGAAGTACTTTGATTTGCAGGATCTGAAGCCAGAATTTTTCATTCACAATAATACTGAGAGCTGCAGCCACTTACTAAGCACCTACTTGGCCACTGCACTGTGCCCGGCATTTACCAAATATTGTCTACTTATTCCCCATGCCGTTACTGCAAGCTGACATTATTATCTCACTTTTACATGGGGTGGGGGAGACCCTGAGACAAAAGTGATTTGTATGAGATTACAGAGCTGGGGAGTGGCAGTCAGGACTCAAGGTCCAAAGCTCACTACCTGACTTTTGACAGCTGGGGGTTTGTATGCAAGTGACTGGCCCAGCCTCACAGACCTTCAAGTGCTTAATAATGCTTCTCATGATTGAAAGGTATCCCAGACTTGTTGGCAGCTAGACAGACTATTAGGGATTAGTCTAAACCCTTCAGATCAGAGCTCAGAAAAGAGAACCCCAAAGGGTACCCATTTATAGCTTCTATGACTAGGTTCCTACCAGTTTCTTAGCTCTAGGTACCCAGCTCTGTTTGCCACAGCAGAGCAGTTCAGGAATAGGCATCTCAACAATGATTAAAACAAACAAACAAAAAAGCAGCAGCAGCAGTGGATAACATCTACACACTATTTAGTGTGTGCCAGGCTCTGTCCTAAGTATTTTTCACATATAATTCATTGACCTTCACAGCAACTCTACAAGATATGACTTTTTTATTCTGTCCATTTTATAGTGGAGAAAACTGAGGCAACAAGCAGTTCAGTAAATTAATGATCTAAGGTCACACAAACTGGTAAGTGATAGAGCCAGGATTTAAACCTGGCAGGCTGGGTCCGAGTCCGGGATCTTCACCATTATACAAATTGTCTTTTGGGCTAATGGGCCCTCTCTCTGCACTTGTTCTTCTATACCACATGTAAGTGAAGACTGTAGGATGACTGCAAACTCTTCAACAGGGAAAGGATCAACCATCCCAGGAAATAGCACACCCTACATTTCCTCATGCATGTCAGAGAATCTTCACCTTGCAAATTTGGTCACCAATACATAGCACTAATTTATAGGCTCCAAATATCACTATACAATGGCTTGCAACAGGTCTACATCAGTCATCTCCAGCTAATACAGAACATCCCTTCTACCCTACACAGAACACAGTTAAAATAATGTTAACATGAATTTATTGAGGTGTAGCCTTCATAAAGGTGTTAAATCCTTTCAGGTGTATTCAGCTCCATTTTCCCATCAAAGTTTATAGGGCCCTGGAAAGCAATTTGTAATTCCTCTTAACATCTCTCCCTCTTTGCAACCCATGCTCCCAGACCAGTTAGTGCTTTGAAAGGAGTAGGTCTACAACAGGTTGTTTTCTGACTGACCCCAGGAACTCTCCTCCAGTTCTGGGACAACACCAACAATGGAGGGTCCCTCCACCTTTCCTGCTTCTGTTTGGAATCAAATGTGTTAGAATCATTAACGTCTCAGCTGCAAGGAATGTCAGAATTTATACAGCTCTCTGATGTTTCCAAATACAACTAAATGGGTATAGTGTTTAGAGTCAAAAATCCTGGGACCCCATATGAGCTCTGTCCTTTTGGTCAATCATCTTCCTGTCTTTCGGAGCTAAACCCAGTTTTGGCTTGCTCATCTGTAAAATGGATAGAATACTTTACCTACCTCTAGTAATGCCTTGAGTGTAAAAAAATAATAATAATAATGGGAAACAACCTTGATTTAGTGGGGAGAATATTAGACTAAAGTCAGATGACTTGAGTTCAAGTTTCAGGTTATCCTAACCCACTTCACTGAACAACTTAGGCTGATGTCATCTAAACTGAGTCTCTTCATTATCTGTGAAAAATTGTGCACACCGTTTTGAGTTGCTTTAGGAAGAAAACAGACTAGAACCCACTTTTCCTCCAGCCAAGCCAATGCCATTTAGACTACGACAGGCCGTAACTTAGGTTGAGAATGGTCTAAGACAAATAAGAGAACACAGGCCCCATGAAAGGGGCACCCCCCACTTTGCTCCAGAAGAGTGGTGCCATGTAGAAATGCAAGCCTAGGGCTCACAAATCTTCCAACTTTTCTACCTAAGCACTGAACCCAGATTTTTATGTGAAATCTCCCAATTGTTAGAGCTGGAAATTCATTCAGTTTTTTAAAAGTGTTAGATGGCCATAGAAGACATGTCTACAGGCAGGTTACACAAAACCTTTTGCATCCTTCTGAAGATAACAATGAACAGTTACAATAGTCCTAAGCAACCTCGGGGAGGCTGACTATCTTTGATAACCTGGTGAAAACAAGAGGGCCCCATCCAAGGCAAATGCCCCTATACCAATCAATATACACAAAAGTTTGCCAACAGTTTGATGGAGCTTCACAAACTCCTGAAAGCCCATATACAGCCCCAGGTTAGGACATCATTTTTTCCAGGATTCTGAATCTTACCAAATGATCTAGAGCAGAAAAGCTAGTCAGAGGATTCTCCAGTCTTATTTTTAAAAATAAGGTTTCAAAGGAATAAAGAATAAAATAATTATAGAGAGGCATTCATTTTAGAAAAACTCAGTGTCAAGAGATGAGACTGGGTCTCTTGTTTTAAGATTTACATTTTAAAGCATAACTAACTCACTATTGAGCCCTCAAATTAACCTAGTAAAAATGTATTTTATAATTCAATCAAATTAGCTGAACTTCATTTACCCAAGTTCCTTTTCTAATAAATGCAAAAGGCTCACAGAGACAAGATGAGAAAACAGCTGTGGGCTTTAGAATCAGCCAGTCCCTGTCTTAAAAGGTAGGGCCTTCCCTCACCAACTGTTTCTCCTGAGCCTCAGTTTCCCACCTGTGCAACAGTCTTAACATCTATCGTACAAGGGCTATTAGAATTAAATCATATATGAAATGTGCCTGGGTCAATAAACATTTGTGATGGTTGTCATTTTTGTTGTTGTTTAAACTACAGAAAGAGCCACTTCATTTATGTTTTGCCCATAATAGTGTTGCAAAGATTTTTATTATTATTATTATTATTTTAAATTTATTTTGGTAGCCATGAGTAGACAGTAATTCACATGGTTCAAAACAAGTATCAAAGTATAGTGAAAAAAATCTCCCTTCTACCTGCATCTCTCCTCTGTCAGAACTGCCCCCCACCCCTGACCATAGATAATCACTATCATTAGTCTCTTGGGTAATATTCTGGAAATTATAAAACAAAATCATCTTCCCTCCAACCCCTTACACAACTGTAGCATATTATACTTTATATACAGACTTACTTCTTTTCACTTTACAGAATGGAGATCTTTCCCTATTAATATATGAAGATATTCAATACCATTTTTCTGTGGCTGCACAGTATCCCATAGTATCTATAATAGAGCATTATGTATTTAATTAGACACACATTAACTAGGTTGTTTCTAATCTTTTCTTCTTAAAAACAAAGCTATAATTATAAAAAAAAAAAGGCACCACTCATTAAGTTTTACTTACCTTCTTCCTGCTTAAGTTGCCCTGTCTGAAAATGAAGATACTACTAGTTCTATCTCACAGAGTTCTTTTAAGAATGGAATGCATTGCAAATATATAAAACCTTTAGTTCCTGAAAACAGGTAAATGCTTAGAAACTGTTACTTGTGATTGTTATTAAAGACAAAAGTCATCTCTTAGGTATGTAAATATATCTGTAGGATAAATTCCAAGTAGTGGAACTGCCAGGAGATTTACAAGCAAATGGGGAAACTAGTATTAATGTAGAGATCCCAGAAGATTTGGGGAAACCAACATGTGAAATGAGGTGGCCACTGGCTTACCAGGCTGACGGTAACCAGGGACAGAGGCTGACGGAGCCCCAGAAGCCACAGCGTAACAGTGACCTCAGAAGTTTGCCAGTTTTTCTGGTGAAAGGGCCTCCTGAGCTGCTCTGGGAAAGTCACCACACCTCCCGGATTCTAACACTCCTCTTTGTTGTTCTAATCAACAACCAATGTGTCCAGGAAATGCCAAATTCTTGGCAGCCAAACTACATTTCCCAGATTACCTCAGTCCTGGAAGAAACAACAAAAACTATGCCAGGTCAGATGGCCCATTTTCAGGACTGAAAAGTGAGGCCACAGAAGATTCGTGGCTCTGGTCCACAGAGGGAACATCGAGAAAAGGATGTGGAGAAAGAGTGAGTCAAGGCAAGTGGATGACCTGATACCAGCCAACATCTCCAGGCCCCATCAGGAAAGGCAATACTTGCATACACCAACACTGGGTTTGCATCTACCTCGAACAGAAGCGTATTTAGTGTAAAACAAGGGGTGTAGGATGCTGTTGAGGGAATCGAGTTCTAGGACGGTCCCCGGAGTTACAGGTAGATTTAAGAGCTAGTGAAACCAAATTCATGAGCTCAGATGAAAAGTTAGAACAATCTTTGTCCACCAGTATCTTCATTTGCCTAGCGGAAGATGGATGTTAGGATTTAAAGTTGGCAGGATATGCGTATGTTTTTGAATTTTTTGGCTTACTCCCCCCACCCAACTTCACCTCTCCCCAGATCTCATCAGAAGAAGCAAAAAAGAGCATTTTGACCGCCAACTGGGAAGAATTCCAACTGCAACTGTTTACAAAGAAAGCCAACATAAATTTCACTTGAACATGCTACACTGACCTCCCCAAATCCATCTCACCTACTTAAAAGGAGAAGCGTTAGAGTAGCTCCCACTGATATTAGCATTCGGGTCCTGCAGGAGCATGTTTACATGGCACATCACTTTGCGGTAGGCTTCCATTGCCGTGGGCTGGGGCATCAATTCTCACTAGCAATAGAGCGGCCGCAAGAGTGTTCTCGCAGGCTCCCCGGAACCTCATGAAATGTCTAAGTCCTCTCTCGGCTCACATCTCACTCTTGCTCACTCTACCCCATCTCAGGCCTCAGCTTCTCCTTCTGCTAGAAGCTACCTCCGTGGCAGACTCTCCGGGTGCCAAGGTTTACAGTAGCACACCAATGGGAGAGCAAGATTAACGAGAGCTTTCTGGGGGGTAATTCAACTCTGGTAATATGACACAGAAAGGACAAGTGGAGCAGGAGAAAAACAAGAGAGCAAGGAAAGAGGAAAGCCATAGGGATGCACACAAGAAAATTTGTTTGCAAAGCAGGAAAGACTCATCTGGTCAGCTATGGCACAAATGCACACATATACGGCCACCTATATATATATTTACATGTATATAAACACACACACACATATACACATGTATACATACATACACACATGCATACATATACACATGCACATATACACGCATATACATATACATACACATACATACATATATACACACACATACATACCTATACACACACACACCTGTGTATATATGACAGCTCCTCAGAGAGGCCCTCTCTGGCTGCCATAGCCAAATCCTCTCATATCCCTTTTCTGTGCCTGAGTGTTGTTAGGGATGATGCCTGACATTAAAAGTACACTCCCGGCCAGGCGGGTCGCTCACGCCTGTAATCCTAGCACTTTGGGAGGCTGAGGTGGGAGGACTGCTTGAGACTAGGAGTTCAAGACCAGCCTGAGCAAGGGCAAGACCCCATCTCTACAAAAAATAGAAAAATTAGCTGGGTGTGGTGGCACATGGCTGTAGTCCCAGCTACTTGGGAAGCTGAGGCAGGAGGATTGCTTGAGCCCAGGAGTTTAAGGTTTCAGTGAGCTACGATGAGGCCACTGCACTGTAGCCAGGGTGACAGAGTGAGACCCTGTCTCAGAAAAAAAAGTACACTCCCTCAGCTGATTTCTCTATTAACCATCTTCCTATCTAGAATGGAAACTACAGAGGAAACAGGAATCATGCCTGTCTCATTAATACTCTATTCCCAAGTGGCTTGAAGTATGCCTGGCACATAGTAGGCACTCACTACATATTTTTATTATGAATATTAGTGAATGAATAGGTGGAATTATGCAATAGCTATCTTTTAATTTTAAAATGTGTCAAAAAATCAGATCTTTAACAATCAAAATCTATTTCCCACTACCATAGTAGGATATGAAGAGGGGAAAAAAAGTATTGAGTGAATACTGGGTCAGAGTCACCATGCCTACCATTTTATATGTAATATTTCACTTAATTCCTAGGACTTTCTGAGATCAGCATTACTAATACTATTTCAGATTAGGAAAACTGACGTTCAGGGTAGCTAAGACAACTTACACAAAGTCACATATGTGGAAGGTGATCATTTCTGGTTTGTCTGACTTCAAAATTCCCTGTGTCTACCACCTCCCACCACGTCCCTCTCCTTTCCTGGCTCTAAGGCTTTCGTTTGGATTCCCTAAGATCAGGCTCCCCTCTGACATACCTCCAAGACATAGAGTTAATATTCACTTGAAGACAAATTCTGAACCGCATCTTTGATCTCACTATTTCAAAGAACCCCTTTAGTCACTTAGAAATGGGAGCAGTCTGTTTTTATAAATGGTTCTATAAGGGAGGACATTTGTCACAGTCAGAGTCCCACAGAGAGGGCAAGAGAACATGGGAAGTAGCCGACCCCTGGTGGGAAGGAAGGTGCTCACACCAGCAGTGACGGGGCCTCAGGGACTGGCTTGGCAGAACACTTGCTCTCAGATCCAGTGCTTCCTTTCCTTCACACAGCAAGAACTACCATCACGGATGTGTTTCCTTTCTTTAAAGTGCTTCGTTATCATTTAGTAATAAAGAAAAACTCATAGACGTAGGCCTTCAAAAGCTCTCACCAAAAGTAGGGAATCTTCACTGATGCACAGGCCAGATGCCAGTTTTAAGTGCAAAGTGATTTTGCAATCGACAAGAGTTAAGAAGGCTTGCTGAAAGCTTCTGCTGCACACAGAAGACGACATACGACAGTGTTTCTTCCCCTGGGCCAAGGTCTAATTTCTAAAGAAGTCACTGCAGCTTCCTAGTTTGCCACAGGTGTCAAAAGCTGCTTCTGGAGTGACCCTTTCCCTGGTAAGCTGCTACTCCTAAGACTGGTGGAGTAAACTACCTGCGCCCGCAGTGTCGTCCTGATTTCTGCATTGACACTGCGATGGAGCTCACAAAATCCTCAGCGATGTCTGTCTCCTGAAGCCAGAGGGCAGATTTCCACAAGACCATCTGACAAGGCATTCTACAGAGGAGGGACCATGACCAGACAGAAGCCTTCAGCATTGGGCAGCACAGGGCAATAAGGGCCCTGGGGTAGAGACACCTGGCTGAAATTCCAGCTCTGCAGTCACTGTTGTTTTACCTGGGGCTAGGAACATCACTTCTCTATCAGCTTCCACATCTTTAAAATGGGGGTGATAATAACTACCTCACGCCTGCAAGGATGTTGTATGCAAATCGCCTGGCACATAATAGGCACTCAATTTAACATTACCCCCAAAATAACTATTATTTTTCTCACAAAAAAAGTTTACTCCAGAAGGTTTTGTTGTTGTTGTTCTGTTTTCTAACTCACCCTTATTGCTCTGATTCTAATCATATCCAAAACAAAAGGCTCTCCCTAAATTTGTTGTAGCAGAGTGGTGGTGTGATTTTCTATTGCTAGGAAGGTAACTAACTGGCTCTGCCTCTTGTCTCTAAAATTACACAAATGAAAATATCCATGCTGTGGTGAAGAAGGCATGAGCTACTTCTGTGTGTTCACTGATTTGAGACAGACCCTATTCTCACCTGAGCTATGCTGTACCTAACTAAGGACAGAGAGCTGGAGTAGATAAGCCCCCGAGAGGACAGTGGAGACCCAAGAGGAGGACAGAGGACAGTGTGGCACTTAGAAAGGATGGATGGACTTGGAGTCAGAAGTCAGAACGGTATGATCCTACAATCTAAAAACCTACTACCCTTATATAGGGTTGTTAGATTTAGCAAACGAAAATACAGAATGCCTATATTTTAAACTTGAATATCAGATAAACAATGAATGTTTTAGTATAAGTAAGGTCCACTAATTTTTTAGTGTATGTTTAAATATTTCATGGAATATACTTATACT
Source organism: Daubentonia madagascariensis (assembly GCA_023783475.1). NCBI lineage: Eukaryota > Metazoa > Chordata > Mammalia > Primates > Daubentoniidae > Daubentonia > Daubentonia madagascariensis. Next base: position 10,636,633 of record JAKFHU010002250.1, on the reverse strand, counting down.
ATTCATTGTTTATCTGAAATTCAAATTTAACTGGGCATCCTGTATTTTATCTGGCAACTGTAATCATGTAAAGATCTTAAATCTACCTGATGTAGGGGGAAAAAAAAAACATGGATTTTCAAGTTAAAACAGGCCTGTGTTTGAATCTTGGTTTGACCACAACTAAATGTGTAACCCCATCAAGTTAACCGAACTGCCTGAAACTCACTTTACATATCTGTAAATGGCAATAACAACACCGTACAGGGCTGCTCTATAGGTTAAATGAAATAAAGATGATGATGACAGTAATAATTACTAACATTGCTGCTGCTTCATTTATGAAGTGCTCACTAAATGTTAGTTCTCTTCATTCTGTTGAGCCTCAAATATTTCCCACCTGTAAAATGGGGTTAAAAGTATTGGTAATATACTCAAATATATTTTCCGATAAAAACAAGAATACTTCAGCCTTCCTCCCACAGATCTCTGGGGAAATCTCAAGAATTTATCTTCTTTCAGTTGGCAAAACGCCACCTATCTCCCCCCAAAAATGTCATTTTTTGTCTGCTTGGTTGTGATAAATGTATTTTATGGGAAATCGTCTTGAATTTCCTCTCAAGAGTTCATATACTATCCTCCTCACATCCCTGCATCCCCTAAACCAATATTTCTCAGTGGTCTGAGGATGTCAGCATTAGAAGCACCTGTGATTCCAAAGGACTTGCCTGAGCCCAGCTGCAGAACTACTAAATTGGAGTTTCTAGGGTAGAGCTCAGAAAAAGTACCCTTCTTAACAAACTCCTTGGTGGGTTTTTGGTTTTTTGGGTTTTTTTTTTTTTAGCTACAGCTGCTGGAATGGGATTGGGTAGTTCTTAAACCCACTGAAGACTGGGCACCATTACCCTAAAACCTCAATCCCAAGCCAAAGAATTATACTGGCAGACTCACCTTCCCCAAAGTTAACATTAATATTCTGCATGGGACAGGAATGGCAAATCCTAGAGTGATACAGGAATGGAAGTTTCAAAGCCTTGATATGAGGAATAGATCGGCTCATCTAACACTCTGTTTTGGAGCATTTGTGTCAAATTGACATTCCAATTTCAAGGCCGTACATAAAACCCCATTCAATTATTTAGCACTGTACAGATTTTACATAACTCTTGAAGTTACTGACTCAATTCATTTTCCTTCGAACTACAAGACAGATTAATCTAAAATGAATTAAGACAGGCAACCAGAAGTAATGTTGCCACAGCCAGTAAACAGTCTTTAAACTGCTGGATCAGTAAGCTGCTTACAATCCTTGCAAGCGCTGACGCTACATCGGCTCGACAATTCATATGCTCTCACACCAAGGATTTAGCAACCGTGTTTGTCCATGATCACAGAAACTGGAAAAATGGAGTAATGTTTAACCCAAGATTTTTCTTTTAGCAATAAAAATCCGATAACCATGACCTAGTTATCAATATTTCAAGTTACATGAAAATGCCCAAATGTTTCCATATTTCTATATAAAGTAAAGGCTCCAATAATTTGAAAAATTTTCTAAAGTACTCTAAATTATTCCTGATATCAAATTGCTCAGAGTCCAGCAGGGAATAAAAACAAAGAAACAATTACAAGAGATGCTAGGAAGTATGACAATGGAGGGAGTTCCAGTATCAAGAGGGACAATCAAAACCAGATGTTAGGGAAAGGAACATCACAGAAGAGTTCCCAGAAAAGATGACATCCAAACCAAGAAGGCGTACCACAGATGTTATGGGTTGACTGTGTCTCCCAAAAAGATATGCTAAAGTCCTAACCCCCAGTACCTCAGCACGTGACCTTATTTGGAAAAAGGTTGTTCCAGCTGTCACTTCACCCTGGAGTATGGTATGACTGGTGTCCTTATAAGAAGAGGAGAGAGACACAAAGAGAACGTCATGTGAAGACAGACAGACACACAGACACAGAGGGAAGATGGCCCCATGAAGGTGGGGGCAGAGATTGGAGTTATGCCTCCCCGAACCAAGGAATGCCTGGGGCTGCCAGAAGCTGCAAGGGGCAAGGAAGGAAACCTAGAGGTTTCAGAGGGAGCTCTGCCCTGCCAACACCTTGATTCTGGACTTTTAGACTTCAGATCTGCAAGAGAATAAATTTCTGTTGTACCCAGTTGGTGGTACTTTGTTACGGCAGCTCTAGGACATTAATACAGTAGGAGTGAGCCACAGAGGATGGAATCCTGACATGGGTAAGCAGCAGAAGCAAGACCTGGAGGCAGAGGAGAAGACCACCTTGGTTTCAAGGAGCTAGAAGGAATTCAGTCCAGTGGGAGGAAGGGGAGGCAGGCAGTCCCCAGAGGATTTTGTTCCTGCTGCAGTGAAGGCCACCTTCTGCTCCGTGTCATGCCAGCCATAAGGCTCAACTCTAAGGAATTAAACCCAACCTCCAGCAGAGTGAACGAGAAGCATGAAAGTGATCCTGGTAAAATCTAACCTACGACTCAAAAACCACACGTTCTCAAAACCACCAATATTTACTGTTGGCACAAAACAAGCCAAGTTTTCTATGCCGTCACAAAATTCTGAGCTGGTGACTGCAAGAGACACATGCAGCCTTCTGGGGTTCTGGTGACATTCGGTTTCTTGATCTGGGTTCTGGTTACACAGATGGGTTCCCTTTGGGAAAATCATCACTCTGAATCCCTGTGACTTCAGAACTTCTCTGTATGCATAGTACATTTATAAAATTTCCAGTGTATTTCAGTTGGAAGAGGGAAAATGTAACATTTAGCATCTTGTGCCCTCAGGTGGACTGGTACAATCATTTTTAAAGATAAGATGTCCATCATCTGAACTGAAAATACTATTACACTATCCATTTGTCTGCCTGAATGTAAATCTGATCACCGTAGGATGAATTTTAAACCTCCAAGACATTACTAAGTAAAACCTACCTCATTCTCCTGTCTTTTGTAGGCTAATTAAAAAGCTTGTCTCAGCTGGCCTGGGTTAATAATAGAACACTACTTCATATTTAAACAACAGAGCTCACTTTTGAGAGGTTCTGTCTTTTGCAAAACCTCAGGTTTATATGAAACGGAAGAGTGATTTGATGCATGTTTTTACCTGAGTTGTGAAAGTAAACAGTAACAAAGCCAAAATTGGATCCTCAAGAAAGCTAAAGTCAAAGTGAGACAAAGACTCATGATTCTGCTACTGTATCTCCCCTCAGCTGGCTGGCATGCAAACACTCTTGCCATTGGTTTAGAAAGCACATGATAAATATTTAAAATGGGCCCACAGTCTAATGAACAAAACAGGTATCAGGTAGAAAACCTAATTGGAAGATTACATTTTTAGTTATAACCCCAAAATGGCTTTTGCAAATTATCAAAGTAACTCAAATCTGCACAATCTTAATTTAAAGCAACATAATTCGAGACTGTGAGGAACCTAATTGCCAGCTAAGCAACTGTTTCCAAGCGTAATTGGCTTCCCACAACCCTGCACAGGATCGTGTACACACATGCTTAAACCACCTGACGTGGAAGGCATCTGGACGGAGCCCGGTGCTGCCAAAAGAATCTTTGGAAAAATGCAACAAAAAGAATGAGCTCTCGCACAGAATTTTCCATGCATTGGCTCAGAGCAATTTCACTTTCCACAATGCTTCCCTGAAATGTCAAGAAGAAAATTAGTGCTATTCATTGCACAAGCATTTTTTTCTTACAATTAATTCCCACACTTCTGAAAAATTTTCAACAAGCTACAGCAGGACAGTGTGATATATATACACACACCAATAAGGACAGATCTATAGGTGTATGTCATTAGTTGAATTCTGTCCCTCCAAAATTCATGTTGAAGACACAAGTACTTCCAAATGTGATCTTATTTGGAAACAGGGTCGTTGCAGATGTAATTGGTTAAGTTGGGATGAGATCATACAGGAAGAGGGTAGGCCCCTAAGCCAGTATGACTGGTGTTCTTATAAGAAAGGGGAAATGTGGACACACAAACACACACGGAGAAAAACATGTGAAAATGATGGCAGGGGTCAGTGTAATGCTTCCATGAACCAAAAAACACCAGAGACTGCCAGAACACCACCAGAAGCTAGGTGAGAACAATGGATTCTCTCTATTGGCCTGAAGGAAGCAATCCTGCCAACACCTTTATCTTGGACTACTAGTCTCCAGAACTGTGAGGTTTGTATTGTGTAAGCCTCTTAGTTTATGGACTTTCTTATGGCAGTCCTAGGAAACTAACATAGTGTATAGACACAAAATTTTTAACTAAAAAGCTTTGGGCACTACTCTGTCCTGTTTGTATATGCACATAGAGAGAGAGCCACCTACCAGTGAATAACCTTAGTTATTACTAACTCCTTGGTTGTTTGATTTGTAATAGTTATGGGTATATGAGATTAATCACAGGACTGGGGAAATTCTGACTCACACTCCCAAAGGGCTGAAGTTCCAAATTTTGTCATGTAGCCCTGAATTCACTTCAGCTCCGGGAAACCTCAAATCCCAAAGAGAACACAATCTGGTTTCCCTCTCTTCCTTCCAATACAGACACAGGTATAATTTAATAATAGTACCCAGCTTCCCAAGTGCAATTAAAAGTGGCCTTCATTACTCCTCTGAATGAGTGTGTTTTATAATGCTGCAATCTATGGTTCAATAAAAAAGCAACTACTGCTCCTATCATGGCAGAGCTGTAAAAAGTGATCAATGTGCTTTTGGTGGCTCCAGAAGCAGAGAAGGAAAAAATAAATAAATAAAACAAACTTAAAGCAACAGCCACACAAAATAATTTGGTACAATGTGAATGCTTCAGAAATCCAGTTTTTCATTTCTGAAACCTTTGATTTCCTTAACTTTAATTGATCCCTTTCCCCTTTCACTTAGGAAGTAGTCAGGTGTGGCAGTACAAAAAAAAGGAGGTGGAAATGATAAAAATAAATTCCAACTTTTATACAGAAGGAGCTTGAAGTCTTGAGCACATATATCTCTAAGTAGTCCTCTGAGCTGTTGTACTCAAAAAGTTGGGGTGAGTGGGTGTGTGTGTGTGTGTGTGTGTATAAAGAGAAAGAGAGACAGACAGAGAGAGAACGAGTCAGATATGCTAGTCAGAACAAGAATAATTATTAATATGAGTAACCCAGCGTTAAACTGTTAGCAGAATCACAAGGTAATGGTGGGTTCAGGTTCTGCTGCAGGAAAGATTCATTTCCTGTGACTATTCTTCGTATATCATCTGGATCCAAAAAGAGAATCCTTAAATCATCTCAGGGTCTTAGTATCTTTCATTTTTCATCATCCCCAACAATTCTAACAGAGTGATGTGAACAGAATGAAGTTTTCTATGTGCCACCACATACCTGTTAAATATTGTCAGCATCTCCTTTTTTTTTTTTTTAAGACAGAGTCTCGCTCTGTCACCCAGGCTAGAGTGCAGTGGCGTCATCATAGCTCACTGCAACCTCAAATTCCTGACCTCAAGAGATCCTCCCGCCTGGGCCTCCCAAAGTGCTAGGATTACAGGCGTGAGCCACCACACCCAGCCTAGCATCTTCTTTTTATAGTTGGGGGAACTGAAGCAAAGGTTAAATAACCCTGCCCAAAGTAACCCAGTTAGCAAATGGCAGAGGCAGGATTTGAACCCAAGCACCCAGGTTCCAGACTCTGCCCTCTTAACCACCAACATTGCCTTCCAATAACCAGTGGTTAAATAACAAAAAGCAGTAAGTTCAATGCCTGAGGAATGCTTCTTTTATAGTCTCATGTTCAGACCCCTGACTAGTCCAATCTAGAAAAGATACCCAGTAATGTCAGTCATCTCTGGTTTTCAATTTTGGGGTTATTCAAAGTCTCTGCTCTTCTTCCACCTTTTTATTGGCATTTATTATTTTAATGCTCTTCCAATAGCTTCAGAAGAAAAGCTTGCTTTGTTTTTACAGAGGAAGAAAACCTAAGCTCTGTGTTTGGGGCTTTATTAGTAATCCTTATAAAAATGCTTATCTGGAGAGTATTTTAATAAAACTTCATTTGGAAATTATCAGGGCATGCAATAAACCCATCTGGTCTTAGTTCCTACAGCCACATAAAATGTAAACAGTTCACTCTAACACTATTAGAGGTTCTATTTACAAATTTTCACCCTTGCTAGAATTAGAAGGAACTTTCATGATCTTTTCTCTACGTACATTTGCTTTCGGCTTTTGTGCTACATTTCTATCTAGTCCTAGTTACTCATGTTTGTGTCCAATATAGAGATGGTTTTAAAAGCATCAAGTAAAATCAGAACTATTTTAATTGTGTTATCTAAAACACATTATAGATACTATGATAATCCTCTCTAAAGCAATACTTAGTGCATTATCTGATCAAAGGCACAAATATAGAGCTTTTTCAAATATTCAGCTACCCAGCATTAGACAATGGGACTAGTACAGCTAATTCTTGCTGTCATAGTCTTCTTTGATTAAAACACAGCATATGCCCTTCAGCATTAAGCACTCTGAAGTTATTTCAGGACTGTGCCTGATCGAATAGTATTACATTATGGGTTAGCACGGCTGAAGGAGAAGAGACCTGGATTTGTGAGTCATAGAGTCTGTGTGTGCTTTAGCCCTCGCTTTGCTATTTCGGTGACCTTCCAGTAAGTCACTTAGCCTCCCTCAACCACAGCTTCTTTGGCTATAAAACCAGAGTGATAATACCTACCCTCCTTCTGACTTTACAGGGTAGTTACACAGATTCATATAAAACAATACACATACAAAGTACTTTGCAAAGTGTTCAGCATCATGCAAAGTTCTTCCTGAGCCCTGTGGGAAAGATGGAGTTAAACCAAATCTACATTCTTTAATGTAGTTTAACTTTGCAATGATAAACTGCTGTACATTTTACAGCTTCCAGTGTATATTGTATGTTGGAACAATATTTATGAGTTCATTTCCAAGCTTTCTAATTCCAGTTAGAGTCAGTGGAAAGCTTACACATTAAAATTTCTCAATAAATCATTTATTGTAAAAATATGAATGCTTATTTAAAAAATTTAAAAAGAGGGAGGCTTTAATTGGTAAGGACTGCCTAACTATACACTTTGGGTTGCTTCTATGAATATATTTTTCATTTGGCAGGCAGTTGATAATATATTTCAAAGGTTTTGTTCTGACCACTAATATATTAGGTCTTCAGATGTCTCTTTCCAAAGTCTTATGAAACTACTTCCAACTTGAAAATCCTCTCTGAGTTAACTTATTTGGTAGCTAGGTGTTAAGATATATGTCTTTAATCTCTCTTTTGGGCTAAACATTTAGCTAATAATTGTCAGGAAGGTTTTGACATTAAAAATTTATGACTCAAATAAAATTTCTCTGCAGAAGTTCAGGTCCTGAGATATAAGCACTGTAAAATGGACACTTCTGGAAGATGGCCAATTTTAAAAACATAAAAATTGTCACCCTGGGTCAGTCCAGAAGTCCAGTTCCCACTAGACTTTATGTCTGACAGTGGCATCAAAACATATTTTGTACAACAGAATTGTTTCCCTGTGTGATGGTATACCCAAAGGTTAGAGACGTTGTCTGAATACTTCAAACTTACCCTTAAGAAATCATCACTGGGTTTTGCCTAAATCTTTCTTGAACACAGAGCCCTGACATACCAGACTGCTATGGTAATCCTCATTTTCCCAAATCCCACAGGTGCTTGGGAAAATGAGTTCTATTTGCTCATTATCCGCTGGGCAAAGACATTCTATCTCCCCTTATTTGAACTAAAACTACCTCCTTCTAGCTTAAAGAGGCACCCTTTTGTCACAACATTCTGGGATTTGGTAAGCATGTCCGAATTCCCCCTGACTATATCCTACATATCTCCCTTCATCTTTCAACTCTCACGTCCTAATCTTTTTGCTCTTTACTTTATCCGAGTCTGCACCATCCTCTTAGTCATTTTAGTTGCCCTGATCAACCTATTTTAGTGAAGGCGGGGAGAGCCAGGTCATACCTAAGGGTTTTCTACCTGAAATAAAATAGAAACTTGGCTGGAAACCAAGAACTTCAGTAAGCCTTTGGACTCATAACATTCCAGGCAAAACCTCAGTCACAGCCTTAATTACTATTAGGGACAAATTATGTTACCTATGAGCAATAACCTATTTGGTATCTATGAAGTTGAAAGAAGAAAGAATAATGCAGGGGGAGGGGATACATAAAAAAGAATATATTTTTAATTTCTCATAGTATTAGCTATGGACTCCCAAGTTTAACCCAAGAATGTCTATAATTATTGCTCATTATTTGAATAATTTCAAAGATTTATTACTTTTGGGGATACAACTGGGCAGATTAAAAGAAACAACCAATTACTTTTCATGACAAAAAGAAAGTATGTCCTATCATTTACAGAGGTAAATGCTGGGGAAGGCAGTAAGGATCAAATATTTTGAACTGTGGAACATTCACTGCATTAAGGCTTAGCACCCAGGCATATTTTGTTATGTGATAAATTTACCAAAAGCCAAAAGTCAAATGAATGAAGGGTAGGAAAACAGGGACAGGTGGTTAGAGGATTTAAGGCTGTAGCTTTCCGTCTGGTATCATAAACCAAGTCATAAACCACACTAAATTTCAAGGCAACGTCCCATTATTTCCTGGGAAAAAACCCAATTGTTCTACAAGTATTCGAAGTGTTTCATAAATGGGCAAAATAGTTTTATCACTTAAGATGAATTAGGATAAAGTTTACTTTTGTATTATTTAAGGAAAAAGGAAGTTTGCTGAGAAAAAGGTAAACATGGGGAGATGATTTACTTAAAAGATATTAAGCTATTTGCAAGCACTTCAAGTATAATAACATCACTGGTATACAAACAATGGGGTAATTATAAATAACTCAAGAATTCTTATTAAGAAGGAATGTTTCTGACCATTGGCAATGAAGTATGGTGTCACCACATTCAACACAATGTTTACACAACACAATATTACGATGGGTTATAGCAACCAATACTCCTTCCCTGGCTTTGGCTCCGAAGAAGGCTGCTGGCAGAAGAGGAGCTTCAGAATAGGAATGGCTTAACTTCCTGAGCCATTTAAGGTGCAAGTAGACTGATGGAAATGTAAACTGACTCCCAGACTAGTAGGAAAATGTGGTGGTCACACACTAAAATCTCAGCCTTCAAAAATGAATGAGGACCACATCCAGATGCAGAGCAGTACCTAAAAATTAATCTTTCTGCCCCTGCTCCAAACTCTATGCTTTCTTTCTTTTTTGGAGACGAAGATTAACACTGAAGAGGCAGATGAAATAACTAAAAAGGGATAAAGCGATGGTAAACATAAAAGAAATAGCGGCTGCAGCAGCAAGTAAAAAACATCTCCAGTAGCTTATTAGGAGCAAGGCTTGAGCCCAGAAACAGAGCTGCTCATTAATGATAATGTCAGATCCAGAATTAGCAGCGCCATTTCTTCCTTTCCTCCTGCATACTTGTTCATTCTCACATTTCAGCTCCACACTGCATATTCAGCTCCCACCTTGTGCCAGATGGTGGGGACACGAAGATGCCAGACCCTACTCTCGCCTTCAGAGGACTGGAAGTCTAGAGTGGCAGTCGCTCATTTGCCCCTTTCGCTTCTCTCCAATCCAGCCCTTAGCACCTTTTGGATGCCCCATTGAGAAATGACAATGTGGGAGAAATTTCAAAATAAAAACAAAGGGTACTTATGTTTCAAAAAATAAACCACAGTAGAAACAAAAGAGATCAAGAAAGGGGAGAAAGTGTAAACTCTGTAAGCTAATACCCTATATAACCGCCAAGATTTTTCTCGACCATGCTTTAATGGTCAGCCTTTATAGGATGGCTGACTCCTTAGGAATTGGTTAGAAATAACAAAAAGAAAATGCCTAGGGTGTACCTATTTTAAAAAATGTGTTTGGATACTAACACACAACTGTTTTCCATAAGGTAGCGTTTCCTCCCTACCCAAAGGAAGCTTCTACATCACATACTCATCCAGCCATTTATTTTTCGCTCATTCAGCTACCATCTATAGAGATTCTATTACATTCCAGGCAACACACAGACTTTAGGGATAAAATGGCTTAAAAAAAAAAAAAACAGCAAGGTTTCTGTCTTCATGGAACTTGTAGTTTAGTGGAGGGAGAGAGATGCTATTTAAATAATCACACAAATATAGACGTTACAAACTGTGCTACAAGCTATAAATGAACAGTCCAGGAAACTCTGCAGCACACAGCAGGGTGACCGAGTTAGTATATGGAACCAGGGAAAGCTACTGTTTGAGGAAATAACAGAAGAACAGGGGGTGGGCCTGGGGGGCTGAGAAAAAGGGGAAGACTGATGCTGGATGTGGCTGGAGATTTGGAGGGAAATCATATCACACGAGGCACGATCCTTGCAGGGCGTGATAAGGAAGTCATCTTTCATCCAGTAGCAGGAGGAAGATATGAGATATTAATGTGCTTTAAACACCAGAGTGAAAGTCCAGAATTATGAGTTTAAACCATACCTTCATGTTTGTTTGCGTATTTGTGTGTGTGTTTCCGTGTATGTGTGTGAGTGGTGAGTAAATCCTTATCTATGCATGAAGTATCTCTAGAAAGACAGAAGAAGGCACTGCTTCTGAGGAAAGAAACCGAGACACTACAAGCTAGGAGAAAACAGACTCCATTGTTACTATACTGGGGACAGAGAGGGGAAGAAAAGGAGTCATTGCTGTAAGAAGTTCCCTCTGAACTAACTAGAAAGATGCACAGGACTGAGGTGGGCAAAAAACAAAAACAAAAACAAAACCGTACATATGAAGGGACCAGATCCACTCCTGGCTGATTTCTGTGAGGACAACTCCAAAGTGCAGGAGCAGATTTCTAGGTTTTGAAAGCAGCCAAAGACCTGGAGAGCCAACATTCCAGCCAAAGAATGTTGGCTGGTGGAACAAAAACAAAAACAAAACAAACCACCCCAGGTTTAAGAGAATGGCAAGAGCCAAGAGCTTGATACTATCTATTCATGCCCCACTGGATGTACCTTGAAAGACTGCCGAAGGGAAAGCTTAGAAACTTTCTCCAAAGTGCTAGTTTCAAAAGCTTTTACCATATGGACAAGAAAAGGCCCAAACAAGCAAAACACAAGCCCCAGTAAATGCAGGCACAAGACTGTAAAAGGAGAGAGAGGAGGTGGGTTTGCCAGACCAGCAAGTCGCACAGTGGCCGAAATGACGGGGCTTGGGAACCTCAGGCAAGGCAGGAAAAACAATGTGGCGAAGGAGCCTTGCTTTCTTTTTCCCCCCTCTCTTCCATAATTTTCTTTCAGAAATACCACTTCAAAGTTTTGACAATTATGAAACATGTCAGCTGATAGTGAGAATTCATCAAATGTGCCATAAGTGACAAGAAATGAGAACCCAAATCCTGAAATTGGATGGGCTTCAAAAGTCTCTGACAATCACTGCTATAAATCATCCAGGCACATCAATCTGTGGCTGGAGGAGGCTCTGCAGACAGCAAAAAATGCGAGGCAAAGGCTCGTGCAGAAAAGGAGTGCCACACTCCTTACAGGAAAGGAGGGCACTCTATTGTCAGGGCTGTTTCTGGAGTTACAGAGGTTGGTGGCCAGTTATCCAGGGGTAAGAGATACCACCTGCTACTGTCACCATCACGAAAACACATAGATATTTCCACCTGTACAGCAAGAGACACAGGGGCCAACGATAAAACCCACGATCTTCTTGGGAACCACCATAGGCCCTGCTGAGAAAATTCCAGTCATCTGGCTCACAAATACTGCACGCTGCCCTGTCCACAACCACGTCAGTCCCGGCCAAGGTGAAGACTAGGAGAGAAAACAGCAAAGCCATAGCATTTATTTCATTAGATTCCCAAGATGAAAGGCTTTGCTTATTATTATTTTTACTGAGGCAGGATGTGTGGCACACTATTTCTTATAAAGATAAAAGGTAACAATCTCTGGTCTCTCTTCCCTTTCAATTCCTCTACTTTTTTTTTTCTTTTAATGCAGTTAAACATAAACCTGCCTCTTAGTTATAGGCTTTTAATATAAACTGTTAAATTTTCAAAAGGGCAAAACAAACCTTTGAGATCTTTCCCTGAGATAGTAATTAATCAATGGAGTCATCATCATCATCTTTTGGCGTATGACCCACGCTAAGCCACTAGGGAAAAAATCGCGTAAAGAGTAGCAGTAAGTTGATTTTCATTTGATTTCCAGCTCTGCCACAAATGCTGTTATTGTTGGAGCAAGCCACTTAATTGTTTATTGGTTCTTTCATCTTCAGGAAAAAAAAAACCATAGTGTTAACTACTACAGACAACAGTCAGTCACTGATTCACTAGATTGCTTGGGCTATGTCTAGCACCTTCAACAATCCATTAGCCACACATTCTGGACAATGCCTTTTCCAAGCCTAGCACAGTTCATTTGGAAACAGAAAACAGGATCTTCTCAGGCATCAGATTGTCCAAGGTAATGACCCAGTGCATAGCCAAAGAAATCTGGGTTGCCAAAAAAGGTACTTCCAGCTGGGCACAGTGGTACACGCGTGTGGTGTAGTCTCAGCTACTCAGGAGGCTGAGGGGAGAGGATCACTTAAGCCCAGGAGTCTAAGTCTAGCCTGGGCAACATAAGTAAGATCTCATTTCCAAAAAAAATAAATAAATAAAATAAAAGGTACTTCTAGCCTTAGAGAATAGGTCATAAACTGACTAACTGACTTTCTAATGATAATTTTCTTAACAGAGAAACTGCAATACTACTCAACGTTGGTGTTTTAAAAGAATCTCAAGTACACAGAATAGTTTTATAATGATGCAGCCCCTGGGTCTATTTGTATCATTAGAAAATCAAGAAAGGGTCAGGTATCCAAGTTCCTGTTTAGAGAAGGCTTTCAAGTTTACAAAGCAATTTCAAACATACACACACACACACTCTCTCATTTAATGCTATCAACAGCTTTATAGGAATGACTACATTCCACACATGTGGAAGACACTGAGGCTCAACAGATTAAACAGATCTGGCTCAAGGGTGTTCCTAAGGAGCAGATTCAGACTCAAACTCAAGTCTTCTTACTACCCTCATCCCTCTCTCTCTCCACGAGTGCTTGCTCTGAATATCAAACTTACATAAAATATCAACTTACATAAAATATGCATCCAAAAGGCACGCGGATTCCTTTTTGACCACACAAGGTTCATGCTGTGCTGCAGCTTTCTTGGAAGCACTCAGCATTGTACCCTGAGCTCTTAGCAATTGTCTGGAGACACCATGTGCCAAATCATCACATCCCACGCCCCCATATTAACACAAAATTATCCAAATTATCAATCCCCAATCACTCTTATTTAGTTCAAAAAAAAAATTCTGAGTGCATTATCAGCACTCGAATTAATTCCCACCAATTTAAACGTCGCTAAACAACTGGCAAAATGGCAAGGGCTGAATTTGCAGCTGCTCCCCAGTTCCCTTCCTGGTTGTCTTGGGAATTATTACCTTTTATTAGTGCAATCTCAGAGTTTACAGTTATCAACAATATGCAATTATCAACATATATTAGCCATGCTGCTTGATGCTTGAGCTTACTTTCCCATTAATAGAAACGCTGCAGTTTCTAAATGAATTACAGTGGGAATTAATGGTTGCCAAAATGAGTTTTCACCTACAAGTGAAAGTTTTACAACTCATTATGCAGCTGTAATGGGAGAATAGGAGGGAGGGTGGTGGCCCCAGTCATCCAAGGCCCTTGTGAGGAGAATATCTAAACAATGAAAACCTACAACACTGGACAGATGGCGAAGGCGTCAATGCTTGGACCTTTGCAGCAGCTGATTTCTTCCCAGAGCTACCAACACTCCACTGGTGGCCCAGGGTCATGTCAGAGAAAGGGCACAAACAAATCTGGCCTCTAGAAAAAATAAATTCTTTACAAAAGCATACTTCCGGGTTAATGGGGGAGCAACAGATACCTACGGAAAATTGATGCCATGAGAGAATTCTTGGTGGAAATTCTAACATGCTCCATTCACCAGATGCTGTGCTTTTCACAGAGTATAGGAATCTGCCTGCTTTACTTAGGTGGGTGTCTGAGAACCTGGTGATTTCTAATTTTTCCAAATGAAATAAGAGATCTATATATATGACTGGGTGGTGGATGAATCAACTACAAGAAGGAAAAACTAAAATAAAAAGAAGCCATAAAGCAATGTGTATAATGTAAGATGTACTCACCATAAATATACACCAGTATATATCGAAAACCAAAATATATTATTGCCAAGTTGGATAGACTATATGCTACGCAATATACGAAAGACTATGTGTACCCAGTGTAGGAGTTCAAAATAAAAAAACTTTTACAGAGATATGTTTGTAGATTTGACATTTATGAATATAAAAACTAAAGATTACAAGTAATCCACTTTTAAGGGCCAGGACATATAGAGATAATATGTGATCTTATATATGGAGTCAGGTAGAACTGGCCCTTTTACATGTGAGCTGTGAGACCACCACAAAGTAACTAACTTCTCCAAGAGTCAGTTTCCCCATCGCACAAGTGAGGATTTTTAAAGTGCAAAACTCCTGTGTTGTACTATATGGCACAAAGTAAATGCCTAATAAATCTTAGTGGTTATTCATCTTCAGATGAACATGATCTGAATGTCATAAGCCAAACAGCCAATAGTAGTAGTGTTCCTTAAGCAAGTCAATGTGCCCAACCAAGAGTCAACATCTTCCCACCCATCTGCTTTGCTCTTTCCGACTTGCTATTGACAAATGCCACTGGGTACTAGCTTCAGCTGCAAACTAGAGCTCTCAGAGTGGAGGTAACTTACTTCCACATTCCTTATTGATTGTATGCACAAATATTTTCCCACAAGTGTTTGCTTTCCCCAAGGTTAAATTACAAGTTCACCCAAAGTTTCACTCTTGAAACACATTATTTGAACTTCACTAAACAGTTTTATGCCCTGTACAATGTGGGTGGCCTAAATTCTGCACACTGCCAAAAGTTAAGAATGATATTTATCCACTAAATTCCCAGGGATATTTCCTCATGAAAGTTGCAAAACTATTTAGCTCTCAATCTGATAATAATTAGATTTAAAACCGTGCTTTTATCTCTGAAACTCTTCAAACATCTCCCTCCCTCCAATAAAATAACCACAGAGTGGTTGAGACAGATGAAGGGTTTTCTTATAAACTGTGTTTTCCCATGCTAACAACAGCAAAAACAAAAAGCTAAGGATATAAAAGCCAACCTGGGCAGGGCAGACACAAGATGCTGAAAGAAGAGAAAATGGAAAAGAAATACTGGAGTGACAAATAAATGATAGTATTCTGAAAAGCAAAGTGTGTATACCATTTAAACAATAATTAAACCACCTAGGAGCATGTATTCTCTTATCAGGAACATCTTCATCTAGATTCCAGGTGTATAGTTTAGAAAGAGAAATTAGAGGGTTCTTTAGGTCTTGGCTTCTGTTTCTAGAAAGTGTAAATCCTCTTTCCTCCTCTCTCCCTCCCAAAGGAAAAAGGGGGGGGGTGATGAAAACACTGAAGAAGAACCAAAAAGGGATACCTGATTCACTTTCACTGTTAAGGTTTTAAAGGTCCTAATGGTGATCAAATGCTTCCTTCCCCCTTCTGAATATGCATCTAAAAAGGGGGATGCATATTCTCCTGGATATGCCTCCTCAAATGACACAGAGGGCACCACGGCAAGGCAAGCGTGAGGCAGTCACGAGTGTAAGTGAATGAAGTTGGTCCGATGTGTGCACAGCTGAAGGCCTGGGGCTGGGAGTGAACTGCGAATGGCCGGCCCAGTCCGAGCGAGATGCACAGGGGAGGGAGGGCACAGCTGCTACTACTCAGCTCCAGCTCACTGTCATCGAGTAAGAATCTGGGCTGGAGTTGCCGTAACTTCTAGTTTTTCCTTCAATAAAAAACCAGAAAATTTAGATATTTTTCCACGTGAAAAGTCTCAGTTAAGGTCAGTAACTAATTTAAAATTAAAAGGCTTTTGAGTCGATAAAACCTCTCTGTGAGCAGCCACTCCTTGATTTCTGATCTATAGTGTCACTTCCCTTTGAAGACACTCATCCCTATGCTATCCTCTAGATGTAAAAAGGGTTTACTTTTCCTTCCCCTCCATATCTGACCCTTAAAGAGACAGTAAGGGTCTGTCTCACCCGAGATTAAATTTTAACCTGACCTTTGACACTTCCTTATGATTCAGTGGTGTCCTGAAATGACTGTTAAATTTTCTGGAATTTTACAAGCTGATGTCATATTGGTAGCTTTAAATTGGCTATATGAGAGTATTTATATCACAGAAATTGGCAACACTACAAATCAAGGCTGCTCCCCAACCCTAAAGCCAATTGTTAAGCATTTACCAGCTCCCCACTGAATATGATGTGCTGAGATGTTACAGCCTTTAAGTGGCTGAGCAACTAGACTGAGAATAAAATAAAAGCACCAAGTTAAATGCAATATCTGTATTAAATTAAGAAAATAGTCCGGTTTCCTTTAATGCAGTGATCCTCGATATGTAGTTGTCAGACCAGCAACAGCAGCAGCAACTCCTGGGAACTTGTTAGAAATGCAAATTCTCAGACCCCACTCTAAACCTACTGCATCAGAAATTTTGGAGTGAGGCCCAGCAATCTGTGTTGTACAAAGCCCTCCAGGGTATTCTGATGTACACTAACATTTGACTGCTTTAGGACAATAAAGACGTGTTTCAAGGTCTATGCTAATTTTCACGACTCTCTAATAATCTGGTATCTTTAAAATCCTATCACAGCTTCATGGTGTCTTTCACAGACAATAAGCATTTAACTTTTAAACTAAACTGAAATTTTATCCCCAGGTATATAATTTAATTAATAGATAATCAGGCATCAGGCATAAAATCTGCTCTCAAGGAAAAATTTTCTGTACACTTCTTCCCACTTCAACCTCTTATGAAACGTACCACTTAGAAAAATGCTGCACAATTGCAGTTTCCAGTTTATTACAATAAAAGACTAAGGAAGGGGCTGCTGCCTGTCTGCCCGTCAAGAGTTCTTCCAAAGGTTAAGTGACTTCAGGTATTTACGCCCATTGCAATTCACCAAATGCCTGCCCACTCCAGGTTCTTATACCAGGCCAGTCTACATATTTTCAAAGCCTGTCTGGCCATTGTAGCATTTGTTGTTGAGACCTTACATTCAGAAGGACTGTCCTAATCCTTTTGTTGTTTGTGAATTCAGTACTTTATTTCTTTCCTGTGGCCCAGCGTTCAGAAGTCTTTTATAACATAAATAAATGTTAAAATGGTGTTGGTAATAATATCACATGATCTGTACCAATGCTCAGGTCTTTGTGTCAAGAACATTACTAAAATGTATATACTGCATTCAGATTAAAGCCAGAACTTCTGCCTCTAAGTAACTACTCCTAAATATTCAGTTTCTCATTCACTGAAAGGCAAGTTTGTATATAATTATCTTTTAAGTTAACTCCAGTTTCTGTGATTCTACATGTGATGGATGTATTGATGAAATCCATATGCAAAGTATGGGTAGTTGCTGAGTAAACTATCACTACATAATTTTAATAACTAACTGTTATAAAAAGGGTGGAGGGAAGCTGAAGATTAATTGGAAATAGGAGGCAAACTAAAAATAAAAATAATACACATAATGAGGCAAGAGCAGGAGAAAGTTTAATCCAGGTAAGATTTATTAAATATCCACTATAAACAAGATTCAGATTATTCACATGGTAGCATATTATATCCACGATATATTCAGTTCCTCTTCTAACTAGTGCATTTTTAAAGAGGCAATTTCTCATGTACTCTGTTAACTCTTGATGCAGTTTCTGGAAGTGACCTAGTTTAATTTCAAATCCCTTTGGAATCTTGCTGTGGGTGATTCTGAGACAATCCCAGAAAGGTACCATCATTTTTTTTTTTAAAGGAAGCTTTGTATCAGGGATATGTTTCCTAGGTTACCAGCATCACAAGCACATGTGTCATTTCAAACACTTCCTTCCAGTTTCCTTAAGACAACGTTTCTGGAACCTGTGCAGAGTCTGTCATCTTCTCAAAGAGAAAACTGATAAAGGCCAATAAAATCTCTTCGAGTTCTGGAAGGTGGGCTGCTTGTTTGAAGCTACACTTTTAGGCACAGAAACCACAGCAGCCCTGCAATGGTGGAAAAGCACAGTGGCATTGAGATCACACAGATATTAATGTGACAGTGCCTCAGCCTCACTCACACACCTGAAGGCACAGAGCTCTGGATGACCTGCAGTGTCTCGGAATGGAGTAACACATGACAGAATTCAGACACGATCTACAAGCCTAAGCTGCTGTGACATTCAAGATGATTACCAATTCAAAAAGGGGACTACGGCCTGGGAGCTCTCTGATTCTGCCCTCACCAAAGTGTGCAGAGGTATGAGAAATAACTCCACCCATGGCCAAAGCATGGCACTCAGGATCTTCCTATTTGCACACAGGGGGCTAAATTTGTCACTGGGAGAACAGGGATTCAGTTGCCACCAGAAAAGCAGAGTTAGAAACCAATCCCCATAGCTGTAAGCAGCAAAAGGCAAGTTTTTAGTTAAAAATCTAAATTAGAAATTATAAACTGTATCATATGCACTAAGAAATATGGTTTCTGACAATATATTAAGTATGATGTTAAAGTGTTGTAAAAGGGTCTTAACAGAAACAGAGCAATAAGTTTTTTGGAAAGGAGAGACAGAGTAGAAAAGGAATGGACATTTTTCAAATACCAGCCCTGGGCAGGTTAGAACTGTGTTTCAGCTTTTCATCCATAGCGTAACTTAATCCTCAAGCTATCCTGCCTACTGTGTGGTGTTACCCTCACTGCTAAACATGAAGCTTGAAACTCAGAGGCACCGAGGCACTCTCCAGAACAGTGAGTGCCCCAGCTGGGATTCAAACCCAGCTCTGAAGCCACCAGAAGTCAGTGTGCATTCTAAAACCACAAATCTGCCACAAATGCACTCACAAATAACAGCTATTTTAAATCTTAAAACTAAATTTTCCTTTTTTTAAGTTCAACATGTTTAAACTAGGATGTAATCCTTGTCATTTCCTTTTAATCTATAATAATTAACTAGAGGAATAAATAGGAAAAAAAATGTATTTCACAAAACAAAATGTCCCCCAGAAGTCAGATGAATAATTTTTGATGTAACTTCTATAAACTCAAATTAACACACACACACACACACCATCCAATCTCAAAAATCCAAAACTCATATAATCGTCATAGTTTCCCAGTGATACATTTTTAAATGTATTACAGCCTCCTCAGAAACACGATTTCTTTCACCACAGAGCTATGGGAATGGCCACAATTGGAATCTAAATTGAACATTTCTTTAATGTGTAAATATTCTGTATTTGGACTTCTACTGAGTTAAAAAAAAAAAAGTTGATAAGATGGCTCCTTTAGGAATTGTTTATTTTTCAGTACAAGAATTTAAATTTGATGAATTCATATGAGAACAGATTCTATAACCTCTTTGACCTGTGGAGATAATTTATTCATCTCTCTTCCACTGCTGTAACCCAAGCATGGGCCCTTATCAAACAAAAACACTTAAGCAGTAATGACCCACTTTACCATTGTGTCTCTTGCCTCCCTTTCTCTGTGTCTCAGTCTTTTTTCATGTATCCATGGCTTCCAAATCTATATTCCTAAACCCCAACTCACTCCTAAGTCCCATTTTTAAGCTTCCAGCTGCCTAACAGACAGACATCTTCATACAGACAGCCCCCTGGCCGGGACATTTCGAAGCTGACATGTCTGCAACCACATTATCTTCCCACCAGATTCCTACTTGCTTTATGACGCCACTATCCAGCCTGTCAGCCACACCAGAAGCCTCAGAGCTCCCCAGATCCCGTCCACCTCTTTCCCTCCACCACACCCTGATCCTTTCCAAGGTCTACACCTCTCTCAGCTGCCTCCTGTCTTTTCTCACCTCCCATGCCTTTGTCAAAGCCCCATTCATCTCCTCCCTGGGATAGTAAATTGCACCGTAACTTACCTCCAGGCTTGAGCCTCTGCCCACTATACTCCATCTCACCCACCGTCTTACGCTTTACGATAGTGATTTCAATTGAGTTGAGTTACATACACTTTACAGTAACAATTTCATTGAGTTGAGCAGAGTAGAATTCTGGGAGAATTTCTCTTTTTGGGTCATTTATTCTAGTAATGTTTCCATTTTTAATGGAAAATATTACTTCTATGGCCATGAGTAAGGACAAAACATGTGCACATTTAATAAAGTCACAGCACTAGGTCCACAATGAAGTTGAAACTCTTTGGCCTTGACCAGAAGGCCACAAGTTTCTCTACTACCTCCCAGGCTTCCTCCTTCCCATCCCCACCATCCATGCCCTTGAGGCACACAGAACCACTCTGCTTGCTCCTATGTTCTTCTGAACCTCTGTGACTTTGCAAACTCTGTTCCCTATTCCTGGACTATCCTTCCAGGTGAGCTTCATCTTATTCCCCCTTTCTTATCTTCCCCTGTGTCCCAAATTTGCTTTGTCCCAGGAATCACCAGAATCCAGTGGCACACATCACACCCAATCAATCAAATTCTTTAGGGGAGAAACCTTGGAATCTGAAGTTTGTTCCTCAGGTGATTCTGATATTCAAACAAGAGTAAGAAACACTGTCCTCAAAAACACTCAAGAAAAAGTGGGAAAGGAAATTTAAATTCCTAGCTCCACGTCATTTCAGACATCAAATCTTCTAACTTCATGATCAATGCTTGTGACTCTCTTCAGAATGTTTTCCAGAATAACCTGAGTGAAATGCCTTTGTGAAATAAACTAGCACCTGCTGACCCTCAACATTTACAGGTGTGAATCATGTTAAGGCATGAGTGGGGGATGTGAGTGGGTACAATGACACATGTGAGCACGCAGGACACACATACCTGAACACACCAATGCCTGTCCCCAAGTTCCTTACAATTTTCAGATGAGAAGATTCTTTAAAGCACTCCCCTCTTATGACAAACCAGGAAAGAGAAATTAGTGTGTTTTCTCTTACACACACACATACTTTAATGATGTGACTGCCTGGAAGCAGCACACACATATATTACTGAGTGTGCTCTACCCAGTTTTACAGATTAGGAAAAATTGAACTCCACTCTCCACTGAAAACTAAAAGATTCAAAATCTATTCTATTCTCCATGACTAACTTGCTAAATATTTTTGGGTGAGTTAGTTTCCAATCTTTCAATTTTCCTCCTTTGAAACAATTCTAGATAGATCTCTCTTTGTATCAGGAAGAGATTTTAAAAGAAGTAAAAATAAGTTAGGAGGGAAAAATTTGAGTTCTGGGTCCCAAAAGTATTTTGTTTTAAAGAGGGAGAGGGGGGTAGATATCCTAATGGTATTTAAAACACAGAACATGAGAAAAGACAAAAATACTGAATAATGGCAAATGACAAAAATAACAATTACTAGAGGTTCATTTGCTCCCTTAATGAATAAAATATAAATTTAATTAAAGTCAACGGATATTTGCATATTTGTGCAGTGCTTCCTCTGTGCTGGGGACCGTGCAGGGTGCCGTAGAGTCCAGCCCCCTCTTAGTATTTGACTGTTTCAGCACAGCCCCCCGACCTCTTCTGTGCTAGCAGCCTCATGAAACCTAGTGGTTTTAATTTTAAAAACAGTTTAGACCAGCTGTATCTCCTAATTCCAAAGTTGTATATATTGAGGACCTATGACTAGGACACCTAACACTAATGACAGCACTTACTGTTTACCAGGTAAGTTTACCTGTGTTCATCTTGACTCCTCATAACAACTCCACAGGGCAGATATTACTTCCTGTTGGCTAAAAGAAAATCCAAGGAGTGAAGCTGAGATGTGAAGTTAATGCTGCCTCATTTTAAACCACAACTCTTCACTAAATGACACCCAAACGATCCTAATACACCTGCCCACTCACTGCCCCCATCAATTTCAGAACAGGATCTTTTGAACATGGACCACGCGCTGAACATGAGGTTTCCCCTGACTTCTGCTCCTTCTTTTCATATGGACCATTTGTTTCTGTCTTAGAACTTACTATTGTCTGAAACAATCTTGTTAATTTCTTATGCCTGTTATCTATTTTCTCACACACAAACAGATATACCCCAACAAGACGAATGTAGGGCTCTTCAGGGCCACGATTTTGAATTTCTAATTCACTCCACTGTATCCCACCACCTGGAACTCCCAGTGCAATAAATCTTTGTACAGATGAATGAAGAGCTCAACAAGTTTTGTGCCATCATCCAATTCTGAACAGGGGAAGTATACTTTTTAAAAAATATATGTAGGCCCAGATAATTTATTTGCTGATTCCTTCTTTGAGGTTAAGACTATATTCCGTTTCAACATTAAGAACCAGAATGCACAATGAAAAGACTGCCAACTGGTAATATCAAGTCAAAATGCCAGAAAAATGAGAATTTTTGAAGAAAATGCTGATGAATTATTTTACCGAACACCCAAGCAGGCACCAATAATTCATGAATTTATAATTCACGGAACATGAATTATGAGTGAAGGTGAGGAGGGTTTAAAACTCCTTTCCAGTTGAACTGGTGAGGTGGACTACTGACTGGGCAGGCCTGATGGTTTCTTCCAAAAATAAGGAAATAAACAAGCACACAAACAAAACAAAACCACTGAAGTGGAAAGGCAGATAACAGCACTTCTACTAAGTCCGTGTAAGCATTTTCACTTTGAATTTTCATTCTGAAGTGTGGCTACATTTCAAAAAGTCTGTGAAAGCATAACAACCCAAAAAACATACAGTCCTGCAATGTTGAAATTGCTGTTTAATGAAGAAGGTTTCTGGCTTATAAAAATCTCAGATGAGAAGTAGAAAGACCCAATGTTTGACCTCTGGAACTTTCCCTCTCATTATGGTGAGAAACTCGATTTTGGTGCATTTTTTTTTTAAACATTATTTTTAACAAATTGCTCTGTAGTTCAAAAAAGCCTGCTGGCCTAATTACCAGTCCTCAAGCCACAGATTCATGCTAACCCCTCCTGCAACTCTCTCTTCCTACAAGTGTCTTTTTATTCCCCAGAAATGGGAATCCCAAGTGTATTTAAAGTGACGGAAGGTTGTGGGAAACTATCTTTCTGCAGCTATTTTGGTTACCTTAGAAGGTGAGGGTGGGAGGAGATTATAGGCACATTTGTTTGGGTTATTGATTATTTCAAACATCTCTCTCTTCCTCACCTCCTTCCCTTTGTCTGTGTTTTTACCTTGCCTTAATAAATTGGATGGCAAACCTACTACACCAGTGCCATGTTCAACTTTGTCAATATGAGTTTCCTTTGTGCTTCCTTCCGGAACATCCATGCTACAGCTACAACAAGGCAGAGAATAGCGGTGTCCTTCCAGATCCAAGGACCACAGATACACCATCAAAAGGTCATCTCTTTCCTCCTCTAAGCTCCCGAAGTTTCTATTAAAGCACTTACCACATTCTGCCCACTTCCATGAATTTCATCTCCCCCAGCAGACAATAAGCTCCCTGGAGCAAGGAACTTTCTATGGAGCACAAGACCTTAGAAAATGTTAGTGTATGAGATGAACTGTTCTTTAATGAGGTGCAGCAGCAATCGTTCACGTGAGTTGTCAGCTAAGCTACTGAATTTCCAACTCTAGGGTCAGTCCAGACTCAGGTCCAACCCAAGAGACAGGGTTCACACT
The DNA here is from genome assembly GCA_023783475.1 of Daubentonia madagascariensis. NCBI lineage: Eukaryota > Metazoa > Chordata > Mammalia > Primates > Daubentoniidae > Daubentonia > Daubentonia madagascariensis. Next base: position 10,612,832 of record JAKFHU010002250.1, on the reverse strand, counting down.
CTAAGCCACAGACTTGACATTCTGTCAGCTTCAGAGTCACATGATTGCAGGTGACCCAATTCTCACGCAAACCACGCATTGCCAGTAGGTGGAATGAGGAGAGGTGCATACACACATTGTTGCAAATGTATGAAATGCAAAGCTACTTTTAAACATTACCTAATTTATTGTAAATGTTTTATCCACAACAAATCAGAGAATGACCAAAAGTATAATATCTGTGTGGAGCATTCCACAACTTTAAAAAGGAGTGCTCAAGTCTGACAGGATTGGGATTTCCTTCTCCAGCCCGGCATCAGGAGGCTGATATAGTGCAGGGTGAGGAGTCCAGACTGCGCACCACACAGTCCTGGTCTCCAGTTCCCATCCAGGACCAATATGACTTGGTCCAATTAGTCTGCACATGATTAATTCATTCAAAATCCAGCATCTAATTAAGTGTCAGGCACCATTCTAGGCACGGGAGATAGAGCAACAAACAAAACGAACAAGGTCTCTGCCCCAGAACAATAGGGGTAGAGGTAATAACCATAACCATCTCCTAGGGATGTTGCAAGAAACCCACACCAAGTATTACCGGTGAAGCCCTTAGCACAGTGCTGGGCACATGAATTGTGTTCCTCAATAAATAGTAGCTATTATTTAAAGCAGGGAATGTCATTCATACAAGCCAGAGGAAGTATGCTGAATGTATTTCAGAAAAAAAAAAAAAAAGGAGGAGGACACATTGGCCAAATATCACCTGTGTCACCTCAATAAACGTAGGGTGAGTGAGAGACCCGGCCAGCTGCGTGGATGATCCCCTCCTCTCTGCTCTTTTTCTAGTGTTTGCCCTGTCGAAGAGGTTACTCTCCCCACTACGGCTGGAGAGTCCCATATGGTATTTGATACTTGGAGCACACGGAGGGATTCCAAGAAATCTAACTGTGGATCCTGCATCAAAGAAGGTCAAGACGTCACCAGCAAAGCAGCTCGATCACACCTTGTTCTTTAATTCCAGCATGCCTCAGCCCTGCTGTTCCTCTTGTTAGGCATGCCCTCATCTGTTCTCCTTGCCCTGATATAACTGATCTATTTCCAACCATCCTTAAAGACCAAGTTCATACAACACCACGTCTGAAGCCTTCCTGAACTCCAAGAGGGACAGCTGGTCTCTCCTTCCTCTGCCCACCTGAACACTCCACACAGCCCCATCTGCGGAGTTATTCTCACTTGTTTTATGTCCATTCTGTCATCAGACTACCCTGCTTGTATGCCTAACACCAAATTGAGGGCAGTAGGCATACCTCAAATATTTCTCTCACTCCCTTACCAGAAATGATTGAGCACCAACCCTATGGGGCATACTCTCTTCTCATGTGCTGGGGATATGGCAACCAATCCAACAGCCCCAAATACCTGCTCTATGGAACTTCCATCCTAGTGGGGACCTGCTCCTCACCTCCCTTTCCCCATCACTGGTGATCCTCCCCCAGAGCAGCCTGAATACCCACAACAAGAATTCCAGGCATAAGGAGCAGTTGTGTGGGGCATGTTTTCATGAATAAATAAATCATCCTCACTTTTCATTTCTTTGAAGTGTGAAGCAAAACCAAATGCCTAAAGCCATTACAATCCATGTGAGCAGTCGCCACAAAGGTCTACCTTCTATGTCACTGCCTTGGCAATTTGGTGCCCCATTTTTAAAACAAGGAGACACTTCATCCAGCAAAAATTGAGCTTGATACCTGCAGTAACAGGGCAGAATGATTTCCTAGGAAAAAGATCTACTTGACCAAGATAAAACACACTCACAAGGCCCCTACCTAGATTTTTCCATGAAGCTTCCACAGACTAATGCCATCAGACACAACTTCTTTCTCACACTGAATTACCTTGACATCTTTATGCAGCCCACCTGGGTCACATGAGCCCTTACTTACATATACACTGCCTCAGCAGTGTGCCTGGCTGTTTCACATATATATGTATTTCTCTTCCGATTCCACTGTAAACTCTTTGATTACTGAAAACTTCCTCTGCAGTTGCAACACCTCATACAATGTGAACACACACCAAGCACTCAATAAGTGCTCCTTATGTTTCATTTCTAGGAAAAGCTTTTACTCCTTATACCTCCGATACTAGGGGTAGGAGAGCCCAAATCTATGCCAAAAAAGAAGTAACAGGGTAACTCACTTCCAGAAAGAGAATGAAACAAAATTTCCAAGAAGAAAAATTATCCAAAGAATAAACAATATCGGCCATGTGGAGCTTTCCATGATCTCATCAACTTTTTCTAGTCCGTTGAAAGTCAATATACACTTTGTTTACATCTGTTCATTGTGTACAGCTCTGATCTTAAATGGCCCTTCAAAAATTTAACTTCAATGGTCTTTCCTTCTTACCTAAAAATGATTGTAACTAAACATCAGGGTTAGTGTATAACGCAGACCGAAATGGACTTCTTTTCGCCTTTTAGCTAACATTTTCTGTAGCCTCACTATGTTCCGGCCACTATACAAAACTATTCATGTCAGCTCATTCAGTATCAAAATAGGCCCATGAAGTTGGTTTTTCTATTGATCCCAGTTACACAGCTGATGGCTGAGCAAACCAAGAGCTGCTGCTGCCATGGCCCATAGAATAGGCCAAGTCCAGCCCACTGCATGTTTTCATAAACAAACCTGTATTGGACCATAGCAAAGCTCATTTGTTTACACATTGTCTACTGCTGCCATCCTGTCACAACAGCAGAGGTGAGTACTTGTGACAGAGATGGTATGCGTAAAACCTAAAATATTTACTATCTGGCACGTCACAGAAAAAGTTTGCCAACCCCTGGTCCATGCTACACAGGCAAAGAGAAAATGTAAATGTTAACAACCTTCTAAAAGGCTCAATCATATCGTACACAAAGTACAGAGTTTGCAACAAACGCAAAAGCTTTCTAATGACCTTAAAAATCTAGAGTAAGAACAGTCCTTGAGAGTCATCTACCTTCTGTTTCTGAATTGTAAGTTGAGCCTGGCATTAGTAAATGCCTCATTACTCTAACTCCCACTTAGAAATAAATACACTCAGGATATTAGAAGTATTTATTGCTCACAGAACTATCTGGTAATAAAGAAATTGCCCCATCAGTCAAACAGCAATAGAAGATTTATCGATTTCCTATGCAAAGTATTCTACTTAGACCTAAACAAACCGGGGGAAGAAAGCACAAGTTCAACATAAAGGACAGATGGGATAGTAGCAGTGGTGTGAAACTTTCTTCATTCATGCTCTTAAACCAGTAGAAGTTAGACAGAGAGAGAGAGTCCACATTATCCCCAAATGTGCAATCTCGGCATGTGCATAATAACGCGGAATGTGGCACTATACTGCCTGCAATGAAGGCTGCAATATAACTCTGCCCAGAATCTAATTCATCATCCTTTCCCTTTAACAGTCAGCCCTCGCCCCCTGTGTTGTCCATCTGTGAATGTCACCACTGAGACTGAAAGCCTCGGTCATCCTCTCTGCCCTAACCACCACAGGTATGTGATACATATCTGAGACCTTGTACCAAACACCTGATCTGGGTTTTGGGGTCCTGACGCCTCCCACTCTAGTTCCTGTTGGGCCATCTTCCAGGACTGTGTCTAGTTTCCCACACCTCCCTAATTCCTCTCTGGTTACCAAACTAAGGAAAAAAATCCTTCACCTTGTGAATTCAAAGAGCAACGGATAAAGCTCAGTAACCTACTATTCATGCTTTAGGTCCATCAGTGTGAGCGAGAGCCTGCTGGAAAGCTTAAGGCAACGTATAGAACATGGCAGCTCACCAGGACTGAGCCTTCACCTTGGGCTGGGTGGGCTGTGTGCTCTCCACAAACACTAACTCATTATGTCTCCCATCAAAGGACTGGCACGTCTGCTGTGCCAAAGAGGCCACGGAGGCCAGGAGGGCTCAGGAACTGGCCAGGGCTCTGTAGGGAGTAAGTGGTGGGGCAGGAACTCTCGGAGGCAGCGAATGCCGAGGTCACACTCCACACCACTTCCTCTCTGCTTCCGCTGCCTCTGAATTCCTTAATACTTTGTATTCCTTTGAAGTGATTTTTTAAAAAATTAAACCTAGAATTACATTTATATGCTTCCCTTCCAAAATTGAAAACTCCTAGAGGGTAGTGGTCTAGTTTTATTAATCTGTAAACCTACCAAAATATCCAGGCTGCTACTCAGCTGGAGCTAAATAAAGAACAAAGGGATATTCCCTCCTCCAGGAAGTATAATGGCGGAATGAAAAAGAAAAGATTTTCCAGAAAATCCATCAACAGAATACCCCCAAGAGGTCCTTCTTTGTGGTTTGTTTATACCCCAACATATATTCACCAGGACTTCCTGAAAATAATTTTGAAGAAACAAAGACCATGAAAAATCAGCTGCCAGATTTGGAATGGTGTGTTTCTGTGGCGGAGGGGTAGGGACTAAAGGAATGGCCACATAGAGCGACCAGATTTCCTAAGGAGAGTAATTCATTTTACTCCAAAAATGGGGTAAAGCAATGGTTCTCAACCTTGGCTGTACATTAAAATCGCCTGGGGAAGTTTTAAAAATCCCCCTGCGGAGGCCAATCTCAAACCAAACTGAATCCAACTCTCTGGGGGTGGGCCCAGGCATCTGTGAGTTTTAGGGTAAGAACGCCCCGGAGGAAAGAGACCTGCATTGGCATCCTGGCTCCACTAATTACTAATTATGTGACCCTGGGCAAGATACTCCCCATGCATCCTTTTGCTTCAACCCAAAACAATCCCTTACCAGCTATGTGACCTTGCAGCTCAGTTTCCTCCCTTGTAAAATGGAAATCATAATAGTACCTAACCATCACAGAGTTATTTTAAGCACCGAAGAAGGGTACATCAAAGTTCTTAGAACAGTGCCCAGCACATAGAAAGCACTCAATAAATGTTAGCTACTTTTATCATCAAAGGTACAATGGGTTTATTATGCCTACCTTACAAGCTGAGGACTAAATACCAAGTACTTGATATAAAAAGGGGCTTAATAAACGGCTCTCTTTCCTCATTCACAATTGCCTCTGAATATCTGACCTAACCTGAGGACCCTCAGCACAGAGAAAACTAATTCCCAACACTTAAGGTTGCCAGATAAAACACAGAAGCATACTTAATACTAAAAATTTATCTGCTGTTTACCTGAAATTGAAATTTAACAGAATGCCCTATACTTCTCTTTGCTAAATCTGGCAACCCTACACTCACTTACCATTTAAATTTAGGCTAAAGTACCTGGGACCTTTATACTTCTGCTCCCTGGAAGCCAAAAAGACATGTTACTACAACTCATAAGCTACTCTGGGCTCCCCTACATAGGGCAAGTCAATGTATTGTTCAGATGAACAAAACACAGGCGGAAACTATTCAAAGGCAAAGAAGGCCAAGAAGGGAGAAAGCTTTCCTAACCTGACCTTTCTATTTTTCAGTCCCCTGTCAGATACATAAATCAAGTGGATGATAGATTTGAACGGAAACTCTTGCCTCCTGGTGGAACACTCTCCAACCATCCCACAAGGCATAAGCTTGACTATAAATTATTTAGCCCTATAAATGATGCAATACCAAAACCCAGAGCCATGTTACAGGCTTGGAGAGTCCTATGCCATATAGGTCTCTAAGGTGTCACCTGTGTCTTTTGTTTTTTATTTTGCTTTAACCCTCTCTTTCCAAAAAAGCTAAGTTTACTTTATCCTTTCAAAGGATTGTTTTCCATTAGAAGAAAGACAGAAAAAAACAGACCCATTGGAAAAAACAACTTTCTGGAAACTCATTTTACAAGATATTTGTTTTGAATTCCCAGAGCAAGATCCCTGGGGAAATGTTAAGTTCTGAACTATGTCTACTATAATATTGGTATATGTGTAAGAAACCAAAGACTAAAAACACTACCGAAGAAGTTAAGAAGCATTAAGAGCCAATGAGTCAGCTAGCTCTGTTAGAGTTGAATTAAATCAGCCACTGAATTGTTCATTGATTATCACAAACAGTGAAAGCTCTCCTGCAAAGGCATGTTTTCCAGTTCACTTGGCTAATCCCTTCTGAACAAGGATCCAAGGAATAAATATTATTTATCCAATGGCAAGCTGCACAAATTAATCACACCCAAGCACCATGCTGGCAGCCAAACACAATCTATAAAAATAATTCCAGACTACCATCATAAGCCAATAACAAGAACTAAAGCTCTGGTATCCACTCCCCCCCCCACCTCCACCAAACAAATTCCAAATTATAAAAGGTTTGAAATGACACCCTCCCACCCATTACAGCCAATTAATTTAGACTGCTAGGTCACATGGAAAGATTTTTAAAAGAAGAGAAAGATAGTAAGGTAGAAGCTAATTTTTTTTTTTTTTTTGGTATCTCAATGGCTACAAAAGAAACTAACTTTTCAACAGCAAGAAAAGTAAAAAGCCAAATGGGCATACCATTCATCAATTTGTGCTAAATTCACATTAAAACCTTCACTATCATGAGCACACAGCATCAGCGTTACTCCCAGTTTACTCAGGTGAGCTACCACACACACTAATAAGCTAAGTAGGTTTGATAAAATCAGATTTGTTATTTTCTTTTCTACAAACAACAGAAACTAACTTATTTTACTGGACAAGCAACAGATTCAGCAACCCACAGGACCCAGAAGCAAATGACTGGCAAAGCTCCGACTCTGTAAGGTGGCTAATAATACATGGAAAACGACAGCACAGAGAAAGGGGGCCCAGAGGACAAGAAATGGCCCATTCATGATGCCCACATCCCTGGCACAGTCTATCTGAATGCTGCTCTTATGAGCTGCCAGCTTTGAAAGTAACAAAGAGAAAAAAATATGTGTAACTTAAGTCGCAAAGAAGGGAGTTTTCTGTTTGCTGTTCTTGCTAAGAGACTGAAGAAGACATTGCCAATGAACCTTCGTCTTCACGCAGGGAAGCTTTTTATTTCTTTCTGGCCAGTGGACATGCAGTTTAGAAAGCAACCACATCAGCTTAACAAGAAGCGTGTTGGGGGTGGGGGGGGAAGAAGCCACACGACTGCAGGGGCTCCCTCGCTGGCTGCCTCTGAGACACAGGCTGCACAGGGCTCAGAATGTCACCTATGAAACCCTCCATCAGAAGTCAATGTGCTACATCACTCTGATGGAGCAGTTTCTCTGAAGTTCCCTGGAATGACTGTTGCCTGGAGTGCTTTTCTTTCCTTCAAGGTCAAGACCAATTCTATATACCCATTCACCTCAAGGTAAAATGACATTTTGCTGCCCTCATGGGGCTAAACACTACCAGTTTGTGGAGGAAAGGACTCTGAATAAGGAAGGAAAGGCAGGCGACATGGGTTTCTATCTCCAGCTACTGTCAGGCTTGGAAAAGGGTATTTTTTGCTCCAGTTCTGTGTGAACAGGTGACCCGAGGTAAAATAAGAACTTGAAATACTGGCAACACCAAAAGGGAAAGAAACAATCGCTGGCTGAGTATCTATGAGGTATGTGGCAGCATGCTACATGTGCATATATGCTTTACATTCACTGTCTCACCAAAACCTTCTAAGGTGGAATAATATGTAATCATTTTACCTTTTGAGAAACTGAGGCACAACATGGACTCCTACTGCCCGACTCTAAAGGCTGTGCTCTCTCTATTACTGAGGGTTATTCATTTTCCATCAGCCTCCACCCCAGGGGTCGGCAAACTTTTCTGCAATGAGCCAGAGAGTAAACATTTTAGGCTTTACAAGTCATGTGGTCTCTTGCAACTACTGAACTCTGTCATTGTAGTAGGAGAGCAGCCAGAGACAGGAAGGAAATGAATGAGCATGGCAGGGTTCTAATAAAACTTTATTTATGGACACTGACAATTTGAATCTCATGTAATTTTCACATGTCACAGAATATTATTCTTTTTATGACTTTTTTAACCATTTAAAAATTTGAAAGCCATCCTTAGCCCACAGGCTGTAATTTGCCACCCCAGCTCCACACCATTCATCGATAATATCTTGATTAATTTTGGAGGGGAGTAAAGAGGAAGAAAGACTATACTGCCCTAAGAATTAGATGGTAGAAAGAGGCATGGGGAAGAGGTGTTCTCTGTTATTTAATGTTGTTTAAAACCTCATTCCCACTTCATTATAGGACCTGGGCTTTTTCTATCACACCACACAGGAAGAGTGGGAAAGAGGAACCCCTGCTATTAACATTCGCAGAGAAAGGATAATCCATGTGCGCAAATACAGCGATATCTTCATTTAAATAAATCCAGTTCACATATTAGCATACAATTTTGAAATTCATCCTTTTCTTCTCTCTCTAAAACATCCTATAAATTCAGTTTGTATCCTGGGCATAACTGCCTCTTAGTTATTCCAGAGGAAAACAAAGACTGAATAAAGCCAGTTAAAAAAAAAAAAAAATCACAAAAGTAGAGGACGATCTGATTGGGCAGAGAAAACACAAAGTAAAGGGAAGATCCTGGCGACCCTGGCCGGGGATCAGTGAGACACGAGACATTATGACCATCTTTCCAAGTTGGCAATGACAGGCTGATTTCCTAATTGTAGAGTATGGAAGTATGGAATTATCTTACCAACTAATGAATGTATTTTCTCTCATGATTTTTCCCAAACAGAGTGCTGGCCATTTGCTTCAGGTAAACCCAGTCAGCTATAAACACTACACTAACAGTATCACTGAGATCAATCATGCACTAAATTGCTCCCGAAAATATACTGTCTCTTCTGGCTTTATTTATCCACCTGGCTGGCCTACTATTTTCTGCTATACATTCCCAGCGTAAAATGTAACCACATTTTGAAGTCAGACATGCCCTTGCCATTGGCCTTTGGAAAGGGAGTTACCATAATGCACACTTCCTGAAAAGTAAGTATGCGAGGGTGGGAGCATTTCTAAGTGTCAAAGACAGCTTTTAGGGTAATAGATGAACGAGACTTAGAAGCTGGGAGTCTGTGCCCTCTCCATGTCTTTCTGCATTATAGTCATATGTGAATCATGTCAACTAAACCTTACTATTTTTCAACCTCTAATAACGGGCAGGGGAGTTGTAAGCAAACATGATTACAACTACTTCCTGCAACTCAGAGGTTAAGATACCACAAAACATTGGCCAGTAGGCACTATGATGGATTTGTATCCTTTGTCAATCAGCTTGAAATGTTTAGGAAAGATTGTCAAAAAAAATCCTCAGGATAGTTCGTCATGATACTTATAGTTGGATTTTTTAAATCTTTGTAATTTTTCTTTCAATCAGTAGGTCTGGATGACAAAATAGGGGCAAACATTTTGTTTTTATTTCAGTGTCTGTTATTCTCTTCTAGTTCTTTTTTTATTTGCTTGTTGCTTACTTGTATTTCTATCATTTTTCTCATTCCAGCCCTAACCCCAATAAATTTAGCAAGAATGTCAAATGAACCTAATTGCTAGGAGGATTGTACAGACTTTTAGGACAACTGGGCCAATGTTAGCATTATACTCACAGAATGATACGTGCAAGGCCGTAGAAGAAGTTCCAAATCTTGGAGGTGATTAAAAAAAATTCTTTAAGCCCTATTTAATACTCACCTCTCCAAAAGAAAAGTACTGGGCCAAATGGTTCTTGCTTTGTTTTGGAACATTTCAAATGATGTTCCAAATCAGTTTAGATTCATTAGATTAGGTGAGTAAAGAAAGTTAATGATAAGAAGCAAATGTTATTAAATAGCCTCTGTTTAGGATAGAGGAGGCCCATCTGTCTGCAGTGAAGGCAACATAAGCGCTTAAAAATAATCTGCCTTTCCCAGGGGATGATGGCTCCAGAACTAGCACACCTCCTTTGTGTGTTTGGAATCTGAGGAATTTGGGAGACAACCCTGGACTGTTGCAGTGTTGGGGGATCCTTCTTTGAATTAGGGACACAATGGGGCCAGCTGCCACTCATGACCTTGATAAGCCAATGCATCCATCACTCTGCCAGTCTCAGGGTGGTGGGGAGGAAACGCTAATTTGTTGAAGCCTGACACATCTTTAATAGCATTTCCTAAGCAGCCTCTAAAACAGTGTGTTGTAAAAGCAGCAGAAGGCTTAGGTTGAAAAACAGTCACAATCTGGATATCACACAAGGTCTCAAGTGTCACTGAAAACTCCCCTTGGAATGGAGGTCGGTTCTGAGCCCTTTTGTGGTGTGTGATGGTCTCTGTTCAGTGCCGAGAAGAGGGAAACATCCCTTTGGCCAATGTCACTCTCAGAAGTTCCTCTACAGCACACACACTTCAGTAACAGCTACTTCATACCCTCGGTATCATTTTTCTGCTCTGTTCAAGGAGACTTCGCTCTTACATAATACCACAAGGATCTTTCAGTGGGCTCTGGGAAAAGAATCAGCTCGGAGACAAAGTACCATTTTCCAAGTTGATTTTTCAATACCCTTGTTTCTGCCTAATTTTTTTTAACAGGTCTTTTCAAGAGATGGGCACTTTAAAAATCAATTCAAGAGAGACAGAGACAGGAAGACTCCCTCTTCTTCCCATCTGCTACCTTCAAATTCTTTTCAATAATGGAAGAAGAGCAACACTGTTTTCTTTAAGCAAATAACCAATGGTTTCAGTTACAATTTAACTTATTTATTCCTAGGTAGGTACTATTAATGCCCCCAATTTACAGATAAGGGAAGTGAAGTACAAACAGGTCATTTGCCAAAGGCCATACAGCTTATAAGTGGCCTCCCAGCCAATGTCCTCAGCCATGCTACTTCTGCTAAACCTCTACGATTAGAGCAGTTCATTCCATCACTGTAAAGGAACTCCACTCCTTTCTCCCTTCTAACACTGAAAACAAAACCTCATCTTCACTGATGCTTGGTCTAATCACTAAAACAGTGATCCTCAGTGACCCCCAGGGGACCTGTGGCAGTCAGGACATATTTTTAATTGTCATGTGGATGGGGGTGAAGGATGCTACTGGTATCTAGTAGGTAGAGGCCAGAGATGCTGATAACATTCTACAATGTACAGGGCAGCTCCCCACAAGAATCACCCGGACCAAAAAGTCAATAATGCCCAGCAGTCAGGTAAGTGCTTTCATGACACAGGTCTTCCCTCCATTCCTTTTCCCCACCATTGCAATATTCTGTTGATTATTTGTGCCCCAAATTGTCTAGGAAACCATCTTTCCTAGGAAGTAGGCTTTCTTGCCTTTCCCCTATCTGATCCACCCCCACCACAAAAAAAAAAAAATACCTGACTGATTTATGTAGTCCCATTTCCGCACTTTGACTCCGATCATCCTACTTCATCTAACTCCTGTATAGTCTTCCAAACCTATTTCAAGTGAAGTGTTGCCTGAGAAGGCCAGTGCACAACAACTATATCCTCCTCCTAGAATCTAAACTTCCAGTTTTGCAGTTAAAATGCACCACCTCAAACCACTGATAATAATAATCACTGCCACTGCATTCCTACTGTGTGCCCCACACTTTGGCCAAGCATTTGATACGTATTATTGCTAATCTTTAAGACTACCCTGAAATAAAGATACTGTCATCTCCACTTTCCCCACAACAAAACTGATGCTAAGAGAAGTTAAGGAAGTTCAAAAGCTTCAACTTAAGGAAGTGGGACAGCCAGGATTCAAACACACAACGGATCAACTTCAGAGCCTAACTCTTTCCAAATGGGTCCCGCTGCCAGGCAGAGGTCAGCTCACACACATCTCCAGTTCTCCCAAAGTACCTGAAAGTATGTTCAATAAATACCTACTCACTGACCGATCAGACAATAATAACCTCTCTGGGATTCAAAGGCCACTCTGAGAATGAGGCCCCCATTGTACAATTTCTCCTTTGTTACCCCCACACATAAACAGGTCACTCTTTTTGCTTTCCCTCATTGCATATATATTCCAACAGCTTTATGGAGGTATAATTGACATACAATAAACTGCGCATCTTTAAATTGTTAAGTTTGACACATATATACATTCATGCAACCATCTCCAAAATTAAGTTAATGAAATATCCATCACCCTTGAAAGTTTCTACACACTCCTATACTTACCACCACCACCCACCCCCAACCATCCCAAGAAAACCCTGCTTTCTGTCATGGTAAATTAATTGGCATCTCCTAGAATTTTGTATAAATGGCATCATATAGCATATATACTCTTTATTCTATGGCTTCTGTCACTCCGCAGATTTTAAGATTTGTCCATGTTAGCGTGTATCAATAGTTCATTCCCTTTTGTTGCTGAATATTATTCCGTTGTACGGATGTGCCATGTTCCACTCACGTGTTGATAGGTGTCTGCATTGTTTCCAGTTTGTAGCTATTATATATAAAGCTGCTATGAACATTCATGGACAAATCACCATTCCTTTTAAAATTCATCTCTATCCAAAGAAAAATTTTGCCAGTTCATAAAAATGTATTAAATTTTAAGCCCTTTTTCCAACATAAAGAAATAGAGACGAGAAACAAAAGCATGCTCTCTTGTTAAATGCATATTGGAGCATGATTTTCCAGGACAGATGGCCTGTCTTGTTATTTGGACCCATCCCTTCATAGTAACTAAATCTAATTTCACTTTCCTTATGTATAAAATCAATATAATAGAACTTCCTTCATAGGACTGTTGTGAAGATTAAATGACAATAGGTATCCACACAAAATTTTAGCCCCGCACCCAATGTATGGTGAGTATTCAATAAATATGAGATATGATTATTAATTTTAATATCTACTATGAAAAATGACTAAGCTCCATTATGCCTTCAAACAGAAAATTCCTATTATTTCTGCCAAATTTCCCTGTACAGATTTTACCTTAAGTGACCACTCTACCACTTTGAAATCATAGAGCGCACAAAAGATGGTCTAACACGGCGCTTCTCAAACTTTTTTTAAATTATGTCTCCTTTGGAAAAACAAAAACAAAAAACACAAAAGTCTTAAAAGAATTGACACAGGGCATCTAAAAACACATCAAATATAACCTTTCCCCCAGGTCTAACAGGACGGCACCCATGAGAACATGCTACAATCTTCTAACCAGCAGCTCACTGTGAGTCACCTGATTCTTAACTCATCAGAGAGAAGGGAGTAAGCGGACTCAGCGAAACTCCACTGGTTTCCAGGAAGTTGTGACACATATTCCCCACACACTGGTTTACTGACCCCACCTCACCATCTATCAGTCCCCCAAGATTTACCCACCATATTTTCACATGTGCTAGTCTGAAAATGGAGCATCTAGGAGAGAAGTAAGTGACCCTGAGTGAAGGAGAGAGAGGCTGTGGAATCCGAATCCGGGTGACCATCTGTCAGGCGTTCTGGGAAGGGATGCTGCACTGGGTGGTCTGACCTAGGCTGACAGTAAGCTTCCCACTAAGAGATGGCAGGCACAACAACTGGACATTGATGTGATCAGAACTGCTGGACGGGCAGACTGTCAAGGAGGTCTACTAGGAAGAGAGCCTGGAGGGGATCTTTGTGTGAGTTTCCAACCTTGGCTGGGAATGAAGTGCCTGGTGGGCTTGGCAGGCATAGTTCGAGAAAGCAGGAGGACAACTCAGTCAGCCTCGAAGAGAACAACTCCTCAGAGGAAGAGTCAACTATGTCCTGTTACCAAACAGTCATGGAGGTATGATTTAGTTCCCCCCAAACAGGCCCTGGGATGCAGAACAGGAATATGCTCAAGGATGCTTTTCTTTCTGATTACAATACATGACGGCTGCTGGATAGGTTAACGCAGACATGGAGGACAGTGCAGCTCTCCTCCTCCATCCGAAATCCCTGCTTTCTCTAAACAGCCTTTCCTAACCCCATCACATAATAGATGCTCAATGAATATACGCTGAATCAATGAATGAGATTAGGTGAATTCATGAATGTTCAACTTGCATTCTTTTGTTCTGAACCTGGACCATGGCTACTATCCTATATGAGCCTTGAAAAGGCAATCTTCCCGTTGAGTACCTAGGATTATCAAACATCCAGATCAGTGCTAGCATATTGAGGGGTTCGAAAAATGCCTGCTCCTTTTTAAAAAAATCTAAAATGATCTGCACCTGAGCAAACCACTATCTCTACCCGGAATGCTTAGTGGATTCAGGAGAATATTCCCTGGTGACAATGTATCTACCAACACTTCTACACCACTTAGCTCACCCACCCACACAGATACAGACACAAATACACACCACAAACATACATTATAAGGAGGAAAAAGATTTGGTCATTTTTATGGCAAGGAAAACTTACCAAATTGGGAGTAGGTGATAAGAAATAGTTTAGTTTCAGCTAAAGTAAAAATTGTAGGAAATAAGGAGAAAGAACCTGTTTCTGTGCTCTAGGACTTCCCAATTACTGTTTTACAGTTTGAAAGTAATTTACTTTATTTTGTTCAGCAGCTACACTGCCTACCAGTCAAGAAGTAGAAGTAACCGATATTTCAATAAAAAATTGAAAGTATCACCTAAGAGCAGCTCATACATTTGGCAGAAATCGCCAAATTACAAATATGTTTCCCTTTACCACAAAGATTAATCTCTAACAATAACCCTGGATTCAGGTAATGGATAGACAAATTAAGTAGCAGGAGATCTTATTTATCCCAGCATCTCCTCACATGGAGAGAAACCAATTATTTCACTAAATAGGTAAAAAGAGGCAACCAGCTAATATTGTTTGGAGTTTATTGTGTTAGAAAGCTTAGACCTACTTTTCAAAATTGAGAATTTCTAGAACTAGGATTTCTTCCAAAAAAGCATTACTAACCCATCTGATACAGAACACTTTTCCCATAAAATTTCCCATTCAAAAACCCATTTAAAAACCCATCAAATTTCCCATTGAAAAGTTTTTGATGTATGTGTGTATAACATGATATAGATTAAATAGATTATATAAATATACTGTATATAAATTCAGATAAATAAACATATAAGTAGATATATGATAGGTATAGATACACGGATAAACATGAATAGATATAGATATATACGACTGATTGGTTAATGAATGGATTGACTGACTGGCAAACAGGCAAGCAGACAAAATTACAAGGTAGAAGATTTATGTGGGTTGCACCCAAGGTAAAATTAATTGAGTTCTGCTTCCCTCAACCCAACCTCCAAATTTCTCTCATTCTCCCCTTCTGCTTCTCTGCATCATGGGCCTAAGCACGACCCTTTCCTCCAACACACCTGACCAAAACTTTCCAGTTAGAAAGATCAGATAAAAACATTAATCTTAACATGCATATAAATGGCTGATACAATGCTAGTAGGATCCTAAACAGAAAGACACCTACTTTGGCCTGGCCAAGGCAGAGTTCCAAATCCTGTTATTTCAGTCCTGTGTTTCAGAGTGGAGTTAGGGGGGCAGGGGAAAGAATCCAGCAGTTCTCAGTAGTACAGTTCTAAGGGTGTCATCGCTCTTATTCACAGAGTATGCTGAATTGTACAATGCTCAAACTTGGTTAGCTGGGACCTCCCATGTAACAGATACCCTTCCCCCGTAGGCCTAGCATAGAGGTGGCCAAATGAGAAGCATGGGTGACACTTGGAAAGTTAAAGTGAAACCAGGCCATTACTCTTGTAAGGTCAATGGAAACCCTGATGGACAACGGAAGGTGCCTGATGGGTCCCAACTTGCTCCTTGCTTTCTTCCGCTCACATCCCCACATCTTCCCAAGTAATGGCCCTGCTGAACACCAGGGGCTCCACCCAGCACCAGACACCTGGCTGCAGACCACAGAGTTGGGGAACTGCATAGACACAGAGGCAGCAGATTTTCGAGACCTTTCATGCGCTTGCTGGTGCAGTCCCTCTTCAGCAGCCTCCCGTTCTGACCTGTGCACCCCCCTGCACAAGAACTTCTTCTGGAACTTTCTCTAATCCTCTCACTTTCCTTCAAGACCTTTACTTCCCCCCACCCCAGCTCCTCTCATATTTGAAGAAGGAACAATTTCTATAATAAATCCCTTAATCCCATAATACTCACCATGTTTCTGTTTCTTTGACTGACACCTGGTTGATAAATAGAATAACACAGAGAAAAGACCTCAATTCATAGCCCCTGTGTTTACTACTGATCCATTTATGAAATAACTTGCAATCTCATACAGCTGGACACAGGAACAAAAAGACTGTTCATTAAAGAATATGTTTATATAGTGCCACACATGAGACTCTCACACACACACACACACACACACACGTAGAAGCACACTGAACCCCTGCCAATCTTCACGGAAAATATCATCATCATCACAGATGACTTGCTGTGCTGTACAGAGTGCCCAGTGAACGCTAAGGTTTGAGTATTTTGCAAAACGAATAAACAATTCTTGGGTAATGATGAATAAGTGACTTTTTGCTTGTGCATTATGTTCTTAACCAAAAGATAATATAAATCCTTTCCAGATTCCATTTAGTCAAGTACCGATAGATCCATTTATCAGCATGTCTTAAACCAGTGGTCACAAACTGGGTTCCTTCAATCTGATTCTGGCCCACAGACATGTTTGGTTTGGCCCTCAAACTTTTTCAAATGTTTGAACTGGTCCTAACTTTTGGAAATTGGGAGATTTTCCCTAAAAATCAATATTTCCCACTTTTGAAAGACCTGAAAATCTATCTAGCCCCCAGCCTGCCACCGACACGCCTTTCCTGCACGACAATCATCTCAGCTCCCCTCTGCATTCCACTCGCAACACCTACTTGGGCCCTGAAAACAATTCAGACTACAACCACCAACTTGGACACTCAGGACGCCAGCCCCCGGGGGCCTGGGAGGACCACCTTTGCGTTTCCTCAGCTGGTGACTTGTGGTTTTGAGTGGTCTCTGCTGGTAAGGACCATTTTGGTTTGCTTTAAATGCTTACGTTTTCCAGGTCATAATGCAGCACAGCCCTCGTGTTAAAGGAGAGATGATCAAGAAGAGGCACATACCTTAAGCAATTAAGGGCTGTATCAACACGTCCAGGAACAAGCTGTAACACCACCTGGCTCAGCTGCTCCAAGTAAAAATCACATCACCAGAGCCTTTGGAGCACAACTATTATTCTTCACCAAGGACAGCAGTTTGAGAAAAATTTATCTGCCTTCTATTATTAAAAAGGCTCTGCCTAGTGTCATTTTCTCTTTCTTTACATCATGAGAAGGTGAAAGCAAAAACAGAATTGGCTGCACAATGGATGTTCTCAAGTGGAAGTGATTTGCAAGCAAGATGCCTGAGACTGAATTGAAGAAACATCATAGAGACACACAAAACTCCATAAAAAGTCCATTCCTGCACCTGTGGCTGGGGGACTTGGGGTAAATTACTTCCCTCCTCATAGCCCTGGTTTTCTCATCTAAAATCAGTCATTATAAGAGCACTGTAGTGAAAATGTACTAAACACTGCACGCAAAGCAGTTGGCACAGTGGTTGGCACCCCCATTCAATAAAGGCTCAAATTACTGTTATTGTTTTATTATTATCAACAAAGTCAGCTCATGCCAAAATTAAAAATACATTCAACCAAAACAGGGAAGGGAATTCCTTTGGCAGTCACTTCAGTCAAAAAGAGAGACATCTATAAATAAAGAGTAAGTTGGGAGGTTGTATGTGTTACTGTTTGGAGACTGTGTTTGGTTTGGTTCAAGAGTAACCAGCAAATACATTCCATAGAGAATGTGCTAATGAAATTGTCTATCTGTAGAATCATGGTGTGGCATGTTACACTCCTAAAACCATTTTATAACTCACACAGTTCAACACAAGCTTTTTACCCAAATGTCCAAAGATAATAAGGTAAATTCTCCCATGATTGCCTCAGCACACCCTAAGGTAGGGGGTAAGATTGTCTAGGTCCTGGGGTCATTTGAAAAGCTCCTTGTTCAACTTGAACCTCATGATTCAGCAGCAAGTCATCTGAAAGGGGACATACTAAGAAAAATAGCAATGTTTCATTGGTCAGCCAAATAACATTCCAAGATTTTAAAAGCATGGGCTGGTTTCTAGTAAAGTGTCCAATAAATAGAGTTGTTCACCTTTACAAAAGATTTCTAAGTCAAACAACATTTCCATTCTGTCTCTCTTAAGACAAATTAACAGCAAGGACATCATCTCCATCTTACAGGTTAAGAAACTGAGTCATTAGGTAAAATGACAAAATGCTTGGATTGGATGATAAAAATTCCAAACTCCAAAATATTATTACCTTGATAAGGAAAGAAATCCTGCAGGAAACTTCCAGAGAGAAAAAATGGCTTGTAATGGTAGAGCTTCGTTAAAAAACAATAAAGATACCAATTGTCAGGAGACATATATTCATTTCTAGAAATTAACTGATGGGATATGGACACATGTTTAATACTGTTTTTATAGCTTCTTGGTCATTATGGTTTCTGCCTCTCAACAATTCTTCCCCAGTTAACCAAATTTGTCACCTGCTACAAAGATGGCTTATTCATTAACTTGCTCAATAAATATTTAGACAGAAGCCTACTAAGTTCCAAGCTCTGGTAAGTCTAGAGGTCTAAAGATGAGTAAGTTGTATCCTAGTCAGGGAGACAGGTTTGTAGACACCGACTTCCCAAGGCAGGCCACTGCATGCCGTACAGAAAGATCACCCACGGGGTCAGGAAGCAGAGGAGGGACTAAGTGGGCTAGTCTCATCAGAGTCACTATCCCAAGACTCCACAAAAGTGAGGGCCTTTGGTCAAAGTCCACACAGATAAACAGAATGTCACCAGTTTGTGGAAGGAGAGGATTTTCAGGGCATTCAAAGAAGAAGGAATAATAGCAGCTGAACAGCCCAGGGATGTGAGACATTTATGAGTAATAGCAGGGATGGTAAAGATGACCTTGGAAGAATAATTAGGGCCAATTTAGGAAGAACTATGTCTCAAAGCTTGGGTTTTTGCCAACAGGAAAGGGGCAGGTACAGAAAACTTTAAAACAGGAAACTGACCTAATTGGATCAGTGTTTTAAAAAGAGTAGTTCTATATGTGGAATGAAAAAAGCAGGGAAACTGCAGGCTAGACTATTTGCCAAAAACAAGAATACATAATTAATTCTGCTTAACAGGTCTCTGTCACCTTTCCCTACTTCCCCTCAAACACTTTATAACTTATTAGTAGGTCACTATAAATTTTTAAACTCAAAATAATACAAATGCCTAGCTTTCCAGAACATGAAGGGTACAAATCTAGAAAGTGGAAGTAGAAAACATCTCATTTCTGCCTGAAATTAAAAAATAAATGCAAACTTTTTGACAGATGAAGGTTTCTGTAGATTTTTTTTTCCAACTAGAGTTACTTTTAAAACTTGCCATCACTGACAAGCACAGATTAGGTGGAAATTCATTTTTTCAAAAATAGACTAAAAGCAGTAGAGATTAAGCAATCGGCAGTTATAGTAAAAAAAAATAATTCAAGTTCCCTTTTAAAACAAAGAAGTGTGTATCTGCTTAGTAACTATAGCGCTAATCAAGGCAATCACACATCACTCAAAGTCATCACAAACCCATATTTTCCACTGTAATTCATCTAGGATCTTTTTGTATGAAAGGTGTACACTTTAACAAGGCTTGCAGTGTGCACTGAATGCAGCTACTCAGTTATTTTTCTACCTCCCACAAAAGTGGATGAGGCATTTTCCTAAGCTTCACTGAAGTGCCAACTGCTAATCACACAATCACAGTTTGGACAGAGTTGAACCATGACAATTGGTGTGACCACCAACTTTATGACATTTGCTGATGTGCAGGTGTTTTCTCTTTTTAGTCTTGGAAATGAATTGCTTTATTTCTCTGTGGGAATACAGGAGGGAGCGGGGTCTGTTTAACCATGACAAACTGATAACCCTCTTACAAACACCACTGCAATATTAGCTATTAAGTTCTGGCCTTCCGTTCACAACTGGACTCACCTGTGAGATCACAGACACATTCAGGAGACTATTTTGCTATAGGTTTTACTTCACTTATTAACTTCTCAGATCTTACATTACTACTATGACATGGAGACAAACACCATATACACTTAGTAAGACCAGAGCTACACGCTTTTAAATATACTTTCAAATACGCCTCCAGATGGAGTCTTTGAAAAGGCTCTTAGTTCCTTAGGAACCAACAAACAGATAACATTCCAGATTCTCCCTAAAGTGGATACAAGGACAGATCAAGTGAGGAACTAATTTGCTCAGGAGACCCCCTGATCTCTGTTCCTTGCCCAGTGAACTCTCCAAGATGGACATAGCACATAACAGAGCCCAGCTTTAAACTACACTATACACGCCACAATTGAGGAAATCAGACCGAGACAAAGGGGTTTCATCCTAGACCAAGGCAGCAGTCAGGTCAATACTAATTGGAAATTACCAGAATTATCCTCCCCCAATTACTAAAACTGCAAAGCAACTATCCAGAGATCTTATCTCAATAAGGATAAGGCCAGTTAAATGCTGGTTGGTTTTTAGAAACTGCATATTAAATCAGAGACCTTATCTTAACACAGGCTGCTTCTGCTAACTCTCTTTTAGCTTGGTGACATTTGTGTTGATTCATGATTCATACGCCCCATGCTGCAAGCTTTGCAGGGCTGGATCAACTGAGTGACAACTATTAAAAGGAAGTAAATCATTTATGTCCCCAGTGTGGAAGGTAAGCTTAAGTCACCATCTACAAGAAGTAGCCATGGTGGCATGTTTTCAAAGCATTTGCTGTGACAATAACAACACCTGCAACTACAACTTTATGACTACCTGATAAGGGCCCTCTATGTATTTAGGGCTTCAGAAAAACACTTTCATTTAATCTTCATAGCATCATTCATATTATTCTCATTTTGCAGCTAAGCAAATTGGTTCAGCAAGGTCGGTGGCCACAGAACTTAGAGTGCCAGAGCTGAGCCTGAAATTCAAGACAGGCTGACTCCAAAGCCCAAGTTCTTAATTCTTCAAACAATGTAGTCAGCCTCTTCTTGGCATCTTGAAAGAAAGCTCAAAAATGTAGATACACTTCTAAAATTCTGTGTCAAACAAAGATCACATCGGGGTTTTTTTTTTACCCACATGTCAAATAGTTCAGCTAACACAGCAACATTCAAGGTAAATAGAAACCAGAATTGATAACTTGCATAACACCTGAATCTGGATAAATACTGCCTCTTTTTAAGTGGCAGAATGTATTACAAAAAACATGTCATTCCACGTGCACATGCCTGAGAAACAACAAACACTGAAAACAACTTTTAAAATAATCTTTAATGGTAAATATTTTTGGTATTCAATGGACAAGAGATTTACGTCAAATTTCCTAGAAGAGCTGTTTTCATTATTACTATTACTATTGTTGTTTGGTTACCGTTGTTCTTTGCTCAGTC
Organism: Daubentonia madagascariensis; assembly: GCA_023783475.1. Classification (NCBI taxonomy): domain Eukaryota; kingdom Metazoa; phylum Chordata; class Mammalia; order Primates; family Daubentoniidae; genus Daubentonia; species Daubentonia madagascariensis. The sequence goes on along the minus strand of JAKFHU010002250.1, from coordinate 10,591,437 downwards.
CAAGTCTAAGCTGCAGGAAGCCACAGAGCTTCCCCCATTGCCCTTTTGGGACGCTACTACCATGTGAACAAGTCCAAGCAAATCTGCTGGAGAGGATTTCCCCCTGGAGTCCCTACACTCTCTTTTAGGACACTGTCTGGATCATAGCAAGTGTTTAATAAATGGCAGTTCTTATTTACACAGGCATAGCCTGGACTAGCTGGAGGAAGCAAGTAGCGTGAAGTAACAAGAAAGACTGAGAAAGGACACACTAGTGAACAGAAATAAGTCACTTAGCTCTTTGCATTCGCCAATGACTTGTCCTCATCAGTATTGCATAGCAGAGGTTAAATTCCCATGTATAATGCCTTATACAAAGAGAGGCAACAACCTAACATTTTTAGCTCAAAATTTTTTCAAGTAGAACCAAAGGGTGGTCTCATACCTGGCACTCCTGCAGCACGCATCGCTAGCACCGCCCTGCCAAAGCACATTCGGCCCTGTCTGTTTCCCCCTTGTTGTTCTGATCCTATGTCCTCCACCCTGGAAGGGTGACCTCGGAACTCCTGCCGAGCACCCTCTCCCACGTGAAAATCGTGAAATTCAAAAAAATTCCCATTAAGCAGATAAAGAAGCAAAAATTACACTTGGCGAAGTGTAAGTGGTATGGTGTGTATTTGGAAGGACTACACAGATTTAGAGTTAGTGGAAACATTAGGAAAAGCGGTATTGCAGAAATCAAACAAACACCAAGATAAGACCTCTGAATGGCAAACGTCACCTCCAGGAGCCATGTCACAGGTATTTGCAAGGATATTTGTTTTTGTTTTTTGTTTTATTTCCTACCCTGCACCATGCACAGTATTACAAAATGATATATGAAAAGACCTAGGGTGAAAGCCTATCTCTAGTAATAATGTAACAGTATAGTGATCTTCTTGTAAAGATTAGCTATGATCCAGGCCACTGCAAAGGTTTTTTATAATACAACAACTCTTTGAACTAGATCTTTACATACCTGTTTTTCTTATGAGAACAATGAGGTTTAAGCAAAAAATGTGATCATTTTTTTATTGTCAACAGCAGATATATCTGATTATATCCAAGTTTAAAGTAGTCATAAAAACTGTGGATCCTTTGTAAATTTTGGTAAATTTGATTTATACAGAAATGTTACACTGATGGTGCACTTTTACTCCAGAAATATATCTTTGAAATTTTTTATTTTATTTATTTTACTTTTTTCATAATAGTCCTAGGATTCTTAAAGGACATCATAAATTTCTATATATGTGTGTTTGTGTGTGGGTACCATAAATGAATGCAAGCCTACACTCACACCCCTAGAGTAATCATTATAGCTATTTTAAAAAAAAACAACTCAAAACATTGAAAGTTCTCTATCCCTCTTATGATTGGTTTCAATCCCCTCAAAATAACTAGTACTTTACTATTAAATATTTTAAATATTTTAAAGTTAATGTAAATTAAAATTACTTTTCTTTGGAAATATCAGAAGGTGACATTAATTGGGGCTTGCCCAAGAGTTTGAAAAATCAAAGTGAAAATAACAGATTTATAAAAAACCAAAACTAATCTCTAAAGAAAGCCATAATTTTTGGACTCCAGAATCAATATAAATACAAATAATCTTTTAAACTTTAAGAATTAAGATCAAACTAATTCTTCTATGACTGCTAAGTGTAAATTAATGTAAATTGTATTTTATGATGTACAAATAATATATTGGAATCACAAGAATAGCAGCTATCAACACAATCAAGTTAAGAAGAGACAGCAACAGAAACCTTTTCAAAATCTGCTCTGAGATAAATCAAGTTGAAATTATTGGCCAGGCGTGGTGGCTCACGTCCATAATCCCAGCACTTTGGGAGGCTAAGTCTGGAGGATCGATTGAGGCCAGGAGTTGAAGACCAGCCTGGGCAACAGAGCAAGACCCTGTCTCTTAAAAAAGAAAAGAAAGAAAGAAATTACTTACTGCAAATGTGACCTACGTGTAACTGTTCTCTCCAATCCAGCTAGAAAAGGGATCTCAAGGGGTCCAAGAACCAAAAAGGGAAAAAACACTTCACACAAAATAGCCAATCTAAATATAAAACCATATAAAATATTAAGGATGTGATTTGAATGTTTCTGAGGGCATTTTAAAACCTCTATTTGTGATCTGACCCTTTCAGAATAAGCACTAATTTGTGTGTTTTGAAGTAGCTTCTATGAACAAAACAGCCTCTCAATTCTATCATGTAAGTGGGTGTAGTAAACATAGTGAAGCTGAGAAAGTTGAGAATTTAAATAAATAAAAATAGTGTCAATAAAAAGCTACCTCAGGCCACAAATGATTCCGTCATTCAATTCCCGTAAATTGGTAGGTAGTGAATTTTGCAGTGTCTATCAGCATTTCCATCCTTAGGACTGAATAAATAATTGAAGAATAAATAATTGTGCCAGTGCTTGGTCTCAGGGGCCATTTTTATAGACTGCCATCTAATGATAGCACCTTCTGTGCAACACTGTATTAATAAGGGGTAAATTACACAATTCTTTGTTTATACTGACACTGTGATATTACAATGTCCTTTAATATTGTCTGGAATAGGAGGCAGAGGTAAAGATGCAGTGAGTTTTTATCATTGTTAAAATCTCCATGACTGGAAGAGACAGCGTGTATTTTCCAAAGAAAATAAGTTGGGCACTGACCATTACCAACACAAAAATAGTGTGGGGGCAGGGGGCGCTAAGGAAAGGAGTGTTTTGATTAACAAACAATGAATGAGGCTAAGAATAGCTCAGTCAGGAGATGCTCCCCGTCAGCTTGCTGCAGGAATTCTTCTGACCCCCTCTGCTATTCTGTCCTTCCATCCACCCATTCTACAAATATCCCACCACAAGGAACTAATACTGCACTTGGTACTGGGGCTTAAAAACGTATCAAGACAGACATGTTTCATTTCTGTACAATTCCAACAGGTCTCTTTGGGTAGAGAACGTGACAATGATATTCTTCCATTCACTGAGCATCTGTTGCATAGGAAGCACTTAAATCCTTAAACCCATCCTGTCCCCTTTTACAAGTGAGAAGCCCTGAAAGGTTAAGTACCTTGCCCAAGGTCTTAACTATACACGTAAATAGGCAAAAAGAAGCCAGGATGAAAATCCAAGTCCACTTCCCAGAATGCAACACTGCCTCTCTTCATCCACCCTTGCCACAGACCCACCAAATCAAAATGAGAAACGAATTCATCAAAGCTCACTTTGGGTGGATCTTAGCCTCCCCGACTTGGTTTCCTCATCTGCAAAACGGAGAAAAGTAGAATACCTACCTCAGAGGTGTGTGGTGAGGATTAAATTAATTGATATCTATAAAGTTCTTAGACCAGTCCCCTGGCCTATAGTAGATACTCAGAAAATGTTAACTATAATCATTGCTTCAATAAAGCAGGAAAGGCTCAATGACAGTGAACAGCCTTGGAGTAGAGAGAAATGCATGAAACAGCTCTGAAAACCATTTAGGGCATAAGAATTGTTGTGAGAGTTATTCTTCCTATTTCACAGCACATAATCTGCTCTACATAATTTCACATTTAATTATATACTGCCTTATATTTTCTGCCTAATTGTCTGACCCAGCAAGACTCTAGCTTACTGTAAGGGAAAGACCCTTGTTTCTCTCCCTCCTCCCTAAACCCCTGTGACCAGACCCTCAGTACTTTTGACTTAACATCAATTAATATTTGCAGTGAAAGTCTTACTTACAGAAAACATAATGGGATAAAATCAAAAGCAATGTGGAAATTGGTTCATTCTAGGGACGGATCTGGCTGTACCTTAATCACCCCAACATTTTTGGCTCCACATTTTTTTCAGTTCATCCAGACTAATCATGCCAACATCTGTTCACAGGTGTGTCAGGATTTTAGCAAAGCATTTAACAAAATCTTTCAAGTCAGCTTCATGGCATGATAAAGAAATGAAGAGGAAAACACCGTCAGTGGGAGCCCTTACCCAAAGAGACATACTAACGGGTGTATGTCAACTCAAGGCAGGTAGATCTACAGAAATGAACTAAAGGGCTCCGACTTGCTATTGCTCTGTCAACACAGCTATCAAAGACACCAGTGGCATGCTTACCAAATTTGAGGGAAGCCTGAAGTTGAGTAAGAATGACCTAATACTAGATTTCAGTGGCAGTCTAGAAAGTCTAATTCTGGAAAAGTCTAATACTAGTCTTCAGGCTGGAATTTGAGGCCAAATCAAATGTATTAAGAAGAATTTTAATACAGAAGTATGTAAAAGTTGTCGTTAAGTCCACCAAACAGGATAGGGAAGGATGTATTCAACTAATAACCCATGTAGAAATCTTTAAGAGATTTTAGTTGACCATAACTATGCTATGAATTAGTGAGATAAGCTAACTAATTCAATTTTAGTTTACTGGAAGAAAAATAACATCCCCATCAACTAAGCACACTGTGGTAGGCGTTCATCAGAAATAGATGAGCCTTTAAGAAGAATCGAGCAAAAATAATTCCTTCAGGAGAGAGGGATGCGCTCATGCCCATTCATTTCAGAAAAATAAGTAAATGTGTACAATAATATTAATAGTTACACATAGCAAACACTTACTGAGCAATTACTGTAGCCAAATACTGTGTTAAACATTTCGTGTGGATTTTCTTGTCTAATCTTTCAAACACTCCTTTAAGGCAGGTACACTCCAGCAGGTCTGACTTCATTAGAAACGGGAGTAGACAAAGCATAAAGAAAAAAGAGAAAACAGGGTTGGGGGTGGGGACGAGGGAGGGGTGAGACAGAAACGGGGAAATTTGATAAATAAAAGCAGGGACTAGGGGAGGGAGGGAAGAAGGAAGGGGATAATTTAAGCTACCAATAGGAAAAGTGCATTTTTCTGAGATAACCACCACAAAAGTTCAGAGGTTGCTCTAGACACGGTAATTCTTTCAGCGTCTTCTAAAGTCATTTTCTGTCGCAGACATTAGCCCTTTTTCCTGTTGCAAAGAGAAAGGGGCCAGCGACCCGTGAAGTGTCAGGAATGCATCCGAGGGAGATCCAGCTAAGTTGCAGGGACGCTATTGTGCGCCTGTGAAGTTCAAAGGAAAACAGCGTCGGTCCAGGCAGCTGAGCTGCCGCGCGGGCGGAGGCGGGGCAGAGCCCCAGGCGCCTGGCCCTGGCCGCGGCCACGCGGGCCACAGCTCCAGCAGCAGGGAAGGGAGACCTAAGGCGAGGGAGGAGGAGAGAAACAGTGCCGAAAAAGGAAAAAAAAAAGTCCCCACCACACAGGGTCAGAACACTGAATTGAGTGAGCCCAGTGCTCCTTTGGGATCAGGCCAGAGGGTGAGGGGCGAGATATTTACATTCCTCCAAGCAGGCAAGGGAGAGCTGGGGTGGGTGGGAGGCTGGGAGACAAAGTAAAAGAAAACAAACTGCTCCTTCCATTAAATATTCATGACAGCAGCTTTGTTAAGACTAATGGAAAGCACATAAATCCCTTTATAACTCTGTTAAATGCAAAAAGAAAAAAAAGTAAAGATGGACGAGGGTCACAACTTGCTCTGGGGCAAATTGGGAGGAATATGACAATCTGGACCCCAGGAGACTGGTAGCTCAGGGGCAGGACAGCTGGGTATGTGTTTTATCTAGACCCATTCCAGTAGGTGTCCACACCAGTCCCGTTCACTTCCCATCACTACAATAAAACACTAGTCAAAAAGTGGGTTTTCAATTACCTCACACGCCTAAAGGACACTTGTCTTCTAAAAGTTCCCCACCACCACCATCAAATATAATGCCATGGTTACTTTTGAGATGTTACTGCTTTAAATCATGCTTAAACACAGGTCTGAATTCTTGAAGTAGATCATCTATCTTGACCAAGAAAATGGGGATCCAATAATCTTTGATCAGAGCCATCTTTCCAGGAGCACCGGCAAGGTAATCTTTCAGAATGCGGCCAAATTCTTGGGCCCTGAGAGAACAGGCTGTGCACAGTGTTTGTGTCTGACAAAGGACAAAGTCAAGGAATATCCAGGTTTGGCTCACCCCAGGCCTCTCTAGTTTTTTGTTGTTGTTGTTGTTGTTTAATCTGTTTGTCCTAAGGAAGCATCAGGAGTACACTCTGAGGCACAGAAATGTTTATAATGAGGGGACGCTTGTATACTCAATAATGTTTCTAAGGACACAAGTTTCTCACTATTTAGACAAAGAAAGAAATTCCTTTGGAAGAAGGAGTTGTTAGTTGTACTGTAGGGGGTAATTATTCTGTTTTTTTAATATATATAATTTATATATGGAAAAGAGAAAACAAATACATAACAATGTTATGCTTTAGGTTGTGGGTGGATTTATATATCCCCATTATTATAATTCCGGGGAGAAGGAAGGATATCCCTGAAACAAAACCTAACAGCCACTCCGAAAAGTCCTCACAAAATTCACAAGTTGATTTATAAGAGTTACATGATCTCAAAGGCCACAAAACACAAACTTTGCTACTTTTAAACATAAAGACAAAGTATCCTCTCTGATCAGATTTCAAGAAAGAATTTCACTTTCCCCATTAAATTCAGATTCCAGAAGGGATAGTGGATGGTGTCAACTGTGGTGTTTTGAACATCATCCATTGTAATCATTTTGTATTTTCATTCCAGAGAATGCAGATATAATTGGCTGCTTTGGATGAATTTTAACAACAAATGTAAACATTAATAAGTCTTCCATGGGCCCCTCCATTGCTGTTACTGCCAAAGTCTTTGTATTCCATTCTCATTCAGGAATTAGTCCTCCTGTGAATTATTCCTCCTTGCAACAGCCCTCCCCACAGAGCTCCCTTCATCTTAGAGCTGTTGAAGGGCAAGGGCTGTGTTACTGAGCCTCATGCCCCCCAATAGTGCATGTGTCTTGTGGATTCCTCAGGAAACCTAAAGCCTGCCACGGAGAAAGTGCTCATGCAGTCATAATGCTCACTCAGAGTGAGCTATTATTATGAAGCAGTATCTGTGGAATGAATGTTTGATGGTATTTTTAAGAGAGAGAGATGGCTTTCTTTTAGAAAAATTAACTATTTACTAAATTATTTTTTATCTGGTGTTTCGATTATGGAATAGATTGTGCAACCAAATGGAAATCATACACTAATTTTTGTTTGATTTCGTATAGGCAGAAAATCAAGAATTATTAATGGGCAAATTAAAACACATCAATAATAATAAAAGATTTCATACAGATTTTCCTTTTTTTTAATATACTTAGAAAGCAATGTTCTAATTTCCCCCTTTTAAAACTAGAGTGAAGGGAAGGGGGATGAAAATCAGTCTCCAGACAGAATTTTCAATTAAAGAAAAGACACATAGAAAAGTCCAAGCTGTTGCGGTTAAATGAGCAGATTCGTTTTTTTCTTCTGAAAAGTACATTTTAGATTTTTTTTTTAAAATAACATAAACGAATGGTTCCTACAAAGTCCAGAATTCCTAGGAGGCAATAAACTGTCCTTTCAAGGTAGTATGCTAGGAATGTCAAGGGCTATGCTATATATGGAAAAGTTCACCAATGAGAAATGACCTTCCGGCTCCAGGCATTCTCAAACCTTCAAGGACCACCACCAGGCTTTCCACAATCCCCTAAGACCTAGCTCCCACACCTTCCCTATTGAGGCATCCATAGGCCAGGATTCATCTGAGACCACTCTGCTCAAATTCCCACCAAAGGACTAAACGCATACTGGAACCAAAGTAGGAGGAAAGCTATAGTCCCCAATAACTGCACCATACATAGCTCTTCATAAACTTAAAATAATCATAAAATAATGAGTCATTAATGCTATACAAGATCCTATCCTGGGAGATTGTTAAAATCAGTGTTACCGTATTGTGTTTGTCATCCAAGCCTCTGCACAAGGCTTGGTACAGTGAAAGTGCTCAAAAACATTTGTGGAATGAAGAAACAAGGCAAAAGAAATAACTAATACAAGCAGAATTCAGCAGAAGATTTAGGTCTTAATTATTCCAAAAAAGCAATAAAACCAGAATTAACATAGACACTCTAGTAATAAATATCAAAGTGATAATAAATTTACTTCAAAATTTAAAAAGAACATTTTAAAGAGCCACCTTTCTACCTAGTATTCTGGCTAGCTTCACACATCAGAAAATATTATTTATATTTTCATTAACAATTTAGCACTTTCAGATTAGCTATAATTAAAATCAGTACTTATAACTTATATTCTAATTTCACTTGTGGTTTTATAAAAAAATTAGAACATTTATGAATACCAAAATGCTTCTATCATAATTTGAGGTTTCATTTTATATACTACTGGCAACATATTTATACACTATTTTTAATAGTAATCATACTTTGCATTTCTTTATAGTTTTATCACTCAGGTGTACCTCTCTAGACACTATGATTTAGTCATATCCATTTTTAAATACAACATTTGTTATATTCTTTAAGTCACTTTGAATCTACAGGTTCCTTTTCCAAACCTTTCCTTATACAACTTACTACTTATCTGTTGAAAAACAAGAGGCATTTGACCAGATTTTTCCTTTTTAGATTTTACTAGTAAGCCTTTCTAGGCCATGACCATTATAGAACAAAAATTTCTACCCCAGAGGTCATTATGACAGACATTTTACATAATCAATACATAAGTCATCTTTCTAAAAATGAAGGTTAAATAAAAAAATAAGAGTGAACATATACATCACATAACACCATGTTAAAAAGATTTAAATCACTCTTATTCATAAATAGGGAAATAGGGAAATTCAAATTCATATATTCATAAATAGGGAAATAAATAGGGAAATAGGGAAATGCTGAGTTAATAAAAAAAATTAAAAATAAGAAAACCAAGCATGATACATGTACATATGCACAGAAAAAACCGGCTCTCAAGTAAAAGACAAACTGAAACACAGGTTAGACTTTCAGAACACAAAGAATAATCAGAAAGAACAAACTGGATGAATTCAATACTAAGAACCTACTATGTGCAAAAAAGTGCTGCAAAAACATAAGTTAAGACTTTTAAGTTCCATTAAAAGAAAATATATGCTAAAGGCACACATACTTAATGATTCATGTTTTTGCTATAAAAGTTCTCATATGCTATAACAATGTTACTAAAAAATAACACAATTAACTAAAATTAACACAATTACCACTATGTAATATAGCTATGTAAGAAAACTGCACTTGTCCCCCTTAAATTTATACAAATAAAAAAAATTAATACAATTTGATATATTGGCAAATCAGGAAAATGTTCAAGTCAACAAAAAAATTTTAATCAAAGTCAATTTTGCACAGGAAAAAATAGTTTTAAGGGTATAAAAAGCAACATACTGAAATATTAGGGAAATTTGATCTCTCCATCTTAAAAAAAAATCAACTAATAAACCAAGCAGATGGGAAGATAATTTTTTACCATGTTCACAAGCCAAATGCTAATTGCCGTCTATGCTTTAAGAGTATTAATTACTTGGATAAAACTTTTTTGGTAAAGCGCAGAATTCCTTTTGATGTCAAAAACACAGAAAGTTCAAAGGTGAGACTGCCACTCAACATTATGACATGTCAAAAACCCGAACAGGAAACCCATTTCTAAACTCACCCATAAAAGGTACTGCAATCTGAAAGGGAGAGCAGCCAGGCATTGTTTAGCCTGCTGGTGTTTTTGTACTTTGCTTAAGGATTTATTCAGAAGGGTGACAATGCCTACCTCATCACCAAGGGGAAACATTCTTTTGGATACAAAGAATCCCAGCCATTTCTTCTAACACTACCCCCCTCTACCCACTAATTACTTTCTCAACATTCTGGAAGGCTAAAAGAGTCTAGTCAAGTTGAATAGCCCCGGATTTAGCCCATATTATGTTCTATCTTGTACTTCACACTCCTCCAAAAATTAAAAAGGAAAGAAAAGAAAAACATTAGCCATATTGGGTGTGTGGAGGTGGGGGGGCAGGTGGGAGCAATAAGATTTACATGAGGAAAATAAAAAATAACTTCAATAGAAACAAAGAATAGAAATGGCTAATCATATAGAAAAGGTTTCATTTATAAACAGGGCATATAAACCCAGGGAAGCCAGGTTTTGGCAAAAAGTTAGTCATTCATTTATTCAATTAACATTCACTAATGCCTCCAAACACCCTGCTAGGCACTGGATGAAAAGACCAAAGAGGTCCCTGTCCCCAAAGAGCTGACAACTGACTGTGTAACAGGAAAGAGAGACCACTAAACAGACTATTATAATACAATTATAATAGTGCATGTAATGTTCTAGAAGAAGCAAAAGTAGGTGAAGGAACCCCAGAGAGAGGGGCCTTTGGCCCAGAATGAACAGCAGCAAAAAGGCAAGAAGCACTTTCTTAGAGGGGATGCCACAGTTGAGCCTTGAAAGAGATAAAAGTGAGCAAAAAATTAGGTGGGGGTGAGGCTAACAGCAGATGATGCACCAGGCCACGGAAAGAGCAAATGCTATGATTTGAACTGGAAGTAGGAATATCAGTATCTGTACAATAAAGACCTCAGACAGTCACAAAAGCAATGCAGAAAACAGTATGGAGGACGCCTCCACCAGTTCAAATCATCTGTGTTTACTGAGTTGTTCAGCTGATAAACGCTACTTGCCTGTTATCACCAAGGACTTCGTACCATCCTGAAGTCTGACCAAATAAGCTGTTTCCTCGAAGTATGAGAGATGTCATACATTTTCTAAGCACGAGAACTTCTTCTCTTACCTACCGCCACTCTTTAAATTCGATATATCAAGTCTGGAAACTAAAATAGATGAATTAAGTAAATAATTGCCTTTTCTTTTACCTTCCATAAATTGGATCAAGCTATCAGCAAAACCCACTGAAGTTCCCTTGAAGAAGTTCCGATGGAGCCTGAAACAGTCGTTAAAGTAGATTGGTTTTAATCAAATACTTACCCTTTTATATCACTTGTCGTTTAAATGGTATTCTGCAGGCCTCAGGCATAATCAAAACATGAGGCATTTTTCTCTGAACATAGTTCTTTTAAAACTCAGCCAATGATAATGCCTTCAAAAGAGCAGGGATTTTTGCCACCAAAAGAACCTGAGCAATGAAGAACTTAAAACTACATTCTTAAATATATATAAAAAAAATCATACATCATCTATAATAATAGAGTGTGGAGGACGTGTTGGTCCTCCTTTACTAAATGCAGAAAAGTCCCATACTACAGGAGACGCCATGGTCCAGTGGGAACTTCTAAAGTCAGAGCAGTGGTGCTTTGGAATGTGGAACAAGATCATCCTCTAGGATGCCCCATTTTCATGCCCAATGTCTACAGAACAGGTATTCTGGGGCCTTACCTTCCATAAAGTGTTTTCATGAGAGAATCAGCTCCCAAAGAAGGAGGTGAGGAAGCAGACATCTAAATCACTGTGCCTCTTCCCGGGTAGCCTTCCCAGTCTTTTCGTATCTGTTTTTCATCCCTGCATAGACTGAGTTCCAGGAGGAAAGAGAGGAAAGGGACTTACAAAGAAATTGCCACTGTCATTTAATGAATTGACGCTGGCATTGTGCTCTTAATAGCCCCATTTAATTGTACAGCTGTATTTTCTGCAGAAGCTCTCCTACTACTAATGTATTAACAATCTCTTACCCTGCCCCTAGGGAATCAGAACTGCTCCATTTTCTCCTCTTTCAACCCAGCCCCTACATGACTTGCCTTTCTCTTAACACTGTCACAAAAGCTGAGAACAAAACCAAAAATTACAGGATTTTAGCCAGGTGTGACTTAGGTGTATTAAATAATGGCATTTACCTTCTGGGGAGAAGGGGGGGTCAAGGGGAATGGTTGTAAAAGAGGAACATGACTGACAGTATAAAAATAAGACAAGAGTGCTACTGACATATCACGGGGACAAGAAATGTTCATTTTCTGTTATTTTAAAATCCTAACATCATCAAGTCCATTATAGAGAACTGACGGCCACACATGACCTCAGACTAAGGGAAGGGGATGGCTTTTCTCATCTGAGATAATATGCCAGGCCAAAAATACCAAAATAAATTAAAAATAGTAGATGTCTTAACTGAGGCCTGTTGCATCCGGGGATGTGTTTATTTCTAAACTTTCACATCATGTCGCGTAACAAAATGCAAAAAGGACAATTCTTATGTGGTAAGTCTCACCATTGTCCTAAGAAGCATTGTTCTTCACATCTGGGGGGAAAAAAAGTGTTTCTAAAACCAGACGCCATGAAAAGACATCTTAAGATTACAGCTGGAAACTTTTAGACTTTATTATTTGGAAAATTCCACATTTATTTTCCAATAAGATCTGTCCGTTCTTTCCCAATCATACGAATGTGAAAAAAACTCCCCAGAAATGAAACCATTATAAAGTCACAGTAAGATTTAGTATGCTAAAACAAGGGTATTTTAGCAGATGTCCACAGTTTCTCCTGGGTTTTTTTAATTATTATTTTTTAAATTTTTTGAGAGACAGGGTCTCACTCTTTCACACAGGCTGGAGTGCAGTGGCAAGAACATAGCTCACTGCAGCCTCAAACTCCTGGGCTCAAGCGATCCTCCCACCTTGGCTTCCCAAAGTGCTGGGATTACAGGTGTGACCCACTGCACCCAACCCACAGTTTCTTTTAACAAGAAACAGATGGGCAAATTTAAGAAAATGTCTGTGTGGGGCTGGGGGGTGTCAATATTCTCTGCAACAAAAACGTTCCAAACTTACAGATAATGCAACCCAAAACACCAGATCATCCCCTTATTTTAAGCATTTAATGTGATAAAAATTCCTTCTCAGGATATAATGATGCTTTTAGGTAAAGTCTGAACTTGAGGCATTTAAGAACCAAATTTGAAATTTAGACTTGAGAATGAGCCTGGCACACAAAAAGCACTTAATAAATGCATAGTCAATGCAGGAATGAATAAATCTACAGAATGGTACTCTCCACAATTAAAGGACATTTATGGAAAATACTCCATCCAATCCCCACTGCTCCTCTTATCTGTTATGAATATATCTTCTTATTATGTGGCCAATCACCCACCAGTCACCATAAGTGTTTAAAGATTCAGGCTGTCAAGGCCAGCCTGGTCCTAATCCATAATCTGACTATGAAGAATTCAAAAACTAACCCCAGTATCATTAGGCAGACAGGTTTTCTGCCTATGCCCTAGTTGATACCTCAACACCTTCTTCCCAACCTAGACTAGTTTAATTGGCTCCTAAGCAGCCACTCACTTCACGGTGTCCTGAATGCCCAGCACAATCCCCAGCACACAGTAAGAAGCTCAACGGAGGTTTTCTAAACTTGGGAATCAAACTAGCTTTTTTGATTGATGGGTCTCAATAAGGAAAGAGAACACCATCAACTGGCCTGCTAATGCCTTATCCCTGACCCAACAGTTCCACTGGGGTGGACCCTGAGGAACATATCCAACAGTTTGAAAGACAAGTGAAGAAATACATAAACGACTGGTCTAATCAGCAAACTCTCTCAGACAAACTGAATGAGAGAGATTCAAGATCCCCGACTGAGACCTTCACGAGAACCTTGTCCAAGACTATCCTGTAATCGTAGGGTTCACAGAGTAAGGATGCAAGGAACTCTCCTGAGCTACAATAAACAGTACTTGCGAGGTGATTATGTTCCCCTGTGATCCACGGTAAGCCTCTTCATCAGAATTATCGTAGAGCGCAAAGTCTGAACTTGCTCATGCTTGGTTGTGTGCATGGCCATCTTCCTCACTGGACTGCAGGCTCCAAGACCGCAGGGATCAGATCTTCGCTTGGCAGTTCAACAACCAAGCAAGAAATTATCATGTTATCTGAGCCGGGTTCAAATCCTAACTCGACCTCTAACACTTTGACTCTGGGCAAGTCATTGAACAAAGTCTAAGTCTCAGTTTCCTCATTATTTTTCAGATAAAATGAAAAATAATGGCAGATCGGACTAACGTACCCCTCATGGAGCTTTTGCAAAGCTTAGTTGAAATAGTTTTAAGTATAGTGCCTTCTTATACACAGCTGGTACTTAATATTAATACATGGCATATATTTGGGCTGGAGGCCTAAAGCCCCAATGCCTTATACGATCCATATTGCATCACAATAGATGTTCACTGAAAGGAACTGGGATGATCCTTTATTGCTACCAAGATACAGATGCTTCAGTTGTTAAGCATTATATATCATCACCTAGCACTCTTCCTTCAAAGGTATTATAGCAAATTGGTAAAGGGTTAGGAGAACATGTTTAGAAACAGGTGAGTAAACTCAACTTGGATATCAAGTTTGTATGATATGGAAAGAAACAAGGATGCTGAGGTTATCAAAATAACCTGTTTGCTAAAGCCTTGGTCATTGTTCTTTCTCCCACGGGGACAGTGGGAAGAAGAGTGAGGAGAAAGAGTAACCACTTCCAGATTGTGATACTATCGTGTGTTACCATTTTGTTATTAAAGTCATATGCCATAGCTTAAGATGGTGGGGGCAATATTTTGAGTGTCATCAGAAGCTTCATCAGAAAGTTAGCACTTCTTCTAGATTTATAGGATTTAAAGGCGGTTTTTTGGTTGTTGTTTCTTGTTTTCTGGGGTTTTTTGGCATTCTTATGTGGGAACATATCACATCCAGAGCCTATTGGAAGACAACACCATTTTTACACTAGAAGTCACTGGGGAAAAATAATTAACTTAATAGACATTCACTTTACTACAAACTTTAACAGAATACATGTTATACAATTGGGAAACAAGAGCCACTTATTTATCCTATGTTAATCATGTATGTGTGAGACTTAGGCAAAAAAATCAGTGTTTTTACTGAAATGAAATGGACCTGTTTTGTTGCAGAGCATTAAAAAAGAAAAGCTTAATCCATTCTGCATTTTCACAAGCAACAAATTTTGTGTCACTGTGTATCCTCTCTGATAATCTATTTTAAAAGAACATTTCAAGCACCAGAAAAATAAAAGAATAATATCCCTTAGATGAATCTGACTTGTAAATAAGGAAAGCTATTAAGTGCTTAGTGTTTTTGGTCTCTCTATCATAAACACTATAAATAATCTCAGAATATACAGCCCATCTGGCTCTACTCAGTGAAGCTTCATTCTTTAGTAAGGAAGAATACAATACTGGCAAATTCTCTGGCATCCAACCCTCATCTCTTAAAAAAATAAATTAAAGGTGGGAAGAGGGAGATTGGCAATCAGATAAAATAGAGAGCCCAGGAACCTCAGCAACTTTTGTGTACTGCCTATCACTTAGATGGCTAGCTATAGTTATTGATCACCTAAAATTTTGTGAAATACCACCTCCAAAATTGTTTCACACCACTACTATTTTTATGGAGTTGGAAGCCTCTTTAGGTAACCATTTTAGGAGCAACAGTACAGAAATAATCCATCCTGAAAAACACCTTCTATTCTAAGCACCTGGCATAAAGCTATTGTGTCCAGTGATTCCACACATAAAGGAAATGCTCTGAACCTAAGGACTAATTGCACATCTACAGACTTCCTCTTTCTACAGAGCTTTTAATTGGGCACTTTAAGTTGCCAAGTATGTTCAGAAATGGTATTTCAAATAGGCACACAAAGTGACTGCTGATCTAGATTTGGAATATTCAGCTTCCCTTTGGATGGGGAACTGATGCACTTATTTTAAGCTATTCATTCTCCAATAGGTGACAACATGAAAGGAGAAACCAAGTATCTTTGTCTATTTAATTTAGCATGCATTCATAATAATATGAATGTTTCAGTATAATTTCAAGGCAAAAAGACAATGTAAAAAAGGGCTAGATATCTAAAATTAGAAACCACTACTCAAATGGGACATAAATATTAGATATATGTACTTTCACCTCCTGTAAGCAATTAGTTTTGTAGTAGACAGAATGGAATAACTATTTAGGGGCTTAATTTTGTGTTAGAGTCAGTTATTTTTGAAGCCTCCCTTCTCCAGTAAAGCCCTGTGCTTCGATTCAAAAGAAAAGGGTCGATATCACATGCAAGACTGTGCAACATCACACAACCACATAAAACTGTCACCGTGAAATACTGCACTGCATGATTCTGTTACTACTTCTTTTATTTTTGCAGCAATGGACACACAACCTCAGAGGATGAATTCACCACTTGAAGGCTCGTGCCTAGTGCTGGATAGAGACAATGAAAACAGTCTTGGGAACAGCAGCCCCTAGGGATGTCGGCACTGACATCCAATCTGACAGCAGATACACTTTTGAATTAATAATTTTTATACTTCCTACACTCTGAAGTTTTTGCTTCAGATGAGAGTATTCCTCCATTCTTAGAAAGGAGCCCAACCCTGAAATTAAACCCAATACTACAAAACCATTGAATACATTTCTTTCATCAGATATTCATATATTAAAACTATAAACCTTCAGATTAGAAGTAGTTTTCAAAATAATTATCAGGCATCAGCAGGGGTCTTTAAACAAGGATCAGAAGGTCTACAAACTCTATAAAAACTTAGGTAAACGTTTGATGTGTACTTTTCTGAAAGGAGGTTTGTAGAATCCACAGAGTGGTCTGTGACCTAAAAAAAGTCAACCACCAACCATAAAGTTGTTTTTTTAATTATGCTGAGGGGGAAAAAAATCATAAATAAAGCTATACCGATTGAACAGAATATAGAACAGGAAGTAAACATTCTCCTTCAACCTAATGTGTTTACATAAAAGGAATGTAATGACAAACTTTTATCATGTACACTGTAACGGGAAAAAAAAACCATTTATTTAATAAAAGATAAGTTGGATTCATGCATGTAATTGGGAGCATTTGTTGTTACTGTTGTTATATATTAATGTACAAAGAGACTCTTTATCCTCTGAGTAGAATTTAAAAACCTGGTAGAAACAAGCCCATTCTCAGGCTTATAAAACAAGCCTTTACAGATAATTATGTTTTATTACTCTTCATTTTATGGGGATTGTGTTATACAAAACAAATACCAGATGCCTATTTGTTTTATTCATTTCAGGGAAAAAAAAATCCTATGAGTGCCTCTGCGAATAGAACTGCTTTTAATTAAACACAATGCACAATGAGCACATAAAAATTAATACTGTTTGAAGCCAGCAGGTAGAGAGTAAATATATCGAACGGCAACTGCTGAACACACCTTCTTCTCCCGGCTGGCGCGCTGAGAAGAGAACAAACCCACGCTTATTGCTTGGGAACTGATATCTGCAAGGAATACTTGAACAAGATCATTCATAGACTCGTTTTGGGGAAATTAAGGCCATGTTCATGTAAATATAAAACCTGGAGGTGAGAAAAAAAAAATCAATGTGTTTTAAGGGTACCTATAGCAAACCAGACCGCAAATTAACCCTTCTTTATGAAATCAGGTAGATTCCTTCTGAACCCTTTGGGTAAAGCTTTTTTTTTGAGACAGAGTCTCACTCTGTCACCCTGGCTAGAGTGTAGTGATGTCATCGTAGCTCACTGCAACCTCAAACTCCTGAGCTCAAGGGATCCTCCTGTCTCAGCCTCCCCATTAGCTAGGACTAGAGGCACGTGCCATGATGCCTGGCTAATTTTCCCATTTTTAGTAGAGACAGGGTCTTGCTCTTGCTCAGGCTGGTCTCGAACTGCTGAACTCAAGCCATCCTCCCGCCTCGGCCTCCCAGAGTGCCAGGATTACAGGCATGAGCCACCACACCCAGCCCCATTTGGGTAAAGCTTTTGAGATGAAATGAGCCTGCTTCATTTATGCTACATCAGAAAAATGCAAAGGGATTTCTGGCTTGGTTCAGACTTGATCTGGGAGAACTTACCACAGAAGGACATGGCAAACAGTGGCTGCTATCTGATTAATACAGCCATGCTTTAAAAAAACAAAGTGGGAGGATATGGCAAGGGGAGACCTAGAGAAAAGAACAAACTAAAATTTGACGGTTTTCTTCCTGACCCCAAAGAAATAAATCGTATCTGTTCAACATTTCTAATCAGAAAGTGAAAATGCAGCATGCAGCATTTTAGCCCCACAATGCAAAAAATGGGGACCCTTCTCTTCCTTCTTTTTTCCTTTGCTTCTGTTTTCTTGTTTACTTTTGATCATGTAAATCATATTAAGGCCCACTCACCACTCTGGCCCTAGACTTAGATATCATCTGGCCAGTTATGAGTTGTATTCACTAGAGCCAAGAAAGAAAATAAACATTTTGCAAGCACCATGTGAAGTAATTTGAAAAAGACCACAGTTGTACCTGGCAACCAACCTTCCACAAAGAATATCGATACACCTTTAACTAGCCACACTTATTTAGGGGTCATACCCCAACTTCCACTATATGCAATTTTGAATCTCAGAGCAGTCCTGATTCAAGGAAAGCTTTTATTTATTATTCACATGAGACTGACAGTTTTTTGTTTAGTGGACTTTGGTCTTTTGGCTAAATAGAAAAATTAAACTATATATTATTTTTATACTTAAAAAATTAGTAAGTTTAATTTAAGCCTTAGGATATTAAAAAGGTAACATCCCAGCCCTTAAAACAGGGGTGGGCAACTGAGAAAAAAAGCATTTAAATTAGTTATCCCCGCCCCCCAAAAAAACTTATTTAGCTAAAATAAATTAGGGTACTCTTTGTTCTCAAAGAATTGAGGGTAAATATATAGAGACGGATCGAGAGTCAAATGCTACATCTTACACTCACTTATAACCCACCCAAAGGATTATTTTCACAACAGAATACCTTATAGCTGTTAAAACAGAATGAAGAAGAAATCTGTATGTTCTGACATGGAACAATGCTTGACATATAATTAATCTTCTTTTCTAAAAAAAAAAAAAGAAATTACAAAGAGTATGGATACTATGATCCTATTTTTAAGAAAATAATATGTGCTTAAAAAAAAAGAAATACACACTAAACTGTTCAAAGTGGTCACAGGGAAACGTCTTTTAGAGAACTTCCACTTTCTATAACACCGAATTTAACAACGCTAAAGTATTACTCCTGTAGTCTGGATTTTTTTAAATGTTTTCTTTTTCCAAAACATCCACTGGATTTATGCTGCAACCATTGCGTTGCTCTATCTTAAAAGTTAAATGTAAAATCAAGCTTCTGACAATAAGAACTCTTACATGTTAGAAGAGTTTAACTTGAATAGCAGGAGGCCAAACACAGGATAAGGGAGAGCCAGGGGACAGGAAGTGTGTGTGTATGTGTGTGTGTGTGAGAATGTGTGTGCAAGCACAAGCCTTCGGAGGAAGGAGGGAGGGTTGCTGAAAAAAGGGTAACTAAAAGGAAGAAGCAGAGTAAGGTGAGGTGACTCGGACTGGAGGGAGGGCTTTTGGAAACAACCACAAAGAAGTAGCTCTGATGGTTCCTTGATAACTGCTAGAAAGTACCTAGGAAGAAGAGGTGTATAAAATCCATCCTTGTCAGTGGTGGTGGGAGGTGCCAGGTGCTGTTCTGCAGAGAAGTAAGTGTCAACCAAAAACCTGTAAAAAAGAACAAGGTGGCCTAGGGATGAACCATGGAAGCTGAACCTGTGGAAAATCACGTCCCTGGTAGATGACACCTCGGAACTGCATCCTGTACCTCCTGTGTATGGTTTGTGCTAAGGGACTGGAGTCCAGGAAAGCTGCTTTGCACAAGGGGTTGGCTGAGCATGGCATGCTGTTGTCCCATTCACCAGAAGACAGTGGACTGAGGCTCTGATCCCAAGGGCACAGTCTGTCCCTTCCTTGGAGGGGGCAATGAAAGTGCCAAAGACGTAAACAGGGGCACGTCTTCTAATATGGAGTTGCTAGAGAGTTCCACCACAATTATCTCCAATGAGTTCACCATCTCTCAGCCTGCTCCCCCAAAGGACACCAGCTTCAAAGCAATATAAACTGCACCTGGCCAAGAACTGAGATTTGTCTTAGACAATACAGTGCAGTTCAAGTTCCACAGAGCATGCTTGCAGGGATATTACAGAGTTACGACTGGTAACCTACTTGTAGATAAAATGACAATCGAAGGCTCAAGTTATTTCAAACGTGCAAATCATCATCTGGTTTTGCTAAATCGCTAATTTTACTCCTACTATCTTGAACCTCAAGGGGGGGTTAAAAAAAATCTCTTCTAAATGAACTTTTTCTATTTTCTAAACAACCCTTTGGGTTGTTTATTCCAAGAACAATTAAAGAATTCTAACAATTCAATTCCAAAAGTCTTTCTTTCTGCACTAACAGGCCACCATGATGAAAAGACACTCATTCAACAGGTATTTCTTGAGGATCCACTATAAGCTTAGTGCTGAGCTAAGGGCCAGGGAAACAGATTAAAAACAAATACACACCATCATGGAGCTAACTAACATTCAAGGTTATAACTGACACAAGACTTAACAATTTGAGCCCAAGTAGAGTATGAAACATCCAAATAACTTTGTGATTAAAATATACCTGGAGGCAAATGGTAGACAGAAAAAGTTTATCAGGCACATTTTTCTACCATGAAAGGAGGTGCTATATATTTTGATCCCAAAATTTTTTTCTGGCTGATTCCTTTGGTCTAAATTTGAAAAGGACATATGCTATAAAAAACTAAAACAAAAGAAAAAGTCTAGAATATGCCATATTCTTACCGTCTGTTTTCGTTCCAGAATTTTTAGACTAAAGAAAGAATTACAAAGGGCCAATAACATTTACTAAGCACCTATCAAGCAAACTACTGCATTGGGGGTGGACTCTGGGATACAGAAGACAATAAACCAGCTTTATCCCTGAAAGCATGTAAACCTGAAGAGACAAAAACTAAATAATTATAATGCAAGGTAGAATGAGCTAAGGCCCCAAAAGGGATTCAAGGGCTACAGCCCCTTGCCCACTGTACACCATCTAAATTCCAGAATTTTCCAGGCCCTGAATGACATGAGATAAGGAGGACCCTCAAAGCCTGCATGCATGCCTAGATTCCTAAAGTTATACAGGGTGAGACAATAGAGACAGGAGAAAAACTTCCAAGAGTCCCTCCCCCATGTTAACAACTGACTCTTAGATTATCATCTCACCTGCTCGGTGTGGACAGAGAAATGTGTAACAGAGGCTTCTGCTGATGAGGCTGGTGATAACCAGGGAATGCCCTGGGCTGGAGGGCAGGCCAAACGGCTGCTGATTTATGCTCTGCTATCTGAAAAATCACTAGACCATTTTTATACCCCCGAGGGGGACTGAAATGACAGGCTTCAAATGATAGTTCTTACTCCATGTCCTGAATAGCAGCAAACTGAGAAAGCTCCCAGGCCACAGTGCCTGGGAGTTCCAAAAGCAAGTATTTTATACTTTCAGGGACATGTCAAAAAAATCCAATTAATTCATCTCATCTAATTGAGTTCATTGGAAATATAATATGGTATTTTTATCACATTGTTATCTGAATCTACAAGCCAGGTTACTGGAAGAAAAAAGGGCATTTTGTGGAGAAGATATAGGAGGACTTTGGGACAAGGAAAGGGATCATCCCCCAAGACAGTAGTACTTTTAAAAATAGCCCCTTGATTTTTGGCAGAAAATAATAGCCAACACCTGCTGGGGAAATATTCCCAGAGGGAAAAAAAAGAAAACATTTGGATTTTGATACATGTTTCACATACAAATACCAGCCTATAATCATCATTGTGTGCAAAACATGCACTCTGCTTCTTGTCTGAGGTCAAGCAGTATCAAATTTGAGATGAGAGCAGAAAGGTCTCACTTTACTTATTCTCAGTGAACCATTCACCAAAAGTCCCTTTTGAAAAAGTTGATGTTAGCTGATGTTACGATTCTGTAATTTATGACAAGAAAATAATCTTGTTGTAACACGCTTTTTTTGCATATGGTGAAGTTCCAAGGGACACAGATGACCCAATGACAGCAAGGCCTATTACAATGTGGAATCTGGTAGGAATCAGATCATATCTGGATTTGGTGGCCAAAATGGTGTTATAGAAAAGCTCTTACAATGTGTTTGTTCATAATTGCAGTTGTGTCTTCTGGAAGAAAGAATAAAAACATAAGTTCCGATGTGTCTGAATGCTCCCAGATCTTCAAAACACAGGCTAGAATTTCCCCCTTAACTTTTACCTTGGCCACTGTTACAAATTTATCAGCAAGGGTCGGCACACACCGCTTAAACATGCAGACCCAGAGCAGAGGTCTGGGTCCTGCTGCTGCTGATAATGCCATCCTAAAGGAAAAGTCATCAATTGTTAATAGCTGTGCAAATTGTTGAAAGTAGAAAGTTATTCACTGTTATTGCTTCCTGATTTGCTAAGTGCCCCTGCACGACGGGATCACTCCCTTGGCTACTTGGATTGCTAGAGAAGAAAAAAGAGTTTTACCTTCTCTACCTCGCATAGGTCTATCTCTGCAGGTCATTTCAGGTGATCCCACTGGCACATCTGCTACCCATTTTAATGTTTTTTCAAGAGGCAGGAACAAGACCTCTGTGACTGCTCAGCTTCACAGAACCAGTGGGAAACATAACACTTTTGTAAAAGAAGAAGGAATTTTTTTAAAGATGCAAAGTCACATTAATGATTTGCACTCTTAGTTGAACAACTTCCGGGAAATGAAAATCCACTGTATTTTGGCAACAGTTCCAACAGATGTTTGGAATTCTGGGCACTTGCCAAACCACCAAGAGCTTCTATATGACTGGCAAGCTACTGTATCATATTGCACACTACAGTTATAATGAGCTGTAAACAGATATGTCAAATGAAAGAAATGAAATTAAAACAATGATAAACATGTACAAATGGTAAATCTGAAATTACGGCGTCTAATGTGGTTTAATGGAACAGATTAATAATGACAGTAACAATGGTTCTTTATTGAGTGTTTACTGTGTACCATGCACTGATCTAAGTATATTACATGCATTACTACTCATTTAATCCCCACGATAACAACCCCGTGAAGTAGGAATTATTTTTATCCCCATTTTACAAGTGAAGAAATGGAAACAGAGAAGTTGTCCAAGATCTCACAGCTAGTGACAGAGCCACCATTTGAATTCAAACTACTAGAATCCAGAACCCATATATATATAACCTGTATGTGCTCTTTGGCTGGAAGTCAAGAGATGCGTGCTCCATAATCTGTCACGGGATTAGAGTTAAAAAAAAAAAAAAAGAAAAGAAAAGAAAAGAAAAGAGAGCCATGTGTACCCATTCCCAATTCTGACCCAACGAGCTCCAACCTTGGGTAAGTCGCCCAAGTTCCCTGGATCTCTGTGTCTTTGCCTACACCACGCAAGAGTTACACTGGATCTTCACATCACTTTCACAATCTTACTGCTCTTCTCTCCATACAAAAGTCTCTAAGCTCAAGTATTTGGGATCACTTGAACACCATGCTCCCCTCCCTGAAACAACATACAACGTACATACAGATATGCATATGTGAGTACAGACCTAATGGCTCCAATCAGCAATGAGCTCACAGGTCTCTGTGCAGGAAAACCAGATGAGGGAAACTGAGGCCCAAAGAGGCTCCAACACCAACATTCCCTAGATTCTCACTTCATATAAGGGGACTTGTTTCCTAGCTTATTTTTATAGAAACCTAAGATTTATGTTGACATTTAATCCTTTTTGTCCTCTTTTATCCCTACTTGAGTCATTCCTTAGACATGACTAAGTCTAAAATAAGTACAGGAAAGTACTACTCCACCTTTTAACTGTACTAAACATTGAGGTACTTAAATTTTACCTTAACATAAAATACTGTTTATTTTTTTAAAACATCTAATATAACTCTACAATCTAAATACAAAAAAATAGTATACATTTCTACTCTGAATGAATAAACCACTGACTGCCCTATATTTACAGGTTTGCCACATTACACTTGCCTACTTACAAGTGCAGTTATCATACGAAGTGTTGCTTAAAGGTAGCTTTTTTAATGCAGTGTGAATTTTAAGGGAGCATGTAGCATATAAGAAATGGTGTTTTCAAGAAAAATTTATTCTCTGCCTCTCAGTAAAGCAAAAGCATCTCAGCATTATATTCCCTCTGATTAGATTTTCAGATTGCTTCAGATATACAGAGCTAGAAATACTCTTGGAAAATGGCCATACCAAGCTTTGTAAAAACATAAAACATAATTCATACTTAATCAAGTGTCATGTGATTGTCACCAAATCTGAATCAATTTTTAAGACCTACTAAGAAGAAGTCAAATAATTGTAATACAAAGCATTCTCCATTTTATCTATACACCTTGAGTACTTTTATACAATATCCTGTAGGATTCCACATGCTAACACAAACAAAGCAGATTTTAAATGCAGGAAATGGAGGCCGGTGGGAGAAACAACTGTACACCTTCCCTTTGCTTTTTTCCCTCTTTGCTTTTTAATTAAATGATAAATCTCAATATGAATTCATTAGAAGCCTGATAGCTCAATTAAGCCCTATGTTACTATATACTCTGGGGCAATGCTTCAACATCAGTTAACAGAGTTTGGATGTAACCTGAGCAAAAAATGTAAGCCAAAAGTTTTATTCAACTGATCTTTTGGGAGAAAAATTGCAATTAAGGTGGGGAAAAAAGTCCCAGTATCTACAGACTGTTAAAATTAAATGATAAAAAAAGACCATAATGGTTTTTCCTGGAGCAATAAATTATTTGGATTCATTTTATGTAGCAAACCCTCTTGGTTCATTTTAATTTGGTTTCACTGAAACTCGCATCCAACACAACAGTAAAAAAATAAGAAAGAAAAGAAAGTACCTTGAAAACAAAAAAAGGTTTATTGTAAGAAACTTCCCATTTGAAAATGAAGAGAAATTCTGGATGAATCAGCAAATGAACAAAATGAACTTGCAGGAGGGACAGGAAGGCCTGTGCTGTGCTATTAACCAAAGAGAGTAATATTTACAGACTCTATACTTTGAATATACCAGTCAAAAGTAATAGCATTCCCATCGGTTAAATAAATATAAATTTTTTTTCATTTATGAAACAAAAACTGAGTGTTACTGTGAGTCACTCAGGCATGGTGCTGGGGATTTGAAGGTAAAACGGTGAGAGAGCTCAATGTCATTTTCCCACGGAGGCCTTCCTTCCCTCCATATTTAAAACTGCAAAACCTTCCCTCACCTCCTCTCTCACTGTGCATCCAAACCATCTGGTGAGCTTTTTACAAACCTGGAACTTCATCCCTGTAGAGTCTGATTGGCCTGGACTGGGGCCTGGGCCCTGTTTGCAGAAGCTCCCCTGGAGATTCCATCGTACAGTCAAGACCCACTGCCTTAACCCCCTTCTAGATGTTGCTTTCCTTCACAGCATCCAGCACCTTCTAATACATGCCATGATTTGTTTGGTATCAGCCTCCAGCCACTAGACTGTCAGCAGCTGGAGGGCAGGGACTTATGTCTGTTTTATTCATTGCTAAATCCCCAATGACTGCACACAGTAGGTGCTCAATAAGTATCTGTTGAGTAAATCAATGAAAAACCAATATGAACCCTCCACTCAGGGCCTGTACAATCTACCGGGGATAGAGAGAAAAATAGCTAAACAAATAGGAAGCCCCAGCTGGGGTAAGAGTTCAATGTTCTGTAAGAACGCATACCAGGACAACCTGGCCTAGTCTGAGGCGTCAAGGAAGCATCTCTGGAAGAAGTCTGACGGAGCTGGGTGGCAGCTTTCCAGAAAGAGAGAAGAGGGTATGTGGGGAAACCGGGGAGAAGGAGGCACATGGTTTTGCCATGGGGACGGCAATGAGGATGGGGAGGCAATGCTGGACCAGCCTGCCTTGATAACACGATTAACTATGAGAAGCCTCCAAGGTATGTTCAAGAAGGGTAGTGGACATATTTTCTATCAGCAGCGCTGCAGATAATGTCCACCAATCTGTCAGGGTGCTGGAATGTATACAGGAAATGTTAAGTCCATTCTATAACTCCACCTATCAGTTCCCATCCTGGGTCCCCCTAGGAGTGTGGGAAAAGCAAGGTAATGACAAGCTCCCCAATATATCTGCCACACAACCACGAGGCAACAGATGAGATGTCCCCTCATCCACTCATGGGCACCTCCTTTCTCCAAACTTCAACCTCCACGTGCCACACCTTGGGCAGGCAGGCCGGCCCTGGCCAAGGGCCACTCTCTTCACCTGAGCCCACAGCCCAAGTCATTCTGGGCACTAGTCAACCAAGAGTAGCTAGCTCTACAGGCTCACACCACAGTATCAGAAAACTTACCATTTCTCCCAAGTTTAAACAACCGATATGCATCCTAAAACCCAGAAATCAGAGTTAGCAACAAAAATCAATGGTAACCCAAAGAGGACCCTGCCTCTCCAGAACTTTGGAAAACACGCAAAAGTTGGTAGACAAGTTTTCAAATGGAGAGCTTAATTCTTAAGAACACCAAAATATTTTTATGTTAACCATATGGATTGTAAAACTTATAAAAAATGCATTACTTATTTTTCTACTTTTCTAAAGGACAGTGAACACAAATGATGGCTGCAGGTCAACACTGTACTGTGTTGCAGTTCATCAAATATCCACAGAAGCTGTACTTGGTGACAGGCACGACACTAGGCGCTGGGACTTAGAGGCATACTCACTCCTGAGAGGTGTGTAGGACACACACTTGGGCACTGGGCCAGCTGTTCTTAAATTGTCATGTTTCTTTACTTCTGGGCATTACATTTTATAATTTCCTGGCCAGCTTCCTCATATTTGGGTTACCAGCTGTCCTTTCCTCCCAGATCTGTCTGTGAGAATCCCTCTCTCATTTTTAAATTTACTGCCTCTAATCTACTGTAGGCTGAGAAACCAGATTACCAAACTGGTTAGAATTGTCTCTGTAAAGGAAGATTAAATAAATTCTAGGTGAGAAACCCAAGTGATATTCTATAAATCAATCACACTATTGTTTGTGAGTGTGTGGTCTTTTATGACATCAGTTCCAGCTGTTCACAAGCAGTACAGTGCTGTGGTTAAGAACGTAAGTTCGGAAGTCAGACGGCCTCCATTCACCTCCTAGGCGTGTGTTCTTAGGCAAACCACTTTTAAAGACTTTCTGCCTCAGTTTCTTCTTCTATAAAATGGAGATAAAGTAGGTATTTTCCTGCTAGGTAGACATAAAGATTAAAGAAGATACTGCCCATTACCCGGCACATAGGACACCCTCAATAAATAGGAGTTGCTGCTGCTATTACTCTTACCACCAACTGGGCTCAAGTATGTGTGTGCCAACAGGATATGTCTTCAACAGTGTCTGCCACAGCCAACTTCCCCTAACCACAGTCCCCTGTTCCAGGAAGCAACTTTATGCTGTTCTTTGCAAAAGGATGGTCACCAATTAAATCAAGAATGGCAATGTGACAGGGCAGTCCTTTCACAGATGACATCACCACCACACCCAAGACATGGTCTGATGTAAATGGCTTTCCCCAGAAAGAGCACTGATCCCTGGGAAAGTCAATCAGACTGGTTCCTCCAGGGCCCGGATGAGAGACCTCAGGGAAGACTGGCCAGTGGTTGGCAGACACACACAGGAGCAGAGGTGCTGGCCAGGGGAGACATGAAGGCCCCAGAGCAGGACTAAGGAGCCTGTCCCAGGTATTGTGCTGGGTCCTGAGAACCTACTGGAGCAGCTCCAGTTCAGTGTCTGTCCCAAGTCCTCTCACAATAAATCCTGTGACTTAAGGTAGCCTGAGTGACTCTCTGCTCTTTGTAACCTAAGGGCCTTCTGAACCAGCCCACAGAGACTACCCAGTAGCCTCCATTCACATAAGATGTCCCTATAAACGTCACCTTCAACTGGTGAGGATGTAAAAGTCAACTGGAAAAGGGGTCACCTGCATTCTGAGAGCAGTCAGCCAGAGAACTTGAAGGACACAGAGTCAAGGAAGTACCTGGCTGCACCAGAGACCTCACTCCACCTGCACCTGCTCCCCCCTGCCCCAAACCCCTCCCCCCATCCCCTTGCCACACGCAAGCCCCAGCTGGAAGACCCCTCCCCAGCATTTAAGCATTGACCTCTCTGAACTGTTCTCAACAGTCTTTTCCCAGCTCACATAAACAATGGGCTGGACTTCCAGGGCACCTTTACCTGCCACAATTTCCTGGGGATTTAAGTGTCAAGGAAGAGAAGAGTAGTTATTTCTGCAGCTTAGTTAAGAAGGACCAAGTTACGAAACTAAATGAACCTCTGTAGTTGATTAGAAAATGGCAGGAAGATGGGTTTAGTAATAAAAACACCCTGTAGAGCACATTAGCATTTACAAGGTACAGTCACACAACATCCACCTCATTTGATCCTCTTAACAACCCTGGGAGGCCAATGTTAGGATGTCCGTTTCCAGATGTGGAAACTGAGTCCAGGAATCCTTGGGAATGAGTCCCACTCCCAGGCCAGGGTCACAGACTCTCCCTTCTAAAGGGCTTCACAGAAGACAAAAGGGCACACAAAAAGAGGATGTGCATCCCCGCAAATTTCTCATAACTACTGAAACCAATTACAATGCAAAAAAAAATTAAAAAGCCCTAAAAATAACTGGGCATGAACTCTTGGTTCACTTTGTTTCCTCTCCTGATTCTTAAATCACTTAGAATAGGGCCTCCTTTATGCTTAGAATCCCAGGGCTTACTTAGATGCCCAGAGGCAAAAGTGACCTGCACGAATTCCCTTCCTATGGGCAACTGATACAATCCGCTAGAAGAATAACATCGACCAGGTGAGGCCTGCAGATTCTGAAATCCCACGAAAGGGTGCATGCACCGTGCTTGGAGAGAGAAGTCTGGGGTGCCTCTGCCCAGTGAGAGACGGGGAGGTTTTTGGCTGGAGCAAAAACAAAACTTCAAAGGGAACAGAGAGCTGTGGAGCTTCAAAGACCCCCCAGGCAGGACCAATTAACACCTACAAATGTTTATCTAAGCAGTCATTTAATGATGCCTACTTCACTAAATGGGCGCTCAGCCTCACTTTAAAAACAGCTATGGCCCAGAATAGGATTGGGTGGAGGATGGGGGGACAAAGGAGGAAGTTCTGTGTGTTTTTTGTTTTTTGTGAAAAAGACCTTAGTCAAGAAGAAAACAGTACAGTGAAATTCATCACCAGTAACTTATCTCTAATTTAAAAAAAAAAGAAAAAGAAAAAAGACAGGAAATAAATACCTAAGAAAATGTAATTGGTTAAATAAACTCTGGCCCAGCTATGAGTTAGAAAAAAAAATCAGGCATTAAAAATCCTATTTTCAAAGACTATTTCATATGACAGGAAAATGCTCTTGCATAACGTTAAGAGAAAGACAGCATCCAAAAATACAAAGTTAAAGTCTGACTTCAACTTTACAAAACCGACAGACTAGAAAGACAAGGAGTTTTGTTCACTGGAGTCTTCCCAGCTCCAACGCGTAAGTGTCTGGCACAAACAAGACACTTAAGAAAAATGTGTTGAATTCATTATTTACTTCCTATTAATTAAATAATAATTAACATATATACATGGTACTCGGATATGCAGAAACGGAACAATATAAGCATATAGGTTTATATATGTGCTAGAATAGACTGACTACATCAACATTTAACAATAGTGGGCTAGCTCTTATAATGGGACTGGAAAAGAAATTTAATTGCATATTCATATGCTCTGTATTTTCCCAATTTTTCACAGGCTGTGTATAACTTTTACAATTTTTTAAGCACTGTTCTTCCTTAAGGAGGCTGAGGCCCTGGGGGCAGTAGATGTGGTATAATCCAGAAACAGAATCTTCCAGTGGATCTTGCAATTGCTATTCTATGGGATCACACTGTCTACCCGGGGCAACAGTCACCTCAGTCCCCAACCACCTGAGGCAACATCCCCAAGGTTCACTTACCATCGCAGAGGGAAACCCCCGCAGTGTGCTGTCACCGGGGAAAGGTCGCTAGATTGCAAGTAGGCTTCCTCGCTTTTCCTAGAAGCACTCCAGGAGAGAATTACAAGCAGAATCTACATAGACAAAATCACAACACCCCTTGAACCGGAGAGTTCAAGGGGGTCAATGCTTAAATGTCAGAACTAGAGGCCATCTTTATCACATCTCTGAGCCAAATTTTTTCCTTGGGATACACGAATAGAAAAGCAATAAGGAGAAAAAAAAGATCTGATACACAAATACCTGACTCACACTTAACTTGTTAAAAACTTAACATGTAAACAGGTAGAAATTTTGTTTGATTCTTTAAGGTGGTAACATTTTGTAGAAGGGAATGGACTTTGGAATCTAAGACCCCTGATGAGAACACTGTCATTTATTCACCAGATGTTACTTTACCCTCTTGGGGCCTACATTCTAATCTGTAAAATGGGGATTTAACCCCCCTCACACTGCTGGTGAAAGGTTAAATGAAATAATAAAGGTAAATTCAAATAAAAGGCATTCAACAAATCTAGTTTGGAGAGAGTCCCTGTTTATTATAGGAACTTGGTCAAGGTGGAAGAGCTTTTAAATAAAAACAATTACATGTTATTCTTTATCTGAAATACTTGGGACCAGAAGTGTTTCACATTTTGGATTTTTTTGGCGTTTGTAATATTTGTATTATATATTTACAGCTGAGCATCCCTAATTCAAAAATCCGAAGTCCAAAATGCTCCAATGAGCATTTCCTTTGAGCATCATGTTGGTGCTCAAGAAGTTTCAGATTTTGGAGCATTTTGGATTTTGGATCTTGGATTAGGGAAGTTCAACCTATAGTAATCAAGCTCATGGGAACATGAGCTTCCATGTTCTAGTCTGAACAGGAAACATGTCCAGGAGTTAGCAGAATCCAATAACCATGCTGCCTTACCTGGCTCATTCTGAACACACCATGCTGAAAGTCAATGTAATGAGGTCCCAGTAGGCCTCAGGGAAAAGAACAGATGACTGGGAGCCAGAGATCCTGGGTTTTAGCCTGAGTTCAGCCACTTACAAGCTATTTAGCCTGAGACAAGCCACCTCACCACTATTGGCCTCAGTAAACATGCCAGTAAAATAGGCTGATAAGACACCTTCCAAGGTGGTTGTGAGCAATGCAGCCAGTCCCTATCAGGCACAACCTTTGGTGTGACAGTGGCATACTCAAGGTCATTACTGGTAGGTGTTCTGAGGAGACAGATCCTCAGGCCTTCTGACCAAAAGAAGCAGACCAACAGCGTGTGGCATCTCCCCTTTTGCCAATACTCTGCCATCCAAAGCTACCAGGACAGTCAGGCAGAACAAAGGTGGCCACCCATTGGCAGGGCTTGCCCAAACCTTAGTAGCAAGCCATTATTTATAGGATAAAATCCTGTAGGCCTCTAGCTTAAGTCACAGATTCCACTCAAAACCCTCATTTACTACCCTGAATTCAGTCAAAATGCAAATGTCCCCAGAAGTGGCACATGACACCCCAAGTTTTTTCAGGGATTCCTTGTGGTTGAGGCTCTCAGGTGCACTCCAGAAAGCAGCTGTCAGCAGAGGTGAGAAAGGGAGGGGAAGAGAGAACTAGAACTTCGTAATTTTGCATGGGGCTGGCCCTCCCTTTACTTTTTAACTGTGTTTCTGTGGTTTATTTTAGAAATACTTTTCGGCTATCATACAACAGTGGGAAGAAAAGCATGAATATTTAAGTGTAAAATTGCACTTAAAACCTGAGAATCACAATTCCCACCTTTCATTTTGGAGGAGGAAAGCATTCATCTAAGGTTCACTGCTGGATTGTGAACTTGCTCCAGGTGTCTGTTCTTACAGTTTGGGATAATGGGGGAAAATAACAAAAAAGCATGTAGCATTACTACTCCTCCTGCAGCACATTTTCTTTTTGCTATAAATGCATCTGAATTCAACTTATTGTTTGGTCAATTCACAGCCTATTCCTTAAACCCCTTATGGCCAAATTGAAAGCTCAAAAAACTCCTTAGACTAAACAGCTCCAGGGACCTACCCACCTTAGCTAGTAATAAAAGCAAAATGTTAAGTCCCAGAGCAAGAGTTCCTAAGTATGAGGATGCTCTCAGCAGGGGGTTCGTGTCAGCCCCCTGAAACCATATGACAAATTGGTTCATGAGGTTCCCAACGAATTCCAAGAGAAACCCCATAAGAAACACCATCAGTAAGGATCTCCTAATGGCTGGGGAGCTTTCAAGGGTGTCTGTGATTAGAAATGAAAAGATTTCAGATCAAGGGAAAAAAATGGGCTATCCTTGCCCCTAACCAGTTTTCCGACCTTAAGCAAATCCCTTAGACATTCTGTCCCTCAGTTTCTACATCAGTATAATGAGGATATTGGAAGTTTGAACGATCATTTATCTTTAAGACCCTTAAAGATACCAGTATTGTGACATACAGCTTTAGCAAACACAGGAAAAGAAAGATGTCAAAAAGACTTGCACACAATCTTGCCTGTTCCTCGAAGAGTGCTTAACATATTCTCCCCTGCTTTCCTTGGAGGGCATCAAAGATAGAAGCCACCTCTTATTTCCTTCTCCTTCTCCTATTTCAGAGAACCAAATTTGAAGTTTCATAAGAATGCCCTTTGAAGGGATTTGAACTATGAAGTTCATGCAAAAATACAGTGATTCTGTAAGGATGCACAAGAAGCTCAAAGGACGTAAAATAGAATTTCTCTCTAAAGCCTCATTACAAATCATCTAATCACTGCAGCAACTTATTTTAGCTGGTGTCTTCTATATCTGTTAAAATAGGTAACTGGTGAAAATGAATTATGGGTGTCATAAAAATGGATGTTTTAATATAATCCTGGATGTCTGGGTCAAAAATGACAAGAGAAATTTATTTTCTATTACAAGAGAAAAGTATTTTCCTTCATTCTATACCCTTGCAGCCAATGTCTAATTTTCACAAAAGCTCAGGTGACATGGAAGTCCTTAACCATTTAGCATTAAATCTTTATTGTCACATAATGCTCGAGTTCACTAAAAGCGACTGTTTTTTTAGTTGATACATTTGTATATATCCTATTGTATCCTAACTTGGCCATGATACCATAAATTTTCAATCTACTTACCAGACCCCATAAGTCCAGAGCAAACTTATGGGGGGTTGCTTGCGGGAGCAAATTAAATTGAAGACTTTTTTCAAAGGCACTTGCTAATAAAAGAGATGAAAATTGATTGTGTTTTTAGAAGCCATTACCAAATGAATGCTGAGAGTATCCCTGAAGCAGTCTAAAACCCATTCTACAAGAGGATAAACTAATGCTCAAGGTGAATCAGAACTCACAAGATAAGTCAGGATGAGAAGACAGACTTACACATACCACACCTATAGACCTAACTGCAATATCTCCTCCTCCTCAAGCCCTGAAGAGATTAGCATATCTTGATTTGAGGGCTACTTCATCTCACATATGCAAGACTAACTTCTAGAAAACACCAGTGTAAGTTGCATAGTAGTTGCTCTTACTCCAGAGCACAAGTGTTGCTTGCTGTGCTAGGGTATTGTCTCCACACTGCAGAGTTCTTGCTTCACCTTCATGTGTTCCAGAATCAATAATAAAAGACAATAACACTTGTAAGCACCATTTCCCAAAGATAAATAAGTCCTATAGCCCATGAGAGTAATGAGTTAAAACTCCAGGTATACCAGGCTAGTGAACGTAAATGTTCAGCAGCACTGCCCTGTCCTATTAAGCACGGTTAGGGCTGGAGGGTATGCAAAAGAGGAACATAAAGAAAATCCTGAAGTGTCCAGGCTAAAGAGATCCCTTCTCGGGAGAAAGAGTAATCTTGCTTTCCTACTAGAAGCCACTTTTCCGATGAGACCCAATCCTGAGGTCCTGACCCCTTGTGGTCTTTAAACATAAACCAAAGTGTGGGTGTCAGATTTCTTGGCCCAATCACAAAAAGGTCAAAAATTAGTTAAATTTCATTAGCAAAAATTAAACTTTCAAGGAAACCAACCCCTGCTTCCTTCATTGCCGATCTCTAGAAAAAGCTTCCATTCAGCAGAAAATGTAGAGATTTAATATTTATTTTGGGAATAAGAGGGTAAGAAGATATAACTTTTATTGGGTTAAGGGTACTTCCCGAGTAAGTACATAATGCAAATTTCCTAAGGTGAAATCTCAGCTCTAGCCCTTTTAGAAGAATGGTGAACACTATGATCCTTCCACAAAATTCGGTGAGACTGCTTTAGAAGACACTGAAAGGTTAGACTTCATCTCGAGTTACTCCACCATAAACCAGACAAAGAAATTCCTGAAAGGCTATAAGCATTTTTTTCTCACAAGCACCCACAAGAATAGGTCGATGTAAATGTCGTATAAACAAAGCAGTTCATTACTAACCATAGTTTAAGTTTCTTCTGTGAGAAAATTTTAATCCTTTGCAACTGCACCCAACATTCACACATAACTGCCCCTGCATAAGAGTGAAATACAGATTCATAATTGACCCTAGCCTCGGGCTTTTCTTATGCCTGAAAAGCAAATGGTATGGGGGTTGGGGAGCAGAAACCAACTGCTTGATACTTTCTCCTTCAGTCTCTATGATCGAGTATTGGAGGACTTTAATTTCCCTTCCAATCATTCCTATAGAGGCCCGAATGTCTGAGAAAACGCACAGACAACAATCAAACCTTTCATTTCGGGGCCGGTTCCCCACCATACCCCTTCCTGTTCCAATCAGGTTTTCGAAGCATTTCCCCTATTCTGCATTTCATGAATCAATTGCAAAATCTGCCAACCTCTGCCAGTTCCTCTTGTACTCAGCTGAGAGGTTCCCCTTCCTTCCCTGGGTAGCACAAGGCTGCTCTGGTTTCTGCCTGGCGTAACGTGGAAATGCACTGTAGGAACTCACTAACTCTTTCACAGCCAGATATAAGTGAGACTCTGGGCACCAACCCAGCTACTAGGACAGTGACCCGCCAAGCTCAGGACAAAGCAGATTTGTGGAATCTAGCCTTGACCCCAAATCCAGTGTGTCAGTTACTGTCACTGGAAAGGAAAAGGAAGTGTGAAAAGGGCTACAAAGTAACCAACTCAGTTACTTAGCAACTGGACAAAACTTGCCTCACTACAGAGGGTAAGGAGGCATCTCATGCCCATTCAAAGAGCAACAGTCCACGATTTATATGCAAATAGATAAACACAAAGGGGAAAGGGAAATCTAAATTAGCAACTGGAGTTTACAGCAGTGGGGCTGAGGCCCAGATTAAAAAAACAGTTTCTCCTAGAAAGAGACAGGACATATACAGCTGAATGAATGAATGAATGCATGCATGCATGCATGCATGTAAGGCCACAGGCCCCAACAAGCTTACAGTCTCCCTTCATAAAATTCAATGCCATGGGGGAGGGAGGAGAGAGCCACACAAAGTTTAGCAGGTAAAATTCAAACACTTCCACAGCTAACACGAATTACAGGGTTACAGAAAGATGGAAATTTGAAGTTGGGAAAACTCCAGGGAAAGCAGGTACCTGTGCTCATGAGAAAAGCAAACAAAGCATCAATCTTAGGGGAAGGCCTCTGAACTACATGGGTAGATCAGAGCCTTCTCAGGGTCTCTAGACACCCTCAGAAACACCCTCCCATACCCGTGGGTGAAGCACAACTTGCAAACTTGGAGCAAACTCCTGCTCTTAACAGGAGACACACCGCCCTGAAGCCTTTCTAAGCAAGAGGGAGACACTGTTGCCTACTTGGCACAGGACAGTGCTCCAGGCTTTTCAGTTTGCCCAAGGAGCTCATCCTCTACCTCCAGCTTCTAGCTGCACACCTGAACCAGCATGCTCAGTCCCAGGCTCAGAACAGGAAAGGACTGAGGGCTCCTGTGCCCCCATGCCATCCGCTAACCTGGCACCTGGACCAAGGCGGCAGGGCCCAGGTCTGAACGCAAAGGCACACCAGCCGAGCCACTTACTTCTCATACTCGGTGTTGTCTCTGTCACAGCGAGAATCCTTGTGCTTTTGCCAGTCTTTGCCATGCTTGCAGGTGGTGAGGAGCACAACGTCCTCCCCGTTATGGACGTGATATAAGGCATTCCTGGTGTCTGACCCGATCCCTGTCAGGTACCTCTTCCCCTTGAATACCAGCATGTACTTCCTGAGAGGAGGGATGGTGTTAAACCTCAAAAACCCCCTCTCCCCTCCTGTCCTGGGATGATCCTTAGAAAAGAGGGGAATAGAAACATCAAAGTTGGGTCGGAAGTTTTCAGTACTGATGCTGGCTTTGGCCAGCATCGCCTGGCCGATGTCAAACCCCACGTCCTCGGTGTAGTCAGGCCAAGTGCCAGAATATAAATTAAAAATTAAGTGATTCCTACCATTGTTCCACAAGTGGAGACTCTGCACTTTGGATCTCAAATTGTGCACATACTGAGGTGACAACTGGTCTCTGTCTAAAGTATCCAGACTCAGGACAAAGAGGCACGCCTGGCTGGGGTCCGAGGTGTAGAACCTGGAGCCCTCGATGGCCGCTAGAATGTTTTGGTAACTTTCGGCGATTTTCTCCCCTTTTTGCTGCGGGTATACGTAGACTTTGAAGCCGTTTTTCTTGCAAAGGGTGAAATCGAAGCAGGACTCCATGCGGCACTTCTTGCCTTTGTAGATGCTCGAGTTGGCATCTCGCTTCTGCCGGGGGGAAATGTGCACGCTGGAATCCTCGTTTTCCAATTGATCCCAAGGAAAGAAGGGGCGCAGAGCGTCCGGGAAGCGGGGCCAGAAATGCTCCGGACTGGGGTGGTGCAAGCCATTCCGACCGCTGTGCTCTTCTCTCCGGCTGTGGCTCCTCGATGCCCTAAACTGCAAGCCTCCGAAATAAAACAAAAGGGCGAGACAAGAGCCAGCTGAGAGCAGGATGAAATAGCGTTTTTTGGCCTGCATGTGTCCTGCCTGGGTCAAGAGGATTGTAAATAAACACAAGAATCACCCAAGTTTCCCAATCAACACTTTCAGCTCCAGTCCGCCATCTTCCCGCCTGTAAAGACTTCAAACTCTCCGCTCCCACCTTCTCTGGATGCCTTTCCCCAAGCCGTGGACTGATCCAGCGCATGTGGGCGATTTCTTCAACTTTCTCCCCTTCGGTCTTTCATCTTTGGGTTGCACAATGCACGGGAGAGAGCGGGGCTGAATATCTCGCACCCAGGGCGGCGAGCAGCGGACTGTAATTTTCTTGCATGCAACAAGGAGGAGGAAAAGAAAGAGAGAGAGGGGGGAAAAAAAGCTCCCGATACCCAATCAATGACAAGACGAAGTGATTGCCTTGCCTCCCGTATTCCTCTCGGCAGCGCGGAAAATGAGCCCCGGGAAGGCAACTTCAACTCATCCACACTCCCGTGCAGAGCACTCCGGTTCCAACAAGTCAGCCGATCCCGGGTTCAGCCGGCTAGTGCATCTTGCAGCTGGGGCGCCGTAACCTCACAAATCCCTGCATCTCTCTCTATTCCCTTCTGCAGCGGCTCCAAGACTCCGGCGGTGTTTACTCCTGCGCTCGCGGGGCCGGCCCCCGGGACGCGCGGCGGCCCGGCTGCAGGCGGCGGCGGCGGCGGCGCTGGGCGGCGGCGGCGGCGCGTCCTCCCCGCGGGCAGTGCCGGCCCCGAGCGGCGCTTCGCAGGCCCCCGCGCGACCGCTGCCGGCCGCCGCGTTCGGTCGCCGAATGTTACCCGGTTCTGAATGTTACACTTACACATTCCATTCCCGACACGACAGCGCTGACCTCATCCATCCACGCAGCCCGCGCTGCCATTGGCGGAGCGTCACGTCCGGGGGGGGCGGTGCTTCCGCTGCGCCCATTCATAACCCCCCGGCCGCGGAGCGAGGCGCCGGCGCGGCGCGGGGGGCGCGGGGGCCGCGGGCTCTGGGTGCTGCGGCTGCTCGGCTGCGACCGGCGGGCGGAGGAGTGCGGGGCGGTCGGCGCGAGCCCTCGGCCCCTCGGCGCGCCCAAGCCCGGGATTCGGCCTGTGCCGGGCCGGGCACCAGCGCCGCCCAGAGGCGCCCGCGGGGAGCAGGGACCGCGCCGCGCTGCCCCGGCCGCCCCGGGCGCCCTGGAGGACCCGGTCTCCTCGGCCGCCTGCCTGCCTGCCGGGAACGCCTCCCCGAGCGGGGGGCAGAGAGTGTGCGGGTTCCTGGAGAAGGATGCTTGAAAATGGAGAGGGGCAGAGGGCCCGAGGAAGGGGGAAGAAGAGAAAAGACTTCAGAGGAAGCGACCGCCGATCTGAAGGATGCCTCTCCCAACCCTTCTACCCTCCGAGGCCCAGTATTGTTTCCTACTAAGCATTTGAACAGTCTCCCTTATTCCTCCCTACAGAGCCCATCCCTATTTTGCTCCCCAAGGAGACACCTCAAACCCCAAGAATAAAGAGGAATTTGTTATAGCTCTGCACGCCTGCCTCTGTGTGCTAGGAGAATAAGACAGCTATCCTAAATCTTCATTATCCACTTTTGCATCCTTGCCTGAACCCCCGCCCCGTCTATTGTGAAGAAAGCTTCCGAGAGATCCAATCGCAGCGGAAAAAGAAATTTTCTAATGGCTGCAGAGAAACCGGTTAACTTAAGCTTGTCCCAGTCCTCAAAGTGACATTATTCTCTTTTTGTGGTGGTGGTGGTGGTGGTAGTTTTTAAGGAGATGTCTCTTAAGGACTATGACTTGAGACTTGCCAACCGTCCCAGCTGTGGAAGGGAAACTTAAAGCAGGAAAATGACCTTATTTACAAATAGTGCGAAATGGTTGGTCCTTCCTTCAGTGACCTCCCTAGCCCCAAGCTCCTGTCACCCCCAATGAATGAACTTCGTTGGATAACTCAGATAAACGACCTGCAATCCTGCAATCCCTCAAAGGTGCTCCAGGTCTGCAAAGATGTGCTAGGCTCCCAAGCAGTAACTCTGGTCAAAGCCAAACTCCCTGGCCTCAGAGCCTGGATTCTGGTTTACAGAGAACACCTCCCACCCTCTTCCCAAGCATAAGTCTCAGAGCCTGGCCAAGCTGGACAAACAGTTGCCTAGGGCAGCAAGCTGTTTAGTGATTGTTTATTATGGGAGTGACTGAGAGCTAAGAGCAGACACTTCCCAGCTTCCCTCAGGCTGCAAAAAAAAACCCCAGCAGGGTGTGGATGAAGGGCACGGTTATGACAAGGCAGGATGAAATGATACAGTGGAAAGTTTTAAACCTTTGTTGTTTCAGATTTGTTTTAATAAAGGGGGAAGGGGCGTGGGTGGGACATTACTGTACATTCCAGAAGCCTCTCCCTAGTTCTGACCCATCAAAGATGAGATAGCTTTTCCAGATTTGACTCGTACCCCCTGCACAATGTGGAGAGGCCTGGGACAGGAATGAGGATTCAGTCATCTTCGAAATACGGCAAAAATGATGCAGATAAATGCCGTGATTGAAACCACATGTGACCCAAAGCTCCCCCAGCCCTGGTTGCTAGGAACGGTCATTCTAAGCAGGGGTCCTCTATTCACTTCAAGGTGCTGATGATCGAGGCCCTGTAGAAGTTGGGGCTGTGAGGATTGTAGCCCCCTATATCTTACCAGTTGTCCTGCATGACCTTA
This sequence comes from Daubentonia madagascariensis, assembly GCA_023783475.1. Classification (NCBI taxonomy): domain Eukaryota; kingdom Metazoa; phylum Chordata; class Mammalia; order Primates; family Daubentoniidae; genus Daubentonia; species Daubentonia madagascariensis. Next base: position 10,551,895 of record JAKFHU010002250.1, on the reverse strand, counting down.
GGGGGAGCTAGCTACCCTTCTTGCCGGTTTGTGCTCTATTCCTACTTTGGCATGAGTTTCTTGGCTTTCTTGCCTAAGTGTGGCTGATTCCCTCATCCCAAGCCACAGTGTCACCCATCTCTACCCTTATATCCCATAGTGTTCTATATTATGAGAAAAACTTTGCTACTGAAAATTAGAGAAAACTCAGATTCAGATCCCAGATCTGCCATTTACTAGTGCCTTGGGCATGTAGCTTAATCTCAGTAAACCTCGGGTTTCTCATTTAAAAAGTCAGAAAAAAATACCTTTCTGGCTGGCCTCTTTCAATTTGTAAACTGTAGATTGCTCTACATGTGTAACATCATTAGCCTAAGTTCCGTATTTCAAATCCAACTGGAGGTCAGATGCAGTGGCTCACACCTGTAATCCTAGCACTTTGGATAGGCCTAAGGCAGGAAGAGTGCTTTAGGCCAGGAGTTCAAGACCAGCCTGGACAATAGCGAGACCCTGTCTCTAGAGAAAATTTTTTTAAATTAGCTGGGTATGGTGGCATGCGCCTGTAGTCCCTACTACTCCAGAGGCTGGATCACTTGAGCCTAGGAGTTTGAGGTTGCAATGAGCTATGATGATGCCACTACACTCTAGCCCAGGCAACAGGGCAAGACCCTGTCTCAAAAGCAAAAACAAAAAAAACCTGCAAAACCCAAATGGAATCTAAAGCAGCCCATACGATGTCATCATCATTGCATTTACCTCCGTTTTATTGTTTCCTGGCCCTTCTGATTAGCTGAAATCTCTTTTGCTTGCTCATTTACTGTCTGTGTTTCTTCACTGTAAGGGGTACGCCTTGGGAACAGGAGCACTGTCTGCCCTACTCAGTCCTGAATCTTCAATGCCGAAGGTAGTTCCTGTCCCTTAGGTGGAGTTCAATCACTGATTCAAATGAATGAGTGAATTTAAAATTCACCTTCACCACAGCACTTGAACAAGCTTGAAAAGAAAGATCTCATAAATACACGCAACCGAAGCAAAAATAAACAAGTTGTCTACATCAAACTAAAAAGCCTCTGCAAAGCAAAGGAAACAATCAACAAAATGAAAAGGCAACCAGCAGAATGGTAGAAAATATCTGCAAACTATGTATCTGATAGGGGGTTAATACCCAAAATATATAAGGAACTCATACAACTCAATAGCAAAATAACAAATAACCCAATTTAAAAATGGGCAAAGGACCTAAATAAACATCTTCCAAAGGAGACATGAGAATGGCCAATGGGTATTTGAAAAGGTGCTCAGTATCACTAATCATCAGGGAAATGCATATTAAAACCACAATGAGATACCACCTCACACCTATTAGAATGGCTATGGTCAAAAACATAAGAGATAACAAGTGTTGGCAAGGGTGTAGACAAAAGGGAACTCTTGTACACTGCTGGTGGAACTCTAAATTAGGACAGACATTATAGAAAACAGTGTGTAGGTTCCTCAAAAAATTAAAAATATAATTAGCATATAATCCAGCAATCTCCCTTCTGGGTACATAGCGGAAGGAAATGAAATCAACATGTCAAAGAGATCTCTGCACAATATTCACAATAACTAATATATGGAAATAATCTAAGTGTCTGTTGATTGATGATGGATTAAAAAATGTGGCATACATATGAAATGGAATATCATGCAGCCATAAAAAAGAACATCCTGTCATTTGAGACAACATGGATGAACCTGGAGGACATTATGTTAAGTGAAATAAGCCAGACATAGAAAGACAAATACTGCATGGTCTGACTTATATGTGGAATCTTAAATAGTCAGACTCACAGAAGCAGAAGGTATAATGGTGGTTTACAGGGGCTGGAGGTTTGGGGGAATAGGAAGATATTAGTCAAAGTATACAAATTTTCAGTTATAAGATGAATAATTTCTGGGGATCCAACATATAGCATGGTGAATATAGTTTATTTAATACTGTATTGTATATTTAGAATTTGCTAAGATTGTAGATCTTAAATGTTCTCATCACACAAAAAAGGTAACATATGAGGTATTGAATGTGTTTATTAGCTTGATATGGTAATCATTTTACAATGTATACGTATATCAAAGCATCATGTTGTATACCTTAAATGTATACAATTTTTACTTGTCTAATATACCTTAATAAAGCTGGGAGAAAATAAAAAAGAAAGAAGGACCCCTTGGAAGTCCCCCAAATTGGGACTGAGTCTGTCGTTGGAGGTGGAAATATTACTAACCAGGAATATCTTAACAGAGGACAAGTTGGCCATTATAAATCCTTTAACAGTGTATGTCAAATCATGTAACTCCTCTCTGGTCAAAGCCCTCAAGGGATCCCTGTCTTGGGGATGACATATTGAGAGACAAAGCCCTTTCAATGACCTACAAGGTCTAGCAGGGTCTTTCCTAACTGCCCCCCACCTGTCCTCACCAGACCCCTCTCACCTCAGGTCCTGCCCATAACTCTCTCCCTCCATCCCAATCTACTTACTCTTCTCCAGCCAGGGTGGCTACCTTGCTATTTCTTATATATGCCAAACACGTGCCTGCCTCAGGGCCTTTGCACACACTCCTGTCTGCCAGTCTTCCCTCAGTATCAACCCTACACACTCCCTCCTTCCTTCTAGTCTCTTCTCAGATGCCACCTGACTATTGAGGCCTTCTTTGACCACGCTAAATAAAATAGCAGCACCCTTCCTAGTTTCCTATCCCCTCACCATGCTTTATTTTTCTTCTCAACACTAGTCAACACTTGACATTCTATATATTTACTTGTTAATTTATTATTTATCTGTTGCATCTAGAATGTGACTTCTGTGGGGCAAAGACTTGTTCTTTTTGTTCATTGCTATATCCATAGCACCCACAACAGTGTCTGTCACTAAATAAACATTTGTTGAATTAATTAATTAATTTGATCTCATTGTCTATAGGGCAAATAAGAGAATGTTCAAGGCTAGAGTTCCATTATAACACACACTCACATGCACAAAGCTAAAGTATCTCATCATCATTCAAATCTTGCTTAATGTCCTTTTCCAGTAGTAATTTTTCCCCAGGGCTGGCTAAAGACCTGAAAACAGCATGGCACACAAGAACCCAGAAGATGTAGATTCTTGTCTTGACTCTGCCACTTAGTCTATAACCTTGAGCGAGTCAATTCACCTCCCTAAGCTTTGGTTTCTTGTTGGTTAAATCAGGAGTAACTAAAATATATATCATGTTTAGCCCACTGAGTTACTGTGAGAATCAAATGAGAAAAAATGGATAATATACGAGAAAGTCTTTTGCAATCCACAATGCACTTGGCAGGTGTAAGTAAGATATGGTCATCACATTCCTGGATGAATATGGACACAACTACATGAGATCATGTTTGCAAGTCAACAGCATTAAATACACAAAGCATCACCCACCAAACACACGTTTCCAGATGTTTTTCAGGCTCTGGAATGGTCATTGAGAAGGGAAGTCAGAAAACTCAGCAATGAAAGAAAAGCAAAGGAGACTTTTCTTTTTTATTGCATAAAGTGCCATAGGCACAAATGCTTTTCAAAAGTCTACAATTATATTTGCTATAGGAAAAAAATTGATTTGCCTCAAAATATGAAAACAAACTGGAATATTGAAATTATTAAATGTTTAAATTCTGTAAAATGTAACCTTAAGTTGACTGGCAAGACAACCCAATCTTCATAAAGTTATACAAAATTTTTACTTGATGTGGGCACATTTTAATGTTTTGGTGCTATCTGATGGGGTCTCTAGCAGTAATTATTCCCAGCTCGGAGATAGGCCGGGAAACTCTGCTGGGTATATACTGATTGGTTACAGAAAGTGGGAAAAGACAAACAGGTCAAAGAAAGTTGGGGCATCGTGGAAGAGTGGAGAGATTCCCAGCCAAAAAACAAGAGCCTGGTTTCCAGTTCCTTCTCTACCAGGAACCCGGGGAAACCTAGAGTGGGTTGTTTCTGAATGCTAGGACTTGAGAGCTTCATCCAAAAAATGTAGGTTAGGACATGATGATATCTTTCCAGTTGAAACTGTCAAGGATGCCCTGTGTAGACCAAGTGGGTAGAGGAGGGGAAGAGCTTGGGAGGAAGGAAGACGGAACTCCACTGAAAAGGGAAGGAAAACAAGTGGAAGTATCATAGAGTAAGTCTCCGTCAGACTTCCCCAAGATGGCTAAGCAGGAAAGCTAACCAAGGGCAAAACAAGGGTGTGTCCCAATAATTTGCATTTCTAACAACTTCCCAGGCAAGGCTCATGCTGCAGATCCAGGGACCACAGTTTGAGAACCACTGAGTTAGAGCATCAGCAGAAAGGATTCTGTGGCTGGAGTATAGTGAATGCAAGAACAAGGGGTAGGACATGAATCAGAGAAGTTGCAGGAATCTTAGCATGCCCTGGCACTGCAGGCTGGGCAAAGTGTTGGGATTTTATTAGGGGTAGGAAGGCCTTGGATGATTTCAAGCATGGCAGTGATCTGATCTGATTTCCATTTTTTAACAGCTCACTGTAGCTGTTGGTAGGGCAGGGAGTCAAGTTTATTTATCTAGTACATATTTTTTAAAGTCTTTATTCCCAATAAATTCCATTAACATTCCTGTATAATGTTACAATAAGGACTATTGTAAGCCAGGATAGCAAGGCAGAAAGAGAAGGAAAATTTCAAATCCTATTTTCATGATACAGAAACTATGACAATCAGAGTCAAGCCAATAAGCCCTAGTCACTGGACAATTAGCCAGTGATTGCTGATTAGGCAAGACAGCTTGCCTTAGTATTTATCAAAACTGTACATTTAAGCTGAGAATTCTCTCTATGATGGTAACTCTAGTGCTTGATATAGTGACATGCTAGTCCAAGTCATACTTAGCTGTGCCTTTCCTGTGTGTTTAACAACTTGGAACTGGCCACTCTTTCCAGTGATAGGACAGCCTCTTGTGGGTGAGTGTTTTCTAAGGGACAAATGGTGACAAATAAGTTGCCCTTCTCTAAGTCTGGATGCCATCCTAGGAGTCTCATAAAAGTTTTACTGACCCCTAGTGGAAGATAAAGAAGCTCTACCCTGCTTGCTTGTCTTGGTAGCTTCTATCTTCTCTAAAGACTGTCCTTCCTTTAAGAATGTATGGGCCACTCGGCCCCTGCTCTCTAGGGACTCACACTCCAGGAGGAGGAACAGACATGGAAAGAAATAATCACAATAAAACTGGCTCCATGTTACAACTTACAAGAGGAGGAAGTGGCTACATTCGTGTGGGTCCCTATTACTAATAACATTTGTGGATCCATCTACCAATGGAGCAACTGAGAGAAAATGGGAAATGGAAATATCAACTATTGAAGGTGACAAAATCAGGAAGTCACCCACAATTCATTTTTCCCATTAGATTTTAACACTTTTTATTATGCAATAGTCTGTCAACACCGCCTTGACTTCTTTTTTCTTCTTTATAAACTTCTGGTGCCCAGCAGAATCAAGTTTGTCTTCTATGCTGTCAACTGAACATTTTTGATCATCTGGCACTTCTACGCTACTATGGTACAATAATTATTGGTGTTCACAATGACAACCATGAGACACTAGAAGGTCTCAAAGTACCCGCTGACTCACTCAAGTGAGGTTAAATCACGTTCAGTCCTACTTCAGTGAGTTAAGTGCATTTTGTGATTGTCCAAATCAGTTATAGTTGGTCATCCGTATATAGTATATAGGGTGACTTGCTATTAGCACACTGATAAGATGGACCATAGGACTAGCTATCCAAATGATCCCTGGATGCTCCAAGGTTGTTTCTTCTTGAATTTCCTGCATTTATCCGAATCCTGGATTCTTAAAGTCTTAAGAGCAAGTTTTCAGGTCATTTGCATGATGCATGTGGCCTTTCTAAGTAGGTAAAATTGTATGTGTGTGTGTGTGTGTGTGTGTGTGTGTGTGTATATATATGTTCAAAAGTCCGCATGACTGGGGACTCTGGCCTAGGTAAGCCATCGTTCTGAATACTTGCAATCTAAACAAACCAAACCATTTCTCAAATTATGAACTCCATATAACTTTAGGTCTACACTGGTATATCAACCTCCCAGCTATTCTACCTCAACTTCTGTCTCTTCAGACGCTTGTATTATTAATTTTCCAGAGACTGATCACATTGTGGAAGTACAGGCAGCTCAGGAACTGTAAGAAAAAAGGTATAAGGAAGACCAATATTTAAATATATTTTGATATATTTATATGTAAATTTCAGCATAGGCCTTCTCTCTCTGAAAATCGGAATATTTAAATCTCACCAAGGCAGACTAGAAATATACACTCTGGCTTTAAGTAAGCCTTGAGAAGGGAATTGGAATGGTCCGAGGAAGCATAATTCACGGTTTCCCTAATTGTTCTCTTCTGCTGAGGATTTTAGCCTGTGATAGCCTACCCTGGCTGCTGCCCCATAACTCCTCATGCCATGGGGAAAAATGCAGACTTTAGTTCTGTTTAAGACTGGATAAGCCTGGTTCCTTTCTTGTTCTTTGTGGCCTGTGGAGACTTGTTGCTAATGGGAACCCTCAATCAAAACCTGCTCCAGGCTGAAGGCAGACAGGCTTCAAGGCTTTGTAAAGATTCCCCTCCTCCTGCTTCTTGACCCCCTCCACCCCCAGCCCCCACCAGTTTCTTCACCTAAGCTCTGATCTGACCTGCCACCCCCCTTGGCTTGTCTAATCTTGGAATTCCTTGCAACAGGAACTGCCAATTGCTGTAAATTACATGCTGCCTTGACAAGGAGAATGCTAATCCTTTGGGGGTTTAGGAAGAGACTACCTAACCTGTTTTCAAGGGTGAGAACACCGCTGGCTAGTCAATTGGAGGTGATGGGACACTCTTCTGCTCTACTTCCTTCCAAACAACATGGGTCCCCTGGGTGGGGGGAAGGGGCAACCATGAATATGCTACCACTTGGTCATAGCCCAGTTCCCATGTGCATGGATATTATTTTCTGGCTGCAACCTTGAGAAACCTTTCTGGTATTTCCTTGCCTGGTCTGGTGTTATAGTGTCGTATAGCAGTTCAACTGTGTACACTTCAATTCGTGCAGGATATTTACTTAATGAGCTGTATTCCATTGGAAGCAGGAGAGTATAGTGGTTGAGCTCAGGAGCTTTGGAGCCTGACTGCCTGAGTTCAATCATGGCTCCATGCCATACTGGCTGTGACTTTAGGCCAGTTACTTAAGGGCTCTAAGCCTCAGTTTCCTTATATGCCCCCACCCAAAAAAGAATGATGATGACTACTTCAGATGTATATGAGATAATGTATATAATACACTTAACACAGTGCCTAGCACCCAGTAGGAGGTGCTCAATAAATGCTAACTATTATACTGGCCTCCCACTTTCCCATCCCTTCCCCATTCTCTAGCAGCCCCTTAGAGTTAAAGTGAGTGGTTTCAAATTGTACTTTTTCAGCAGTTATGTCTTCCAGAATTTGAATTAATGTCCTTCATAATTAAGATGGACATTTCAGCAAATCATGCTGAAGTGTTGCAGTGGCTAGGAAGGGACATGTTCATTCATCCATTTTATCCATCCAGTAACAAATAATTTATTGAATGCCTACTATGTCTCATGGTATGCACATGGTAAGCAAAATAGACCAAGTGGTAGCCCTTAGAGACTGTGCGGTCTACTCAGGGAGGCAATGGTGACCAGGTAAATAAACAAATTAAGTAAGGGCTAAATGCTAGTGCTGCTTAGGAAACGAAAAGTGCTCTGAAACAGAGGGATCAGGAAGACTTCCCTGAGGAGGTGTGCAAGCAGAGACATGAAGGATAGAAAGGAGCCAACCTTACAAGGAGTGGGGGACAGAACAGTTCAGAGAGAGGGAAGAGCAAATGCCAATACCCTAAGGCTAGCTGAGCTGAGCTGCCTGATCTAGCAGCAGAAACCAGAACCAAGTGGCCAGAGCCTTGTGAGTAAGACACCCAGGCCCTGCGTTCAAATAGCTCCTGTCTGGAGAGGCTGTCTGTGACAAGTTTTCTCTGTTGTCTGTATGAAAAGGAAGCTATAGAGACTCAGAAAAATTGAGGTGAGGCGTTGGAGGAAGTCAAGCCCACATCCTCTGTTCTTTTCCAACCCTCCAACTATCCCATTAACTAAGCCTTGCCTAAATGCAGTCATCCAGGACAGAACTGACATCTTCTGGGCTCCGCTACACTCTGTGCAGAAGTCAATCCTAGTGTCTTCAACCCATTATTGTGTTTATCCTTTTGTATGTCTGTCTCACGTATAGGACAACAGTGCCAGGAGACGTGGACTACATCTACTGAATCTTTGTAACTCCAGCATCCAGCACAATGCCTACCCTTAGTTGTTGCCTTATAAATGTTTGTTGAATGAATGAATCATCACTAAATTTATTGTGCTTGCTGTTGCCAGGCAATATGCTAAGTGCTTTAAATATCTTAACCCAATTAATTCTCTTTACAACCCAGAAGGTATGTACTATTATTAGTGACATTTTACAGAAGAAATTAAGGCCCAGAGAGGTAAGTAACCCACTTAAGCTCTTACGGCTGGGAAGTACTGGAGCTAGGATTTGAACTCAGGCAGTCTGGGTTCTTAACTAAGCCCTTGCTCTTAACTTAGTCACAGCAGTGATTCTCAAACTACTGTGCATGACAGTCACCTGGAGGACATATTAAAATATACATTCCAGGGTCCTACCTGCAGAATTTCTGATTCAGTAGTTGTATTAGTTATCTATTGCTGCATAACAAATTAACACAAAATTAGAGGCTGGAAACAACAATTTATCATCTCACAGTTCCTGTGAGCCAGAAATCTGGGCACCACTCAGCTGGGCTTTATGGCTCAGAGTCTTTCATAATCTAGATGTCAAGGGCTGCTGTCACCTTAACTGGAGGAGGAGGAACCAATTCCATGCTCACCCACACGGCTGTTGGTGGACCTCAGGTCCTTGCTGGCTGTTGGCTAGAGACATCAGGTCCTTGCCACATAGGCCTCCCCAGAGGTCTGTCCTCAATGTGGCAGCTGGCTTCCCTCACAGGAGATGAGGAAGAAAGGGCAGCAAAGACCGTAGCCAAGTCTTTTTGTAACCTCATCTCCAAAGTGATATCCCATCCCATTTGCCGAGTCATAGAGACTGCCTACCACCCTAGGCGTAGGGTGGACCCAAGAATTTGTATTTCTGACAAGCTGTCAGTTGGTGATGGTGCTGACAGTAGAGGGACACACTTTGAGTAGCACCTGTATGCTATACTGAATACGTCAATGAATGAATGATAGAATGAACCAGGGACCCAACGAATGCCCGTCCTTTGCTGGATCAAATATTACATGGACATAGGGCCTTTCTCCACCCTGGCTGTTTTCACTGCCACTTTTACCCCCAAGCCTCCTATCAAAAATCGTCAAGAAGTTGACTATAAACCTAGGAAACCAGGTGTCTACTCTATCACTCCTTGTAAAATGGTGGACTCACCCAAAGTGGATACATCCTGCCTTCCGCTTCCCACAAGTCTCACCTCCAGGAGCTATAAAACCTTTCCCTGACAGCCAAAAACCTTGCCTAGTGAGTTATAGACTCACAGAGCAGGGAGCAATAATTTCGGGAGATTCTCTTTGCTGCTACCTGCTGTTAAGAAGGTATCGTAAGAAGAGTGAATTTTAACTCTACTGGGGTCCTTAAGAGCCTGATCAGAGAGTGATTGCCAAATTTAGGCTCTTCCTAAATTAAACAGGACTCTCCAGTTGGTCTTCCCTTGGAGCAACTTCTCTGACCTTGCTTCCTAACCACCGGCTGTGTTTGATCTGCTGCTGCCTGGTGGGGAGGGGACAGGCTCTGGAATGCTCTCACTGACAACTCAAGAGACTGGAGCAGACACACTTCTTCTGCCCTGCCTGGAAGGAGGAGTGTTTGCTGGAGCTGAACAGCTGCTCCGGGTGCAGGGAGGCGAATGTTACTAAATATATGTTCTTATTGTGCGTTGGTGTGTCAAGAAAAATTATATCTCCTTGTTCTCCACTTGGGTGTTCTTTAAAAACAAAATTCCATATACAAGCACAGTGCACCTCTCCACTCCTGGCCCCTAACTGAATAATCCAATTGCAGCCTAATTTATTTTTCTCCCTACACCCTTAAAATAAACGCCCTCTTGTCACACCCTGGCAGCTTCTGGTGCATCCTACCACTTCTGCTCCACACAGAGCTTGGGTCTCTGAGTCTCATAGCCTCCCGAGCCTTTCTCAGGGTGTATTCAGGGTAGCATGCTGGAGATGGCCAGGGGAAAGGGTCTCTTTAAAATGTATGCATGAGTCTCTTTAAAGTGCATACATGTGTATTTTATGTGTATGTGTGTGGGTGCAAATGCATGGCCCTAAATCAGATCATTAATATTATGTCGATTGGGATGTTTCCATTAGGAAGCTCAGTTACTGATTTGAATGTAGCACTGAGATTCTTCCCTTAATTGAAAAGAAAGTGGCTTGCACCACTTGGTCTCTTAATCCAAGGTAGGAAATTGATTTTCAAATTTATGAGGCCCAGGCTCCTAAATATTCTCTTAGCTACAAGTATGGAATTGACCTAACTCTACAACTATTACTTTCACTCCCCTCCAGCCCACCCTTGTTTCCTCTTTCTTTCACTCACGCTGGGAGCCAGGATTGTCCTACCTACCTGGCACATGATGGTATGCAATACATGCCTTTTGAGTGAATGGCTAAATGAATAAACTCATATTCTCAAGAAAAGCTAATTCAAATAAAATAGAGTAGATACATTGCCTAAGGCAAGTCCTACTTTAAGACAAACTGGCTTATTGAAATATGGCTAAAAACAGATCAATTTGGCAATGGTTATTGATGTCATAAAGGAATCTGATTTGAAGGAAAGGCTTCTGCTTATTGAGTCTTTTCCACATGAAGTTGATTATTTCATCAGCTCAGTTCTCTACCTCGTTCATATCTCTGTAGTAATGCTGTTCCCTTCTTATTCCAATTGTTGATTTACATACTAGAAGTCTCAGAAGAACCATTAAGTTTGTGAGGACCAGGATGATCTATTTTTCACCTCTGTTTCCTGCACATTTAGCACAGTGCCTTACACACTGTAAGTGCTCATTAATTTTGTGTTGAATAAATGAATGAAGGGGTGAGTGAATTCCTCTAGTAATGCAATGTAATGGGATTTAATTTTGGGGGGAAAGTTTGGGAAAGAAGAAGAAAAATTTTAAATTAAGTTAAAGGGCTGGAAACAAATACCACCTGAAAATTAATCCTCTTGATAAATAACCTTTGAAACATACAGGCCAATAAGAAAATGGAATTTTCTTTACAAGAAATTTATTTTCATTTATATTTCAATGCTGCTTGTAGGAAACAGAGGCACGCATTTGGAATTACTGTATTATTTCTGTAAGCCCATTTGCCTTATCCTCAATAGGTTTACTACTGGCTGAAGCTCATTTTCAAGGCTAAATCCTTCACCCAAGTATTCAATTTATTTGGCTCTAGGGAGAGGTAATTAGCTTTCCCAGGGTACGTGTTTCTGAGTAAAAAAGTGGCCCCATGGCCAAGAAACCAACATCAAGTCCTGCATCCCAGTCATGTCCCTGGCCCTGCTCAGTCATCCTGAGGTGGCAGGGCTTGGAGACAAGCCGCCAAGGCCCAAGGCCATGTGTGCATGTGCCTCCTCTGACTTCATGGACAACATCATCAATAAAGTGTTTCCCACTTTAAACCTTTTAAAATAGAGGTTTCTCTTGGAGACAAGAAAAGATGAAATTTTCTATAAAACTATACTGTCAAAGAAAACCAGTTTCACCCTTTAGAAGCTGGAATGATTTTTTCCCTCCATTAACTCTGGAGTCTTTGAGCGATTCAGCGGCATTGCTTTCACCTGTGGTCAACAGAAAAGAGGTGGTCTTCTTCCTCTGCCTCTTCCACTTCCGACTACAGGTATATGTCTAGACAATTATAAGGTGAATAAAACTCCACTGGTGGAAGGAATCTACGTTTCTTTATATTTCTCGTCCTCCTGTAGGGATGACTTTCAGTGTCCTGCAGGTAAATGATAAATTGTATATTTTTTAAAGTTTCTAGTTTGAAATGAAACTTTCAAATGATTGAAATGATTATAAAGAGCAAACTTTAAAAAACAGATTAACTAACAAAATAGGATAATAAATGAGAGTTATACTTTTATCTTTCTCTGGCTGGTTTCTGATACAAGTAACAGTACATTCAAACTAAAAGTGGCTTAAACAAAAGGTCTCCTTATTAGCTTGTCATTTAACAGGTGGTCTAAAAATTGGCATTGGTTGGTGAAGCAGGTTGGCAATATCAATAAGAACCCAGGGTCTTTTTTTTCAGATTTCCAACTTTGCAATCCTTAATATGTCAGTGACGTCTGTACTAATGCTACCATACCTCCAAGCATCTTGTCGCATAGCCCCAACCAAAAGCAGGAAGAAAAGGGGCAGCCACAGAAGCTTCTGTTTGTGCTGGACACTTTCTTGTCAAAGAAGAAAATTGTCCCAGAACACCCACCCTTCCAGCATTCTCCTTACGTGTCATTGCCAGAAGCAGATCACGTGACTAATAATCACCAGCAAAAGAGAATACAATGACCATGACTTAGACTGTGAACAATCCGTCAGAGCAAAGCCTACTTTCCCCAGCACATTGCTGCTCAACACCCAAACAAAATTTGAATTGTGTTAGCAAGGAAGAAAGGTGGGATATTGAATAGGCCACAGATAGTTTCTTCTGCATTGATTTAAGTGTTTATGACAATTAAGCTTTTAAAAATTGGTTAACAATGAACCAAAAACAAATGTGGATGATAGTCATACCACTGTCTCTCTAGGGCATCATAATATAAGAGTAAATGGCATTTTGGGGGGATCGTTTGGGTATGGACATTCTTGAGGTCTCTTGGAAGATCTATGATATTAGTCTGGGATCTAGCTGCTTTTCAGGTCTACAGCGTGTCTAGCTTTTTGAGTGTACTATATTTCATCCCTCTTTGGATATTTAAATTAAAATAAAGGTGTTTCTTTGAAAGCAATTTTAGTATTATCCATATAGCTTCCATTTGCCTTTACTTAGAAAAAGCTTTGTTTGGCCATGATAATTCAGACTCTAGAACAGGCATGAGCATATACCTGTATCTCTTCTATTAATATAGTCATGACTCTATCTACACCAGTATCTTCCTCCCTAGCTCATCTTCTTCCTAATTTTGTTGTCTGTTTCCAAAATGAAGCCCACAGGTAGAAGTCAGAAAGAGCTGAATTTCCAGAGTGGTAGTAGAAAGAACACATGAAATTCTACAATTAACGTTGATTCATTTGCTTCCTTGGAGTAACACCTCCTCTCATTAAGAGCAACCTTATAGTGCCATAGTGAGGAGAAAATGACTTAACAAAGGTGAAATACTATGTGCCATGGTATGCTTTCAATAAGTGCTATTTATTACTATCCCGATGATAAGAAAAATATCACTTGTTCAGAAAAATTTTATTTTTACAAGTTATATGGTACTGTAGACAATTCAGAAAACACAGATGAAGGAAATTAGAAATATTTTACCCCCAAATATATTTTCTTGACATATTTTGAGATAGCTGCCATGAGTCTCACAGATAGAAGTAACCATGCAAAGTTGTCTTTTTTTGAGGGGGAGGGATTTACATCTGTACAAAATCTGCATTCATATAGCCAGATCTAACCTTACCCAAACTAGGAAAGATTAACTGAGAGTCTGGCACCTTTTAAGGTCTGAAAAGAAACATTTACCATCTATTCTTTTTGAGGGCTGCTCCCTGTAAGGTTTACACATTAGATAAATCTGTATCTTTTTCCTCCTATTAATCAATCTGCCTCATGTTGGTGATTTTTCAGCAAACCTTTATAGGGACAGGGGCCTTTGCTCCCTATAGTTTGGCAAACTTTTGGGGAGCCAGGAGTCTTTGATCCCTACATAGATAGGCAAAGAGAAGACTAAAATGACCTCTACCCATTATCAAGTGATAACCAATGTTAATATTTCCACATATATACTTCCAACATTTTTCCATTCATATTTATACATTTTTAAATAAAAGTGAGAACATATTGATGTCACTCACTCATTCCCCTCAACTGCTTCATGGTAACTCTGGAGGCACTTGCAGGGGAATCTGGCAAATGGGACAGTGTTAGCACTGTTCATGGAGAGTTTCTAGAATAAGTACTTCTACAAACCTAGATGGAGTCCTCTGGGCAATATAAATGGCTAATTCAAAGCCACAGCAACACTTGCTACATCCAACACCTCTTGGGAACTACTTCCTGGAGCCACCCTGAATTCTCTAGGACCTTTCTGTCCATCTTCTTCCAACCCGACCATTGGAGCCAAGTGTAGTTTTCAATCCCAGGGGCTTCGCAGACTAGATATACTCACATATACTTTTGTTACCCAAACTATCATATATGCTTGGGTGATTTGAGAATGTGGCCATCTATCAGTTCAGCAAATATTTATTGTGTGTTCTGGGGGTGAGAGAGGATTCCTATGATATGTAGTATATATCTTATTACTTAATATAAGCCATACAATTTTATCTGAGTAATTTCCACATGGACAAAATTGACATTTTCATTACCCATTTATTCATTCTCTCATGTTTATGTTTTTATTTCTCTTTCTAAAGTTTCTTTTAAGTATTAAAATATGATTATGCAAGTCAAGCACCTAGTTCAGTGCCTCATGTAGAAGGCACTCAATAAACTATATCTCCCTTTCCTCTTGGCATTTTATAGGATGTTATAGCTTACAAAGCATTTTGATGTCCATCATTCATTTGGTTTTCTTAACCCTGAGAGGGAGGCAATACACTCTTTAAATCTAGCTATATCAGTACTGCTTCCTTTTTTAGATTATGAATTCTTTCAGGACAAATACTTTCCCTATGTTTCTTTTCACCAAACAGCCCAACATGTCAGGATTCAATAACAAGAATGGCAATAGTGAGAAATTTTTTTTCTATTGAAGTCCACCTTAAAAGGTGATGGTGGTTGTTTTTTGCTTCTAGAAGTTTTGTTACTGATAGAATAAGACAAAGTACCCTTTCTAATGTGAATTTATGGAATGATTGCCCATAAAAAATTATTCTCCAGCTTGGAGCAATTAAAGTGGTCTCTCTCCTCTCCAAATTAATGTAATTAATACTATAGTCTTGGTTGTTTATCATGTCTTGATAATATCACAAGGGAATGAAAATATTGGCTCTTTTATCCTCTTAAATAGCTGAGATGAAACTGTTCGAGCTCTAATGTTACAGCAGCTGTTTCTCATGTCCTGGAATATAATTGGTTGGTACTGAGATTACTAAATTGTAAGAAATTGACTTTGGTTTTATGCTTGCCTACTTTTCATGGAGAGAAGGATGGGAAACGTTAGCTTTCTCTTGTAATGAAAAGGCAAAATCTTCCCCACTGAAATGGCAGCTTCCGGGTCTCATCTGTATAATTTTCTTCAACAACCCACTGTCTCTGGGCTTGCTGGGTAACATGCCTGGGAAAGCAGGACCATTCTAGCTTCCCTCCTAATTAGCTCTCCACCCAACGCAGCTGGCTGAAATGCATCAGGGCTCTCCCATGAGGAGCTCTTTCTGGAAGTCACTGTAAAGTGGTCTGCTCTCCAATGACAAATTCAATAGGGGATTTGAGACCATAATTATCCCAAATAATTTATAGGGGCAAGATTCTTTTATCTGAATGTCTTTATTGCCTTAGGACAGTTGTTCTCAATGTGTCGCCCCTGGACCAGCACTGTCAGCATCACCAAGCAACTGGTTAGACATGCAGATTTTCAGGCTCACTCTTGAACCAGAAACCCTGAAGAGAGAGGGATCCAGGAATCTATGGTTTAATGAGCTCTCCAGGTGATTCTGACGTACACTAAACTTTGAGAACCAGTAGTGTAGGGCATAACCAGGTTTTCCTGGTTTGTGGTAGGGCAATACTCATTAGTCTACTACTCGCTTGTCTATTGCTTGATCTTCGTTAGTGTCTCAAGGAATACAGTGTACAGCAAAGTACACACTTGCCTTCATACCACCCTTCTCAGAGCAAACTCACTCCCTCATTCACTGTTGTTCTCTTTTGCTCGTTGCTCGCTCATTTCTGAGGTTGTAGGGCAGTGTCTCTCAATCTTTACTGTGCTCGTGAACCATGTGGAGATCTTGTTAAAATGCAGATTCTCATTTAGCCTGGCCAGAGTAGGGACTGAGATTCTGCGTTTCTAACAAGCTTGCAGGTGCACCTGCTGCTGCTGGTGGTCTAGAAACCACACAGAAGTGACATTTGTGAAACAAAGTATACACTGGAGAAAACGACAAACAATCATAAAGGACTTAGCACTTGGTCCCAGTTGATCAGTACAAAATGAGAGATCTAAACAGCGAACATTATAAGAGTTTATCAGGTGGATGCTGGAAGGAGGGGATTGAACAGGGATTCTCCATTGCAGAAATGTTCTTTATATCTGCTTTCCTCCTCTTTGGGTTCCTTGGGCTCCCCACTCTTGCTTCTCGTCTCATCCCACACAACATCCTCTTCCTTCCTTTCCTTCCCACTCCCCCACTTTATCCCTGTCCCTGGTTCTTTCAATCTGAAGCCTTGGCTGGCTTCTTTGTTGATGCTCACATCAATTCTCATGAACTGAAAAGCCAGGACCAGTACCAAAATTTTGGAGGGGATCCAGTGGGAAAGTCATAAGGTAGAATTTAAGGAGAAGACTTAACTTTAACACCTAAAGTTTTTCTAGTTGCAAGTCCCAATACTCACCATGGAGTTCTGATTTCCCTGGTGTTCTTTATCCAATGGGCTATAACTTCTCCATCCTTTGGGCTCACCTCCTTAGATGGGAAAGGAATCAAATGGAATCAAAATCAAAATTTTTCCACCACCTTCTAGACTGGCAAGTTTCCTTCAACCTTTGAAAACTACTTCAAAGTTTCCCTTTGAGGAAAGCTGGTGGTATACACAGCTGATATCTTTGCTTGTAGGTCTGACTCCCCTAGCCCAGCTGCAGATGTGTAAATTAGGGGAGGGGGAGTCACTTTGATGTCTGCTGTAAAATAATGGCAGAAAGAGACTGTAGAAGATGTGGAAAATAAAGCAAAAGAGTAATCAATCAACAAGGAAGAAAACCCAGGGCTTCCTGTGTGGGCAAATTCCTAGACTGTTTCTTTCTGCCTCTTCCTCCTCCCCCATTTATTTGGCAATAGAGGTTTTTTCTCCACCAGAATTTGCATCCCCATTTCCCAGTAGTGCTTGTAATTGCCCTACAGTCACTGAGTTATGTGGCTTGGAAGAGGAATATCAGCCTAAATTGAAGAACAGAGGTTTTCCTTCTGTATCGTGTTCTTACACTTTACAGGTTAGCACAGTGCTATTCAACAAATATTAAGATTACACATGAGAAAGCATTTTTCTTGCTCATAAGAGCTAACTTTTTTTTCTTTATCTTTTCCCTTTTTCTTTTTGTGGGGCTAAGATTAGAGGGGAAAATTAAATATCAATATTAGGCAGAATGAGGCAATAAGAAGAGGTGTGAGACAGACTGTTGGGAATGGAGGGACGAGGGAAAGGAAAGAATGGAGGTGAAACTTGATTTGAGTCTTAAAGGATAAGGAAGGAGGCAGCATGGGACAGTGGTGAGAGCGTGGGTCTTTGAATTTGTATCCTGACTGACGCTTACTGAGTGAGTAGCTCTAGCAGGCTTTAGAGTCGATGAATATACCAGTTAAATTGTGTACAGAAGCACTGTTTAAGTCAGAAAATACATGCAGAAAATAGAAACCACTCTAGGTATTTGCTATGGCCTGAATGTCTGTGTGCCCCCCAAATCCATATGTTAAAATCCTCACCCGCAAGGTGATAGAATTAGGAGGTGGGGCCTATGGGAGATGATTTGGTCAAGGGGGGCAGAACCTTCATAAGTGGGATTAGTGCCCTTGTAAAAGAGGCCCAAGAGAGACCCCTCATCCCTTCCACCAGGTAAGGACCCTTCTAGAAAGTGCTACTTGTTGGATGGGCACGGTGGCTCACACCAGTAATCCTATACTTTGAAAGTCAAAGTGGGAGGACTGCTGGAGGCCAGGAGTTTGAGATCAGCCTGGGCAACATAGCAAGACCTTGTCTCTACAAAAAATGAAACAAAATTAGCCAGGTGTGGTGGCACATACCTGTAGTCCCAGCTACTCAGGAGGTTCAGGCAGGATGATCGTTTGAAGCCCAAGTTTGAGTCTGTGGGTCAACCACTGCACCACTGCACTCTAGCCCAGGTGAGAGAGAAAGACCCTATCTCAAAAAAAAAAAAAAAAAGAAAAAAAGAAAGAAAGAAAGAAAGAAAGAAAGAAAGAAAGAAAGAAAAGAAAAGCAAAGAAAAGGAAAGAAAAAAATTTAGAAGGTGCTACCTGTGAACCAGGAAGTGGGTGCTCACCACCGGTGCCTTGCTCTTGAACTTCCCAGCCTCTGGAACTGTGAGAAATAAATTTCTGTTGTTTATAAGCTACCCAATTTATGGTATTTTGTTATAGCAGCTGGAATGGACTAAGACAGAATTTCACACAGAATAGGGTTTAAAATACAGAAAGAAATCATTACAAAATTGTAGGCAGGATGTCAGGAATTGAAGATATAGGGCTACCAATAAGCTTCCAGGCTTCTCTTGTAGTCTCCACCCCAGTTCAGAAAGCTGCAGGCAACCACATCCACCATCACAGCTGCCCACAGCCTCAAATCTGGTTCCCAGACCAGCTTCCTGGTGACTACAACAGCTCCCATTTGATAAGAGTGCGCATCAGTCAATACCAACGCTGGAGAAGAATGTTCCTCCTCCCTTCCACTTTGCCATCTCATGAGAATACAACTCATTGGCAAACCCTAAACTGTATCAAACTTAACAGCCAGGGAGACTGGGTAATGTAATTTTTAGACTTTGGCCTAAGTGATACAAGACAAGTAGAGATAGAGGTGGTGGAAATAAATGTTAATAATATCTAGTATAAGTATCAAGTGCAAGGCAGAGAATTGAGAAATCCTAGTGCATTTGAGGAGCAAGTCATTCTGGGTACAGTCAGCCCAGAGACTGGTGTCAGCATTTTGGCAAACATTAAGAAAATCTTTCCTTTAGGTTGGAGGGAAGCTCAATGATAGAGGGAAAGACCATCAGAAGAAACTGGGCAAGGAAACATAACTGCATATTTTTCTCATTCACCCAGTGAAAACTAACAATAGCTTCCATCCTATTTAGCTAGGATGGTGAAGATGATATCACAGTTTGGTCACACCCTGCAGCTGGACCCCATATCTTCTTCCTGCTCAGCTACCAAAAGGCTGAGGCCCATTTTCCATGAGTGCTCATTCAGACTCCACCAACTGGGACCTTCTCCTTTCTACTCAGTCCTCTAGGGTGATAAGCACATTTTCCAGCAGCTCTGGAGTCACGGCTGCTTACAGAGCCTGTGCCAATCCAAACAAGTCCAGCTGGAAGGCGCTGGATTTCCTTCCCTCTGCCCTCTTCCCAGCTGAAACCACAGGGGCTTTTGAACCTCATGACCAGCAGACATGAGCTGAAACAAGAGAAGCAAGTCTCACCTCCTTAGGGAGGAGCACAGAGCTGTGAGAATCGTCCTAGTCCCAGTCTTTCAAAAAATGTTGACACCCTCGAAAATGGCACAATTGAAGTAGAAGGAGAAATAATAATTGAAGTGGAAGGATAGACAGTGCCTGATACTGTAAAATTAGCATGAAACCACAATGTTCTCACTGTTTCACCTCAGTAGACCCTCCAGAAAATCAGGGAATTTGTCTATGTATTGTTGTATTTCTCTGCACCTAGTATACAGTATGTGGGATGTAATAGGCAATGACTCTTGTCGAGATGGAGGACGTTGTGTCACAGAGAAGTTGGCACTCAACAAATGTTTCGCTTGCTCTCCTACATTTTCTAGCCTATTAAAAGCTCTGAGCTTTCTCCATCTTTCTGTTCCTTTCCTGCAGCGACTTTGGAAACCATGTCTTGATGCACTTTACAGAAGAACCTTGGCCCTCTGGGTCATTAGGAGCCTTCCTGTGCCCCATAACCTGCATCAGATTTTATATGAGTGAGAAATAAGGTTTTATTGGGCTGAGTTACTGAGATTTCAGGGTATATCTGTTATTGCAGCACAGCCTAGCCTATCTTGACTAATAAACATTGAATTATTCATATATTAATTCAACAGAAATTTATTGAGTACTCCAGAGTGTTAGTCATAAGGTCAAGAATATTTAGAAACTGGCAAAAAAATAAGAAGCTATAGAAGCAAATTCTAAGAAACCATGAAATTCAAGGGTCACTGTCAAGACTTTTCTGACTCAGGTTTTATGAAAGTCTTGGGATTTCAGTAACTCTTTGTATAATGGTACAGAAATACCCAGTAATTTGAGACTGTCATATGCTTAGAGAAAACTCAAAAATGAAAATAATAATTCTTTACATATTTCTGTGCCTTACATTTACAAAGGCTGTTACCCATTTTACCATGGAGGAAAATGAAGCTTAGTCAGGGGAGAGCCACATTGCTGGTAAATGACAAAATCAAGTCTTAAACCAAGGCCTACAACATCGAAGCCAATGCCCTATGCACTGAGCTACTTGCTGATAGATAGTCTAATATTTGACTTTCCATGATGAAAACATCAGTACAGAAACTGGGATGTAGGTTAAGAGAGAAGGAATGGGGTAGCCCAAGGAACTCTGGTGAATAGTTTTGACACAAAGAATAAGAATATTAGTTTTGATTCAGTGAGTAATAAAAGTCATGTGGATCTTAAATGGAGCATCTTCATATTTAATTCACCTTTGTGGTGCCAGCTGACTCCATTACAATTATTAGGGCGCAAGCAAGAAAGAAAGACCAGATTTGGACATTCAAATCTATGGAACTGAATGCAGGGAGAAGAGTAACAGAGGGCTAAAAGGGCCAGGGTTCTGCTATAGTGCTGGTCATCCCTTGTGAAAGTTTCTGGAAAATTTTGGGAAATAGCCTCTCCCTGGGACAGTTCTCAGGGACATCTGTCTGAGGATTACAGCCCAGTTCATTGTAACATGAAATGATACGTGACCATTAGCTCAATAGCTAATGGCCACATAAATCTTGTGGGCCAAGATAGGATTCTCGCTATATATCTGGAAGTTTTAGAGACACATAGGAAACCTTGGCACTCGATTAGGAAAGTTTTTCCAAGTCAGCCTCAGAGGGAGGCTGTGTATCTCTCCCAGGTCCTTGAACCTCTTATTTCTGCTGCCAAAATTAACAAATGTTAAATGCAGACTCTGACTATTCAACAATGTATAAGCCATAAACTGAAATGGCATTAACCTTTTAAGAATCAATCTCAGCAATAATTTAGCATCCATTAGCCGGGCATGGTGGTGTGCTCCTGTAGTCCCGGCTACTTGGGAGGCTGAGGTGGGAGGACTTGAGCCCAGGAGTTCGAGGTTGCAGTGAGCTGTGATGACTTCACTGCACTATAGCCTGGGGGACAGAGGAAACTCTGTCTCAGAAACAAACAAACAAAATAATAATTTAGCATCCAAATCCTTCTTTTAATTATATTCTGTCTAGAAGTTCCCTCTTGCTTTCTATCACCTAATGTCTCTCAATTCTTCAAACACTAACTCAAGTCTCTCTTCTTCTGGGAACGTTCCTCTGACCGCCCCTACCCACTTTAGACCATACATTTATCCACTCAATTTGTATCTATTGAGTGCTCGTATTATTGCAGAAACTGTGTTAGGCACTGGGAACACAATGGTGAGTAGGACAGCTTAGATCCATGTGCTAACCTGCAGTCTAGCAGACCAGAGTATTTGCTTCCTGCTGTCTGCTCGTACAAGTTCAAGTACTCCTACATTGGCCCTTATAATAGGCTGCTGACATGAATGCTTGGCTATCTTTGCACAGGTAAGCTCTTTGATGGCAGGGGCCATTCATGTGTCATACATTTCTGATATCTGCAGTGCCAGCCAAAGGAGTGGGCCACCTGATGCCTATCTATTGGTATATATACATGACTAATATTATCCTGTGTCATAGAGCTTACGAGAGGTTGGGAGGAAGAGTGAGTGAGGGAAGAAAAAGATGTGTTTAGACTTGGTCTGCCTAGAGCACGGACCCAGAGATTTGCTAGAATAATGAATCATAATAATGAATAAACCTCAGGCACCGGCCAGGACCTGTTTATTGCCAAACTCATCAAGGAAGTACAATGGTAAACCTCTTCTGGTTGAATAACTTAGCTTATACTACTTTTTTAAGCTTACCAGTGGAAATGACATCATAAAATGCATAACTTTTTTTTAAAAAAGAGGAATTCCTAAAGGTTGACTTTTGCAGTGTGTTTTGGGGGCACCGTCAAGACTTGCGATTACCTATACATCTGATTTATTAGGAATCATTTGGGCTGTACAAAACCAGTAGGGACACAGTGCCCATAACAGTGTAGATCCCCCTCCCTTTAGGTAATGTGTTCTGCAGAACTTCTTATTTATAGAATTAGTTATATAGGACCCCAAGTCAATTTATATAAATGCTTTTGCCAAATGTAAAAAACATTTGCCTATGGAATTATGATTATTTTTGAAGCTAGTGAAGAACTTTAAGGTTAAATCCATTCCAAACCCTCATTTCAAACATGAGGAAATTGAAGCATAAGTAACCTAAACAACTCATCAAAGATTACACAATCAACTGGTGTCAGAAGCCGAACTAAAATGTAGAACTCCTGACGCCTACCTGTGTACTTTACACCATCATGGTAAAGTGTAAAAAGCGTTAGAGAGGAGTAAGAGTACCTTAGCAGCCTTTCTCTGTCTGTAATCACAAATACCCAAACTGAGGGGAGACAGTGCTGTTCTAAGAATGTGGAGTATAGATCACAGAGAATCCACAGCAAGAAGTAGGTAAAATTAAACCTATGAGAATTAATTTCCAACTCTCTGGGCAAGAGCAAGGTGAGAAGTGTCAATCAGGGAAGAAAAAATGTACAGTCCAGTAAATGAGACAATATTCTAACATGCAATCGAACACAGAAGGCAGGAAAACATGGGAAGAACCGAGGTCATTTCCCAGATCCTCCTGCTTAGGTTGTTTGTTTACCCCCTTGTGTCAGTTTCTTGTGGTTGCTGCAATAAACTTGCAGACCTAAAACAACAGAAATGTGTTCCCTCACAGTTCTAAAGGCCAGAAATCCAAAATCAAAGTGTTGGCAGGGCCAGGCTCCCTCCAATGGCTCTAGGAGAAAATCCTTCCTCCCTCCTCCAACTTCTGGTGGCTCCAGGCATTCCTTGGCTGTGGCTGCATCACTCCAATCACCTCTGTGGTCATTTTGCCTCCTCCTCCTTGGTGCGCTTTTTCTTCTATATGTCTTTCTTATAAGGTACTGGTCATGGCATTCAGGCCCCATCCAGGTAGTCCAAGGTTGTCTCTTTATCTCAAGATCCTTAATCACAGCTGCAAAGACCCTTTTCCCAAATAAAATCACATTCACAGCCTCCAGGGATTTGACATAAATATCTTTTGGGGGGTTGTTTTTTAGCCAGCCACACCCTTCCACTTCTGTTATTGCACATATTCATTATTTGGGTAATTATTTTTGACAACCCCACCCCACTGAGAGGGCCCGTGGAGGGCATAAGCCTTGTCTGTTTTACTCACTGCTGCTTCTGAAGCACCTAGCACTGTGCCTGGGACATAGTAGATATTTAATAAATATTTGGTAAGTTAATAAAAATGAACTTTTATTAATATAAATTAATTTACTAATTTATTGTTTTAGTCACACAATTTTAATTTTAATTATTTAATTAACAAAGTAAAATTCTATTAATAAAATTAATCAAAATTTGGTGGAAGGAAAGAAGGAAGGAGGGAAGGAAGAAAGAGAAAGGAAAGCAAGAAGGAGGAAGGAAGGGAAGGAAGGTGGGGAGAGGGGGAGAGAGAGGGAACGAAGACAAGGAAAAGAAAGAAAGGGAAAGAAATATTAACTGCAACTCTCACCGCAAATTCTTATGAGATTGGTTTAAAAGTGAGAATAAAAGACGATGTTTTAGAAGCTGAAGGCTACAATTAGTAAGTGAGGACGCTTGTCTTTCAAGTGAGGTACTCAAAATCCTCACGTTCTCTAATACCACCCAGCCCTTGTCAGATGCTACGGTTAGGTTAGGCAGGCAGTGACGGGATTCAGAGAAGTGCAGGGTACGCTTCCCCTCCACGGGGTTCCAATCTAGTAAGGGAGTTAGCTAGCTAGATGCTTCACACAGATGGTATGTGGCAAGCGCCAAATAAATACAGCCTAGATTCTGAAAGGCTTTTAATGCCTTTGGATTTTATTCTGTAAAGCAACATTTAGATGAGATTCCCAGGCATAAGCAGTAATATTTAAAATTTGCTATTTTGATAGTAAATAACAATTTTATAGCTGTTATGTAATTTTCTTTTTTTTTTTAACGAAGAAAATGCTTTTATTAATCACAACATGAAATTGGCATGACATCCTATTAGAACTCAACCAGGATAAATAATGCTGTTATAAAATTTACATTTCTCACACCCATTTCAGAGAAAAATATTACATATCAGGGTTCTTCTTGATCTTACGGACTGATTTCAGTAAAACTTTTTTTATTAATAGTAAATAGCAATTAACATATATTCTCAAACTGTGCTAAGAAGTAGTTAGAAAGGCAACTATAAGATCTATAATGATAACAACCGGCAGAATTAGGACTGTTTTTTTAAATGTTAAGAACCAAACCTCTATTTCAGCCAGTTACATAGGTGCACCTTTTCACTGGTAAGGCAACTACTTGCTGTGGGTGCCACAATAATTAACAAGTTTCTTCTTAAGTAACAGATACTTGATTGATCAAAAATCAAGTGAGCTTTCTTTCCCAATTCTACTCTCTTTTGAAGCAGAAAAAAATACCTTTTGTCTTGTATATACAGGGAGACAAATATGAAAGGCAGCTGCTGTAATTTCTAACTCAATTAAACAGGGGCAATGAATTACTATTAGAAATAAGTCTTTGAAACAATTTCAGTTTTTAAAACAGGCTTCTGAATAATTTCTCAAAATTAGCTTTCCATTTTGTACACAACTTGATAAACATAACACATTAGATCTGTATTTTATTAATTTCTTCCATCAACTACACTTTGCCCTCAATAAGGGTTAGAGTATTGTTTCAAACAATTTCTACATATAAAGCATCTTTAAATAAGTTTTGTTTTCACTGAACTGAGACCTTTTTCTCACTTAGGTGGAAGTTACTGCGAGCATACACATATATATACTTACATACATATGTGTATATAGACATATTTTTTAAGTAGGTTACTTTTACCATTAGAATAAAACTAGACACTACAGGGACAACTCTGTGAGGAACAGTGGTCTTCCTTAGAAAAGCTCCTCTAGGTTGAGGAAGGCAGGTATAGTTCGCTGAAGGATGTGATGAGGCTGTAGTAAGTCTTCTCATCATCTGTCAATCCTGCATTGCCAGGTCTCACCACCACAGCTACATGCACATCTGCTTCCTCAGCAGCACTGGCCTCTGGAGTAACATCTGTCAGAAACAAAATGTTGTTGGTTGAGCACCCAATGCTGTTTGCAATCTTTCGATAACTCTCACTCTCCACTTTGTGTCCAATCTTAGTATCAAAGTGACCATCAACAAGCTCAAGAATATCTCCCTCTGTAGAATGCCCAAATAATAGTTTCTGTGCCTCTACACTCCCTGAAGAATAGATATACACTTTCATTCCAGCCTCTCTCCATTTCCTGACTGCCGGAACCACATCTGCAAAGAACTCTGCTTTCATGCGCCCAGCTGTGAATGCCGCCCTCCACATGTGGCCCTGCAGCTGTTTGAGGGCAGTGGTCTTTCGGTCCAGAGACATCTGCCAGTACACGTTATCTACCACAGCCTGAATCATCTGCTGCAGGTCATCCGCTCCATTCCCAGATGCTGCAGGGATAGGAACAGCCCCATCCAGGTGGGCATCCTCTTCAGCCTGTTTCCTCAAAAGATTGACATCCTGCTGGCACTCCTCTTCTTCCCAATGCGTCTGCAGATACTCTTTAACATTTTCTTTGATGTAAGGAAATAAAATGTCCTTCACGAAAGCAATCGGGGTTGTGGTACCTTCGATATCTAACAGGATCACAGTGACTTCCGCGGGCACCGAAAGCACGACCATTTCCCCACCGGATGCTAATAAGGAAATCGGCCTACTGCTAGGAGGGCGGAGGGCGGCGCCGGCTGCGCCCCCAAGTGCCGTCCTGGGACTCCGACAGCCCGGCAGAATGTCGGAGCCGGCGACCGCGTGCTGCCCGGAGCGCGTGGGGCAGAAGCCACCTGCGCGCACCTGGAAGCGGAGAAGGCGGCCGCTCGGGAGCCCAGATCTCGTGAGCAATGTGTTATGTAATTTTCAAGTACAAATAACTATTATGACTCATGCTCAACTACATTAGCCCATGGGATTATCCTAAGGGGTAAATTATATATCTGGCATAAATCCAACCATCGGAAAATACTCACCTGAAAATGCACAATCATTTCAACCTTGCAGCGCATTTCATAAACGGATCTAAGTTTTCAAATCAAAATGTTCTTGAATGTTGACCAGCACCTGTGAATTATATAAGTAAGATCAAGACATGGCTGAATGTTGAACACTATCTTGAGTGTCCATGCATTCATTCATCCAATCCGTGACTTATTGAGATCCTGTTGTGTGTGGTTCTGGGAAGTGGAGATACAATTTGAATAAGAATGTGACCCCTACTTTTAAACAGCTCACTGTCTGTGTCAGTCAGATTCTCCAGAAAGCAGACGCAGTGAGAAAGCTAGGATTGCAAAAGCTTATTGGAGAGTAAGCATGTGAGTGTGAAAGTGTGAGGACAGGACGCAAGACTGAGCAGGGAAATCTTTGAGGCCAAAAAAGCAAATATGGCATCTGTGAAAGGAAAGAGGGAGGAAGCAGGATGAGGTAGAAAGAGCCTCAGACCACAATGCGATCCGACAAAGTCTCAGCCAACCCAAAGATTTCTTAATAAAGGAGTCCTGAGTTGGCCCTGGCACCACTGTTACGCTCAGTCATTGGCTGAGGCTGCCTGAAGAGATCACGGCCTCAGCTTGAGAGCTGAGGCAGATCTTGAAGGCATTAACAGCTGGAAGCTGTCAGCTAACTGCACTTCTTGCAGTTAAATAGCCAGTTATTTCTTGAAGGGAGACCAAAGTGACGCAACCCCATGGCTGCCACATAGTGTGATCAGGAAGAAGCAAATAAACAGGCAATTTAAGTCCAGTAAGGGTAATGACAGGATGCCATGGGAGCTTAAAGTTGGAGCACCAAACTCCTATTTGGGGACAGGAAAACTTCCAAGAAGATGTAGTATTTAAGAGGATGCTTGCATTATAAGCAGAAGTTAGCCAAATAAAGAAGGTAGGGGTAGGTAGAGAGTGTTCAAGGCAGGGGAACGTGATGTACAAAGCCTTGTGGGAGAGAAAACATGGTACATTTAGGGGAATAGCAAGACCTGCAGTGTGATTTTAGTATCACATTGCAGGGAGGTGGTAGCAAGAGAGGAAGCTGGAAAAGTAAAACAGGGTAAATAATGAAGGGCCTGGTCCACCCTACTAAGGAATTTAGGCAACATAACCACATATAAAGTCATCTGTGATTTGAACACACAAATCCCAACATTTTTTCCTCATCAGACCTTGTAGAGAATCCTGAAGACCCCATATTCCAGTTCTCTGTGTTTAGACATTAGTGGTCCTTGTGAAAAGGCAAATATGTTACCTACGAGGAAGATTGTAATTCATTATCACCCCTTGCTCTTTTGTCCAATATTTTTATCCAAGGCTACCCAGTGCCCCAGTAGGAGAGAAATCACAAGACTGATGGGTTTTGTTGGGGAGAATAGGAAGCATAGAGCCATGGAACTCTGAGAGGCATCAGACCAAGGCATCGGAGCAAGAATCTAAAGCACCACACTGGGTTCCCAGTATCAGAAAAGGAAGTGGAGAAGACACAAGAGTGTGTTTTGCCTCCTTCTAATTTAGAGAGCAGTGTTTTAAAAATGAGCACCAGGATTTCACTTCTGTGATTCTATTCTGAGGAAATAATCATAAAATTTTATAATGATTGCTGATGACAGTAATGATAGGTAACATCTAATTGGTGTTTGCCATTTCCATGCTAAGTCTTCACATTTGATTTTATATAATGCTCAGAACAACTATATTGTACCTAAAAGGCAGGAAATATTAATTATGCCCATTTTCCTATGAGAAAATTAAAGCTAAGAGAAGTTAAATAACATGTCTGGGGTCATGCAGTTAATATGCACAGAGAAGTTAAAGAATTATTTTAAAAAATAATAAGTGATTGAAAGGATAACTATTAAATAAATTTTGGGTATGTGTATATAAAGGAATATTAAGGAGTTACTAGAAAAATGTTTTCAGATTGTCATTAATGGCATTAACAAATATTTATGGTATGATTTTTAGTGACAAAGTGGAATGTAAAATTGTACATACAATTGGATCTTTTTAAAAAAATAACTTCAATGAAGTATAATTTATATACCATAACATTTACCCACTTCAAGTGTACAATTCAATGTTTTTTGTTTTTTTTTTTGAGTCAGGGTCTCATTTTGTCATCCTGGCTAGAGTGCAGTGGCGTCATCATAGCTCACTGCAACCTCAAGCTCTTGGGCTCAAATGATCCTCCTGCCTCAGCCTCTTGAGTAGCTGGGACTATGTAGGTGCATGTCCCCATACCAAGCTAGTTTTCCTATTTTTTGTAGAGACAGGGTCTTGCTCTTGCCCAGGCTGGTCTTGAACTCCTGGCCTTAAGCAATCCTCCCATGTAGGCCTCCCAAAACGTGCTAGGATTACAGGTATAAAGCACTGTGCCTGGCCAATTCAATGAGTTTTGGAAAATTTATGGAGTACAACCATTACTACAATCCAGTTTTAGAAAATTTCCACCCGCCCCTCCCCACCAAAATCTCTCATGCCTGTTTGCAGTTAATCCTCATTTCTATCCCCAGCCACAGGCTATCCTAACATTCTTTCTCCACAGATTTGCCTTCTGGACATTCCATATAGGCACAATCATATAATGTGTGATCATCTGTTTTCTTTCACTTAGCATAATGTTTTTGAGGTTTACCCTTGTTATAGCATGTTCAGTAGTTTGTTATTTTTAACTGCAGAATAGTATTCCATCATATGGTTATACTGCTTTTATTTATCCATTCACCAGTTGATAGACATTTGGATTGTTTCTACTTTCTGGCAAATATGAATAATGCTGCTACAAACGTTTGCACGCAAGTCTTTGTGTGGACATACATTTTTTCTTTTCTCTTCTTTTCTTTTTTTGTTTTCTTTTTTTGAGTATATATCTAAATGTAGAATTGCTGGGTCATATGGTATATGTATGTTTAACTTTTTTTTTCTTTTTTTGAGGTGGCGTCTCGCTCTGTGGCCTAGGCTAGCGTCCAGTAGTGCAATTATAGCTCACGGTAACCTCCAGCTCCTGGGCTCAACTGATCCTCCTGCCTAAGCCTCCCAATTAGTTAGGACTATGAGTGTGCACCACCATGCCTGGCTGATTTTTAAAAATTTTTTGTAGAGACAAGGTCTTGCTGTGTTTCCCAGGCTTGAACTCCTAGCCTCAAGTGATCCTCCCACCTTGGCCTCCCAATGTTTAATTTTTTAAGAAAGTGCCAAACAGGTTTCCACAGTGGCTGTACCATTTTAAATTCCCACCAGAAATCCATGAGGATTCCAGTTTATCCACATCCTCACCAAAACTTGTAATTGTGTGTATTTTTATTATAGTCTTTCTAGTAGATATGAAGTAATATCTCACTGTGGTTTTAATTTGCATTTACCTAAAGACAAATGATGTTCCATGTTTTAAAATAAGCTTATTTGCCATCTGTATATCTTTAAATCTTTTGTCCATTTTTATTGGGTTGTTTGTTTTCTTATAATTTAATTTTGAGTATTCTTTATATCATGTGGGTAAAAGTCTTTTTACTATTATTATTTTTTCATTTTAATAGGTTTAGGGGGTCCAAGTGAAGTTTTGTTACGTGGATAAATTGTATAGTAGTGAAATCTGGGCTTTTATTGTACCTGTCACCCAAATAGTGTACATTGGGCACAAGTCTTTTATCAGATATGTAATTTGCAAATATTTTCTCACAGTTTTGGCTTGAGTTTTCTTTCTCTTAACAGAGGGAGTCTTTCAAAGAACAGAAGTTTTTAATTTTGATGGAAAATATAACAATTTTTTCTTCTAAGGATCATGTTTCTGGTACCTTTTTTAAAGAATACTCTACTTAATCCATAGTTCCAAAGATTTTCTCCTATTTTTTTTCTAGACGTTTTATAGTTCTAAGCTTTGCATTTATACCCATGATCCAGTTTTAATTTATCATAATGTGAGATATGGATTGAAGGATTTTTTTTTCATATAGATAGTGTAGGGGCCAAGGGAAAACTTCTCCTTCATCCTCTGAAGATTTGCTGAAAACCAACTTAAAAAAGGCAGATTAATAGGAGAAAGGGCACACAAATTTATTAGTGTACATGGGGGAGCAATCACTCTGTGATTTCTCCCCCACCCCAAAACAGGGTACAGATGGGTACCCCTCTTCTTAAAGGAAAGGTATAGGGGGAAGTGTGGATGATGTTACGGAGTCGTAAATGATTTTTAGGGGAATTCAATGGGTTCTAAGAACATACAATGGCCCGGGACAAAGTATGTTGGGTCTGCAGAGCACACAGTGGTTTGTGACAAAAGTCTGTCCAAGTTTGTTGACAGTCTTTAGTCTTTCTTCCTCATATCACAATATGAGTTTGGTTAATGAAAACTGAGGGAAGAGAACAGAGTAATTGTTTTCTTCTTTGGCAGCCAGGACTTTAGGCAGATAGGGGAACTCCAGAGAATAATTTTATCCTTTGCTTTGGGAGAGACAAAGGATGTGAGGAAGGTCAGAGAGACCTTGAGGCTTCTTTAGATCAGTATGTCAAAGTACCATATTTTGGGGTTAGCAGTTTCTGAGCCCCAACAATGGCAAATGGCTCCAGCATCATTTGTTTAAAAGACCATCGTTCTGAGCTGAATCACCTTTGCACCTTTGTTGCAAATCAGTTGACCATATACGCATGGGTCTATTTCTAGACTCCCCATTCTTGTAACACTGATCGATTTGTTCATCTTGTCATCAATACCACATTGTTTGATTACTTTATGCTAGTGATTCTCAACTGGAAGTGATTTTTGCCTCCACTTCCTCCCCATCACCAGGGGACATTTAATAAAGTCTGAGAACATTTATTATTGTTACAACTGGACAGGTGCTACTGAGACAAAGTAGAGGCCAGAGATGCTGCTAAACATGCTATGATGCACAGGACAGTCCCCACAACAAAGAATTATCTAATTCCAAATGTCAGTGGTGCCACTATTGAGGAACTTTGCTTTTGAATTTATGATATGTATCTTTAACTGATCACATACTTTCAAGTGGTGTTATATTGTTTTACCTCTAGGATAAGAATCTTACTTCAGTATAGTTTCATTTATCCAGTTCCCACCTTTGTGCTATTGTTTCAATTTCACTTCTACATATGTCACAAATTATTATTATTATTCCTTACAATAATACATCATTATTATTATTATTGCTTTAAATAGTTGATGATCTTTTAAAGAGATTAAAATAATAAGAAGAGTGTATATATTTACCAAATTTGGGGCTCTTCTTTTCTTTGTGGAGATCCAAATTTCCATATGGTATTATTTTCCTTGTGGTTGAAGTGCCCACCTGTTCCTGATTAATTCTTTCAGCTGTATATGCATTTGAAAAAAGTCTTTATTTTGCCTTCATTTTTGAAAGGTATTTTTGTGGGGTAAAAAATTCTAAATTGACAGATTTTTTTTTGTTACACTACCCTAAAATGTTTCTCCACTGCTTTCTATCTCTCATTATTTCTGATGAGAAATCTGTTGTTGCCCTTATCTATATTCTTCTGTACATATGTGTCTTTTTCTAGCTGTATTTAAAATTGTTCTCTTTATCACTAGTTTTAATAAAATTGGTTAAATGTACCTTGGTGTAGTTTTCATTATGTTCCGTGTACTTGAGTTTTGTTGAGTTTCTTAGATGTGTAAGTTTATACTTTCCATCAAATTTGGAAAATATTTAGCCATTACTTCTTCAAATTTTTTTTAGCTTCTCCCATTAGGGGCTTTCAACTACATTTACGTTTGAGTTGTGAAGTTGTCCCACAGTTCAATGATGCTCTGTTCATTTTTTAAGTCCTTTTTTTCCCTACTGTGTTTTATTTTGGTTAATTTCTATTGCTGTATGTTCAAGTTCCCTAATTTTTTTTCCTGAAATATCTAATCTTCTTTTATTCCTTTCCAGGGCATTTTCCATTTCCAACATTTTAGTTTTTCCTTCTGAAGTTTCCATTTGAGTCTTTATTTTTATATATGTCTTCCATGTATGTACCTAACATATTCGGTCTTTCCTTCAGCTTCTTAAACATATGGAATTCAGTTATAATAACAGGTTTAAAGGCCTGAGTTCAATTTCTGACTTTACCATGTACTAGTACACTCTAGACCTTTGTCTTCTTGGCGATGTTGTGGTGAGGTAGAGAGGCCATGGGCATGGTAACCAATGGATTGGAAGTTGACTTCTATTTCCTGCACTCACTTTCTCTGTTTGCGCTTTGGGCCAATCACTTAATCCCTCTGTGATCGCTTTCTCCAACTGTAAAATGAGAGAGTTGAATTGGGTTGGTGATTTTCACCTGTGTACTTTGGAGCCGTGAGTTTGCATGAAGATCTCTCAAACACAATGGGGAAAGCTAATCACCTTCCATATGAGCTGATGTTTTAAGAAGTGGTTTGGTGGCTCAAAATAAGCTTCAAAACTACTGGACATCCTTGATAGAATAAGAATAATTACATAAAGTCAGTGAGCTCCAGGACAAGCATACTTAGTTTTGACCTCTTCATCTATGATTGATTGATGGTGTAAGATCAGGCAAATTTCTTTACCTAAGCTTCAGCTTTCTCAACTGCAAAATAGATTATAAGATTATGACAAGGATAAATGAGATAGTAAGCTGTAGTGACATCATCAGTGCTCTCCCCAGCATTGCCCCCTCTCACCATTTCTTTGTATTCCTCCCTTGGCTTTCTGGTGCTTCCAATGGTCTGTGCCTGAATATCTTTTCAGTTTACTAACCTCAGGCTACTGGAGCTGGGCACACAGAGAGCCAGAAGTGCCTGGGAGTTCATGTGCCTTCACAACAATGGGACAGAGACAACAACTGACATCTGGGGAATTTTGAGCTCCTGGCCTCAAGCCTGAAGATCTCCAAGATGAGACTTCACCTAAAATTGCACCCTCGTTCAGCTTCTTTCCTTTCCCTATCTTGCTTTCTTCACTCCCTTCCTAGTTTGTCCTGGGATCACTACCTTAATAAATCATTGACAGTGATTCCTCACCTATGAATCTTTTTTGGGGGGGACTAACCTAAGATTTAAAACAGTGCAGTGCCTGGAATATTGTTAGTACACTGAATACATGTTAGCTATTATTATTATTACTATTGTTGTTAATTTTACTCACCTCATTTTTTTGGAGAAACCCTTTTACAAAAATGAGAAATTGTGACATTGCAGTTTTTTGGGGGGGCCAAGCTATAACCTTATGGTGGCATTTAACTAGTTGAATATTATCTTTGATTAGTATTACAAAAATGGCATATGCTCATTCTAATTATATCATGTGACTCTTTTCTTTAAATTTTGTAATCACATATTGAGATTTTATAGATCATAATCTCAGCAGAAGGAATAAAAAAATGAAGCACAATCATCAACAACCTGGAGTGATCATGCAGGAACAAAAAACAGATTAAGATTTTTAAGTACCAAAAATCAATGCCAAAGATACGAGATGGAAAGCCCTATGGTATGTTGGGAAATCCAAGAAGAGTATAGAGCCTCTGTAAGAGTGAGAAGGAAGCTACCCCAACCCTGAGGCATCTGACCTGGCATCTTCTCAAAGACCTAAGAATAAAGGGATTATACTTAGCACCAGTTCAGATGTAAAGACCATGTCCAATTTTGGTCTTTATAACTTACAAGACATATAATAAAGTGGAACAGGGTTCAGAAAAGAGCAAAGAGATGTTAAATAATTGGCAAATAGAACCTCTGAGGAAAGGTTAAATAAATTCGGATTGTTTACCCAGAGAAAGAAAGGCCAAAGTTCTACTTAATACTTGTCTTCAAGAATTTAAAGTTGGGATCTGACAAGATATTCTTATATCTTCAGAAAACAAAACTAGCCATCACCCCCCTCCCACCACCACCAAAAAAATAAGAGAGTTAAGACTTAGGATTGGAATAAGAAACTGAGATTCAGAACAGCAAGAATTTCTATTCTTGGAATTCTTGGTAGTGAAACTTCTTTCCCAGTGTTTTGTACAACACAAGCAGAATGCCATTCATAATCAGAGGTGGATTTTTTAAAAGTGGTAGGTGAAAATCCATGAAGGGTTACATAATTAACATGAGTGCCCTGATTCATAAAGCAAACCCTACTAGATCTAAGCAGAGAGACAAACAGCAGCATCATAATTGCTGGGGACTTCAACACCCCACTGACAGAACTGGACAGATGATCCAAGCAGAAAATAAATAAAGAAACTCTGGACTTAAATGGGACTCTAGAACAATTGGGCCTAACAGACATTTACAGAACATTGTACCCCAAAACTACTAAATACACATGCTTCTCATCAGCACGTGGAACATTCTCCAAGATTGAACATACTTTAGGCCACAAAACATGGCTCAAAAAGTTAAAAAAAATTGAAATCATACCATATATATTCTCAGACCACAGTGGAATAAAACTAGAAATCAACTCCAAGAGAAACACCCAATTCTACACAAAGGCATGGAAATTAAACAACCTTCTGCTGAACAATTATTGCATCAATGAAGAAATTAAGATGGAAATCAAAAGACACCTTGAACTGAACGTCAAAGGGTACACAAACTATCAAAATCTCTGGGATTCAGCAAAAGCAGTCCTAAGGGGAAAATTAATAGCCTTAAGTGCCTACATCAAAAAGACAGAAAGATTACCAATTAAATATCTAATGACACATCTCAAGGAACTAGAAAAGGAAAAGCAAACCAAACCCAAAGCCAGCAGAAGAAAAGAAATAACTAAGGTCAGAGCAGAACTAAATGAAATCAAAAACAAGAAAATAATACAGAAGATCAAAGAAACAAAAAGTTGGTTCTTTGAAAAGATAAACAAAATTGACAAACCTCTTGCTAGATTAACGAGAATTAGAAAAGAAAGGACCCAAATAAGCTCAATCAGAAATGACAAAGGAGATATTACAGATGATACTGCGGAAATACAAAATATCTTCTATGAATACTATGAAAATCTCTATGCACATAAACTCGAAAATGTAGAGGATATGGACAAATTCCTGAAATCACACAACCTCCCAACACTCAGTCAGGAAGAAATAGATCTCCTGAACAGACCAATAATGAGCAACAGATTGAAGCAGCAATAAAAAATCTCCCACCAAAAAAAAAAGAGCCCCAGACCAGATGGATTCACAGCTGAATTTTTTCAGATCTACCAAGAAGAGTTGGTACCCATAATGCAGAAATTATTCCATAATATAAAGAAGGAGGTAATCCTCTCCAACTCATTCTACAAAGCCAGTATCACCTTGATACCAAAGCCAGGAAAGGACACCACAAAAAAAGAAAACTATAGACAAATACTCCTTGTGAATATAGATGCAAAAATTCTCAAAAAAATACTAGCAAACTGAATTCAACAGTGCATCCAAAAAAAATCCACCATGATCCAGTGGGCTTCATCCCAACAATGCAAGGACGGGTCAACATACATAAATCAATAAATGTGATTCACCACATAAACAGAAGCAAAAACAAAGATCATACGATCATCTCAATAATGCAGAAAAAGCATTTGACAAAATTCAGCACATTTCATGCTAAAAGCCCTCAACAAACTTGGCATAGAATGAACATAACTCAAAATTATAAAAGCCATACATGACAAACCCATAGCCAACATCATACTGAACAAGGAAAAGTTGAAAGCATTCCCACTCACAACTGGAATGAGACAAGGATGTCCATTGTCACCACTTCTATTCAACATAGTGTTGGAAGTCCTAGCCAGAGCAATCAGGCAAGAGAAAGAAATTAAGGGGA
Source organism: Daubentonia madagascariensis (assembly GCA_023783475.1). Classification (NCBI taxonomy): domain Eukaryota; kingdom Metazoa; phylum Chordata; class Mammalia; order Primates; family Daubentoniidae; genus Daubentonia; species Daubentonia madagascariensis. Next base: position 10,515,440 of record JAKFHU010002250.1, on the reverse strand, counting down.
CCCAAATCGGGAAAGAGGAGGTCAAACTGTCACTTTTTGCCAATGATATGATCTTATATCTAGAAAACCTCAAAGATTCAACCAAGAGACTCCTGGAATTGATAAATGAATTCAACAAACTCTCAGGTTACAAAATCAATGTACACAAATCAGTAGCATTCCTGTACACCAATAACAGTCAAGCTGAGAGTCAAATCAAAGACTCAATACCATTTAAATAGCTACAAAGAAAATAAAATACCTAGGAATAACTTAACCAAGGGGGTGAAAGATCTCTACAAAGAGAACTAGGAAACACTGAGGAAACAAATTGCAGATGGTACAAACAAGTGGAAAAACATATTGTGCTCACAGATTGTTAGAATGAACATTGTTAAAATGTCCATACCACCCAAAGTGATTTACAGATTCAATGCAATCTCCATCGAAATACCAATGTCATATTTCACAGATCTAGAAAAAATAATTCTATGCTTCATGTGCAACCATAAAAGAGCCCAAGTAGCCAAAACAATCTTAAGCAAAAGGAACAAATTGGGAGGCATCACATTACCAGACTTCAAACTATACTACAAGGCTATGGTAATGAAGACAGCATGGTATTAGCACAAGAACAGAGACATAGATCAATGGAACAGGACAGAAAATCCAGATATAAAACCACCCACATACAGCCAAATGATCTCTGACAAAGCAGATAACAATATACACTGGAGAAAACAATCCCTATTCAATAAATGATGCTGGGAACACTGCATAGGAACATGTGGAATAATGAAACAGGATCCATATTTCTCACCATTCACCAAAATTATTCAAAATGGATAAAGGGCTTAAATGTAAGGCATGAAACCATAAGAATTTGAGAAGAAAATGTTGGAGAAACTCTTCTAGATATCAGCCTAGGCAAAGAATTTATGGAGAAGACCCCAATGGCTATCACAGAAACAACAAAAATAAATGAATGGGACTTGATTAAATTAAAAGGCTTCTGCACAGCCAAAGAAATAACTAACATAGCAAACAGACAACCTACAGAATGGGAGAAAATATTTGCAAGCTATACATCTGATAAAGGGCTAATAATGAGAATCTACAAAGAACTTGAGCAAATCAGCAAGAAAAAAATCAAACAAACCCATTAAAAAGGGGGCAAAAGACATGAACAGAAGCTTCTCGAAAGAAGACAGACAAATGGCCAATAAACACATGAAAAAATGCTCCATGTCATTAATCATCAGGGAAATGCAAATTAAAACCACGATGAGATATCACCTTACCCCAATCAGAATGGCATTTATTAAAAAGTCCAAAACAATAGATGCTGGTGTGGATGCAGAAAGGAATGTTTATACACTATTGGTGGGACTGCAAACTATTATAACTTCTATGGAGGACAGTATGGAGATTCTTCAAAGAACTAAAAGTCAACTTACCATTTGATCCAGCAATCCCACTACTGGGATATTTTACCCAAAGGGAAAGAAGTCATTTTCTTAAGGCCTAATAACGAGAATCCACAAACAACTTGAGCAAATCAGCAAGAAAAAAATCAAACAACTCCACTAAAAAGTGGGCAAAGACATGAACAGAAGCTTCTCAAAAGGTGATAGACAAATGGACATTAAACATATGAAAAAATGCTCTAAGCTTCAAGGAGATGCAAATCAAAACCACAAGGAGACATCACGTTACCCCAGTCAGAATGGCTTTTATTAAAATGTCCAAAAACAATAAAGGCTGGCCTAGATGCAGAGAGAAAGGAGCACTTATACACTGTTGGTGGGACTGCAAACTAGTAAAAGCTCTATGGAAAACAGTATGCAGATTCCTCAAAGAGCTAAAAGTAGAACTACCATTTGATCTAGCAATCCCACTACTGGGTATTTACCAAAAGGAAAAGAAGTCATTTTCTCAAAAAGACACCTGTACTCGAATGTTTATTGCAGCACAATTCATAATAGCAAAGATGTGGAATCAACCCAAGTGCCCATCAATTCATGAGCAGATTAACAAAATGTGGTACATATACACCATGGAATACATATGAAGCCATGAAGAAGGATGACTTAATGCCTTTTGCAACAATTTGGATGAAACTGAAGACCATTATACTAAATGAAGTATCTAAAGAATGGAAAAACAAACACCACATGTACTCACTATTAAATTGGAACTAATTGATGAGCACACTTGTGCATAGAGGGAAGCAAAACTCAACAGAAAGCAAGCAGGGGGGAGGGGGGAGGACAGGATGGGCAAAAACCTATGTAACAGATATAATGAACACTATCTAGGTGATGGGCACACTTATAACCATGACTCAAACATTATAAAAGCAATCTATGTAACCAAAAGATTTGTACCCCTGTAATACTTTGAAATAAAAAAAATGGTAACATGAATAGATCTATCTGACTTCAGTTGCCTCCTTCTGCAGATGCTGTTCAGGCCAGCATTTGATAAGCTGTGGGCTGTGACAAGTGCTCTTAACCCTGGGCTGGCTAAAGAGAGTTGGTAAAGGAGCTCAGAGGATGACAACTCATAAGCATATTTTTCATTTGCTGACTGTATCAGTTAGTTTTCACCGCATAACAAAACACTCCAAAACCTGGGGGCATAAGTTAATTTTTTATTTCCTCATGTAGGCTTGGGTAGCTTGGCTTCAAGTGGCAGGTTCTGGACTGGCTCTGCTTCATGAGTGTTTTGTTTAGAATGTGGGTAAAGGGGAAACAGCTACCTGAGGGAAAGCATTCCTAAAGGTGATGAATAAATGCAAAAGGGCAGGCCCCACTGCACACCTGCATCTCAGGCCCCTGCTTGCAATACATCTACTAACATCTCATTGGTCAAACTCAAAGTCACAAGAAAGAAAAGCACACTCTGTCTTTTGTGGGAGGTACTGCAAAGGCATATTACGAAGGATGTGGATACAGAAAGGGCCAAAGAATTGGGGCTGTTAATACAATCAACCTTCTACAGAGAGAGAAAAGGTCAACTTACACAAGTAGTGCAAGCTCAAATGGATTGGCATAAAGGTGCTGATTGTTACAAGATTGGGCTGTGCTCCGGGTATATTCTTGCTTACGTTGTGTGGCCTGAGCTGGATTCCCCTTGTTGGCCTCGGAACTGACCTTGTCCCCTTGATACTGCTTTAGAAGGGAGAAGACCAAGGCTAGGCCATGAGCCAAGGATTACTCTAGGTCAGGGTGGTATCTCTACCTTTCCCCTCCCCCAAATCCCCCCAAAGAACAAATTCATCCACCTCCTGTATTTGTCATCTGAATTAACAGTTTCATGACCTATCAAGTCATCCAGTTTAGAAACCTGAACTTCACCTTCACCCTTGATTCCTACTTTTTCTTCATCCCCTCATCCAGTTAGTTTTTTGTTGCTGTTGTTCTCTTTTCTTTCTTTCTTTCTTTTTTTTTTTTTTTGAGACAGGGTCTCATTGTATCACCCAGGCTGGAGTGCAATAGCCTCATAAGAGCTCACTGCAACCTTCAACTCCTTGGCTCAGGTGATCCTCTCTCTTCAACCTCCTGAGTAGCTGGGGCTACAGGGGCATGCGACTGCGTCTGGCTAATTTTTCTATTTTTTGTAAGGACAGGTCTCGCTTTTGCTCAGGCTGGTCTCAAACTCCTGTCCTCAAGTGATACTCCCACCTAGGCCTCCAAAAGTGATAGATTACAGGCGTGAGCCACGGTGCCTGGTCCCAAATTGGTTTTAAATCTCTTTAATATACATCTGAAATGATTTCCTCTCCTGCTTTCTCCACTACCTTCCCCATTGAGGTCCTTTTTGTCTCTTACTTGGATTACCGCAGTGGGCTTAGTTGGTCTGCCTGCCACTGTCTCTCACCTCCCCGGCCCACCCACTATACTGCAGCCAATTTCCTTTGGAAAAAGCAAACTAGATCACATTAAAGCCTACCCAAGCAAAAGTCAAAGGAGATATATATATGTATATAAAAAAAGATAATGCCAAAATCTTTATCATGGCATTCAAAGGCCTCCAAAATCTTGCTCCCTTTCCAGCTTCATCTCCTCTCAACCCACTGGTACTCCAATCACACTGAGCTACCTATTCTTTAAACACGCTACCCACTTCAATGAATTCTTGTATTCGTACTGCTATTCCCTATGCTTGGAATGCCCTTCCATACTTCCTGTGTCAGACAAAAATACCTAATCATTATCACCAACCATCACTATCTTTTCAGAATTAATCATTCTCTCCTCTGTGTTCCCATGGCACTTTGTTCATACTGTTATCACAATGTAGATCTCACGTAAAAGTGCATGTATTGATTACTCACAGAAGCCCCAGGAAAAAAGAAGAGCATCAGTAACTTTTTGCACAATGTGAAAAAATTTTCAGAAAGCACTTAGCCTGGAATTTGCTCTTTCCCTTCCTGAGATCCAGGGTGTTCTAAAGAACTCCTCTTACCATTAAATTTTAGTATAAATAAAGAATCTATATGGCTGTACCAGACAGTGCAGAGCAGGCATTGCAGGAGGGTGAGCATTCTATGGCCCAGCAGTGCAAACATTCGTGTGGTATTAAATCAGCAATAATAATACCCTGGGTTATAGTAAAATATCTAATGAAGACTTCAAACCTGAACCTTGAAAGCAATGACAGAAAAAGGAAATGACAATTCTCTGTAATAGTATGCTGGCCTTGGTATAAAAAAGGAAGTGAATAGCCCAGTAAGGGACCAATTTTGGACACCAAAGGGACTGAGCAGACAGACATAGAACCTAGGAGATAAGCTGGAAGAATTAGACCCCACCATGGTGGTGACATTCCCTTGGGTGACACTCTTAACAAAGTGGTCACACTATAATTAAATTTTAATTAGATATGCATATTATTAATAGTTATGGCTTAGTTATTAAACTTAATACTGTATATACCTCTGTAATGAATATGTATATATTTATTTATTTATATCTATTTAGTATATTATATCTAATCTATTATAAGGTGCGGATTCAACCAAGCTATTCAATCCTTTTTATTGTTTTTATTAAGTCCTGGGTAGAAAACTCTGTTGCATTTTGCCAAAGTTGGAATAGACCCTAAATTAAAATAACAATCAAATGGTCAGAACACGCAGGCCAGATACATCATTGAAGAATGTGGTTGATGAACAAGGTGTTTTCTTCTTGGGTGGGCCACATCTAACAACAGTCCATAGAACAGTATCTAAAAGGTCTTTATAGTTTTATTCAGTTGTGCAAGTCTCAAAGCCAGGATCATATTGGTTCCACTGTAAAACCTCGCACTGTGTCTGGCATACCATAGGTGTCCAATCAGTGCTCACTGATCTAAATTGCGGTGGCACCAGAAGGATGCCCAGTGAGGCACACTGGGCTGGACTGGAAATGGACGTGCTCCAAGGAAGGCAAATGCCACGGTGCTCCTTGGACAGGAGCCTCAGCGTATTCTTGTGTTGCTACAACAAGCGAACGGAACGTGGGGTGGGGGAATGGTGTCCATGACAGAGATTTCATTACTTTTTCACAACACATCTTAGCACATGTCTAGTCTGTCCGGTTCTTGGAGGATGAATAATTAAAAGGAAATGATACATGTAAAAATCAGCAGTATTCATGCACGCAAAGCTGAACAAGGTGAAGCAGCCTGGAATTTTTATTCTGGTTTTAGATTGTTTTTTCCATCTCATCCTTTAGTTAATCCACTTAGCTCAGTGAAATTAAGTGTCACAGCATAGAAGTAATTCCAAGCATTTCTATCCAGCATCAAATTCTTTCTGTATCATAAAGCATGCCTTTTTTCAAAATATGTAGCATTAATACATGATTTATTATCAGCCTTATGGGATGAATAATCTCAAAGTCACTATCCTGTTTTAGTTGAAGGCAAAGGAAACTATAAAATGGAAACAAACTTACATGGAATTAGCTGGGGAATCCACTGTATCCATTATTGCAGCTCAAGCAGTGTTGCTCTGCGGCTCAGTGACTGTAAAAAGACTCATTGATAGCAACCCCTTTCATTTCAGTGGCACTTTACACGGTAATAATAAAAATATATGATAACAGAATCTAACACAGAACAAAACAGCTGCGGTATAAGATAACATCAGATTGTATCAGTGTGAAAATCTGGCCTAATATCACTTGCTTGGACCCAAATGTCTTTCAACAAACTTGCTTTAAGATGTTAATGCCATTTTCTTTGGGTGGAAAACTGGAGTTGAGATTTCCTTTTGTGTTTCAGAAGCTTGTTGGAGACACACTGGCTATCAAGGGTCCATGTGGGCCATAACACTGGATGTCTGGAAAGGGCTCTGTATAGGTACTAATCTAAGAAAACCTTTGTACTCAGCATTTTTTAAATGGCTGAAAGTAAATTAAAAACAAAAACTACTGTATTCACCAATTCCCAGGATACATTTCCCAGGATATCCAGATTTCCAGTACATAATTCAGTTTAGTAAGTGTTAAATGGGCACTTACTATTCCCAGTGCTAGATATTCATGATAATACAAAGACAAAGTTACCATATAGAAAAGGGAGGGCATGTATATAAAATACTATAAAATATGGCAAAATGTTGGCGGAAGAGATAAAAATGCTTTGCCAAAGGGGTCTGAGTAGAGTGACATTCCCAGACAGAGGGAAGGAGCAAAGACTCAAACAGCCCTGGGTCATCTTCTCTTTGCAGTTATCAGTATTTAACATGAATAACTGAACAATGTGCTTCGTCAGATAAATAATGAGGGGAGAGCATGATTTTTGACCTATGAAAATTTTAGGAGAGGAGAACATTCCAGACAGAAAAGAAAACACAGGAAATACCACAGCAGCAAGAAAATACTAGGAAAAAACCCGAATGGTTTTGTTAGATTTGAAGAGATTTACATAGAGCAGGGGTCACTAAAGTACACTGAAGTCATGCTTTTTCAGGACTATAAAATCAAGTTGAGAAACTTATATTTAATTCAGGAGTAGCAATCAAAATTGGGAAATGATGTAATTTGAATAGGGCTTTAGGAACATGAATGTGATCTTGTGGTAAAGTACATGGCTTTGGGCCAGAGAGACTTGGGCTCCAGTATTAGCTCCAGCAGTTACAATCTGAATGGCTCTGTGCATGTCACTTAATCTCTCTAAGCCTCAGAGTCTTCATCAGTAAAATGAAGATAACAAGCCCACCATGAATGAATAAATCCATGGACGTGAAGATCACCAATGCCAGGACAATGATTACCTCAAGGGAGAGAAGGTGGGGACTGGGACCAGAGAAGGAAGTACGATGGAGACTCCAACTATTGCTGAAGCAAAAATGGCAAAAGGTTAGCATCGTCAATACTGAGCTGAGGAGACAAAGGTGAGAGTCCAGGGGGGCCAAGCTCCCAAGCAGCTAGAGTGTACAGGACAGAACACATAAGAAGAGAGAGCTGCATAGAGAGAGGACACAGGGATCTGTAGAGGATACCCTTTGAGTATTTAGCTGAGTAATAATCAACATATGTGCAGAAACTGCCTGAGGCCGGGAGATGAACCATCCAAAAGGATTAGAGGAAATAGCCCTTAAGATATCACATGGGACCTTGAAGACTGCCTGCTCACACCAGCAAGAACAGAAATGTCATAATTCATAAGGCATCAGATAAAGTACTCAAAAGGGTTTTATTTCACCAGTGGGGAAAAAATTAATCTTAGACTAAGTGCTCCTCTGGTCCTACCTAACAAAACTTTATAGCAAGACCCAAAACAATCAAACTGTTTCCAATTTTCAAGTAATTTAACCATATTCCAAAACAAATCTCAAAAATGTTTATAGGAATATAAAAATAAATAGCACCCAATAAGTAAAACTCACAACATTTAGAGATTAATCTGACAAAAGATGTACAATACCTATACATTGTAAACTATAAAACACTGCTAAAGTTAATTTAAGCAGACTTGAACAAATGGAGAGATATACTGTGTCTATGTATCTAAAAGCTCAATATTTTTAACATATCAATTTTCTCTAAGTTGACCTATAGATTCAACAAAAGCCCAGTCAAAATCTATAAAATTTGTATAGAAATACAGTGGACCTAGACTAGCCAAAATAACTTTCAAAGTGAGGAACAAAATTTTCAACATCTGATTTCAAGATTTATCATGAAGTTACAGTAATCAAGACACTGTCATATTAATGTTAACATAGACAAATAGATCAATGGTACAAAATATAGACTCCAGAAACCAAAATAGAGAGACCAACACATATATGGTCGATTGATTTTCAAGTTCCCAAAAAATGGTGCTAAACAATTCATATGTACAAATTAAAAAAATTATCTATGCCTCGAGCCAAATATAAAAGTTGACTAAAAATGGATCATAGATCTAAATGTGAAACCTGTAATTATACAACTTCTAAAAGAAAACATAAGAAAAAAAAAAGGTTACCTTTGTAACCTTCAATTAGGCAAAAATTTCTTAGATACAGCACCAAAAGCATGATGTATAAAATTTAAAAAATGGATTTTATCAATATTACGAATTTCTCTTCAAAAAGACACTGTGAAGAGAATAAAAAGACAAGTCATAGACTGGGAGAAAATATTTGCAGAGTATATATCTGGCAAAGGGCTTGTATCTAAGATATATAAAGAACCCTCAAAACTCAATAATAATAACTTAGTGATTATTATTATTTATAATATTATTGTTATCAGTAAGTTTAATCTGTGAATTAAAATTTTAGCAAAAGATTTATACAGAAACTTCATGAAAGAATGCAAATCCAAATAAGCACAGGAAAAGATCCGTACCATTCTTAAAAATGCAAAATAACCTATAATGATAGAAAGCAGATAGGGATAGGGAAGACAAAGACAGTTGGGAAGAAGAGACTAAGGCAACTTTTAAGGCTTATGGCTATGTTCACTTTTTTGTGTGTCTCATGGATGGATCCGCATCTCAAAATTTATCAAATCTTATACTTTAGGTGCAGCTTATTTTATGTAAATTGTACCTCAATAAAGACATTAATGTAATTATAGAAAATGTAGTCTTATGGGCAGGAAAGAAAGGAAGAAATCAAAGATGATGCTAAGATAACACCAAAATTTCAACTTTAAGTGACTGACGAATATGGTGGTTCTATAAAAGAGAAGAGAGAGAAGAAACAGACGGGTAGAGGATAACGAAGAGTCCATTTGAGACACGTTGAATTTGAGATGCAGATGGGATATTCAGGTAGAGGTGTCCAACAGGCAGATGAAATCTAGGTCTAGACGTCTCAGGAGGCATAGACCGCAGACAAAATTGATTATTGAATTTCTGCAAATAGATGAGATTGCTCAGGGGAAACAAGTGTATGGAACTTTGAGGAGTTTCTACAAAGACAGGAGTAGAGGACAAGAAAAGAGTAAAAGTGGGATGGAAGCAATGGTTGGTAAGTTAGGAAAGGCAGTGTCGATCGAGGTCATAGATTCAAGACCGTGAGAGGGTTTCAAAGATGACACGGTCTCTAGTATTAAACGGAGCATTAAAGTTGAGGAAAATGAGGACTGAGAAAAAAAGTAGGAGTCTATTAGTAATCTGGGTAAAAACAAACACACGAATGAACAAAACAGCTTTGGGAGGATATTTGAGACCAAAGCCTGATTTTGAGGGGTTAAATTGAATGGATTTCAATAAATAGGAGTACACAGCTTCTTACATTGTTTTTTTAAGACTGTAGATTGGGTAGTTTGTAGAGATTCAGGGTCAATGAAATTATTTTCTATTCGAGCTTGGATAATGTGGGTGTGATTTTAGATAGGGAGGAGACAGGCAGTAGGAGGGGTTGTATATAAAAGCCAGGGCGAGTTGTTGCGTGGTGGTCCTCATACTGGCTACACATTAGAACCACCTGGGGAAGCTTTGAGGAAATACTGATGCCTTGTGAGTCAAAGCAGAATCTCTGGTTGGAGCAAAATGTGGGGGGAATTGAATCTTCCCAAAGTAGGGAGCAAGAGCATCAGTAGGAGTGAGCTCTGGGAGGAGCAAGGTTTCACTTCCCATGTTACACACCTGCTCTTGGTGCGGGAACCCCTTCCTTTACGCTTTGGTGTTTCTTGTGCTTGGGAGACTCTTTCTATGACCTTTATCCCCTCAGCTTCCATGTATAATTATTATTTGGGTTCAAAGTTAATGGGGGAAATGGGAGCCCTTCAAAGAGAAAATGTAATTTTGAAGCATCTCCTTTTGCTTCCCCTGGGTTTTGAAGATCATGCCAGTCAGTTTCTGCTTTAGCTGTAACCAAGTTAGAGCCATTGAGGAGGCCCAGCCACCCACGCCACCTGTCCAGGGTCATCCCAAGCAATAAAACTGTGCAGGCCAACACTGGTGCTCTGTCTCTAGCCTGAAGAGGGTCAGGCTATATTGTCTTTTCTTAAAGACCTCAGGCTACTGTGCATGTTGAGTTCTTCTATCTGGTTTTAGTTCATTTGCAAGCTCTGCCAACTGCAAGCTGCTATTTTTTGCCATTAGCAGGTGACTAACTCTGTAGCAGAGCTGCAGTATAACATGGTGGAAAGAGTCTGGGCTTTAATGGAGACTGATCAGTGTTCATGTTTCTGCTCTGACTCTTACATGCTATGAGCAAGTTTTTTAACTTCACTGAGCCTAGTTCTAGTTTTTTAATCTATAAAATAGAAATAAATAATGTCTATTTTTGTGCTTGTGCAAGCATGAAAATCAGAAACTCTCTCTGTATATACTTACATGTATTTATGGGATGTAGTAGGAAAAACCAACTGTTTTCTCCTACTCTGTACTCACACTCACTCCCTATACTACACTTTTGAAACCAAATGTGTGAGTTTTTCCCCACACATCAATTCTGTGCAGACACCAACTGGGTGTCCTATAATTTAACTCAATTCTGACACTATCTGTCTAGAGACAGCATCAGATACCACAGGTTGAGGGCTCAGTCCACAAGACTGCCCCCACTTCAGATGCCAATTGCAAGTCCCAGGCTGTGGCTTGTGCTCCTCACTGACTGGTTGCAAATCGGAGTTTCCCATGAACCCCTTCTCAGGTCTGATCATTTGCTAGACTGTCTCACAGAACACAGAGAAACACTTCACTTACGTTTACCCACTTCTCATAAAAGGACACAACTCAGGAACAGCCACATAGAAGAGATGCACAGAGCAAGGTCTGGGGAAAGGAGCGCAGAGCCACCATGCCCTCTAGAAAATGCCACCTACCACATGGTGAGCACACTGGAAGGTCTCCGAACCCCGTAGTTCAGGGATTTTTATAAAGGTTTCATCATGCAGGCAAGATCGATTATTAAGTCAGGCTCCAGCCCCATCCCCTTCCTCAGACAACTGTGGGGTGGGGCTGAAAGTTCCAAGCTTCTAATCATGGCTTGGTCTTTCTGGTGACCAGCCCCATCCAGAAGTCCACCGTGAGTCACCTCATTACAATAAAAGACGATCCTATTACCCAGGAAATTCCAAGGGATTAGGATCTCTGTGTCAGGGACCAGGGTCAAAGGCCAAATATTAGAACGAAAGATTCTCCTGTAACCCCAATTGCTCAGTACATTACGAAGGATTTAGGACCTGTGTGCCAGGAACAAAGACCAAAATGTACATTTCTTATTATAAATGACAGTATCACTATATATACATGTATATAATTTAACAGAGGTTTTAAAGCATAGTGGGTGCAAGTAAATGCTAGCTGTTATTAATGTCCTCTTTCATACTTTTAAATTTACTTATTATAATCTTTTAGACCAGTGTTTCCCAAATGTTTTCCCCAGATCCACATTTATGATTTGAAACATCATAATAAATAACACAGTTAAGTCCAGTTTTTTCCAATCTTTTATCCTCTCCACTTACCTCCTAAATGCTTGGTTTCTATTTGTCTTTGGATTTGCCCTTGAAATAGGTTTGCTTTGTGTGGCATCGGGGCTTCTGGATTGGTACATTGGGTTTTTCAACTTCATCCGATTTCAGTTCCTTGTAATAAATAATAGCCATTTTAGCTAGAGTTTTAGCTATGAATAGCTTCTCTCCTCATAACGTCATCTTATATTTATTGCGTAAAATGATAGATTGAAACTCATCACCTAGCAACTGGCACGTTTTTTTTCTTGCGGTCTAGTTACTTATAATGATTGACCATTGCTACTGCTTCGCTTGCTCGTCCTGGTCAAAATTGGATGTCAGGGGTCTATAAATAGAGATCCATTTACATGCGCTCAAGATTACCAGTGCAACTTACTGAAATGAGTTCATTTGTACAAAATACTTTGTCTATCAATTTATTTCTCACATCTTCAAAAGAAGTCTTTGATTCAAGCCTATCTAGGATTTTATACTTACAGTACCTTTATTAGTTCTGTTATCTCGAACCCCAGATCTCCTGTTGGAGACTGGCTTTCGTGGCTCTGTGAAAAAAAGCAAGTAAAAACTTAAGAAAAAACACAAAAATTTTTATATCACTTCGTGTTCATTTCTCATATATTGCTGTGTCACAAAAAATTAATGCTTTGTACTTTAAAAGAGCCTTTCATCCAAAAACCTCAAAGAACTTTATAAATAAGTAAGCACGATTATCCACATTTACAGGTCAGGAATGATACACAAAGCTGTTAAAAGTGTATTGTGCATTATTGCCAAACTCAAGAAGTTACTTTTAATTTAATGCATATAAAATTAGTTGATTTTGTGCTTTAAAAACATGTACACTAGGTTTCTCTAGGCCTTAACAGACTTTGGATATTAACAAAGGTACAATAATGGTAAACCCAAATGTCTCTACCTCTTCCCTCCTCCTACATGATTTAAGACCTCAGCTTCCTGCAAAGCCCCTTGTGTCTATCTGGGTGGACCCAGGAGGCATCTCTCCTGTACCCAAGAACCATCTATCCCTGCTGGGCCTCTTCTGCTTCACTGAGCATCAGTTTCCAACCAGGTGCTGGAATACAGTTTTCTTCTATTGCTCTGCCATGCTCACAAAGCTAATCATGCCCCCTAGGTGCTTGAGTTTCACAGTGTCCAGTGGCCTGTTGTGAGGTGGGAGAGGAGGTCTTTTTCCCTGCATGTTATCTTCTATTAGGAGGCAGTCCAAGGCAGAGCATCTTGAGTTCCAGTGTTTCGCAAGCTTTTCTTTCCAAGGGAAATAGTTCTATCACTTCTTACTTCCCCTCATGGAGAGCTGGGCTCAGGGATATGGTCTGATGATGAATGTCCTGTTGGACTCAGAACTTATACCATGGTCTGCTCCTCCATAAGCACCCTGGTGTGTACTCCAGGAGGCTGACCTGTGAGCAAGAGAAAAGTAGCCCCAAAATTTAAAACTTTTTTAAAAAGAGAAAGAAAAAATTGAATAGTTGAGCTTTTAGTAAAGAGATAGACAAAGGAGTGGTCAGAATTTAGGGAAAGCAACAAGAGCCCTGAGATACCCTCTAGCTCCTTCTCTTTTAAAAAAATTTTTATTTGGATAGATTTAGGAGTACAAGTGGTTTTTGGTTACATGGATGAATTGTACAGTGGTGATGCCTGGGTCTTTAGTGTACCCATCACTGGAATAGTGTGCATTGCACCTGATAGGTAGCTTTTCTTCCCCTCAACCCCTTCACCCCCTCCCCCTTTCTAAGTCTCCAATGTCCATTGTACTACTCTGTATGCCCCTGCGTACCCACAGCTTAGCTCCCACTTATAAGTGAGAATATGGGGTGTTTGTTTATCCTTTCCTGCATTACTTCACTTAGGATAATGACCTCCACTTCCATCCAAGTTGCTGTGAAAGACATTATTTCATATTTTTTTTATGGCTGAGTAGTATTTCATGGTATATATATACCACATTCTCTTTACCCACTAGTGGCTGAGGGGCACTTAGGTCGATTCCATATCTTTGCTGCAATAAACATATGATTGCAGGTGTCTTTTTGTTATAATGATTTCTTTTCCTTTGGCCAGATACCCAGTAGTGAGATTGCTGGATCAAATGGTAGTTCTACTTTTATCAGCTACCCAATTTGAGAATGCTGTCAATTTACAGCTGGGTGTGGGGAACCTGTGGCCTCAAGGCCACACGTGGCCCTTCAGATCCCCAAGTGAGGCCTGTCAACCGAATCCAAACTTCGCAGAACAAATCCCTTTATTAAAACGATTTGTTTTGTAAAATTTGGATTTGGTCGAGAGGCTGCTCTCAAGGACCCAGAAGGCTACACGTGGCCCCAAGGCCGTGGGTTCCGCACCCCTCCTGGTGGTCTTCCCCAAATACTTTTCAGTCTGGTCTGCTTGCCTCACCGGTTTGCCAGGCACATTCCAGATAGGGCAGAATCATGCTTTAACAAGTTGTCTCTTTTGCTGCCCTAACTTAATTAATAAGTTTTGGAAAGATCTTCAGAAATTATTAAATTTCAAGATCAACTGACTGGTAGGTCTTTCCTTTGCTTTTCCGACTGTGATGTCAGAAAACTACAATTGCACATCAGTCGTGGAAAATAAGTCCTAGAGGAAAAAAATCAGGGGTTTGAAGATGTACATGTGCAAGAATAAACCCATTTCCATTATAAAGAAAATGCAAAGGATATTAATTAAAGACATCAATGGCCCTAACCATGGACTACGTAAGAGATCACCCTTAATTAAGGCATTTAAAGATGTTTAGCATTTTAACACTTTTTTTTCTTTTAAAACCAGCCACAGACTGATTATAAAGTCCAGGAAACATGGTAGACAAATTTCCTTTCATGGAAGCTACTCCACAAGGAAATTCAGATCCTGACACAGTATTTTAAGTTTTAGCACACTATTTGTTCTCCAGAGTTAGTTAGGTTCTATTACTGTTTTACCAAAAATGATACTTTCTTTTTAAATATGTGATTTTGAAAAGCTTTCCTGCAGATGCAGTTGTTTCAAAATTGCATGTTGGGCTACATTTCTTTGTTCCTGCGGGAATATATCTTTACTTGTGTAATGTAAGTCAGGATGAAAATAAGATTTGCTTAAAAGAAATTGTTTCATTACCATGCTTTCGGACCACGTGTAGGCCATCAGGCAGCTGCACCAACATTATGAGCAAAAATCCTGTGGCCTCAAGGATTCTTTTAGGCAGACCTAAGGATAATTCTAGAGGTTTTTGGAGGAGGCAATATGTACAGTTTCTGAAACATTTTAATTGTAATTGAAAAATAGAAAAAGTTGAAGGAACAACAAAGGAATCTCCTACTTCCATTGTCTTACCTCCAGGAGTACGCAAAGCTACCTGGGGCCTCTTCTTTCGGGGCAATTTTCCTGAAAGAATGAGAAAAGCCGTCCCCCTGGTGGTTAAGTGTTTTCATAAAAAATAATTATTTTAAATAAACACACATATTATGGGAATGGAAAATTTTGCATGAATTTAAAGATTAATTTCTGTGGAGCCTTCAAGGAAATTTCAGGTTGTGATGGGCTGCATTGGACCATGATCTCAGACCCTATAGGAACATTTAGGCTTTTATGTCCACTATTAGGCAATATCTATAAGTTATATCCATTATACAGAGGATGATCAGTACATTTTAAACTTGGAAATGCGCAAGTGAGGCAAGTGTCTCAGGCAAGTTACTTAATCTCTCTAAGCCTCAGTTTTCTCATCTGAGGAAATAACTGTACATTGACCTTGTAGAGTTCCTGTGAAGATTAAATGCTATCCATACACAGTTTCAGGTTCAGTACCTGTTAGCTATTACTATTCTTATAATTATTGCAGATATATTAGTTTAATACTTTGATTTGAAAACAAATACCCCTTATAAAATGTGGAGGGGGCTCAGAGCCATCTTTAAGATGTCAGTCTATGGTCTATGTATACTTTGCAAATTCTCTTCTTTGCAAATTTCTAGGAACACGTATTTCTCAACCAATAAAACAGATCAATTTAATTTATTGTAACTTTTAGAGGAGTATGTAAGGCATGCTAATGTAAAAATAAACCCGACTCTTATGTCTTTGATTCATTGATATTGAAAAGGGTGCCCAGACAATTCAATGGGGGAAAGTAGTCTTTTCAATAAATGGTGCTGGGACAACTCAGTATCTACATGCAGAATAACAAAGTTGGACTCCCAGCTCAAACCATACACAAAAATTAACTTAAAATGGATCACAGACCTAGATGTAAGAGCTAAAATTATAAAAGTCTTAGACGAGAACATAAGTATAAATCTCTGTGACCTTAGGCTAGGCAATGGTGTATTGAATAGAACAACAAAAGCACAAGTGACAAAAGAAAAAAATAGATAAATTGGACTACACCAAAATAAAAAACTTTTGTGCTGCAAATGACACCATCAAAAAAGTGAAAAGACAACAGATGGATAAAATATTTGCAAATCATATATCTGATAAGAAACTTGTATCCAAAATACATAAAGAACTCTTAAAACTCAATAAAAAGACAAATAACCAAATTTAAAATTGATCAAAGGATATGAATAGACATTTCTCTAAAGAAGATATACAATGGCCAATAAGTTCATGAAAAATGCTGAATATTATTAGTCATTTTGGAAATGCAAATCAAAACCACACTGAAATACCTTCTCATAACCACTAAGGTGGACATCATGGAAAAGCTGCAAAATAACAAATATTGGTGAGGATGTGGAGAAATTGAAACTCTCACACAGTACTGGTGGGAATGTAAAATGGTTCAGCCACTTTGGAAAACAGTTTGGAACATACAGTTATCACATGACCCAGCAGTTATATTCCTTAGTATATACCCCCCCAAAACATGTGCCAATCCCAAAATTTGTAGGTAAGTATTTGTAGCAGCATTATTCATAATGTAGTCAAAAGTGGAAACAACTCAAATGTCCATAAACTCATGAATGGATGAACAAAATGTTGTGTGTGCATAAAATGGAATATTATTTGGCAATAAAAAGGAATGAAGTACTGATACATGATACAACATGGATGGACCTTGAACGACATTACGCTAAGTGAAGGAAATCAATCACAAAACACCATATATTGTATAATTTCATTTATATGAAATGTCTAGGATAGCAGATCTATAGAGATAGAAAGCAGATCAGTGGCTGCCAGGGACTAGAGGGAGAAGAGGGTTGGAGGGAATGGGGAGTGATTGCTAATGGGCACAGAATTTCTTTTTTGGGTCATGGAAATGTTCTATAATTAGATTGTGGTGATGGTTGCACAACCCTATGAATATATTAAAAAACATTGAATTGTGCATTTAAAATGGATGAATTGAATGTTTTGTATATCTCAAATAAAACTGCTTAAAAAAAAAGAAATAAAACCTAAAACAGGTCTTGAATGTTAGACTTTATAGTCAGTTTTTTAAGTACACGTTTTTAAAACATAAAATATATATTTGATCAGTGCATTGGTTCAGCCTAACACTATGTTTTACAGCAATCAAAGTCTGCATGCCTGTTTGAGCAAATTGGAGACCATTGTAAATTTGGATGGGAATGTAATTCCCTGAGTTGAACCTTGGCCAAAAGGCATCTACACTACCTGGAAGGTGTTATTGAATTTTTAAAAACAGCTTTATTGAGGTATAACTGATATACAAAAAAAAATCTGCATAAATCTAATGTACACAATTTGATGAGTCTGAACGTACACATACATCCCTGAAACCACCACCACGATCAAGGTATTAAACATATCCATCACCTCCAAAAGTTTCCTCCTGCCCCCTCCCCTTTTTTGTGGTAAGAACACTCAATTTGAGAACTTTCTTAAATTTTTCAGTGTACATTATAGTTTTGTTAACCACAGGCACTATGTTGTACAACAGACCTGTAGAACTTATTCATCTTGCATAACTGAAACTTTATACCCACTGAACATCAACTCCACATTTCCCCTCCCTCCAGCTCCTGGGAACCACCATCCTACTCTCTGCTTCTAGGAGTTTGACTATTTTAGATAGCCCATGTAAGAGGGATCATGCAAAATTTGTCCTTCTGTGACTGGCTTATTTCACTTAGCATAATGTGTCAGCTCTTAGGAATCAGGCTTTCTGTCCCTCTTGTAAGACAGGAAAGATACTTTTCTTTTTTTTTTTTTTGAGACAGATTCTCACTTTGTTGCCCTGGGTAGAGTGCAGTGGCATCATCATAGCTCACTGCAACCTCAAACTCCTGGGTTCAAGCAGTCCTCCGTCTCAGCCTCCCCAGTAGCTGGGACTACGTGCATGCCCCACAATACCAGGCTAATTTTTCCATTTTTTGTAGAGACGGGGTCTTACTCTCGCTCAGGCTGGTCTCGAACTCCTGAGCTCAAGCAATCCTCCTGCCTAGGCCTCCCAGGGTGCTAGGATTACAGGCGTGAGCCACTGTGTTTGGCCTAGAAAGGAAAGATACTTTTCAACCAGTGCCCCTTTTCCCACTGGGCAAGTGGTATAGTATTAACTCACCGTTAAGAGCACCACCTCCTAAGTGAACAACACTATTCCCTGCAGTGTTCAAAATTTCTTTTCAGTTCTTTGCCTTCCATCCAAGTATTGATCGAGGCTGGGTTCTGTGCAGCTTACAAGGTGTTAGGTGTTGTCAGACTGTCATGTTAGAGATCCAAGGCCAGCCGCTTTAATGGGCTGACTGTCTTTATGGAGGAAGAGAGCAGAGGGCAAGCTGGTGGATTAAGGAACAGAAGAACTTGCCTTAAAGGACCCGGAGGCTTAGCTCCAAACCAGTGTCCCCGGAACGTCCATGTTATTGACAAAGTAAGTAGTTGTCATCATACATTACAAGGCTCTTTTAGACAAGTAATCTCTGTTTTCTTTTATGTGATGGGCTATTTTTGGATGTGCTCTTGACCACTATATATATATAGATATCTGTAACTTATCTGGGAATTAAAAATGCTGCCTGTTAATAATTGTAATATTTTTAGACTGGTTGATATACAGTAAAAGGGCAAATTATTCTAAGTCAGAAAAGTAGATTAAAATCTTTACTCTGCCTGTGAAAACTGCTAGACTTTGGTCAAGTCCTGTGAGCCCTTTCTGGGCTTTGGCCCCCTCCTCTGCCAATAGGGAATAGTTTTACCTGACTTGTGGGATTAGTCTGAGGGCTCAATGGGGCATCGTTTGCCAAAGTGCTTTTGTAACGTGAAAAGGGCTCTTACAGTCATCTTTGTTGTATGTGGACCTATCTAATGTCCCTGGTGGGACTGAAGACTCCTTGCGTTTGTAGAGCTACAGGGCTGAGGGTGGACACCCAGGTCAGATTTGCTGATGTATTGTTTGTTTTAAAGGCCCTTTGGTTGTTGGAGGGCAGGAGATGTTCAAGTGTTCAAGGCACCTTTCCTGACTCATTAGTAAGGAGGTGGGGACATGGCAGGAGTCAAGGGTATCTGGCTGGGCCATTCATTCATTCACTCACTCAACAACAAGTAATTGAGTGCTACTCAGGTCTAGGTGCTTGGGATAAAGTGGTTCACTAGACTGGCAAAATCTCCACTCCCAGGAGCTTACATTCTGGTGGAAGAAGAAGATCCAAATAATCAATGAAATAAAGAAATAAATAATTTCAGAGAATTTTATGTGTGCTGCAGGAAATAAAGCAAGATAAAAGGGTGGAAAGTGGGGGTGGGAACTTTTTTTTGGTCTTTTTATTTTGAATAATTTCAAATCTATAGAAAAGTTGAAACAATAGTACCCAATGAACACCCATTTTCTCATCACCTAAATTCACCAACTATTAATATAATGCCACATTTGCTTTCTTTCTTCCCTTTATGTGTGCCTGTCTTTATGTACATGTTTATATACACATGTGTGAGTTCTTGTTGTTGGACCATTTAGAGTAAGTTATAGACATCATGAAATTTAATCTCAAATAGTCCAGCAAATATTTCCCAAGAACAGAATCTTCAGCTGTGCAATCACAGTGTCATTATGATTCTAAAAATTTAATTTTATTTATTTTATTTTTATTTTTTGTAGAGATGGGGTCTTGCTGTGTTGTCCAGGGTGGTCTCAAACTCCTGGCCTCAAGCAACCCTTCTCCTTCAGCCTCCCAAAGTGCTGGGATTACAGGCAATAGCCACTGTGCCTGGCCTCAAAAATTTAATAGTATGCAATAACATTATTTAATATGGAGTGAAATTCAACTTTTCCTCACTTGTCCCATGAATGTCCTTCATAACTGTTTTCATTATTGTTGTTTTTGTGGGAGAGTGGCTATTTGGGTGATGAAAAAATGTTTCTCTACAGCTGTGGCATTTGAGAAAAGAACAGAAAGTTAAGAAAAAACAGTTATGTGTTGATGTGGTGTATGAGCCTTCTAGGCACGGAAAAGAGCAAGGTCCCAAGGTGGGAATGAATGGGTGTGTTTGAGAAGTCACAAAATTGGGTGTGAGCAAGAGGGAGAGCTTTGGTCAGAGGTGGCGCTGGAGAGGCAGTTGGTGGCAGAGATACAGGGCCTTTGGGAGCTGGTGGGGAGTTCAGTTTTATACTAAGTCTAAAGGGGAAGCCTTTGGAGGATTAAAAACTGGGACGCGATATGATCTGATTGGTGTTTTAAAAAGAGCATTCTCTCTGCCACGTGGGGAGCACACTGAGCTGGGCGAGGGTGGGCGTGGGAAGGCCCTTTCAGGAGCCCAGGTGGCAGATGCTCACGCAGGTTTATCTGCTCCCAGTGGGTGTGACCACACTGCCATGCACTTTTCTCAAAACCTCCCAACCACTGTGCCTATGCTGAATCGAAACTTTCACAAATCTAGAAACCTGAAGCCATCCCATGGTGGCCCAGCCTGTCAACCAGCAGTTTAGTTTTGGATATCTAGGTATGTTTGGGGATTCTATGAATATAGTATTTTCTTATATTTTTTAAATCTTACTATTTTATAAAAACAAATGGAAAATAAAACAATAAGTGTTCTGAGATGAGAGTTAAGAAGTGTAAGCCCCATAAGTTTAATGTAGTTAAGGTCCAAATTGAAGTTATTAATCAGTTGAAAGTGTCAAATCTTGTTTTAAGCCAAGCAACTCTGTGTTTGGTTGAGAAAGATAAAAAGAAAACTAAAGACTATTTACACACTCATGGAAATATGTAATAAGAGACACCTGAAAAAGTGAGGGGCAGTTAGGAATTATATACTGTTTGAGCTCTTTTGGAACAAAGTTTTTTCTAAAAAGCATAAAAGCCTGTTGTATGATTTTTTAAACATTAGGATTTTTCACACATTTTTCATATTGAATTAGTCAGGGTAATTAATGCTAACTGGCACAGCAGACAAATTAATCTCTGAAATCTTGATGACTTACACACAAAAATTCTATTTCTTGCTCATGTAAAGTCTAATGTGGTTGGGTCATCCTTGTCCTTGTAGGCTCACCAACTGGCATGTGTGGCCTTCAAAATGGCCTTGGATGCTCGGAAGAGAAGGATGGTCACAGCAACTTGGAGGGAACTGGAGACCATTATCCTAAGTGAAGTATCTTGGCAATGGAAAAACAAACACCACATGTTCTCGCTAATAAGTGGGAGCTAAATCATGGGCACACATGGCCACAAATGGACATAAGGGACATTGGAAACCAATAATGGGGGAGAGCAGGAGGGGATGAGGGATAAAAACTCACCTATCGGGTACGATGAACACTGTCCTGGTGGTGGGCACACTGAAAGCCCTGACTTCAGCATTATATAGTGTATCCATGTAACAAAAATGTTTGTACCCCCCTTAATATTTTGAAATAAAAAATAACAAACAAAAAACAAAACAAAAAGAATAGACGGATGGAAGGAAGCACTGTGCTGCTCATTGCTTCTGCCCAGGGGATTGGGAGGGCACCATCACTTCTGTTCACAGTCCAGAGACCCCAGCCAGTCCCATGGCTGGGCAATGTCGAGGAAGTGCTTGGAATTCTTGCTAAGTGTCAGTGGTTTCTACACAGATACTATAAGTAAAAGTAGGGGATTCTCAATAATGAATTTTTCAGGAAACTTGATGTGGTCAGCCATGGTACTGGGGGTAGTGTAGTAGGAGACACAAAAAAGTTAAAAGCACTATCTTCTTTTAGAACTCTCTTTTAGAAAACTTCCTTTACTCTTTCCACTTGGCCTCAGGTTTCCTCCCCCACCTTTTGAAGACCGAGTCATTACTAGAATAGGGCCAGGTGAAAGAGGCCTAATGCCAATCAACCACTTAGGTCCAGTTCTGGTTTAGGCCAGAATAGGCAAAAGAGGGTGTTTACAGTTCACAGTCTGGCTCATGCAGATGCGGAACTAGGTTTGGGGTCAAAACTGCATGGAATTATCTGGGTTATTCCTCATACCCTCAAATATCTGCAACAGCAAAGGCCATGAAGCAGTATTTAGAGAGCGCAGTGTCTCCTATCACACCTCACTGTTGTCACTGAAGATGAGAATTCAAACCACGTGAAAAACTAAATTCAGAAGCAACACTCAGCTTCAAACTACAATTGCTTTGGAGGTTCGGCCCAGTGTCTGGCAGCCTGAAGCAGGCTACCCCTAGCTGGACTCAGCGCTCTAGAGACTGGGCAGTTACAATCAGTCTCCGTGTCTGCCCCCTTCTCGGCAGCACCTGAGGGGAAGGCAGGGTGCTGAAATGAATCAGCTTTGCAAGGCTGCCGTGTTCTGAATTTATTCTCCTTTCTCCTGCGATCACTTGAGGAACTAGAAGGTCTGTCCCTGTCTCATTCATGGCTGCCAGGGGGAGAGGCTGACCAGAAATTCTGATTACTCACAATTGCTTCTGTGGCACTTGAGGAATATGTGACTGAGGTACAATAGGTAAGAGGCAAAGGTTTGGAATTACATAGATCTAAATGCCAGAGACATGTAATATTCACAAGTATTCATGCACCAACCCCCCACCCCCACCCCAAGGTCATTTCCTAACCGTCTTGCAGTTAGGCAGGGCCATGTGACTCATTCTGTCTAGCGGGCTATGCCTGGGAGTGTCCCATGCCACTTACTTCTTCTGCTTATGGGAACCTCCACTGTCAGCCTGGATCCCTGAGTACTGTGGGGAGTAGGGACCCCTCACCCCCCAACCTGAGTTAGGTATGTAAGGGAAGCAAGAATTAATGTTTTGGTGAGCTAAGCTGTTAAAAATTCAAGTTTTATTTCTGGTTATCATACCATAACCTAACTGATTATGACGAATGCAGGATTTACAGTCGCGTCTTGGTGCTGCCACTTGCTATTTTTGGCCTCCACTTTATTATTTGTAACATGGAGATAATAATACGTACTGCAGGGACTGTCTGGTATTTTTGTGCCTGTATCCATTCCTTCTGAGCATTGCTCCCACCTACAAATCCCATGAGATTCTTGTGCTGTCAGTGGAGGGACCCACTTTCCCCATGGTAGGCCAGCCAATTAGAGGACCATATCTTCTTAGATACCCTGACTGGGCCAAAGGCTGGGTTAGTGACCCCAAAATGGCCGATCAGAGTCCACTTTCAGGACTGGCTTGGATGTCGTGAGACAAGGTCTCTTTCTGCATAAGCCTGGGGCTGTGACATGCAATCTTTCTTATTCATGGAAGAAAGCAACACCTATGGATACTAAGAGCCAGAGGCAAAGGCCCATCTAGTCCTGGGCTTTTCTATTATATCATGCAATAAATCTCTCTCTCTTCCTTTCTTTCTGTCTGCTTAAGGTAGTTTGAGTTGGACTTTAGTCATTTGCAACTGAAAGAGTACTGACCAATGCCCCTACCTTGGAGAGTTATAATAAGGATTAAATAAAACAATGAAAGGCCGGGCATGGTGGCTCACACCTGTAATCCCAGCACTTAGGGAGGCCGAGGTGGGAGGATGGCTTGAGCCAGGAATTTAAGGTTACAGTGAGCTATGATTGTGCCACTGCACTCTAGCCTGGGCAACAGAGTGATACCTTGTCCCCAAAATAAATAAATAAATAAATAAATAAACGAACAAACAACAAACCAATGCATTCAAGTGCCTGTCAAATTATAAATGCTCCAAACACGATTGCTATTATAGATGAGGTTGGTTGCTAGGGGCTCTCGTCATGAGCATAATATCTTGCTTATTCTTTGTTCTCAATCCTTTAGGTAACCTTAAGATTTGATGAGCTCATAAACTGGGACCACATTATTTTGGCCCCCACAGAATTTTTGCTACCTTGTTGCACATAGTTACTTTGCCCTTTGCAGCCTTGGAGAGACATGATATTTGAAGACCTTTATTGCATATGATACAGTGACATTGTCCACTGCTTCACTCAGGGTCCCACCTATAAAGATACATTAAGACATTTTCTCAGAGTTATGTGGGAAGGAAAACTTGACTTTCCCCAAGCTGGTTCTTCTCCAACTTTTTCACCCCTGTCATCAGAGAAGACTGAACTCATACTCTCAGGGGTTGGACGTATAGCCCTAAGCATAGTGAGCACAATTTCTTCTGTCTTACGTTAAAAATTCTCATGACTTTTTTTATTCTTCTACACTATGCATTCTTCTCCACTTCTCCATGTTTATTTTTGTGGATGTTGTAAATCCTGTATCATATCACTTTGATGGCCTGCAAGGTTGGCATAAAATTTACGGCTCCTCTTAAATAATGATGGCCAAAGTGTATAGGCTACAACCTACATCCTTGTCTTGATCTTCTAATTGCTCTATGTTTTCTCTGATCCTGATTTTAGCTTATTTATAGCTTTCTATTTTATGGTATATTTTCTTATGAATTGCCTCTACTACTTTGTGGAAATAAATGGGTTATGAATAAATAAAAGCACTCATATAAACATAAAAAAAAGAGTTGACAAGCTTGAAGTTGTACTTTATGAGGACACAGGATATATACTTGGTTTCCTACTAATAGGCATCTCACTCCAACCTTAGCTGAATTGAATAACACATTGAACATAAAAAGGTATTTAAAATTTTGAGAGAAATGACACAAAAAAGCATAGCTGATATTCTCATTATACATAGGAAATCAAAAGTCCTAATTTGAAGAGAATACATTAATACCAATTTGGGAGGACAGATGTTGGAAACAGCATTTGAAAGAACAGGTCTATTTGCTTTTTATGAAAGGCAATAGGAAAAATATTTTTGTTAACAGAAGTGCTCATTATATTTTCAACTTCACACATTGGTACAAAAATTTTGCAATAGCAATAGCTTTATTACGAACATACAATACTGAATTAGCTGGTTTTTTGGACACCTTTAGAAGCATCAAAGAACTCAAAAATGCAGAATGAGGGCTGAAAATCTAATGCCTATTCACTTACCTGTCTTCTTTCCTGGACAACATTCTCCATGAGGACTGGATATTGCACAATTTCCTGTTATATTCCCCCCAGGGCCTCATTTACTTGTGGAATGAATCACGACTGCCCCCCCTTTTCCTGTGAGAGGAACTTTGCTGTGTACTGAAGGCCAAGTCGTTGCTGGCTACCTTTCTTCTCCTATCATCTCTTCTTCGCCAGTTGGATGCTGTGCCATTACGTAAGGCAATAATTCTTAAAATGGGATGGGTTCATAAAGTCCTTGAACCCAAAATGCACATCGAGATTTGTGTGTTGGGTACATTTTTTGAAGAGAGCATCCACAGCTTTCAGCCGTGTTTCAAAAGTACTTTGTGATCTTGAAGAGGTCAAGGACGACTTATGCAAGAGATTAATTGTCTAGCATAGTGCCTGTGTGTAGTAGGTGCTTAGTAAATAGGCCTATAGTCTAATGGTTGAGATTTTGTGTTTCCCAGTCAGAAATAGCTGGGTTAGCTGTGTGATCTGGCCTAAGGATTGAATCCCTTTAAACCTTAATTTCTTTACTGGTGAAATGGGACTAATAATATCTAACAGAATATTGTATAGATTAAATGAGGTAATATCAAGAATGCTTGAGGCATAGTGAGCACTGAATTAATGGAGCTATGGTTTTTGTTAGAGTAAATTAAATGGTATTTCAGAGACCAATATCATATACACGCAAGACCGATTCTCATCATTGATTTTGTTTTTCAAAATAAAATAAAAAATATAAAAAACTTTAAAAAAGATTTCTATTTTCACACAGTGGCATCATTCAGTGGTTTTGGAATATAATAGAAAAAATACAAAGGGAAAACAAAGGCAGAGATTTATCTGTCTTGTCTAGGGTCAGAAAGGAAGTGAACTTGACTGAAGGAGAATTAGGTCTTTGAAACTCTCCCCGTCTCTCCCTCCTTCCCTCCCATCTCCACCCTCATCACTGTGTGCCCACGCACACACACACACACCCCCCAGCGCTTTCTCAAATATCGTCTCCTGAGAGTTAGCCAGGGAATTTTTCTGAATCCTTTTTTAAAATTCTGAATTCACCCTCTCTCTAACTCCCCTAATTTAAGTTTTGAATAGGACATCATCAAAGGAAGAAGACCCACAGTGTCAAATTTGATAGCATTTGTGGTTTTTTTATTTCTCCAAATTCTTTGAAAGACTTCTTTTCCTCTGGTTTCATTGTATCCAAGAATAATTAAAAAAATTTTTTTGGCTTACCTAGTAAAAATCAACACCTGTTTGTGCTGATGAATTTATCAACTATGGGCCCATGTGCTTGTATGATTGCTCAAATTATGGTCCAAGTTCTTGTTTTCCTTGAAAAACTGCTTCTGTAACACCTGTGAGACAAAAATATGCAAAATAAAAAATACTCTTTAGTCTTAAGAAAAAAGTGAACTACAGTGTACCAGAAGCTTCTAGATTTTGTAAATATATGCTTACTTATCTTTAAAAGCAAAGTTGGAGATAAGATTGTACAAAGTTACAATTGGGCTGAAAGTTGTGTGCTACAAAGGGGTATTGGAGTCGATGTATGCCAAACCCATAATATTCCAGAAGATAAAATTAAAAGCTAGAGGGACGTGAGCCTTGGCCAAGGTTACACAACTATTTCCCCCTCTCCCAGCCATGGCTGGTGCCAGAGCTAGGATATGATAGGCTCCCAGGGTTGAAAATGTAGTAGCTGCTCCATAATTATTTTTATTAATAGAAATTGGAAAGTGTGTATTTAGCTCACTTTTGGTCCCCAGGTCCTATCTCCCTGTCCAGCACCCGTCTTTTACACTATGTCTTTCCTGGGGTGCATTACACGCACCTGAGAGAGAGAACATTGCCATCAAGCTATGACTGGCTTAGAACAGCATTTCCAAAAGTGTTTATTTTATGGGCTGATAATTGGTATTTTCTGGGGGAAAACAATTGATGCTTGAATGAATTTTGAAAATGCTGCACTGAACAGATGTATATGAATTTCTTGCAAGACTTCTCAGAGCTTTTAATATGCTAAAGTGCATCCTGAGTCTCTAGAAGGGTAAAGTGCATATATCATGTTTTCAGAGCTTATTTGACTACAGGACATTCTTGCACCTCTGCCCAATCCCAGCATCTGAGAATGAATGGGGCTTAAGTTATCCTTCCAGAGATATTTGTATTTTAGTAAGGGATACTTAAGAAGAAATTATTTGTTGAGCTGCTTATTTCTCTATCTTAGGATGCAAGATCTTTAAGGTCAGGAAAAATGTCATTCATCTTGGAGTCATTAACAGCCTAATGCCATGCACAGTTGCTGACAGATAGGACAAATGGCACAAGATACACCTGTATTTGTTAAATGAATACATGAAAAGATTTAAAGCCCCATAAGGCTTACTTTCTGGAAGTAGAATTTGAGCCAATGGCAACCACATTAACCTTCTCTTATTCTCCATTTTTTTGGTTGTCGATTCTATAGTTCTGAGGCAAAAATTACTAAGAAAAATCAAGAAAAATTGATAAAGAAAATTATTAAGAGAAATGTTGTATTGTCATAGCCCTTTTTTTCTCCATTGCTTATTAAAGAAAATCCAGTGTTTGCTAGCTTGGTTTGTATGATTTTGAGGCAGAATCAGGGCAACTGGTATAGAAAGGCAGAGATGGAAAAACAAAAATGGGAAAATTACATGGAATAGGGTTGGGATTTAGGAGAGCTCTTCCTCTGAAGAGAAGAATGGACATGGGGGAAGCAGCTGCCTTTGGATGGAGGATGATGAGAGTGGTGTAGGTGGGAAGAAGGATTTTTAGACATTTTCTGTGTAACACATACCCACACCTACACCCACATACTCTGCTTTGGAAGTTTCATGATGGACAAAGTAAAATCTGGCAATGTTTTCATAGCATTTTTATCCCCCTATTGGACTTCCTTACAAAGACTGGGCCATGGGGACCTAATAATATTTGGGTTACACTAGCAAAAGGAGAGAGGTATGAGAAAAAAATAAAACCTTGTAAAGCTTTCCATTTCTCACGAGAAAGGGAACATTTTCACTTGTAAAATAACTATACAATTCTCATTATCCACTCGCACCTGACATTTCTCCTGTGCTGTACAAAAACAGAAGAATGTGGTTGTCTTTATTAAAGTTTGTTTTTAATTTTTCAATATTTGTACAATATTTATGAAAGGTAACGGAAAGCTATTTTATAATGTACCTGTATCTATCTACCTTAAAAATAGCTATTGGAGAAAGAGAAAGTATTAAGAATTCTTTGATGTCATAATCACCATAGGAAACCTCCTCAACCAGTGACAGCTCTTGGCAAAATAAATCAACAGGAAGCTGGAATGCATTTTAGGATTTCTCTAGCACAAGATATCTAGCACTGCAGTGCACACTTACTAGGTCTCACAAACAGATTTCCTAAGATTCTGAATAAACATAGGTCAACAGATTATTTTGGTGGTCTCGGCTGAACTTCTCACAGACATCATTGTCCTCTATCCAAATATAGCTACGTGTGTGGCCAAGGCAAGCATGAGTTCCCCAAACACTGAGATGGCAAGAAGGCTTTTCTTTCTACTGACAAAGTGGTATGTGGGGGAATCTGCCTGCTTCTGGTTTGGGGAGAACCTGCTGCCTAAAGCCTTCACCTACCTCGGAAAACACATCTGGTTTCGTGTTTGTTACTATGAGTTATTTCTTAAGGGAGTGTTAGTAGGGATTGGTAGGCTTAGTAGGTAGGGGGAAAATAAGCTGGGAAAACATGGCACCCAGTTTAATTCAGTTCACCTAACATTTGTTGAGCAACTATAATGCACCAAGAGATGGGGACACAAATACGATGAAAGGAGTCCTCTACCCTACAAAGAAAGAAGGAGAAGGGTAAATGGGTGGGAAGAGAGAGAAATTGAGATGGAAAGAAAAACAGAGGGCGAAGGAGATAAGACAAAGGGAGAGGAAGGTCTGGCAAGGAAAGGTTTCCAGATGAGCATACAAAAAGGGAGAAAGACGTGAAAGACAGAGGACGGCTCCAGGAAAAGGAAGAAAATGATACAAGAAAGAGATGAGAAGAGAAGGAATGGCCAGGAATGACCCAAGAAAGGACAAGACAAAAGCAAAGTTGGGTTCTGAGGGCTCTCGTTTTAACACCTTTTAAAGAGGTTAGCTGACAAAAGGTTGCTCCATTTTCCATGTTTGAAATCCGTATGTGGAGAAAGTGGAGAAAATTGTGCTTTGGGAGCCACAAGGTGCGTGGAGAGACTGTGCGGGTTTTTGCGTGAGTCGGTAAGCTAAGCTCAAAGCTCATCGCAGGTGTTGCTCTTGGAAACCTTTTTCAGAAAACAAAAACAAAAACAAACACTAGATTTACAGTAAGCACGTAATACAAAAGGCAACGAGTGTCTCCTTTCTTTTTTTATGTGATTTATAAGTGTTTCCTGCTTTCTGGGAAAGAAGTGTTTCTCCTGTACTGGTTGAGGCAATTCATCATATTCAGTAAAGTCAGAGTGTCTATAAGTACTCATTACGGTGTCTCCTTGAGGAAAGGAAGGGTGAAAATGGTGGTTTAGAGCAGGAAAACAGTGTGTTGTTTATATTTGGTGCATCCTATTATTCAGGGGATTTTTTTTTTAAGTTTGAGAAAAATGTTTGGCACTTTTTAAATATGTGGATGAGAGCAGAGGGTGTGCAGATGTTTGCTGTGCTAGAGAGGTAGCTCTGCCCAATCTGCCTGGCAGCACTGGTTTCTAACCCCGGGTCTCCTGGGCAGGTGTTATTTGAAGGTCGGTATCTCTATTGATAACATACAGACAGCTTACACCTGGTCACCACCGAGAGCGACGGAGACAGGAGGTGCTGGAAATGACATCCATCATGCTATCACAAGCACTTAAGACTCTCTGGGGTGAGAGGAAATTGGTGAGCCAAGATCTGTTGTCCCATCTCTGCGTAGTGTGTTACCATGGCTGAGGATGGAGAGAATTGTGTCTTTTGTCCAGCTGTGCTCAACGCTAAAGCGTTCAACAGCAATAGCAATTACACTGGTGGGATTTGGTGCTGGGGGAATTCTGTGTGCTGGGAGCCGGAGGGAGTCCATCAATTCATTTCACATATATTATTTCTCAGGAAACACAGCATAATTGAGGACAATTTTCCACCATGAATTGCATCATTAGCTAACACAGGGAAAGTGAAATGCTGTTAACTTTTCTTTTTCTTTTGCAAAGCTGATGAGCTGAAGAAAATAGAAATGAAAAGTTTAATGTAATTTTTTTTCCAAGGATATATGTTGAAAATCAGAATCAAAACACTTTTACACGGTAATAGAAATCCCACATTTTAATACATTGCCATGCACATAAGGAGTCAAGTAATGCTGAATACAAAATAGTCAAATATACAAAATCTTAAAGCAGATTTTCAAGCCTGATAGAGATCATGCTCACAGATACAAGGGGGCAAAAATCTGTACAGTTTCATTTTTATCAATTTTAAAAGAATCATGCCCCCCTCAACTCTTTTTGAGGACAACCCAAAACAGAAGGAAACATAAGAAAATATAAAGGAGACCCAAAGAGAATTGGCAAGTTGATACCTGCTTAAGGTATGGAAATCAGTGGTTCAAAATTGTGGTGCACAATAATTCTTATGTTCAGAGAAAAAAGTTTCTAAACATCTCATGCCCTGGGAACCCAGGAAAATAAGTGAACATCCAACAGAAAAGGCACTCTTGTTCTACCACATAACTTGATTGTGTCCTCCTAAGTCTAGTCCTAGGAGTTTTCTAGGGTGCATAGAGAAAAAAACCCTCCAGTTGTGGGAAATGAATAAGGGCAATTCTTATTTAATTAACCACTTTTGGGAGACTAACAGAATTCAGACTGCTGGTTTAACTACTCATTTAAGGAAGCTATAAAAATGCCTACCATCTATGTAGGCTTCTGTTCTGAAATGTGCTTTTTAGCCATGTTGGTTAGTGTTTGTGAAAGAATGAAGAAGTTTTTTCCCCACCAGATTTTCTCTCTCATACTCTAGAGAGCATCGGTCTTACATCCAATTTACGTTGTGTGATTTTTCTTCCTCTTTCTTTCCTAGAACAAACATTAATATGCAATAATTTATCAAGGAAGTCCAACGTGGCTCTCTGCTTCCTGTGACCCTCAATCTGTCAACTTCATACTTTCGCTGGTCTTCTCCAACCCGGGATTGGCAGCCTTCACCTGCACCGTGCCAAGTCTGCGGTTCTCTCCCTCGGTAGGTCACGGTGCTCTAAGCCTTTGGGAGGTGGAGAAGTGGAGAGGAACAGACCCCTTGGCCATGGACTCTGCAGACCGGTCCCTATATATTGGAATAGTGTGTGTGTGTGTGTGTGTGCGCGTGTGCACACACGCACATGTACACGTGCATCTGGAAAACACTGACAGTTACTTCCTTATCATTCCTTCTTTCTCCTTTCTAAATCTTAGAATGGAGGAACTTCAAGTAAGGGAAGGGGATCGTTGAATAAAGCCCATAACCCAGCTCACCACGACAATCACACACACAGCATATGGGTGGTATAGGACAGCTTCTTCCCTTAGCTCGTTATTTAGCCTCCAATAAACCCCATCTGCTAAGGAGGGACAGATAGCATTCTAAGCAGACAAGTAGAGGCCCAGAGAGATTGAGCGATTTCTAGTCCAGCATTCCTGAATTAAAAACATTTTCTTCCTTTTTATCAGAGCAGTACCAATCTCTACAAAGTCCTAAGAATAACTCAAGTATAGAAACCACAGCAGATCAATATTTTTTCTTCTCAGGTGCTTTTTACTGCTAATATGGAATTCTGTTACAATATTGATCTTTTCTAAAATTTTGTGCAAAGCTATTTAATTTAGTGCTTAATGATATTAAATAATTAGATTTACTGAAGCTACAGTAGCATGATTTAGTGGTATGAGAGTTTCAGTGGAATTGGTTTCAAAGCATTCGTGCTGGCTTGACTTTTCAGCAGACTAGTTACTTCTGTGCCAGTCGGGATGGAGACAGTGCAACGTCAAGAGCCTGCTATTATTCAGCTCCTTGCGATATGAGCTTCTCTCACCAGCCAAACCATGGTCTTCTCAAGTGTGGCCTTGTAAAGACAGCATTTTTCTATTGGTAGAGGAATGGTGGTGGTGGAGAAACCATTGAGAGTCCCCAGAGAGCCTTAAAACTGCCTATGTGTGAGTTTAAGCAAGTGGCAACCCTCCTGCCCCCAAGTGGGGGCCAACACCCAAAGAACAGGCTTCCCTTCCTGGTGATCTGAGGTGGGAGTTGAATAAGAATGCAAAAGACAAAGGTTCCAAAGGTTCAAACATACATATCCTCCCCAACCCCACATTCTCTTTAAGGTTTCCACCTGTAAACCAGAGGCCTTTTTGATGTGAAAAAGAACTAGGCCATGCACTTCAAAACCTCTGCAGCCAGTATGTAGGGAAACATCCTTGGTCTTCTCTCAAATGCTTTGTGTGGGATCTAGACAGAGGAATTGTCAAAAACTGCCACAGAGTCATCAGGCAGCTGCCAATGCAAACAGACTAAATGCGCTTAATTGTGGTTAAAAAAAAATACTGGAAATATGTATAAAGAATTAGAATTGATTTAGGGATCACAGAATCAAGGACCACAGCCGTGCTCAAACTCCAAATCATACTTTTGAATTATGCTTGGATGGGGAGTCTATAGAGCTCAAAAAGTGTTTTCATGGTCTGTGTGCTATTTTAGAGGCCAGGCCAGCCTCTGAGGAGAGGGGAGAAGACCACCATCAGTTTGTGGAATGGGACAGGACCAACCCCAAGGTGCTTGAGGCATTTAATGGCTAGCAAATTTTTCTTTAAGGTTATCTTCAAAATCATTTCCCCTACCTCAAACAAAATAATGAACTAATAAGAGTCTCCTGTTTTAAAATTTTTTTTTAGCATAAAGTACTCAAATATATTTTCACGGAATTTTGGGGGGTGGGTGGTGATTAAATGCAATCACACAAAACATCTCTCTTTGTTCTTGCATACCAACCCAGGCTAGAATTCCACATGTGGTAGCTGTGTGTGTGCTAATGTGGTAAAACCACGTGAAAACAACTGCTTATTTCCTTTGATCCAAATGACTGACTTTTAAAAGGCTATAAACAATGTGGAAGGCAACCAGCAGAGTCTTCAGTGTTTTAATTGTTTTAGGTATTAGTATCTCCAGCTTTGGATTAATTTAATAGCCTCCTTGTGGTTCTCGTCAGCAAGGCTGTTTCTAAGGCTGCACATGAGGCAAAACGGCCTGGGTTTAAGAGCCTTTCTAAGGCTCCTGGAAATATCCAAGATTTGGAAAACAACAGCAACAAAACAAACCACTAACAAAACAAAACTCCCAAATCATTGGCTCCAAAATATGAAAAGAATTTTGTACGATCAGAAATAATGTCTAAATAGCTACAACACTTAATAATATTGTGTCAACCAGCCAATGGCAGCTCAACGCAAGTCATGTGGTTATTTTTACTTCATATCAGGTACATGCTGTTGGTGACTTCTTGTGCTTGATTTAATTGGGGGAGGAAGGCTCTGAAGTAAGAATGTTTGGGGTGCTTTAGGGTTTTTAAATAGCCTTACATGGCAAATCAAACTTCAGTTTAACAAAGTCTTTTACATCCATTTTCAGCTGTTTCATGGAAGTCATTCCTCGGTGATTTTGCTGCTGGGCAGGGGGTCCAAAACTGGCCCCATGCTTGATGGCACTTCCTCTTTACATTTGTCACTGGTAAATTCCACCCTAAAAAATTTAGAAACAGTGCTTGCCCCTGCCTAGAATTTTCCTTGCAGAGCCAAGGTAAGGGCCAGAGGCCATCCCTTTAGCCACCCCTTTAGCTGTCTTCCTAAATGAGAAGCATCTATTTTGTTCTTTTTATTAAGGTGTGGAGGAACATTCCTGTGAACTTGGCCAGCTTTCCCTCAAGCTTCCTACAGCTTTCAAAAGAATGTCCCTGTCTCCCCAAAAGTCACTCCAGCAAAATGAGGAAAACATGGCCCTCTCTTCCCCTGAAGCTATGCAGTGGTATCAGGAATCATGTGCACTGATAAACCAGAATTCACAAGGTAATTCTCTGGCTTCAGGATTAGACGCAAATCTAAGTAGACTAAGGGACAGAACCTGCCTATCTTTGAAATAGAATCCCCAGTGGTGCCCTGAGAAGAAACATCTCCTGGCCTGTCCTTCCTGATCTCAGAGCTTCGTTTTGATGAGCAGCGCTGGACCAGTCACCTCCTGGGACGAAAATCCATGCCCCGCTGCTTTTTGGGCAACAAGCATTCACCAAGATCAAGCTTAAGAAGGAATTATTAGTCAGGACTGGGGAAAAAAGGTGATGACAATGTTTTTCTGTTTGAATTCTTTATAGAATACTTGAAATCTACCCACAGCCCTGTGTTAAAAGAGAAATGAAAAAAACCAAAAAACCCACACAAAACAAAGCAAAAAGGTGGAGTGCAGGGGGCTGTGGGAGAGGTGTATAAAAACAGCCTTTAAGCAATAAAGGAATTTATG
This sequence comes from Daubentonia madagascariensis, assembly GCA_023783475.1. Lineage (NCBI taxonomy): Eukaryota > Metazoa > Chordata > Mammalia > Primates > Daubentoniidae > Daubentonia > Daubentonia madagascariensis. The sequence goes on along the minus strand of JAKFHU010002250.1, from coordinate 10,480,613 downwards.
TCATTTTCAAAGATTAGATTTTTTAAAAAGTCTACGGCAGTTGGCAAGTCTAGTTATCAAGTAACAAAATTACTCTAAAGAATGTGGAGGAAAACATTGTAAAGAATGAAGTTGCTAATGTACTGGGAAGAGGAAGTTTTGGTGAAACTAAAGTGCTATGGGGGTCTTGAAAACTTCACTTCCTTGAGACTTTTATTGTTCCTACCCAAAATCAATTATGTGACATTTTCAGACAAAGAAAACGTTCATGAGTAACAAGGGGTGAGCCATTAGAGGTTTTTATCGTTAGTTTATATGCTCACATACAGTTGATATTCCTTTTCCCCTTGAATGTTAAAAATGGCAGAATTTCCTCAGAACTAAGGACTGTTGGCCTCTGTCTGAGCAACTGAGAAGTGACTCTGGAGAGAAATCTGGCATGTTCGCCCGGTTTCTGGAGGTAGAAGTCAAACCTGCGGGTATACACCTCACAGAGCCTGAGCAGGGATTTGAAGGTACACCATTACCCACAAAGAAAGTTGATAGGATCTCTGTCCCCTAGGTATGTCTCAGGCAACTGAAGTGATTTGCTTTTCAAGCTTGTAGAACTGCCAATGCTCTGCATATTCAGTTCTGGGGCTGGAACAAGCTAATCCCCTTGGCACCATAGAGAGTCTGATAATTATTCATTTCGGTTCATTCCCAAGAGTGCTTTTCCTGCACAAGTGTGGGTGTCAGCCTTTTAATAAAAGGTGTAGCACAGGTTTAATAAAAGGAGAAGTTAAGCATCAACAGTTGACAGTCCTCAGACATCAAAATATTTATCCCTTATCTTCCCATCTCTTGCTTCCTACTAAACAAAACTCACCACAGCCATTTCTGAATTTCTGGGAGGTAAAGTTTCACACACACATCTTGGGAAGAAGGTATAGAACAGCCAGAAGTAACCATGGGAAATCACAGAGGATCACTGTGTAGTAAAGAAGCCAAAGGCTGTGAATAATGTCATTTCTCCATTTTGCTGGTTTAGCTCCTGACTGCTCAGATTTTATGCCATCATGTTTCTAAAACTATCCCCCAAAATGATTTCAAACAGAGGTTGACAGTTTGGAAAACAGTAGCAGTTCATATGCAAATATGTGGTATGTGCCAGGCATTAAGGCATTTTTAGAGATGCCATCTTCAACTGGGCTCTTTAATGGTCTTTGTTTTGCTATTTTGCTTTCTCCTATCTCCATCTTGACCCATCATCTTTCGATAATTTTCCAGTACTCCTTTGACTCAAAAAAAAAAAAAAAAACCTAGGAGACTCTACTTATTTAATTGTTCAGAATATTTTGCAAAGGACAAAGTAACAATGAACCACCATCATTTAGTGAACATCTGCACCATAGAGCATGTCCAGTTTTCCAAGGGAGTTAGCAGTAGTCTCAGAATGTCCCTGGCTAAACCAGTTAATTCCCTGCTACAATATCTCAGCACCTGGCAGTAGTTCTTTAGACTTCATCAGGCTCAATTCTGTGTCCCCAGGACTAGTTATAGCATTAGAGCTTTAGAGAATCCAGCATAGTGGTGAATGGTTGTGCTTGTAAAAAGGACAGGAATCTAGGGGCTGGGGTAGATATCAAGGAAGGCAACTGAAAGTTGCTTTGGGAAGCTCTAACCAGCTCAGCCCTGGAAGGACTGGCTGTATGTGAAAGGTACAAATCTGTGGCTTGATACCTCTTCTGCTACCCACTCCCTGAGGATCTGCCTGTGTGTGTTTTCCTGGGTTACTCTGGCAGAGGGTAAACTCCGTCTGAATCAAGATTTCATTGTGGAAAAGGTGGGGTGATAATGGTGATAATGTTCGGGAGGAGGAGACAGTTTCACAGGGGCAGGGAGGGTCTGCTGTGTACACTGTTGTCACCCCAGCACGATGCTTGGCATGTTACTGGTAGATGCTTAACACATGCTTGCTGAATAGAGAAAGGAAGGCAGGAGGAGGAAGCTCTGCTGCTGGTCCTCATGAGACAGGCAGTGGAGATTGGAATGTTATGTCCAAGAGTGGTGCTGGCAGCCAGGGTTTGGCCTCCTAATTCTAGATTTGTAGAGAATTATGGTCTGTCAAGGGGCTGGGGGTCCCAGTGTTGACCTGCTGGAAGGCCAGAGCTTGGTGTAACTGAAACTCCCCTAAATTCCCTCTGGGAAGGCCCCTTCTCTGCTCTATAGACTGACAGACGTTTGGTGAGTCATCCTGCTGGTGACTCAGCCGAATCCCATTCGGATTTCTTTCCCCTTCCCTGCCAGGTTTCCAAATCTCAGGCAGAGGCAGTTTCCAATGGGCTGTGCATTTCCTGAGACCCCAACAGGAGGCAGACAATGATTATGTATCTGGAGACCCTAAAAGGCCAAGCTTGTTTGTGCTGGAAGTATTCCAGAAGTTGTTACATATATTTTAAAGAAAAGCCTTTCAGTCCCAGGCTGGGACAGGGGGCACACAGAACATACTTTGCTGGGTTTTTGATTCAGCCAACTTTATATTTTCAGGAAAAAAGTGCTACAGTGTTATATGGGGTTAGTCAATATAAACATTCTCTAATGCTCAAAGACAAGCAATAAATAACTGAGTTGACAGGTTTCCCAGGACTGTGCTTTGTTGTAAGATGCAGTAAAAAAATAATTAGTCATGGGTATAGTCCCAGAAAGGATTAAAAGGGAGGTTCTATACTGAGGAAGGAACCTAGTGTGGGACTTGACACTTTTCCTTCTCTAGGCACACAGTGTGGTCACTTGGTATTTTCTCTCTTCAGAGAATTGTGATTTAAACTTGACCTAGAAATTTTTCCTAGGTGTTCAAGTTCAAGTCAGACCACACAGGAAAACTGCATTTGGTTGCCCTTACCATTCACCCACTATGGTCTTTGATTAAAAGAAGACCACCCCCTTTTTATTTTCTGGAAGAACTCTTCTACAGAATGAGACAATATGTACTTTAGCCAAATAGAAGCCTCCTATATTTGAGTATCTGTATGTGCATGTGGTAGGTTGTGCCTAGGTACAAGGAGCCAAGAGCTAAGATATTACAATCACCAGGCCTTCTTCTGCTTCCCTTTGGTGCTACAATTAACCCAGTTGCTCAGTAAAGTGTCAAAAGGTTAAGTCTAACAGTATTGTGGCCATATTTACATCAACCTACCACAAACGGCTGGGGATATGCTAGTAGTGAAGTTTGTCTTGGACAGTCTGAGCCAGGAAAAAAAAAAAAACAAAACACAACAAGATATATAAAAGAAAAGAGAAAATACTTGTTTTCTCACATGTGCTGAACGTGCTTATTCATCTCGGCATAGTGTTCTCATATAAAGTGCTTAAGAGTTGGACAGAATACCTTTAGACATAACTAACATAATCGAGACATGTTTACATTCCTACCAGGGCATAATATTGTGAACACTTCCACTGAGATTGCAGAACTGCTGTAATTTTTTTCTAAAACATCATGCCATCTGCACACATAATAAAATAATCCAGTAGTTGCCATGCTAAAACAGGACTTCTAGTGAAGGGCACAGACAGCTCCCCAAAGGGAACTTGTGTTATGCACAGTGATGACAACTGGAAGCAATTTTCCAGCTAATGGTCTGCCAATGACCACTTGGAACAAGTTGGCACTGTATATTATGCACCTCATTTTAAAATCCACAGCAAACTAAGATTTTTCCAAAGCCCATAATCTTGACTGAATGGGTGTTTTTTCAGTTAATCCGGTTAATCTGTCAATGCTCCAAGGATATCTTCTGGCAGTGCCATGGGTTAGTCTTTCTGTGAGGAACAGGCCATGTTCATATCAACTGGCAGGACAGCAGCTTGGAAGGCTAACCGTGTTTATGGAGAACCCTCGGCTGAGGCTGCAAGAAGAAAAAGGGGGAAATATGGTAAGTTCTTTCCTTTATGTTCCCAGACACTGATACATAGCAATTACCTTATTCAAATGAACCCTAACACCGTTTGGTCAAAGAGAAAGCTCAGCCAGAATAATGGTTATTCAACTCCAGGGCAGAGTTATGGTGGCTTGTATTCATGGAATGATTTTTTTACCATTTGGCAGGGCATGGAAGATACTCAACTCAGAAATAGGCAAAGCTGCCTTGAAGGGAGGGCAAAACCAGATCCCTGGAATTGGCATCCAGTCCAATGACCAGGTTGTGGTTTGGGAAACCATTTCATATATTTTATGGGGTTCATTCATTTACTTGCTCTTAATGTGAGATCAGATTGGGGATAGTATGAGGGGATTTTTTTGTTTTTTGGTTTTTTTGGTCTGGGGAGGGGTGGGTTTCATTCTTCAGGAAGATTTCCTGGGATATAACCTAGCAGGAAATATTAGAAGCAGCATGGTTGGAGCTCCTGAGTTTACTCTTCGAAAAGTCAGATTGGCTGAGCAGGTTAGAGACTAGATAGGGAAAGTCATTAAAATCTGACCAGAGGTTTTATTACTTGAATTGCAACTTTGCTTTTGGCCTTGGGAATGCTGGTACAGATGATAGTTTCCTGATTTTTCTACTTAAATTCTCTAATTGTCCTGTTATTTTACCTGGGTGCTCCCTATAGTTCCTTATATATGGGTCCTCAAGAATTAATTATGTGAGTGCAATTGAATGTTTTCCTCAGAAATATATCAGTATTAGTTTTATTAAATATCCAAACTATTGGGCGATGGGAAGAGAAGCACAGCAGGAGTTCCTGATGTAAAAGAAAAATATCTATCTGGGTTTTCAAATCTAACTGGCTTTTTAAAACATGAACGAATGCACAATTTGTAATCAAATATTTGATTAAAACTTGCTACTTTTGAGAAAACGCAAAAACAAAAGGTAATATGTAAGTGTATTAAATATCAAATAATAATACACACTTCTGATAAGGTTGTAATGAAAGTATAATGTTAATACATTGCTGATGGCATTGTAAACTGGAAAAATAATGTCAATTTATTTAAAAACTATTAAAAATGCATATTCTTTGACACAGTGATCCCATTCCTAGGAGTGGATTCTAAGGAAATAATCTTAAAAAAATGAACGATGCTATATGCACAAATATGTAACCTGGAAGTTATTTATAGTAGAGGAAAAATTTGAAACAACCAGTCTCCTCTTGTTGAAAATTTAGGTTAAGTAAATTATAGTACATTAGCAAGATGGACGAATACATGGCCATTAAAATAATACTAATGATGATGATGTAGCAACATGGTAAACATGACATACTGTGATATAAAACTTACACCTGTGCATAGAAAGGAACCGTAAGAGGAAATGAAAGTCCAGGATTTTTATTATTTTCATCATAATATTTTGTAAAACAAAAACAAAAATGAGACTCACAGGGGTGCAGATCTGACCCAGGAGCATTGACTAACGAAAGCATCATGACTGTTTTCGCTCACTAATACTCCCTCGGAAACAAATACTTTATAGTTTCATCAAGAGAAAACACTACAGTATTATTAAATGGGGCATAAAAGCCAATGTGGGTGACAATCTTCTGTCCAGGTCATCCTGCAAGGGAGCAGTACAACCTGGAAAAACAAACCAAAAAATATTAATTTCTAGGAATCTGACACAGTATCCTATCCTTGAGACTTTTGCTAAACTCAGACCTTGGAAAACAATTATTAAGAATAACCTATAAAATAAAATAAAATTTAAAAAGGGAATAATCATGACAAAGAGTGAGCCCTAATTAATTACTATACTTTGGATTCTGAGTCATGAGTTGATAACTAGGTTTATCACAGTTGCTGTTTCTTTAAATAACCAAGTTTTCTACATGGGCCTCTAGTAGCTCATAGAAAGTGGATATGTCTAATCTTAGCATGTAATATCACTTGTAACCATGGACATAAGCTGAGCCCATCACACTTTAAAGCTCTTTCATCTGTGGTTGCCCAATACTCTTCTTAGGGTAGGAAGAATTGTTCCCATTTTAAGGATAAGGAAATTGAGGTCCAGAAGTGATATGAGCCCAAGATCACACAGCAAGTAGGGATCAAAGTTGTATTCAGAGTTGGGTGTGTCCCACTCCAGTGACATATAGGAGTGACAGGGATGAATATATAAAGTGTAAGCTTTCTGAAACTTTCCCATCCCATCTTCTGAGCAGGATTCTGTGTTTATCCTTAAGCTCAATCAGCACAATGAAGGGCCCTGCTGGGCAGGGAAGAAAATCAGAGTCTAAATTAATTTATATTAGAGCAGCGAAATACTCCTATAAGACATGAATACAAACAGAAGGAGAGGCCACAGAGACAAATTGGGGGTTTAGGTAGTGACATAGGAGGTTTGAGTTGGTGGTGGCCATAACGAGTGGGACATTGGGAAGAGGGATAGCCAGAGCGAGTATGCTGTGGCATAGTGTCCCCCTTTGCCACCTTTTCATGACATTCAGTGATTCTTCATTGTTCTTCCACGTTTTTGGAGTTAGCGTTGTGTTTCTTTTGAATAGGTCACCATGTTGAGGTGGGTTTTATGTGGGAACAAGAGATTCCAATTTACTCAGGTTGTATGTGCAAGGCACGTGGCTAAAGTAAAACTTGAGCCTTAGTCTTTCTTTTGCACTTGTCTAGGGATGGGCTCTGCTAGAAACTTTTGTTATCTGCAATAGAAATCATGTCTTCAGGTATATAAAATCCACATGAGGTCAAAATGCAAAATGACAGCTCCAGTCTGGAAAGGGGGAAACGTGTGGTCTTTATACGGAACACTTTTTGGGCTCCAACCCCCATACTTCAGCCATCCCAGCCTCCTTCTAGCTCCTCATATGCTGGGTTGGTCCTGGTCTTGCTCATCCTTTCCTTCTGCCTAGAATGCCTTCTTTGTATATCCTCTAACACTAGTGAACACCAAGTCCTCCACCTTTCAAGACCACCTTGAATGTCATCTTTTATGAAGTCTTCTCTCCCCCTAGATACAGCTAACAACTCTCTCCTGTGTGCTAGTGTGGCATCTTAAACTTTTACCACCAAATCCACAATGAACACTTTAATGTATCCATTGTTCCTCCTAAATTTTTTGAGGGTGATGCCAAGTCTTATTGTTTTGTGTCTTTCTAATGCAATGGGCAGTGTCAGGTATACAGAAAGTGCTTAATAAATAGTTGTGAAATTAATGAAGAAAGAAATTATGTTGGCGAAGACTCTTTTTTTTTGGGGATGGGGGTTAATACAGTTACTAATTTTGATGAGATCAATCCCACAACTCAAGTCTTCATGTAGAAAGGGGAATTGTTCTGGTTTCTTTCTCTGCAGCCATCAGCTACTCAAGGAAGACATATATCCTTGAGATTTTCAAGTATGGATTTCACAGCTAACAAATAGAAAAGGGCTATTTCTCAAATCTATGCTGGGCCAACATTACTAGTTTAGGCATTCTTGGAATCAATCATCATAAGTAACCCAATGGTCTCAGAGTCTGGGATGAGTAGGGAAGCGTTAGAGTCCAGTGGTTAAGAGCATGGACTCTGGCAGATATGGGTTCACATCCCAGGCCCACCACTTACCAACTATGTGAGGTTGAAAACATGAATTTTCCTAAACCTTAATTTCTTTGCCTTTAAAGTAGCAATCATAGTCTCCACCTCACTGGGCTGCTGTGATGTTAAAATGAGATCATAGGAAGAAGCACTTTGCATGGTGCTTAGGAAACAGTAAATAACTGATAACTGACAGCTACTATTGTTTTATTATTATTACTATCAAAAATCCCAAAATTCCCTTGAGAAATCTGAGATATAAACATGTCAATGTTCTAATGCTACAACTAGAAGCCAGAAAAAGAAACAACATGCCCAGAGGTCAAGCCTTTGCATCCTCTTCCCACTTGCCAAGGCTATAGTCAACACACTTTGGCTTCCACTCTCCCCCCCGATTACTGCAGACGTTAACAGACAGTTCCATGAGAAGGAAAGTTTGAAACACTTCAAAGGCAGGAAGTTACTGGCCCATGAGGCAATGGACAGCCAGGCAGAAGGTTCAAGAACAGATCTGGGACTGAGTATGTTCCACTCTGCCTTTCCTCACTCCAAAAGCTAGGGGCTGAAGGACTTGGTGTGTTTGGAGAAGAAAAAAAGACATTGTATCCAGGCAGTCCCACGTCTCATAGGCTGAAGGGAGGAAATTTTAGTGTTTACCACTCAGAAAGAAGGGGCCATATCTTCTATCTGAAAGTGTCTTTCATGTAACTCGAGTTTGAGGACTTTGGAGGTGTGCCTGAACTGCACTTCAATGTGGGACAGTTTATATCAGATGTGAAATGCACACTCCAAAGGAGTGAAATCCATGGTTGCTTCAGCATAATAGCTAATAAATAGAACGAACATTTATTGAGCAGCTACAATGTGCCAACTAAGGTTTTATAGGCAGTCATTCATTGAATCCTTACCACTATTGTTGAGGGAGGAATTGCATTATCCCTGTAACACACCTGGAGAAAATGAGGGCCAGTTCATCAGCTGTTGTAGCCATACTGGTAGGATGCATAGAGCTGAGACTAGAACCCAAATCTAACTGTCATAGCCATATTGCTAGAATGCATAGAGCTGAGACTAGAACCCAAATCTATTCTTACCACAACATGTTCCTGACTCAATAAGAAATGAATGTTAGGAAGACAAATTCTTTAACTCCACCAGGGATGCAGGAGAGAAATCAAGTAACTGTGTTCATGTAAAAGAATTTCATCAAACATAAATCCAATACATGGAGTGCCATGTTTGACCTAGAGAAAGTTAGTACAATTTTATTTTTAATAGTCTAAAATCTTTCCGGTTTGCAGCACTGGTTCTCAACTGGGTGCAATTTTGCCCTTTAGCAGAAACTGGCAATGTCTGGAGACATTGGTTGTCACAACTTGGGGGAGACTACTGGCATCTAATGGGTAGAGAGGCCAGAGACACTGCTAAACATCTTAGAATGTGCAGGACAGCCTCCATGACACAGAACTACCCAGCTCAAAACGTCAATAGTGCTGAGGTTGGTTTGGAAGATACAGATTCTTGTTTCTATTTTCTATTCCTGGTTGTGAGCCAAATATATCACTCTTAAAATAGGCCAAGAGAAAAACCAACATAAGTGTGCCTCTTGTATGTACAGGAAATAAGGCTAATTTCAAACCTCACTCCCCTCTTCTACTCATCATTTGCTCATTTTATTTAATTTTATATTCAATGTAATCAAAACCTCTAATACTAAATCATTTCTAACTTGTAAAACCCTCACAAGTCATGCCATTATAAGAATCAAGATTAGATGATTTACACAGGTATGCTCAATTAATTAATTAATATGTATGGGAGAAGGTGGGAGACAGAAGAAGGACAAAGGAGGATTTATGTGGCAATAAAACTAAACTCTGCTGCCAGCCCACGTGCTGGGAGAAGTCGTGTGTATTCTCAGTGGCACTGGTCCCATGTCTGCCACTCCCTGCCCTGCAAGAGTTTTGGGGTAGGGAGATGTTTGCTCACTGAGAGTTTGATGAAGGAAGGGACTCTAACCTCTGCCTACATGACGGTGGAGGTCAGACTCTCTGACAAGATGGGTATCAGGATGGCAGAGAACTTGGGTTAAGGGTAATAAAACAACTGATGCATACAAATTAGCCTGAAACTTCTCATTACCCTTAGTAAATTGGAAACCATAATGAGTCTGTGATAGTTAATTTTATGTGTCAACTTGATTGGGCCACGGGGTGTCCAGATATTTGGTTAAACATTATTCTGGGTGTGTCTGTGAAGGTATTTGTGGATGAGATTAATGCTTGAGTTGGTAGACTGAGTAAAGCAGATGGCCTTCCCTAATGCCAGTGGGTGGTACCCAATCCATGGAAGGCCTGAATAGAACAATAGGCTGGGTGAGGGATAATTCACTCTTTCTGCCTGACTGTCTCTGAGCTGGGACACTGGTCTTCTCCTGCCTTTGGACTCAGACTCAGACTAGAACTGTACCATTGGCTCTCCAGTTTGCAGATCTTGGGACATCTCAGCCAATTCCTTATGATAAATCTCTCTCTATATATATATATGTCCTATTGGTTCTGTTTTTATGAAGAAGTCTGAGTAATATAGAGTCTATAGACAACATAATAACCACAATAGTAAGCACTATCATTAACCAAGTACTTGCCATGTTCCCAGCATCATGCTAAGAACCTGTGTTCACTTTGCAGCAACCAAAGTAGGTAGGTACCATGACCCTCACTCCACAGATAAAGAAAGTCAGACTTGGAGAGAGAAATGACCCAAGACAGGCTGTGGCCTTCAGGCTGGGCTATGACTCTTGATCTGGTTATGGAATGTCAGGGGCCTATTGATTCCAGATATGTTAAGCAGGAAATACGGGGTCTCAAGGGCGCATGGAAACATTTTCAGAAAATTATTTGTACTTAGATGGGGTAGGAAGGCGTTGACCTCCATCTCCCACCTTCTCACTTCTTGGTTTTATTGTTTCCATTAGAATGTGATTGGCTCTGATACTACAAACGTGTAAGAGGAGTGTTTCTGCTGCCTGGTTTCGTAGTCCTTGTTGCTTGGGTGGCCACCTCTCTCTGGGGAGTTCTGAAGGGTTCTGGTGACAAGTGAAGCTCCCCCCACCACAAACACTGAGAGAGTGAGGGAGAAAGAATATACTTGTGTGCAAACTGTCTCTCCTCTTCCTCAGCCCTAGGAGGAAAAAAGCCTGAAGACGTTGTATTTTTTCACTTACTGTTCTACTACAAGTAAAGCTGTCAGTCTACACTATGAAGCTCAAACACCTCTCTGAAACAGACCCTAATTTTGGTGGGTTAAATTGAGTCTCTGGATTCCCAGGTTTAAGAACACTGACATTTCGACTAGAGGTTCTCAAACTTGACTGCATCAGACTCACCTAAGGGAGCTTCTTAACATTTTTGTCTCTCTATTTCCACTGCTTCAGAATGTCCAGGAGGAGGGCTGGAAAACTCTGTGTGTAACAAGTGGTTTAGTAATTCTTATGAAGCCAGCTTGGCAAAAGTCCACAGAAACACCTACATCTTTCTCCTGGTACTTAAATAGTAGTTATTTGTTCTTCAGACAGAGGAAAAGTGGCAAAGACTGTAGGAAAATTTAGTTTATAACCTAGTTCTTTTCATATAATAAAATACCAAGAATCCTGGATATAATATAGTGCAGTGATTCACAGACTGGGTTTTAGAGTAAGGCATACAGGAGTACTTTGAGACCTGAGCAAGTTGTCCAACCCAAAGTCCTGGGGATGTAGGCATATTCCATCATCCCAGTATTATTTACTTTTTACAGGTTCCTCATACATTGATCAACCAACATATATTCCATTCAACACTTACTAAGGTGTTCTGCACTGCCTTGGGGGTTGTAGGGTTTGAGGAATTTCAAATCTGTATCATACCGTATTAGAATCACCTGATGTTGTAACTATCTCTAGACTAGGGCTTTTCAAACTTTACTGTGCTTAGAAATCCTGTGGATACCTTGCTAAAACAGTTTTCTGGGCCCCAAATGAAGAGAATCTGATTCAGTAGGTCTGGGGTGTGCCTGTGAATTTGAATTTCTAATAATGTTGTAGGCGACACTGATATTGCTGGTCTAAAGACTTCTCTTTAAGCACCACAGCTGTAAACCTCAAGTTCCTTCAGGCGAAGAGTGTGTCTTATTCTTCGCTTTCTGTAGTATGTGGTGGAATGTCTGGAATAGCAAAGGTGCTCTTGAAATAGTTGTTGAACGAGTGAGTGAATAAATGAATGAATGTATGGAGAAAGCTACATGAATGAAGTTAGCAGTTTCTCCAAATATGAGCAGAATTTGTTGTGGGGGCCATACTATTGTTCTATAATGAGACCTGGTTTAGGAATTTTAGTTTGTACAAGTATCTAAACTCTATAAATTCTCTGTGATCATTTAGGACATCTATTAACTTCAGTCTCCAGGGATGGTTTTCCCAGAAAAATGGCAAAACCTCATCCAGTTTAATGGCCATCTTGAACTGGAAGCCTGCTGACAACAGTAGACTATCACCTGGTACCACATGAATATGAGATGATGCATTTCTAGGAGAAAGTATCATCAGGCCAGATGCTCTCAGCAGGGATGCGTTTGTACAGACAATTAGTCAGAGGTAACCTCGGTGATTCCATTTTCTGCACTGGACAGAGGCAAGCATCTCAAGACATTAAGTTCTGACAGCCACTCTAAAAGCCCATAGAACCTTCCAGAAGAAAACTCTGTCCACTGGCACAAGAAACAATGAATCTCATGAGAGAGCAAAAATACCTTGAAGTTTAATCCGAGGTGCCATTGAAATTCCCCTCTATCTCCGCAATGTCAGACTGAGTGATAGATTATATTCTGAGGGATTGTTTTCTAATTTCTCTCATTGCTTCTGTGCCCCATCTCACTTGGTCACAGAACATGGTGCCCTGAATATTTGTCAAGTGCATGAATAAGTAAAGTTCCCCCTTTTTTAAAAATTTTTAAAAATTCATCTAGTGTCCTCATTGTCTTTTGCTCTATTTAATTTTATTTTAATTTCAAGGGCTTCTCTGTTGACTGATCCAACAATTTCCTTATTGGAACAATGTTCTCTAAGATTCACTGCTTTAGAAAAAATATATTCAGAAAAATTCCCTAGATCCTGCAGCTTTACCAAAAGAAAGAGAAAAGCACACTTTTAAAGGAATATACAAGGTCTGCTTTTCTCTTTTTGCATGCCAAGTCTCAAGGGGCTAGAAGTGTCTTTTTTTGAAACAATGGATGCAAGCTAAAAACATATTAACAAATAATGCTGATAACAACAGTGAAATTTCACCATATAGGATCTTAGGGTGGAAGGGTATCTTAAAACAGTGCTTCTCAAATTTTAAGATGTGCGTATGAATTACCTGGGTATCTTGTTAAAACGCAGATCATGTAGTTCTACAAGCTCTCAGATGATATTAGTGCCGCTGGTCTGTGGACCATACCTTGATTTGCAAGGCCATAGAGTTCCTTAATCTATAGCAGCACTATCCAGGGAACTTTTTGCAATGATGGAAATGTTCTACATCTGTTCTAATACGGCAGCCATTAGCCACATGCAGCTATTGGGCTGAAAGGTGGCTAGTATATAGAGGAAATCACTTTTAAATTTTATTTAATTTTAATTCATTTAAATGTAAATGATCTTGTATGCCTAGTGGCTACCATATTTGGCAGCACCACTCTGTAGAGGACAAAACTGAGACAGAGATTTAGTGAAAAAGTTTGAGAGAGAAGAAACTTAAACAGCAAGCTGGAATTCCTGTCACTCCCACTGTAAATTCATTCTTGTTGCCACTCTCCCCCTTCCTGCTTTGCGAAGGGAGGGCTCAGGACTTCCCCTCTGTTCCCCTTCATGTTCCCGGAATCACTCTATACACAAAATAGTAATTAGGAAAGGCTCTATAAACATTCTGAAGGGCAGAAGATTATCTCGTTTACATAAACGTCTTTGAGTTGGCAAAATCAAGCAAGAAATCTTATGAGAAATAGTTCCTTTGTTATGAGCCCTTTCACCTCGGGTTATGTCTGGAGGATTCTGAAGACGGGCTCCAAGGTTCCTTTGCTGTGGGTTCTGGCCCTTTGGCCTGGAACCCAGGGGCAAATGCAAAAAGTCCAGACATTCCAGAAAGGCTAAAATGAAAAAAGAGCTCAGTTCAAGTTGAGTTCCCCCAAATGAAAAAAATGCTGAGAGTGGGCAAAGGATAGGGCTTGGTTTTGTATGAACTAGGGCTGTCAGCTCTCAGCAGGTTACCATCTGTATTATAGTTAATGAGGTCTGGAGATCTTCCCTGGGCTGGTGAGTACTAATTTCCATTGACGAAAAAGTTATGAGGCTTGGATGTCTTAATGATAACAGATAATTTCTCTGTGTGGGCAGAGCTGCAAGCCCGTTGCTATGAAACTGTGTGGATTGGGCTATTTCTTTTGTGTATACAGTTTCCCCTTAAAGAATCCACTTGGCATGAGTTGCAAACCTGCTTGGGGACCCTTGTGATTAATTGCTTGAACTGGCTGGTGGCCATCAGCAAGATCTTGCAATTTACCGGGTTCTACACAGAATTATGAAGCTGAAGCTTTAATGAGATTTTAGGTAATAGAGCCCAGATGTCCAAGATTATGATGTTTGAAATTACACTGCTTGCAAAGCTGTGGGGCTTAAATCTTATTTATTTCTTGCTTAGTAATTTTCCTGTTCCCATCTTTATGTAATCTTGGACCAGTCAAATGTTAAGACCCTCACCTTGACATACTATATCTAGAGAATACATTCACATACACACACCTGTGGCCAACAGCCCTGGAGAACCTGGAGAGACGAAAGCTCTCTACCTTTCAGCCAAGGATATGGTAATTAACAGCCCTACCACCACCTTGCTGCTATGCAGCACTTAACTTCCAAACTGCTCTCACACATTTAATTGCATTTTGTTCTGTCAGGGTCTGGTCCAGGAGAAATCGGCTGGGACAGGTATTATTATCTCCATTTGGATGAAGAAACTAAGGTACACAGAAGAGAAGGGATAATAATAGCTAACATTTGTGGAAACCTTATGTGCCAAGAAGTACTGTCCCCCTAGGGTTTATGTGCATCATTTTTTTTAAGCCTCATATCAGCTTTGAGGTTGATGTGATTATCAGCTCCACTTTGAAATGGGAAAACTCAAGCACAGAGAGGTTGGGTCACACCACTAATAACTGACAGAGCCAGGCTGGAAGCTGCTGTGGCTCTAAGTTACATGCACTGCCACCCACCTCAGGAAGGACTGGCAGCATCACAGACAAGACCTGGAGTCTGTTGTTAATGTAGCATTCCTTTTACATCATTTGCAAGGAGCAAGACAAACCCCAGGTACATTTTTCTAATGAGAAGCCACCTCTACCCTTGTTCCAGAGCAGTGCAGCTTGGAGGGGGATTCTATTTAATGGTATCCCATTTGAAAAAAGTACTTGGCCGAATATTCCAGACCCTTTATGACCAGCACCACAACCTCTCCTTCCAGCCCTTTCCACAATGCATTCCAGACACAGCACTTGATAAAATTTGTCCCGTATGGCCCTACCTTTGTTTATATAGTTCCTACTTCCTTCCTCATGCTCCTGCCCAAATTCTACCTTTTCTACAACAGCAGCTTACAGGATACTTGCTGCAAGAAGGTATCACATATCCTCGCAAAGCCTTTCTCTCCCTGTTCTGAACCTCCGTGTGATTTTGTTGAATGCATAGATGAACAAATTGAACAAACATAATTTTTTGATGGCTAAACATTGGGGATATAAAGATGAATAAAAAATAACCCTCACCCTTGCCTTCAGGAAGCTTCCAGTCTAAGGAAAGATGACACACACAGAAAAACCACTATTGTATGATGTCCTGCAAGCTATTCCAGAAGGGCAAGATTCCAGGGGAGCAGAGAGGAGTGGAGGAGTTCCCATTGCTGTTTATAGATATGGCTGGGAATTCTGCCGAAGCCTTATCCCCCTTCTAGCTAGGGAAACTTCATGTGGGAAAAGATTAGAATTTACACTTCTTTGCACAGC
The DNA here is from genome assembly GCA_023783475.1 of Daubentonia madagascariensis. Lineage (NCBI taxonomy): Eukaryota > Metazoa > Chordata > Mammalia > Primates > Daubentoniidae > Daubentonia > Daubentonia madagascariensis. Next base: position 10,465,046 of record JAKFHU010002250.1, on the reverse strand, counting down.
CCCTAAGCACTCAGCATAGTCTCCTAAACCAAACAAACATAAGATAAATAATGAAGGACTGTATTAGAGGTGATGACGCCTCCCTCATTGTGGTGGGGGCAGTATAGAATTCTCCCCTCCCGTCTTTGCAGTGGAAATGAAGAGGAGGGAAGCAGGCCCTTGCTGCTGTCCATAGTGGTCCTACAATGGTGCTGGCCCAGGTAAGAAGAAAGAGAAGAAGCTCCTGGAGTTTCCATGGGGTCAGTGAGCAGCGGTGACCTAAAACGTAGCTCTCTTTTGCAAGGTTTCAAGGAACGTATAATGTACTACCTTAAAATGAGAGTTTGGGTAAGTCTTCCCTAAACCTACTCCTGTCAGAGATTGGAAAATATTTCTTATTTTAAATTATTCCTATTTCAGAGTAGTGACTCTGAGTCTATAGAACTATGTGGCTTTTATAAGACACTCTGTGCAAGTAGCTAATCTTCTGAACAGGATTATGAGGGAGTCCTGGGCAGTGGCCCAGACCCACAAAAAGCTCTCCCTCAAGGTGGTTAGAGTTTGGTTTGGGGGGCCCGCAACAGCATTTCATTCATATTTTTGAAGTTTGTTGGAGATAGGAGGTGGAATGGCTGCCACCACGCAACATTCATATCTTTCTAGAACCACCAACCTCTGTTGCCCTACGATTTTAAGGAATCTATATGGCATCATGAAAATAACAAATTCTTTGACTTGCTAGTTTTGAGACTGGTCAAGTTATTTAACTGCTATGAGCCACAGTTTTCTCATCTGTAAAAGGAGCGAATTTGTGCGTGCTTTGTAGAATTTTTTGTGAGAGATTATTTTATCAAATCCAAGATGCATTTTTTTTAAATGTAGAGACAGGGTCTCGCTATGCTGCCCAGGTTGGAGTGTCTATTCACAGCACAACCATAGTGTCCTACGGCTTTAAACTCCTAGGCTCAAGCCATCCTCCTGCCTCAGCCTCCCGAGTAGTTGGGACTACAGGCACGGGCCACTGTGCCTGGCCCGAGATGCATTTTTTAAAAAATCTGCTACTAATAAAGAAAAAAAAAAGTCAGTTAAACTATTATACACTACTTTGATAGTCCTGCACAAGATACAATATTAGCCTTTTGTTGCTTTGAGTTTTCTTTCATCTGTTCTGAGGAACCTGGCAATTTCTCTGCCTTCGGGTATAAGCTTCATGTGTGATAGGTAATTGTTTTGCATGTATCTTAATAATACAACATATCACACTTTCATCTTCTTGTGATATCTTTCTATCTTAGGTAGTGCAAAGCTCGGAATGCTGCTTTGCAAAAACATATGAAATCGTGGAAGAATCAATGGACTTTGTGCATACAAAATATCTTTTCACTTCAATGCCAAATTATAGTGTAACATTTCTGAAGATACATTTCAATAGTAATTAAACTCAACAAGTGAACTTGAGTGAAGTGATGAAAATATAAACAATCACAGCCAAATTCATGCGTGCAAGACTGCTATATAACCTACAGAGATTATAAGACTTCCTAGGGCCGGCACAGTGGCTCATGCCTGTAATCCTAGCACTCTGGGAGGCCGAGGAGGGAGGATTGCTTGAGGCCAGGAGTTCGGGACCAGCCTAAGAGTGAGACCCCATCTCTACAAAAAATAGAAAAATTAGCTGGGCCTGGTGGTGTGCATTATGGGGTCTTGCACTCAATAGATACCTAAGAAATCTCAAATCCCTTCCCTTTTAATAAAGAATGAGAATATGATGACACTTGGAAGAGTAGAAGGAGGCTGGACCTCATCTTTTGGCAAAGAGAGAAAATACTGAATTTATATCTGAATCATGTTGGATAAAATTTATTTTTCAGGAACTACAAAACCATGAAGGATCTCCATACACTATATGAGACAGCTGCAAATTCTTTGTCATGGCTTTTCTCCTTACCTCCTATTGAGAGGTAAGGTCTTTTTTTTCCTACTCCTTTGAGCCTGGGCCAGGCCTGGGACTACTTTGACCAACAGAATATTGTGCCAGTTCTGGGCTAAATCTTTAGGAGAACTGGAAACTTCTGTTTCCTTCTCCTTTGAACCCAGTTGCCATGCTGTGAATAAGCCAAGAAGCTACATGGAGGTGCCCACGTGGAGGAGAATGGAGGCTCCCAGCCAGTATCCCAGCCGAGCAAGCAGCCGCCTGCCCGGACTACCATGCAAGTCATCTCAGTGAACCATCTTGGATGTGGATCCTCAGCCCCAGATGACAGCAGGTGGGGAAAAAAATAAAAGGTCCCTGCTAAGCCTTGCTCAAACTGCAGAATCATGACCAAATAATAATTGTTGCTGTTTTGAGCTTCTGAAATATTGGGTGGTTTGTTATGCAGTAATAGATCATCAAAATTCACTACCTTGTTAATTTTCACAGATGCTCTGAGCAAGGCTTGTCGTAGAATCCCAAGAAGCAGAATCTGGAAGTGAGCCTAGATCTGCTGACTCTTGCACTTGAGGCCCTTGCATAATTATTCTATACACTGGTGTCCTTAGGGGCTAAGTATGGCTTATGGAGCCCCTTTAACCTTACTCCTTATCTCTCACCTGATTGTATGACGACAGGAGTCTAGGTCAACCTGGTAGGTTCAGGAAGGAAATAGAGAATTAAAAAAAATTCAAGAGGGAAAATATTTCAGCATAACCTCCTCCCTCCCACCCCAAGATCTTGCACCTTACTTGGAAGTTGAGAGTAAAGTTCATGAATTAGATGCAAATATACTTGTGATACCCTCAAGTATTTTTAGATATCTGATGGTAGCCTCCCCCACCCCCAAATAATATTGTAGTGGAAATAAGCAAGAATTTCTGGGAATTGATTCATCTCGACATGGATTATTGAGAATGGAAGACCAAGAAGACAGAACACCTTGCTGACAGAATAAAACACAGGAATCAGAATCAGTCCTGTCCTTCTGACAGGCAGGCCCCACATGGAGACAGAAGTCTGGCTGACTGCAATGTCATTTAGGCAGCCACCACGTGTATTTCACATGGTTGTTTACCTTCTATGCCAGGATGTCAAGATCTTTTGTTTCAACATGTAGCAGTCTGTGTGCCCAGGTTATGACTTCTGCAGCATGTTAAAGTTGATGGTAGCAGTGTGTGCCCTTGGTAGTGTCATCTACCTCTAAAGACGCAACACTGTCAAGCTTTTCATCTTGCAGTGCAATGTTCAGCTAAAGAGACCCAAGGAGACAAATCTTCTTTGTCTTAGAGCAACTCCAAATATCACCGAAGCAGGAAGCATTTTAATAGGCATGTATGCAAGATGCTATCTGATATGGGTATAGATGTTAGAAAGTTGGTGTTTAATTTAATTTTGAAATCAGGAGGTGGGGGAAAGTAATTTAAGTTAACTTAGTGTTGAATTCAATACAAGTAAGTGTTGTTTGTCTTTGCTTTAAAGCTATAGCACTCATGAAATTGTAATTCTTTCCCACGACTTGCTAGTTGATGGCAAAGCTCTTGTTTCCTAAAGAAATCAGAAGTGTAGGAGACAGTGCCTTATAGCACATGGACATAACAAATTAGAGAGGAGTATAAAGTGCCCTGGAATGATGGCTGGAGGTGAAGATGGAGGTTAGATAAAACCAATGCTCAGATGAGAGGTTAAACAAGGGTGCCAGGCTGTTACCACAGTTGTTATATGTTAGGAGAATTTATTGGAAGCACTATTTAAAATTCTGAATAAGAATAATCAAACTAGAGGAACAGATGCATGAAAAAAATCTTATTTCTCTTATTTCCTTTTTAAACCAAGTTATAGTCAAAGCCCTCTATTTCAAAAGTTAGGTTCTGGCAATATTGATAATCTAAAACAGGTATTGGCAAACTATAGCATCTGTAGGACAAATCTGGGCCACCACCTGTATTGTAAATAAAGCTTTATTGGAACACAGACACACCCATTTGTTTATGTATTGTCTTACAGCTGCTTTCAAATTACAGTGGAAGAGTTGAGTAGTTGTTATGGAGTTCATAAAACTCACAAACCCCCAAATATTTACTGTTTTCTTCTTTGCAAAAAAAGTTTGCTGACCCCGATAAAATAATATAATACTGAAATTAATCTAAACGTTAGTGAAAAGGCTTTGAGACGTTTATACGTTGCAAGGAAGATAGCTGTCACTGAGTGCTTTCTACTCCAGAGACTAAGCATGAAGTATCCTTTTATCTTCACTTAGGACAAGTTCTATAAAGTAAGGTAGCAGGATAGAAGCAGCCGGGACCTACAGATAGTATTGATTACTAGTAGTTGGTAGAGAACTGAAGAAATAGAGAAAGTACTACATTACACCAGTCTGGGGCCATTTAGCGTCGAAGCGTGGGTACCACAGCATAACAAATAACTGATATGCACAATGATAGATTTTTAAAAATCTATGTAGGTGCTTAAAAGGGTAAGTTTCAGCAATCTGGAAAACTCTTAAGTATTGGAGCCTATTCTCAACATTTCTTGATAAAGTATTAGCCATGTATGAATATGGTGTGAGACTTCAGAAAACTGTTGATATGACTTTGTGCGCATAACACATTTATGTAAATATCCACTCCTTGTGCCTACCCTCCACATCAGTTTTTCCTTGCTAGTGTTTGGTCTCATCTCTTAGACCCTTGCAGCAGTCTGCATCTGGTCTCTACTCTCTACTCTCCGCTCTAGACTATTCAAAACACTTTTACCACATCAGTATCCCTAAAAAACTACCTGTCTTATTCATCAGCACATACCAAATGAACATCACTATGGGCAAGAGATTGTGCTAGATTCTGAGGAATATGCAGAACTGGGTAAGGGGTTTTTTGCCCGTGAAGTGCTTAAAATATTTGGGAGGAAAGACAATGTATTTATAGAAATATAATTAACAGTATAATGTGTTAGTTGATGCAGGGGAAAAAAAAGGTTTATTGGATTTCTTATAAGTTTTACTGTTGTACTGGTCCTGGAGAGAATGAAATTTGAACCAGGCCTTGAAAGAAAGGAGAAAAAAAGGGGAAAATGTATTTTATGAAGTTAGTGATGCCCATCTGCATTCAAAAACCTCCTGTGGCTCCACATTCCTTACAAGATAAATTCAAATGTGTGAGGCTGTATCCGAGGCTCTCTATAACCCATCTGCACCTTCTACAACACCCTTCACAAATAAGCCCTCCGCTGATTCTTCTCAGAGTTTCCCTGACTCTGATTGTTGGGCCTGCTATTCCTAATACGTAGAAAAGCTTTCTGTCCTCTTGGACTTATCCCAACCCTACCCATTATTTGAGGTCCAACTTCTCCATGGGACCTCACCACGGGGCTCTAACCCAGTGCTTGGTCACATGTGATCATGCTGTACATGATAGCACTCAGCTCACACCACATGCAGTTCATAACCCAAGTTCTGCAACACCCAAGTTGGTTCATACCCAATAAGACAAGTGCACCGATGGCAGGGTTGGATGTTAAATTGCTATAACAGCCTAAACGCTTATTCTTATCTTACTTATCCCACTGTGGATTAGTCATAAACAGTTCACAGCTGGCTACTGGTGGTCAGCCCATGCTTTACTATTATTATTATTTTCAATTTTTATTTTTAATTGACAAACAATTATATGTATTCATAGGGTAGAATGTAATGTTCTGATATGCATATACATTGTGGGATGATTAAATCAAGCTGAATAACATATCCATCACTCACACACCTAATTTTTTTGTGGTGAGAGCATTTAAAATATACTCTATTATCTATTTGGAAATTACAATAAATACACTGTTATTAACTATAGGCACCATGCTGTGCAACAGAGCTCAAAACTTACTCCTCCTGTCTAAGTTGTGTCCTTCAGCCAACTTCTCCCACGCCTCACCCCTAGCCCCTGGTAACCACCATTCCAACTCTCTGCTTCTATGAGCTCAACTTTTTAAAGTTACATTTATATGTGAGATTATGTGGTATTTGTCTTTCTGTGCCTGGCTTATTTCACTTAGCATAATGTCCTTCAGTTTCATCATGTTGCAAACAATAGGATCTCCTTCTTTTTTATGGCTGCATAGTACTCCATTGTGTATATATATCACATTTTCTTTATCTATCCCTCTGTTGGTGGACACTTAGGTTACTTCCATATCTTGTCAGCCCACATTTTATTTAAATAGTGCCACTCTTACTTACCTTCATTTCCTCTTCTCATGAATCCTAAAGCACTTATTATTCATTTTAGGAGCTGAACACTGTAGGCCAAATTTGAATAATTACCAGTGTTTAATAATTGTGAGATTTATAGTTCTCTGAAAAACAGTCAGCTGTGGCATCATTGTCCCACATTCTCCAATGCAACAATTAGCCAGAGCTGAGCAAAGCTGCCCCTTTCGATGTGGCATGAAATCCCTGGGTCTCCACAGGCCCCATCACCCTTCCTACTGTTTGCAAGCCAGCTCACCTCACTCTTTTTTGTATTTGCCTGTACCCTGTAGGCATTTGTACCAGCCATACTAGTCTATGATGTGCATTTTGCCACTTTAATTATATTATTATATACTCTAATTGCTTGTTGTGTGTCTGTTTTGTGTTCACATCTAGATCCAAATTCCTGGAGGGGAGAGACTGTACCCTGTATTTCTTCTCGGTTTCTCTCAGTAGACAGCACAATGCTATCACGATAAGCAAGTGCTTGATAAATACCTTTTAAATAACTGAATGAACAAATGATTTATTCCATCTAGCTTATAAATCTAAAGTACAAATCCTAAATCAAATATACAAGGTAATTTTGTTAACACCCCTTGGTGGATGAGAAAGGCAGCTACAAATTGTGTGACACTTCCTCCAAGTGAACAGTGGGGTCTGCTCTCCCTCCCCTTGGATATAGGTCGGCCTCTGCTTCGACCAGGAGAATGGGGGAATGGTGCCAGGCTGCTTCTGGGCCCGTCCTGGAAGAGGATTGGCAGCTTCCACTGACCTGCTGAGAAGTCTGACTACCCTGCTGAGGAGACCATGGGGAGAAGCCCTGGCAATAGATGGAGACAGGCAGAAGCTAGCTGAGCACCGTCCTCCAGCCACCCCTGCCACGGCAACAGGAATGTTGAATACAGCTGTCTTGGACCGGCCCTACCACCAGCTTAACATCATACAGGAACCACATGGAATGACACGTGAAGCTGAAGAGTTGCTCAGCTGAGCCTTGCCCCAATTCCTGACCCTCAAAATTGTGAGATATAATAAAATGGTGGTTGTGTTAAGCCACTAAGTTTTTGGGCTAGTTTGTTACACAGTAATGGATAAATGAGACAGAATTCACCCCCAAGTTTCCACTGTTTACCTGCATGGTATCCTTTCTATCAACATTCAAGTACATATGAAACTTTTTATAGCCATGGCACACATTGAATATGGTAATGCTTGCTGGCTGTCTGGGGAAATGGTTGAGGCTGTTCACGCACAGAGGGACGAACCTGGGAGTTCTGTCTCTAAGGCTGAAGATCAGTGTTTCCCGGCACACACAGCAATGTGAGTGAGCACTTTGGCATCTACAGTCCATTGTCATGCCCTTCAGAAATGGAAGTGGTGAATAATGTTCTCTACTGCCGTTCTGCTGGGTTATTAATTTTTTTTATTTTATAGTTTACAAAGATATCTACCCATTATTTAGATCTACATAAATAATCTGGCCATGATTCTGTATTTTAGGACTTCTGTCACTGTTAGGTTGTGGAATATGAAATGTGATAGTTTCTAAGAAATGTTTCATTTTAGTCGCTAAATCCTAGGAATCTATAGGCCCTTAAGAAGTGTACATTTTTAATAACAGCTTACCTCCTTCCCACGAGTTTGTTTTTAGTTAATCACTACATTTTTCATCTACCGTTCTTATCATGTTATAAAATCAGTTTCTTAAATAACTATTCTCACTATTCTCATGTGTTTCTTGATTTCTTGTTATAAACCCTGGGAGGCAATTGGTAATAATCATGATTCAAGCTACGTTAGCAGAGAAACAAGACCTAGACTTGGCCAAGGTTGAAAAGGCAACAGAAACAGAGTTGACAGTTGCTTCATTAATTCCTGATGCTTTATTCCCATTAAAAACAAAAACAAAAATACAAAGAAACCCAGATCAAAGCCTTCCGAAAGAACAAATTTTCCCTATTTTGATATGGACACTCTGTAATCATTTAACCAGTGATTATGCAAATACGCAAAACCTGTCCTTGTGCCAACTGCCTCAGAGGTTTAAAAAGTAGGAGGAGTGGGGAACACATTGTGCACAGAGAAGAGAGGACACGTGGTGGAATCTGAAGATATTAAGACCTCTGGAATTATTAGCACATGATTTCTAAAAAAATAAAAATAAAAAAAAAACTGGAGGCAAAACTTCTTGAAGTTAGGGTGAAAGGAGTGCCTATGAAAAGTGGAGACTTATGGTGAAGAGAAATAAAGCATCAAAATATTTTTGTCCCTTCTATTATGTATTCATGGTCTGGCTCTGTGCAATAAAATAAACATAAATTCAAACCTATATTAATTAAGATGATCTCTACCCAAAAGTGGTTTACAATCTAGGGGCTGGGGGTGTGGTAGAAAGGGAAAGTAACTATGTTACAATAAGAGAAGTGCTGTATTAGTGGTGTGGAAAACGAGTTGGAAAACACAAGGCATAACTGATCACCTCCAGGGAGTGAGTGGGAGGAGTCATTTCAGCAGGGCCTAAAGCATGAGTAGGACATTGCCTCGTATTGCTAGAGGAATTACACTTTTGGAACAGAGTTTTGCTAAAGCCAAGATGTGAAAGAATGAAGGAGCAGAGCTGTTTCCGGAATTGCAAGAAGTAAAAAGAAAAACAAGTATATCAGATATGGCTTAGTCATAGGATGAGTTAATTGAGTGAGGGGTGGGGGAGAATGGCATTGCAGTGGCTTGCAACCCAATCTGAGAGCCAGATCATGAAGAGACATGTCCACCAAGCTAATGGGTTTGGATTTTATCATGTAGGCAGCAGACACTTAGAAATGTTTTAATGCAGAGGGTGTGCCATGAACATAGTTCTGGTTTAGACACATCACTCTGCACTGGTATTGCAGGTAGGGTGATCTTTGTAGCAGTTGTCACAGTGGCCCTTTGACATGTGTTGGAGTGATTATTTGATTACTACTTAATTAAAGACCAGAGCACTGTGAAAACAAGGTCCATGTTTTGCTTTTACTCAGAATAGTCTCCCGAGCACCAAGCACAGTGCCTGGAACAGAGAAGAGCTTCAATGACGACTTGGGGAATGAGTCAAACTCCTGAATATTAGTGTGGGCCAGGCAGGAGATGATGAAGGCCTGAATCAGGGCAGTGCCAGTGACAACAGGCAACAGGGAAGAGTTTTGGCTGACATTTCACAAATGAAAATCCTGGGTTGACTCTAACAAGTGTGGCAGGAGAAAGGATGGATGTTTAAGGGGGACCCTGAGGTTTCTAGGGTGGGTGATTAGGGGAAGGGCAGTTGGTAAATAAGCAGTGACAATAGGAGGAGTGGTTTTGTTGAGAAGGGAACATAATTTGGTGTTGGACACGTATTTGGTGTTGGACATGTACAGGAAATCCAGGTGGAGACATCACGTGGGCAGGCGGCAGAATGTCATAGCGGAAAGAACAGAGAAACCAGACGACCCTGGATTTTGGCTTTGTCATTTACCAGCTATGTGACCTAGGTGTGTCATGAACTTCTCCTACATCAAGTTTCTAATTTATAAAATAGAGATGATAAGCATCTCTGCCATAACTAACTCAGGATGATTTTATAATAATCTAAAATCTAAAAATGTATGAGAAAGTGCTTTTTAAAGTACACAGAGCTTTGTGTAGATGCATAGTTATTATTACCATCATTGTACTGAATGGCTAGAGTGCATCCCTCAATAGAACTAGTCGAGTCAAGATCACAGGTTTAATGCATAGGAGCCTCCTGACTTGTTAAAACTATAGGTGAGTCCCCACTTTTGGCCAGCAGCCTTGAGAAGTGGTGTGACAGCAGGGTAATCTAGGCTCATCACAGAAGTAGAAAAATCTCTCTACCTATGTCTTCTACTAAGAATGACATATTCCAGAGTAACCAGAGTAAAGAGATATTAATTTGAGGATTAGGAGTTGTGTTCTGCTGCTGGCAACTAAAAAAACAACTTATGCTCAAATAAATATATTCTCTTGACAGCCTCTGGAATCTTTCTTCTTTTCAGAAAGCCAAACACAAATCCATCCAGTTTAATACACCCTTACTTCTAGAATTGTTATTTTTTTCTTCAGCCTCTGTGCCAGACTTCACCCCTATCTATCAGGCCCACAGATTCAATGCTTGATTCAAGGTAGCACTGAGACACCCCCATGCTACTTCTGGGAGCATCTGGGTTTTCCCTAGAAGGCACTGACTCACTGAGTATCCAGGAGCCAAAAACATCTCAGCATTTTGACTTTTAGTCAGTTCTAAGGTTCCGTAAGAGTCTGGTGGAACAGAAAAAGGTCCTCAATTCAGATGATTGGTTTCAAGGTTCCTAAGACCAAAGACCACAGCAATCCTGCCCTGCTATGGAGGTGGACTTGTGGGAGGCAAACTTCTGTTAGAGACTGGCTCCTGTCCTCAGAACGAGCCTTAAGCAAGGATTCCTTTGAGGGATAGAAAAGTTGAGTTTCTGAAAACAATCGATAGGGCTATATCTTTTGTTTGTCTCAAGTTCTTCGATGTAATATAAAAGCAATAATGTGCCCGGGAATGAACTCATAAACAGTTACTCGTTTTATAGCATAATAAAAGTGTGGCAAGATAGAGTTGGGGTTTAGGCAAAGAATTGGGCTGGAGGTGAGGAGATTTGATTTTTCTTGCCAACTTGCCCACTGTGTCATCTTTAGTAAACCACCAGGTAGCTCTTGACCCCTGTTTTTCCACGAGTGAAACACAGACAGAATAGCATGATACAATAAGTAAACAATTGCAATAGATAATGAAGACTTACTAAGTGCCAGGCTCTGTTCCTAAGCTTGGGATACATCCATGAACACAACAGGAAAAGGAACAGGAATTCTTGCATTCATGGAACTCAGATTCAAGTGAAGGGAGAGACGATAAACAATACACATGATAAATAAGGAAATTATTTTGTATGTTGATAGGTGCCATATTAAAAGAAAACACACAGAACAGGTGAGGTGCATTTGGATCATGAGAAGGGGTAAGGACACGTTGCTTGCAGGCTCTGGAGAGGTCTGGATTCTAACCCCGGCTGGTGACTGCTCTCACTCATTACAACAAAATAATAATGCCCTCAGGTCATATGGGGGTTGTGATGATTCAATGACATAAAGAAAGAAAAATCACTTGGCATGCACACATCACGATCATTATCCTTATTTTCTAACTGCAAATACCTTGACTCCAAAATCATGAACCTCAAATAGCAGGTGCCAGAACAACAAAGGACAATATTTTAACACTACAAAGAAAACCAAGGATATAGTTTTGGCCATGTGGGTTGCTTAAAGATGTGGCTAATTATGGAAACAACAGGGATGCTTGCTGAAACAGGAGTACCTCTAAGATTCATACACGACAAACGTCCACAGTCTACATTTTTAGTTCCAGGATTTAAAAAATAAAAAAAAAACACATAAAAGGGATTTATAAATTTTAAAACAAAGCTTTTAAATTTTATATGGTCTAACAAGCCTCCAGAGGCTGGCTCTTTGGAGAATGAGACTCTGAACAATAATCAGAGAAGGCAAAATTGCCTCCTTCGGGTATTGACATTAACAGATGTGACTTTTTCTTTTTCATGCCAGGAACAGAGCGCTTCTGGCAGAGGTGTGAATTTCAGTGTATCATTTGCAGAACTGCTGACCTCTGTGGGAAATGTTTAAGTCCTTTGATGTAACTTATTGTTGAGCAAACAGTATTTCTGGCACTAAAAACATTTTGGGTTTATATCTGTTTCCATCAATCTTTATTCAATGACATTATCATTGCTCACCTATTACAGATATTTCTCAACTGAGAATTCATGAAAGGGCAGAGGGTTGGAGGGAGTGTTGAAATGACCAAAAGATTTGGTTGCATCCTCCTCTGCCCTATGCTTAGAGAGGTCACAAAATCACTCATGGGATTAGAGGCTTTTTTATTAGAAAATAGTAAAAGTAGTTGTCCCTAGTCTTCTTCCTTTATTAGTTAAATGCTATGCATCTTGAGGCTGCTACTAACAAAAAACTATGCCTCATTCATTCATTCACCATATATTGAGTGTGTGTTATGTGCCAGGTGCTGTGCTAGGTAGGCACAGCTGTAAAAAGTAAGAGCTCACAACTCCAAGGAGAGCCTTCTACCTCTAAACATGGACTAGGTTCTCACCTAAAAGAAGGTCACTCCATTAAGTTGACAGAGAACCTGGCCTAGCTTACCAGACGCTGCTGGGAGACTTTTGCTGCCAGGGCTTTCAGAGCCTGGCTCCCAGAAAGGATCCTGGAGCAACCTGGGAGGGGTGAGCTTTGTACCATGCTGGGGGCAGCAGGATCATTAAGTTCACTAACTGCTTGCAGGGGAATAGGGTTAATGGGCCACAACCTTTCTGGAGCTTAGCTTTCAGGAGTTTGATGAAGTCCCCAAAAGAGCATGTTAAGCGATTTAGGGAAGTTTATTTCAACTCAGCAAAACTTTATCAGGGGCCTCCTAAGGAGCAAGTTGGGCCCAATATGCAAAGGTGAGGATACAACAGTCCCCTCCTTCAAGGAGCTTACAGTCCAGTGCATATGATGGGACAGGCCAAGTGCAGCAAGCATACTCACAGTGTGACCTCCAGCTCACTAAAACATCAAAGCAGCTCTGCAAGGACAGATGATGAGGGTGAGGCTCAGAGATGGGGAGTAGCTTGTCTAAGGATGCAGTGAATTACAGCTGGTTTAGTCCCCTGAGCAGCAACATTCACCTCTTCAGGCTCTGCAGCAGTCTCTAGATCCAGGGCTGACTCAGCCAAACCTTCTGGGTCACAGAGATTCACATGTATGCAGTAGGAAGACAAAAGAGCTCATAAACATTGAGCACGTACTCTGTGGCAGGCACGGTGTGAAGTGTTCGAGCAAATCACAAACCATTTGTACAGGAGGTACCAATGTTGTCCCCATTTCACACACGAGCAACTTGAGAAATGAAGCTGAGTTACTAGCAAGAATTCACACACTCAATAACTCAGGGTTCAAATCCTCACTCTCTGGAGACTATGCTACTCTTACTACACTGCCGCCTTGGACAAGCTATTTCCCTTTTTTTGGGCATATTGCAGCTTCATACCAAATAAATATTTCAGCAATGGAAATTCTAGCACAATATGGATAGGTAGTTATGGTGGAAGATCTAAACCAATAACATTAGACGGATCCTATCTTTGTGAGAAAGTCAAGAAAACCCTCCTTTGACAGCAAGCTGGCTTCTCGGATATTTCTTAGAATCTCAATCTTGAAGGAACTTCTATCCATCCGTCTATCTGTCTATCCATTCATCCATCTAATTTTTCAACAAACACTTATGGAGAATCCCCTCTATGCTCTCCATAGAGTAATAAGCTGGGGAGGCAAAGACAAGTAAATACACAGCCTGCCCTCTCGAAAGTCATCGGGCGGGGGCGCAGTATTGGAAAGGAATCAGAATCCAGTAAGATCTGTGTTATCCACTGGGGTAGGAGAAAAACTCCACGGGTCAAGAACTCCCAGAGGGGTGACGTGAGTGCTGAGGATGAGAACTGCTTAGAGGAACACAGTAGCTTTGGATGTGTGTGTGTGTGTGGGGGGGTAAGCTGAGGAATAGTGACGGCAGAATGAGTAGAACATTCCGTCTATCTTTGATAGCACTAGGAGTGGAGGACACTGTACCAGGAATTAGAAGACATGGGTTTTCCTTTTGGGCCTGGCACAACATGGAGTATGACACTGGATAAGTCACTCTGCCTTTTCAAGACTCAATTTCATCATTCTTCAGACAAGAATATTGATATATGATTGACCTCTCCCTCATAGGGATGTGATTGAACATGTTATGGAGCTTGAAGAACATTTTACTAACACGAAATATTATGATTATCAATGAACCTATCCTCATTCCCCAATGGTCTCTTTCCATACAAGGACAGGTCTCAACCTTAACAGAAAGAAAAGTGGCCCGTGACTAAGAAATGAGACTTAGATAAAAAATCTGTCTCCCGTACAATGTCCAGATTTTTTTCTCCCTGGCTTATTTGCATCTTCCCTCAAGTCCACACATACCTCATTACTAACCAGGGCTCATTTCGCTTTCCACGTTTGGCCTCTTCTCCTCTTCCTCTCTGTCTTCACAATGGACTTTCAGACCCGCTTTTCCCACTTCCTGAGGCACCATTTTCATTATTTTTGCTCCTGTGGTGTTGACTATGATGACTAAAGGCTAAAAAATCTACAAAAACCTCCAGGAACTTAATGAGTTAACGTGGGCTAGGCTCTGACTCTCCGCTAAACACGTCAGGATGAAAAGCATCCAGAAACTCCCAGACCCTCTCTCTGGCCGCTCCTTCATTGCAGACACTCGCATGTGGAGTTCCCCTATGAAAAGGCTTCCCTGGAATGAGAGGCTGCACACAGCTGCCTCCTGAGGGCCAGTAATGACTGCCATCCGAAGTTCAGGGCTGGAGCCCAATCACCTACATTTATTGCATCAGATGCTTCAACCCCTGTGAGTTCTGGGGTGCAGAAATACTACACCTCCTCTTGGGATGTAATCTGTCGGTGAGAGGAGAGATAGGAATCTGCAATGTGGAAAGGGATTAAATGAAGATGGCAAAAACTGAGGGTAACTGCCCTGGAAAAGAAATATTTTGTGATGGTTGCCTTGACATCCCTGAAGAGCTGCCAAGGTGGTTGGGGGGGGGGGGGGTAAAAGGAGTAGGGGGGTGACAATGACAATGGCAGCCCATGTTTAATGAGGGCCTACAGTGGGCCAGGCACCATGCTAAGTGCTTCCCTTGAAATGCTCCTTCAGTGCTCACAACAACCCTATGACATAGATACTATTCTTGTCACGGGTTTAGAGATGAGGATTAAAGGGGCTAAGTGACTTGCCCAAGGTACACAGCTGATCCGTGATGAAAGGATGATTCTAAACCAGACAGAAACATCAGACACACACTCTTCTAGACCGGCTGCACATCAGGGTCATTTGGGGAGCTATTCAAACTACTGATTTCTGAACAACCTAGATGATATACTGAATCAGAATTTCTAAGGATCTTGGGACAATGTACTTTCTTAAAAGCTTCCCCAGTGGTTCTGATATACATAGCCAGGTTTGAGCACCTCTGGAGGACACATGATTTGTATGACCTATAGGAACAGAATGACCGGTTGGGAATGGGGAATGACTGTAAATTATACAATCAGAGAAGGTTTCACTGAGAAAAATGTATTTGTACTGAAAACTGAATGGCAACAAGGAGTGAGTCAGCCAAAGAAAGAACTGGGGGTAGAGGGCTCTAGGCAGAGAAAACAGCAAGTGCAAAGGTCCTGAGGTGAGAACAAACTCTAGGTGATCAAGAAAGGAAAGGCAGCGAGTATGCCTGCGGCAGAGTGAGCAAGTGGGAGAGTGGCTGGGATGAGGTCAGGTAGCAGGAAACAGCCAAATCGAGTGGGCTTGTAGGCCATGGTAAAGGATTTGGACTTTATTCCAAGTACAATGGAAAGCCAAGCAGGGAAGTGGTGAGTTTTGATTTAAATTTCAAAAGATAAAATTATCCTCAAACTTACCCTCAGAGGGCAAAAGTGAAAGCAAGGGAGCACAACTCGAAGGTTAATAACGCATGGGCCCAGGGTGGGACGAGGGTGGACTGAACCTCATGCAGTTATTACCTTCTCGGAGTTGTTATGAGGAATAAATGAGACAATGTAAATGCACCAAGGATAATTCCTGGCACATAGTGGATGCTAAAATATTTGAATTCCCTTCTTTCAACTCTGTACCACAGCAGGGAGCCAGGTTTCAGCTCGATGGAAGGAAGGAGTTTCTAACCATCAGGCATGACCCAAGATGGCAGGTGCTATTTTGGGAGTGAGTGCACTTCCTGGCAAGGGGGAACTGGAAGGTCACCTGGCAAGCACAATCGAAACATGGTGATGTTTAGGTTACTTCTAATCTCAGTAATATCTATGATTTCCAATAATTCCTTCATTCAATCCATATTCATTGAGCATAAACTATATTCTGGGTACTGTACCAGGTACTGTCATTTGATTAGTGAACAAGAAAAATGGCTAAGCAATCGAGATTTTTACCCATCTCTCTGACTTTTGGTAGTTTGCAGTTTTTTATTTGACGTAGCTATGAGAAGAGGAGGAAGGTTGATTCAGTCATCCTTGACCTGAGTCACGTCAGAGAGACGACAGAGGGTGCTGGCTCTCAGGATGCTGCCAGCCCGTGTGGGATGAAGGCCATGGCACTGGGAGATTTGTGCGGTGGGATCATCAGCTTTGGCAGGTTTAACAGAAATGAAGAGTATCAGCCCAATTCCAGTTTAAACAGACAATATTGAAACTCCTCCAGGAAGAATTTGAGCAAAATTTTGCAAACTCTAGTAACAGCTCAGAGAAACCGATCAGAGCATTTGGCTTTGCAGTGCATTATTGCTTAGCTGGACCCATGTAATAGCAGAGAGGAATGAATCTATTTTTTTTCCACTCCCAGAGAATAATATTTTTCTTCCTCCAAAACTGTGAGGAATTGGGTGAAGTCTAAATGTATTTGTCTTGTTCCTTATTTCGTCTTCTCCATAAATTGCCCATAGGGTTTTGGCACCCACTGTTAAGGCAGTCAGTTTCCTGTCTGTAGTACCTTCACTTATTGGAAATTGTATTTCTAGAAACTGTAACTTTCTTTGGTTGAGACCTTAACATGCAGCTTTGATGTCCCACATGCCAGGCACTGACCATGAGAATTAGGTAGGTTTTTGGATATGCCAAGCAGTGAAGTGTTCCATATATTATCTTCTTCTGGGACAAGAGAATTTGACAGCTTCCTGGACTTCCACAGTAGAAAGAAGGCAGAGATGGTTTTGGAACCTGAAAGGGGATAAAATCATTTCATAATCTACCACTTATGAACTGGGTGACTTTAAGGAAGTGGTTTAAGCTCTCTGGGCCTCCGTTTTCTCTCACCTGTGAAATGAGGATGTTCCTGAGTACCCAGGTAGATCCAATAAGGCAAAGGCTGCCAAGTGCCTGGGACAGTACCCGGCTTTCAGGATAGTTGCATCCAATCATATTTCCCTTCCTTCCTGTCCTCTCCCTAAAGGCTGAGGGAAGGCATTGTGAAGCCCTGGATAGCAGCATAAAGAATGATTTCCATGTTAGCCTGGGAAATCCTAACTTCCGGCCTTGTGAATGGGAAAGGTCCCAACACTTTCTCATCAGGGCAAAGCAGCCAGATGAGGGAGTCACATGGGTTTGGAGATGGTAAGGCATTTCCCGGGGGGACAGGGGTCTCTGATGAGTCCAAAGGCTAAGGTAGCCCCACTCAAATAGGAGCCTTCAGAAACAGAGGCTGCCAGCTAGTTATTCGTAGAACTGGTTAACACAGCAGAGCTGCTCTAATTTGGCTCATCTTCAGGACAAGTGAAATGCTTTGGCCTCACTTTGGGAGTAATGTTAAAAGAAAGATGGACTGAGATCTTTTCATCTTAGAGAAATGTTTTCCAAACAGAACTAGGAAAACTATGACAGGGGAGAAGGTAAGAGAGAATTATTTTCCTTTGGGTAGGGCTTGTGGTTTTCTGACTTTTTTGGGTGAGGAGTTTGTACACGAAAGGGGTTGGAACACTCTTTACCATTCGTTAGTCTTGGCTGGGATTCTACCTCCTTAAAAGGCCTTTCCTGACTATTCCGCTTTCCAAAGAAGGCATTGTCTACCTCTTAACTTTGTTTTATGTTCGTCATAATATTTATTATCATCTGAAATTACACATTTTGATTTGGTTTTGTGTTCAGAACTGTCTCCCACTGGAATGCAGCTGTGGTGGCAGGTACTGTGTCTCACTTGTGGCTGTCTCCCTGGAGCACAATGCCTGATACAGCATCAAGAAACATTGATTGAATGAAACAATAAACAAAACAATCTATATTGTATATAGTGATTATTTTTGTTGTTTTTAGGAGGACAGGTAAGTCAAAACAAAATTTAATTATTGCTATAAAATATAAAAAATGGCTAATTTCTCAGGACAGAGGGCCACATTTTTTTGATTTCTAAATATTTTTTAAAGCAGAATTGATTTTTATCCACTCTTTCTTACATAAGTATCCTCAAAAAGTTCATTGTTTGGCTGATGAATTCCAAGTTATGTTTAGATAAATATGCTCACATGTTAGAATTTCATCCCACTTCTTGGTGATCAGAAGGTATTATCCAAATAAGCTGTTAATTCTACCATCATTTATCTTGAAATATACTTGATTGTCTTAGATGTATAAACCTCAAATTTAGGGTAATATGCCGCTCTCAGTCTATTAACAATTAACATACATATTATATACTCTTTAAATAAACTTGATTGCCATAAATGTATTTTTTCTCAACATGTATTGGTGTCAGCAGGGTTTAAACATTTTGATAAAAAAAGAGTGATTTTTTTTTATCATGCAATCAAATGTGAGTCTTAGTACAAAGTGAAAGAGATCTTAGCAGTGGGAATTGATACAGCTTCATAAGATACTTTACACTTCAGAGTAAAATTCATTTTGTTCTCAGTTGCTGGGTCATATTTGAAGAGTGGATAGGGGACAAGAAACAAGGACAACCCTGACTAGCAATTAGTGTCATAACAGTCCACCTGGGAAACAGGCAAACACACATCCAGAATTCACAACTCACTTGGGATTTTCTTCATTCTTCATAAGAACATGTTGAGTCTTCTGTCTCTCTGTCTTTCCTTAATGCTCTGCAAGAAGAACTGAAAATAGCCTGTGCTGGGAAGACAATGTAATAGTGGTTGCAAACGTTTGACTCCGGAGCAGACATTCTCTGCTTTGGACTATGTGACTATAAACTAATCTCTTTAAGCCACTATAAATGGGATGGTAATAGTACCTACCTCCTAGGGTTGCTGCGAGATTAAATAAGCTAATTGCGCAGTGCCAAGCACTTAGTAGTCCTCAACCAATGGTGTTAGCGGTTATGCACGGCTCTATCTAGTGACTACTTCATCCTCTTAACCGATTCCTCCACAAGTGCCACACTGCAACGATATTTGTTTTCTTAAAATATTGAAGCAGAAAACCCCCACTGAGCAGCAACATCTCATTTGTGAGCGTGTCCTAGCAAAGATAAAAGAAGTCAGCAGCCATGTGCCTTCACAGCATTAAAGCAATTACACCCTGCATTATGAAACTCCGTGGTATCCGTTCAACTTGCTAAATAATAAGAATTAAATACAGCCCAAAGAGTAGCACTTTCTGTCACCCATGAAAGAGTGGCACTCCACAATGAAGCTCTCTAGCCAAATTACCAAGCGCAAGGCCTAAATTTAGGATGAGGCAATTCTGAAATAGTTGATTACTGAATCTAAGATTATGGGTGTTCTTGTGAACTGTTGAAACTGATAAAATAAATATAAAATGGTGGATTATTACAGACACAATTATGAGAACAAGCTTGCCTGGCTGGCTGGAATTTGTTCTGCATCGTTATAAGGAAAGATTACTGAAAAGCAATTGCAACTTGTCCCTATAAAAGGCACCACAAATGATATCCATCTTCTATAAGAAATTTGATGTAAAACTGAATAGAACAACATATTTTATTATCAAATTCGGCCCTTAACAGGAAATGTCATGCTTTAGGAGACTGGAACCCTCCTTTATGCTTCACTAGGATGAAAATAAAAACAAAAACAAAAGCAAAAACAAAAACAGCACTGAACCCTTAAGGAGACGAGGTAAGATGATACTGCAAAACAGTCAGAAATTACCTTCTTGTTTTCTAATCAGGTTCTGAGACAACCAAGGGGCAGAAAGAGATCATCGCTTGTGCTTTGGCACAAGACTGACCTCATGGCTCTGTCATTTTTGAGCTCTGTATCTTCAGTCAGTTCCTTGACTTCCCTAGCCTTGCTTTCCCCATCTGTAAATTGAGGATGGTGGTAGTAATACCATCTTCATAGGGTTGGAGTGAGGCTCTGGGTTAAATGGTTACATGAGTTATTCCACTCAGTCCTTGCACCAGCCCCATTGAAAGTGTTCCATAAATGGCAGCCATTGCCCACGATTACATTCTGCCTCTGTGTCTTAAAAACTTTGTAACCTTGGGCAAATTACTTGACCTTTAGGTGTGTCTGTGTCCTCATATGGAAAGAAAAGATGACTAATGATTGTACCTACCTCACCAAATTGTTGGAGGAAATGAATGAATTATGTACAGTGCATTTTTCAGCCCTCTATGTGTTAGCTGCTGCTGTTGTTATTACTATGACCACTGCAACTATTTTGAGAATGAATCAAATCCATGGGATGGTAGTGGGGGTGCAACCCTTCCTGGGTTGTGGTCCTAATAGCTGTGCCTTATCAATCTGACGATATGATGAGCGTCTTGGACTTGCTGATCCTCCCTCCAGTTGTAATGTCCTAGAACCCCTGCCTACCGGTGTGCCAAAAGCCAGCTGAGGTCATATTGCAAATGCCATCCAGGGCCTTTCACTGTGGAAGGAACTGGAGGGTGGGAAGGAGGAGGCAGAAGGCTGGAAAGCCATGTGCTCAGGCCTCCCAATCTTGTCGGGCCTTGATTGGGACTTTTGATGTCATTGCCTAATTAGATATTTTTTGTTGTTATAACCACACAAATATAATAATTTAATGTGAACATTAAAAACACCCAGCAAAATATGGGTAACTGTGTCTTGGCATTTCTTTCTTCTGTCTCTCTTTTCCTCCATCACTTCCTTCCTTTTCTCCCTTTGTGCCAATATATTGGGAGCTTCAAAGAATGGAAGAAGAGGAGGCCATTCTCAAACTTTAACAGTCTCAATACCACCTTCTCCACCAAAGCTCACATGACCAGGATTTGAGTTGCTATATTTGTTATTTGGTGATTTGTCAAAAAAAAAAAAATCAGAAAACCAAGTAGCAAAGCTCAGGAGCTCTTTAATGAGACACACATTTATTCAAACCCCAGCTCTAGAGATACTTCATTAAGCTTCCATTTCCTCCTCTGTAAAACAGGAGTAGTAATAATAATACCTCACTCCCAGGACCACAATAGTAAGGCATTATATGTGCTAGCTAATATTGTTGGTTTTAAGCTTTAGCATTCCCATATCAAAAAGCTAGTATTCTAGCCAGCCAGAATTTACTTTTTTTTTCTTTTCTAAAATTTGTGATATAATATATATAACATAAAATTGACCATTTTAACCATTTTTAAGCGTACAGATTAGTGGCAGTAAATGCATTCACATTGTTGTGCAACCATCATTTCCTCTTATTTTGTGGTTAAGACCCCTGAGACTCTGAATCATATCTCATGACTTGCCCAAAGTCACGCCAAGCCCTGGAACCTCTATCTTCCACCCCTTTGCAGTTCCCTAGAGTTTGGAAGCATCTTTTCTCCTGCTGACTCAGATGTTGGAATGAGCAGCGGAGTTGAGGACATAAATTACATCACTGATTTAGTCAACACATTCATTCCATAAATATTTACTGAACATCTAACATAGAAAAGACACATACAAGAAATCTGGCAAAAAGAATCTCAGTTATTTCATGCAATAGCCTTATTGGTATTTGGTTAGCATTATTTTTGTCATTTTAGAAATGAGGCCATGGATGTATAGAGATGTTTGGTAACTTATCCAAGGCCACATGGTAGTAGTTAAGAGGGGGATGGGATTCAATACTAGGGGAATGTGACTCCAAGAGATTTGGGGTGAACCTGATTACAGAGCTTAGTGAGGTTTTTCAAGTACACAATTTTCTTTCCCTCAAGCCGTAACAAAATTATACCAACATGGTTGAGCAGATCTTTTGTTACCATGGGAAAAAGAAACAGATTCTTTTATGAACTAAAGGTACCTGATATAGAAGAGGAAATTAAGCCTCATGGTCATAAACTGAGAATACTATTGAATTACCATACCAGCATATTTTAATGCTGTGGGAATGGGGATGCTTATGGTGGTGGTGATGATGATAATGATGATGATGGTGATGGTGGTGATTATAATGCTGATAACTATCAACCATGGAGCACCTACTACATACCAGACTCCATGTTATGTATATTCATTCATATAATATTTGCTGGGTATCTACTCTTTGTTAGGTATTGGAAATACAAGATGTACAAGATTTCCATTCTTACAGAATTTACAATCTAATGAGCAATAAGGGTACTAAACAAATAATTGCATATCTTAATCCTCAAAACAGCCATATGAAGTTGGAATGATGATAATAATAGAAGGGGGCTGTGTAAAACCAGGTTTCCTCATCTTCTTCACCCTACAGAGCCCTGGATAAGATGCCACCTCCATTAGAGCTGGGCTTTCCCAGTTAATTAGTCCTGATCTTGGCCATTCTTTTGCAGGAGTCAGGAATATCTCCACATCTGTGAATATCCCATGCAAGTGGTGATAAATTCAAATAATAACAATAATATCAAAAATTTGTGCAACTTATTTAAGCTTACATAGCACTAGCTCATAGGTTGTCTCAGGTGGTCCTCATAAAAGCTTTGAAGGATATCTTTATTTACAGATGAAACTCAGGCAGCCCTGTAGAGAGGCCCATATGATGAGGAGCCAAGGCCTCGTACCAACAGCCACATGAATGATGTTGGAGCAGATCTCTGGCTCTGTTTGAGTCCTCAGATGACTGCAGCCCTGGTTGACACATTGACTGCGAGTTCAAGAAAAACTGAGTCAGAAACACCCAATTAAACCATTTCTAGACTTGTGATCCTCAGAAACTGTGAGCAACAATATTTGTTGTTTTAAGTGGCTGAACTTGGGGTAATTTGTTAAGCACCAATAGATAACTCATACAAATTTTGACAACAGAGAAATTCATCTTCAGGGTCAGATAATTCTGGATTTGCACACCAGTTTTACCAGTCATTAGCTTTGTAACCTTGGGCAACTCATTTTACCTCTCTAAGCCTCAATTTCCTCATTTGCAAAATAGAGATAATAATGGTACTTATACCCTAGGGTTTTTTTTTCCTCCAGAGTAAATGAAATGGTGCTTGTTAAACACAATTCTTGGCACACAGTATGCAATCAGTAAATAGAAGCTATAATTATTACTGTTATTATAATCTTGAGCTCATTTGGCAAATATTTGAAATACTGATTCTTCTTAAAGTACCGACTACAAGCCTTGCTCAATAGTATTATGCAAAAGGAATCTTTTTACAAGAAAGACATGCTCAGTCAGAGAACACAGGTTTCATTTGCCTGTGGTACTGGAGGACATGCCAGGATTAAAGAGCCCTAACCAACTGAGCTTTTTTCTCTTTGTCCACAAAATGCTGATGAAGAGCATTTTGTAATGTAATTAAGATTGCACTAAAGAATGAGTCCTCCATCACCCCATCACTCAATCACCTTTTCCTTCCCTGGCAGGAGTGGAGAGCTCGGCTTTACCTTCCTTTACAAACAATCACTTGACTCCCAGCTCATTAGTTCCATCTCTGGGATAGTATTCATTGATTTTAGGAGCCAGAGTCCAATATTTCTCTTCCATCTATCTTTTTATGGTCTGCACTGAGGTCAAAATTAACTACATACTCATTTTCTGGGAGGACATTTTCTGATGTGAGAATGATTAGAAACTTCTTACTTCCCATTCTTCATACTCAGGTTTTACCTAATGGTTCATTCCATCTGTACAATCTGAGGGCAGGTTTAGAAGACGGCTTACCTGGAAAACCATAAATTATCTTCACCGACCAGTTTCAGAACAGGACTCATTAAGGGAACGTATTTCCCATAACAGTGTTCAAAGAGATGAGTGACCCCTTACCACACTAACACCTCTGCCTCTTTTGAGAAGATGACTGGGCTCACTTCTTAGATGACAACAGTAAATCCATCCAGACTTATTAAAATATATGTTTGGATGTGACTATCTCATCACATGTTAAACAACTTTCTCATGGAGAAGTTCAATATCGTACCTTGCTGGAAACAATCCTGACTTTTGATAAACCCAGTGAGGATACTGCTGTATGGGGGGGCAAGAGACTGGAGTGTTGACCCAGGCTTGGCCATTGATTAGCTATGTGAACTTGGGCAGGTCACTAAATCTCTCTGAGTCAAAGCAATTTCCTCATCCACAAAATGGGGATTATAATACCTGCTTCATCTACTTTTCAGGGTTTTCATAAAGATCAAATGAGATTATACCAACCAAAGTACTCTAAAAATAATTTAAATACCCTCAATTTATATAAACATTCCAGTGATAACATAAGAAATTCTGCAACAAATTAACCAGGTTTAACTACCACACCCCCCCAACATACAAAATAAAGCAATGACATTTGAAAGATATGTGTCATAAATGTAAATAAAGGTATATGGAAAAAAGAAAAATTAAGAATTTATATTTGGCAAAAGACACTAAAGAAAGAAAGTTAACAGAAGATGATAGATTGTCAAAATATAGCCAACACAGAAAACCTTAAAGTAGGTATTATCTCAAATCTGCAAGGAAGTCAGACAAATATCAGTAGTCCCCCCCATCTGAGGTTTTGTTTTTCATGGTTTCAGTTGCCTACAGTACAGTACAATAAGATATTTTGAAAGGGGGAGAAAGAAATCACATTCGTATCACTTTTATTACAATATATTATCATTTTATAATGTTATTGTTAATCTCTTACTGTGTTTAATTTATAAATTAAACTATAACATATTATAGGTATGTATGCATAGGAAAAAACATAGTATATATAGGGTTTGGAACTCTCTGTGGTTTCAGGTATCCACTGGGGGCCTCCAAACAAATCCCTGAGAATAAGTGGGGACCACAGTAAGCAGAAAAAAGAGGCATAAACCCCCTCCCCCAAATCTAAGGGTTTGAACAGGCTAATCTTAAGAATGGGAAGCTCTTCTTTGTAAGTCTGATAAAATTCAGCTGTGAATCCATCTGGTCTGGGGCTTTTTTTTGTTGGGAGATTTTTTTATTGCTGCTTCAATCTCATTGCTCATGTACCCATGTTGCAGAAATTATTCCATAACATCAAGAAGGAGGCAATCCTCCCCAACTCATTCTATGAAGCCAGTATCACCTTGATACCAAAGCCAGGAAAGGACACAACAAAAAAAGAAAACTATAGGTGAATATCCATTATGAATATACATGCAAAAATCCTCAAGAAAATACTATGAAACTGAATTCAACAGCGCATCAAAAAAATAATCCACCATAACCAAGTGGGCTTCATCTCAGGGATGCAAGGATTGTTCAACATACAGAAATTGATAAATGTGATTCACCACATAAACAGAAGCAAAAACAAAGATCATATGATCATCTCAATACATGCAGAAAAAAAAAATTCAGGACCGTTTCATGATAAAAACCCTCAAGAAACTTGTCATAAAAGGAACATATCTCAAAATTATAAAAGCCATATATGACAAACCCATAGCCAACATCATATTGAATGGGAAAAAGGTGAAAGCATTCCCACTAAGAATTAGAATGGGACAAGGATGCCCATTGTCACCACTTCCATTCAACATAGTGCTGGAAGTCCTAGCCAGAGCAATCAGGCAAGAGGAAGGAATTAAGGATATCCAAATTGGGAAGGAGGAGGCCAAACTATCGCTTTTCGCTGACGATATGATCTTATATCTAGAAAATCCCAAAGATTCCACTAAGAGACTCCTGGAATTGATAAATGAATTCAGCAAAGTCTTAGGTTACAAAATCAATGTACACAAATCAGTAGCATTCCTGTACACCAATAACAGTCAAGCTGAGAGTCAAATCAAAGACTCAATGCCATTCACAATTGCTACAAAGAAAATAAAATACCTAGGAACATACTTAACCAAAGAGGTGAAAAAATCTCTACAAAAAGAGCTATGAAACACTGAGGAAAGAAATCACAGATGATACAAACAAGTGGAAAAACATCAGGCTCATTTAGAATTAACATTGCTAAAATGGCCATACTACCCAAAGTGATTTACAGATTCAGTGCAGTCCCCATCAAAATACCAATGTCATATTTCACAGATCTAGAAAAAAAAATTCTACTCTTCGTGTGCAACCAGAAAAGAGCCTGAATAGCCACAGCAATCTTAAGCAAAAGGAACAAATTGGGAGGTATCACATTATTGGACTTCAAACTATCCTACGAGGCTATAGTAACCAAGACAGCAAGGTATTGGCATAAAAATAGAGACATAGTCCAGTGGAACAGAACATAAAACCTAGATTTAAAAAAACCATCCACATACAGCCAAATGATCTTTGACAAAGCAGACAACAAAATACACTGGGGAAATGAATCCATATTCAATAAATGGTGCTGGGGAAATTGGATAGCCACATGTGGAAGAATGAAACAGGATCCATACCTCTCACCACTAACCAATATTAATTCAAGATGGATAAAGGACTTAAATGTAAGACATGAAACCATATGAATTGTAGAAGAAAATGTTGGAAAAACTCTTCTAGATATCGGCCTAGGCAAAGAATTTATGAAGAAGACCCCAGTGGTAATCACAGCAACAACAAAAATAAATAAATGGGACTTGATTAAATTAAAAAGCTTCTGCACAGCCAAAGAAATAATTAACAGAGCAAACAGACAACCTACAGAATGGCAGAAAATATTCGCAAGCTATACATCTGATAAAGGACTAATAATGAGAATCTACAAAGAACTTGAGCAAATCAGCAAGAAAAAAATAAATAAAACCCATTAAAAGGTGGGCAAAAGACAAGAACAGAAGCTTCTTGAAAGAAGACAGACAAATAAATGGCCAATAAACATATGAAAAAATGCTCAGTGTTACTAATCATCAGGGAAATGCAAATCAAAACCACAATGAGATATCACCTTACCCTAATCAGAATGGCTTTTATTAAAAAGTCCAAAACAATAGATGCTGGTGTGGATGCAGAAAGGAGTGTTTATAGACTGCAAACTATATAACCTCTCTCTATATAACTATATATATATAGACTGCAAACCATTATAACCTCTATAGAGAACAGTATGAAGATTCCTCAAAGTACTAAAAGTCAACTTACCATTTGATCCAGCAATCCCACTACTGGGTTATTTTACCCAAAGGAAAATAAGTCATTTTCTTAAAAAGACACCTGTACGCGAATGTTTATTGCAGCACAATTCATAATTGCAAAGATGTGGAATCCATCCAAATGCCCATCAGTTTATGAATGGAATAACAAAATGTGGTATATGTATACCACAGAATACTACTCAGCCATGAAGAAGGATGACTTAATGCCTTTTACAGCAATCTGGGTGGAATTGAAGACCATTATCCTAAGTGAAGTATCTAAAGAATGGAAAAACAAACACCACATGTACTCACTATTAAATTGGAACTAATTGATGAGCACACATGTGCATAGAGGGAAGTAAAACTCAACGTAAAGCAAGCAGGGGGTAGGGGGCAGGACAGGATGGGCAAAAACCTACCTAATGGGTACAATGAACACTATCTAGGTGATGGGTACATTTATAACCATGACTCAATTGTCATAAAAGTGATCCATGTAACCAAAAGATTTGTACCCCTGTAATACTTTGAAATAATGATAAAAAAAGAATGGGGAACTCTAACTGGCTAAGGAGTATGTTCAGCTATGCTCAAACTCCCTGATTATCAGAAAATACAAATTAAAATAGCCAGGTACCACTTTGCACCCATCAGATGGGCCAAAATTAGAAATCTGGATAATGCCAAGCACCTGAAGGGGTAGACAATGGTTTACCCATCTGGGCTGCAATCTGGCAGCATGTAGGGAAATTAGGCACAAAGGTATTCTATAATCCAGGAATCTCCATTCTTGGTTTAGAACAGATAAATTCTTCCTAGTTATTTGTACAAGGCAACCCAAGTATATATGACTAGGGTAGTCATATATAGGTAGCTAAGTAAATTGTGCTGGAATGCTAGGCAGCAATTAGAACCATGAACTAGATGTACACATAGCAACATAGATTTCAAAAACAGAGTTGAATAAAAAAAAAGAAACTATGAGGTCTACAGCACAATATCAATTGTTTGGATTATAAACACATCCACACTCAAAACAGTAGTGTACATTAAAAATATATCAAATACATCAGTATTTTCACATGAGTGGGTGGAATGGATGTGAAATTCGAAAAAATAGAAAACCTGCATACAGTACAATTCCATTTTTGTTAAAACTATATACTCAGGTGTACATATACACTTAAAATATCAAAAGCATTTGCAATTAAATATTAATAATAGTTATTTCTGGGTGCTGGCATGGGGTATGACTCTTATTTTCTTCTTTTGTTTATTATCTGTATATTCTAGACTTTCTACAGTGGACATGCATTCCTTTTATACAAAGGAAAACAACTTTGCTTAAAAATCCTAAAGATATGTGTTATGTTTTTTGTCTCAGTCGTCTGAACACATACCCGTGGTGTGATACTTTGAAGAATTATGTTCCTGAAGAATGACACAAGCCTTCTTGTTGCTCTTCTCATGAAAATGGAGAGGTGTAAAACTTTAAAGAGCTGATCTTTTGGCAGTTGTATTTACCAAAAGAAAGGATTCTGCATGAAGAGAGAGAAAACAGTATATTGGGACAATGATTTTCTTGCATTGGCTCCCCCAAGTACTCAAGAGTATATAGCTAAAAACTATTGTCTCTAGGAACTTCCAGGTCTTTTTTCCCCTGCTAGAAATCCACCGTCAAGGAACACTTAAAATATCTGCCCTTTTTCCACTCAGGTGTCAAATAATGCCATTGGCTTTTGTTTTTTAATCATTGGGATTTTGGAACATTTATAGTCCTTTCCATGGGGTGGCTCTTTCTGTAAATTTTTGCAAGAAAAAAGAATCCATTCACATTTATACATATGAAATGAATGTTATTTATAATGATTATCACAGCTGAAATTAGAATTCCTCTGAGGGAGGGAACTATCTTTGTTTGATCAAATTTCTGATGAGCTCTGCAGGGTAGAAGGAGACTAGTAGTCAAAACCATGAAAATTGATGACAAAATGCCCTGAGTGAGACAGCAAAAGGAATTTTGTTTTGTGTCCAAAAGGAAAGTCAGAGCAAAAACAAGGAAAGGGGAGGAAGGACAATATACAGAGAAGAACCAAAAGGAGGTACAAAGGTCTGAAGGAATCACCAGATACTAGTCCTCATTACAGTTTTGAAAGCACGGATGTCCAGTGATAAACCTGAAGCTGTTTGAGGTCTACAGACAGCTTCTCTTCCCAGACGCACATTTTCAGTAAGGTTTATTTTTGGAAATAGGAGATGAGGCTGAATTTTGTATCACAGTAGTGTGGGTGGAAGCCCAAAGTTAAGGGAACCCTGAGAATAGTCACGGCTCCTTAGCATCTGCAGCAATCCTGACTTTTACACTCACCCTGTCTAGGTCTTCATCACGACCACAGCTGGCAAGCTGTTTATTTTCCACTTCACCTGGCAAACAAAGCCCAGGCATGCCAAGGTAGGCAGATAACTACCTTTTCTGGGACCTGGACAAAATATCAAAGATTGCTAAGAAGCCTCAAGTTCCTGTGATTAGACACTGAGAGGCCAGACCAGCTTTCAAAAGTGCTTCTCTAGTAACAGTGAACTTCCTCAACAGCCTGGATCACCCGCACATGGGAATTATGGAACCCGAAACATCAGGCATACCAGTGTGTACTGTGGACACTGTGGGGAGGGAAGGCAGATGGTATCTATTGGCCACAAACTGTCCCAGCCATGTCACAAAGTTCATCTTATCTAATTCTTATTATAATCCTGGGAGGTGGATATTATTATCCCCATTTTACACAGGAAGAAGCTGAACTCAGAGAGATTAAATCGCTTGGCCAATATTTCAGAGTTAAGAAGTGGTGGTACCAGGATTTGACCCAGACCCGTTTCCAAAGTCTGTTCTCCTTCTACTCTGTTATATTCTTTCTTTTGTAGGAACAAGCAAAAGATATATGGCAGCTGCCTTCAGGAAATATTTAATAAAAAGGGACTGACTGGCAAACCATTCTCTTTTGATGTTTCCATCATTTCTGGTGATATGTTCTTGCATTTATCACAGAATCTTCCAGTTGTAAGGGAAGCCTTAGAGCATCTCTAAACAGGCAGATCTTTCAGCGATTGAGGTGGGGGGGATGGGATTTAAGGTGAATTTTGATTAAGAGAAGTTAACCTAGTCTAAGGGAAATGGAAACTCATTTTAGGCATAAGGATTCATTTAGTGGAAGGGTGAGAAGTAACTGCAGGAGGCAGCCAGTGTAGGGTGGAACCTCAGAACTGAAGTGGAAAAGTACGCACAGATATAGATGTGTTTTTCAGTTCCAGGTAGGCTTGATTCCCTTCAGCTAAGCAATTGTGTATTGATTATCTACTATGCAGGTATCAAGCACTGTCTAGAGGCTGGGAATCCGAAGATGAATATGGTAGGGGCCCCAGACCATTAGGAGCCTAGTCTAACTGGAAAGTACGGTGGATGTTGTTGGTGGCCTCCAAAGGATCCTTTATTACTTCTCCTGTCTTATGAAAATCTGAACTTTTCAGCCATGGAGTCTCAGTGAGTAGCATCAGTGATAGGTTTAGGAATGGGTACCTGTCTTTCACTGATCCAACCAGAGCTTTCGTCTGCTGGTAAGGGGAAGAGAAATCCTTTCTTTTTATCAGGATATCAATAAGGAAACTTGTGCTAGGAGCTGTGGGAATCATTTTGATACCATGAAAGGATTAATCTGAGTTTGCCATGAAGACAGGGTCAAGAGAAACACAGAAAAATGAAGCCCCAATAATCTAAGAAGCTTTGGATCAAACTATACTTGAAGCTTACATATCTCTTTTCACTTATATGTACTCATGCATTCCAGTTTGAGTTGGATTTTCTGTAACAAGCAGAAAAAACATCATAACCATTCAAGGAGATATAAAAACAGATTATTCTAATATTATATGGTGAGTACTAGAATATAAATATCAACAGAGCAATATGGGATTTTAGAGAAGAGGCATTGACCTCAACTCTGGGATACAAGGAACTATTTCTAGGGAAATGATGATTTAGCTGAGCTTTGAAGGATGAACTAGAATTAGGTGAGGAAAAAATTCCAGGTAGAGGGAACAGCATGAATAGAGGCACAAAGGCAGGAACTACATATTTGTGGGGAATCTCAAAGAATTTGGTGCTACTAAATAGTCAAGTGCAATGGTTGGCTGGCAGTATGGCTGAAGAGAAGCTTGGATTTCCCTCAGGAGATGAAAAGGAGACAAGGTTTTAGCAGGGGAGGATGTGTCTAGATTTGCATATGGCTGAAAACAGAGGATAACATTAAAGGAAGCAAGAGTGCAGGCAGGCTTTAAAAAGTAGGAAATTCTGTCACTTGAGACAACATGGATGGACCTATAGGACATTATGTTAACTGACACAAGCACAGAGAAATACTGAATGATGTCACTTACATGAAAAATTTAAAAAAGTAAAACTCATAAAAAGAGAGTAGACTGGTGGTTGCCAGAGGCTGGGGAGTGGGGTGGTGGACAGGGGAAGGGAGGATGTTGGTTAAAGGGTGTAAAGTTTCATTTAGGCAGAAGGAATAGGTTCTGGTGATCTATTATACACATGGTGACTGCAGTTAATCATAATGTACTGTATATTTCAAAATAGTTAAAAGAATAGATTTTAACAACCCCATTAAAAAGCAGACAAAAGACATGAACAAAAGTTTTTCAAAAGAAGATAGACAAATGGCCAAAAAAAAAAAAAATCAAGAAATGCTCAACATCACTATTCATCAGGGCAATGCAAATTAAAACCACAATGAGCTACCACCTTACCCCTGTCAGAATGGCCATTAGTAAAAAGTCAAAAGACAATAGATGCTGGTGTGGATGCAGAGAGAAAGGAACACTTATACACTGTTGGGGGGACTGCAAATTAGTATAATCTCTATGGAAAACAGTGTGGAGATTCCTCAAAGAAATAAATGTAGACCTACGATTCGACCCAACAATCCCACTACTGGGTATCTACCCAAAGAAAGTAATTTTATAAAAAAGATACCTGCACTCAAATGTTTATTGCAGCACAATTCACAATCTCAAAGATGTGGAATCAACCTAAGTGCCCATCAATTCATGAGTGAATTAAGAAAATGTGATATATATAAAAAATACGGAGTACTACTCAGCCATAAAAAGCAATGAATAATGTCCTTTGCAGCAACTTGGATAGAACTGGAGACCATTATCCTAAGTGAAGAATCTCAGGAATGGAAAAACAAACACCACATGTACTCTCTAATAATTGGGAGCTAATTGGTGGGTACACACAGGCACAAAGAGAAGTAGAGGTCATTGGAAAGTAAGAAGGGGGAGAGGGGTAAAAACTTACCTATCTTTTACAATGACCACTATTCTGGTGATAGGCATACTAAAAGCCTCAACTTAAGCGTTATAAAAGATATCCATGTAACAACAATATTTGTACCCCCTTAATATTTTTAAATAAAAAAAGAATAGATTCTAAATGTTCTCACTACAACGAAATGATATGTATTTGTGGTGAGGAATATGCTAATTAGCCTGATCATTCCACAATGTATACGTGTATGAAAACATCACGTTGCACCCCATAAATATATACAATTATTTGTCAATTAAAAATGAAATAAAACTTGAAGAAAAGATTGATTTATTCATCTTGTAAATTAAGATAAATTAAAATGGGAAAGAAAAAGCCTAGAGGCAGGGAACCCATTAGGAGGATTAATTCATTCACACTCGTGGACTATGCCACATGGTGCCAGGCACTCACATACAAGGAGGAGAAGGAAAACAGATGCAGACCCTGCCCTCGAAGAGTCTGCTGTTGATAGAGATTGTGTAGAAGTTCAGGGAAGATATGAAGAGGCAGAAAGGGATGGCGTCTCTGGACATGGACTGGCAGGGACACTTCACCAGTGGAAGACATGAAATTCATATACTGCAGGAACTGCATTTTCCTTAACAAAATATAGCCTAATTCCAAATGGTTAATCATTTTTCTACACCAAAAACTATTATTCCATTTCTGCTCACAATGGAGGGATCACATGGTGTGATTTCCACAGGGAATATTTCTATCTTCATTATTCCACATGACATGTGGAGTCCTATTCTTATTCTTGGCTACTATTGTATGAATGTTGGCTCTGACCATGGAGAGACAAAAGGATTGTTAGCCCAGGGGTCAAACTGGTGGCCAACACTGATGGACTGTCGGTGGCTGCGTAGAGGATGGTGTTGAGAAAAATGTTAATGTTGCTCAGATTGATGTTCGGTGTCTGCCACGGGCACAGGAAGGATCTGATGGCAATCACAACTGTATATTTGCTCACCTGGCCTTAGCCCACTGTTTGCATTGGCCACTATCTGATAAAACGATTAGTGAGTAGGTAACTTTATTTTTTTATCCGTCAGATGACATACACCCTCTTCTGAAAACATAAGTGTAACAAATAGAAGCCAATTAAAATATGATCAGTGCTGACAAAAAGCCCCAGAAAGCATTCTTATTAAAACACTCTTTTAACTTGTTAACATATACTTTGCCTTAAAATACTCAGCTCTCTAAAACAAATCCAGTTTAAGATAAATACAGCTACGAGCACCTCTTTATTCATGAGAATCTGTTCATACTCAAGGACCATCAGCCGAACGGAACTGCTGCTATTGCCAAAATACTACTTGAACTGACAATTATTTTATTTTAAAAAAATAAATGGCATAGATACGTGTAAAGTCATCCCTCAGTCCCCCATGGATACAAAAATCCACAGATGCTCAAGTCCCTGATAGGAAATGGTATAGAATTTGCATATAACCTACACACATCTCCCTGTATACTTTAAATCATCTCTAGATTACTTAGCACCTAATAAAATGCCTACACATCACTTCATTCATATAGACTCAACGTAGTACTCGTCCTATGGCAAATTCAAGTTTTGCTTTTGGAAACTTTGTGGAATTTTTTTTTTCCAAATATTTTCGATTAGTGGTTAGTTGAATCCACAGCTGTGAAATCCATGGGTACGGAGGGCTGACTGTATGTACGTATGTACATACGAATGTATGTATCACACACAATTTTTTTCAGCTGCAGTTTCTGTTCTCATAAGTCATTCTAGATACCTTATACAACAGTATGTTCTAAAAGATTTTGTGTTTTAGAAAGTAAGAAACATAATTCTAGTGACAGGTAGCTTCTCACTAACAAAAGATATGCAGTCATTCCAGGGTTCCTGTGTATTCTCTGTGAGAAAACAGGCCTCCTTTGCTTTTGCTCTGAGCAGCAGCCACAGGCTCTAAGAATGATCGTAGATGACACATAAACTGTAAATAGGATTATTTTTCAGCAATATCATGAACTTCTGATGGAATCATAGGTGGATGTTGCTGGGGGTTAGGGATCATTAGGTAAGGTCCAGTGTGCCGTTGGCCTCATCACTAATTGGGTGGCTGTGAGCAGGCAGCAGCCCTAGTGAACGAGGGGAATCTACACTCCAGGTGTCAGTGTGGTGGCATGGATGGGAGGCCAGAGGACAAGCTGAGCAAATCTCTCCCATGTCTCAACTTAGGCTGAGTCTCTGACCTTGGGACGGAAGGCTCAGCCAGTCAGGCTAACTGGGAATTTCCCTGAGCACATGAGGAGAGCATTCTGTGCGGGCAGGCAGAGTGAGGCAGGGCATGCCAACACATTGTCTAATTACCAGATCCCTCGTGTACGCAGGAGCCCGATGAAATAGCATGGAGTTAGGATGCTCTGTGTTTGAATCTTGCTTGATCAAATACCAGCTTTCCATCTTAGGCAAGTTATTTAAACTCTCTGAGTCTTACCTTCCTAATATTTAGAACGGGAAAAATAAAAGGGTGATATAAGAATGAAACAGAATATTGAAATATTCTGAAACAGTATTTGGCATGCAGCGTGGTCACTCAAAAAATGGGACCAATCTAAGCTTGTCCAGTGTGGCGAATACCCCCAAATACTTGAAGGCTTAAAGTATAATATGTCAGGCAGGCCAAAAATTGAGATAAAAAGTAAGTCAATAAACTATTTTTTTTTTTCACTCTAAGCTGTGAAAACATGCTAGGCACTGAGCTAAGTCCTAAGGAGTCAAACACACTCTGTCCTCCATGGGCCTATGATATTCACTAAATAGGGACCTTGTGCCTATGGTGTTCTAAGTACATCTCAATCAACCCTCATTACCCTATTATTGCCATTTAAAATATACAAATATGAAGATTCACAGAGCTAAAGGAACTTGCCCAAGGTTACAGAGCTTAATGCCAAGGCAACACTAGCTCTTAGTACAGCTATAGTCATAGATGTGTGCACAGGGGCTGAGGAGCAAGACATAGGAAGCATGGTCAAGTTGTCGTGGGTGAGCGGCAGAAATCAGGAAAGGCTCCATGAAGAAAGTGACCTATGATTATTCCTAAAACCCCTTAAGTTTGGTCTTCAAATTAAATCTTATTCAGGTACATTTTGTAGCAGCAGTTGAGGAAGTTGGACAGCCAAGCTTCAGTCCACACATAACATAGAGAAGCACCAGGCATCTCCAATGATAGCAGGGTCCCCGCTGCTGCAACCAGGACATCAAAGCCAGCCCTGCTTTGGTTATAAATAAGGCGATTATGTGGTTTGAAATAAGGTAGCAAAGGTAATCTTGCATCTGAAGGTTTCTTGTCTGTCCAGCTCTCACTAGATCTTTTTATGCCACCACCTTTGCTGTGTGCACCAAACCCCTTCTGCTTTTTGGTTACTTGTGCTTTAGAAGTTCTATCCCCAACTACGTCTTTCTTGGAATGAAAATTTAATCTTTGAAACTGTTCTGCACTGCTGGCCCCAGAATTAAAAGCAAGCACCTTCAATGGGGAAATTAAATTTATTTGATATACCTGTACATGTACAAAATTGGATCCAGAAACCATTTGGTTTTCAGGCTTGCACAAAATGCTTTTAGCTATATTCTGTACCCGATACCTAATTCGCAGCTGAAAGGGGGCCAACCTCAAAGACCGTGTCTAGTACTGATCCCAAGCAAGGGGATCATTAGCCAGGAGCCAGCGTCACTTTCTGTTAGAGCTTCTCCCCAGGTGCTCAGCGTAATCGACAGCTGGGGAGTCTTCCTTGGGGAACTAAATATTCAGTGGACTGAATTTTCATTTAAGAAAGAAAGAGACACCAGGGGGAAAGATACTTCAATTATAAATATCTATATTTCATTTTACATTCTCCTCTCTGAAGCTTCCTTGTCAGGCTCTGCCTGGGTGCCGCAGAGGGCAGAACCTAAGCTTTGTGTTTACAGACATCTTGGCTTTAAGAAGAGGCTAAATAAAATAAGATTAGTCCTTCCAGAATCCTTTCTATGTTCTGCAGTTTAGCTCCTGTGAGAACTGCAGTTGTGGGTTCTTCTCTGTGTTCATTTGGGACACTCACGTGCCTGATGAGAAACGAAGACTGGCGACCGTGCAGAGGAACCGGGCCAGTGCTGACCGTGGGGCAGCGTTGGTGGATCCTGGAGGACCAGGATGGAGATGGGGTGCTCACGTCGAGAGGGGTCTGTTTCATGATCTGGTCTGATTCCCTTCTGTCGCAAATGGGCCTTACTCCGGAAAGCCTGAGTGACCTGTCCAGGGTTCCACGGGTCGTCACTGATGGAGCCCAGAGCAGTACCTCGACCTCTTTCCCCCACCTGGGCGACGCTCCCTGCTTTCAGTTTGCAGTCAGCTCAGCGCTCCCTTCCAGCGGCCTTCATTTGCTTCTTTCTTTCCCTTGCCCCCTTTTCTCTTCTTCTCTCTGGCTTTTCTCATCTCTCTTTCTTCCTCCTTCTCTCCATTCTCTCCTTCATTCTCTTTTCCTTCTGTTTTCTCCGTCTCCTTCCCTCCCCCCCTCCCCCCCCACTGCCCTGCCCTCCCTTCCTTTCATTTAGCAAACACTGCCTGCTTATCACGGGGCAGGGAGTGCACAAGGCGCTGGAAACTCACTGGCGGCCCAAGAGTCTCTGTCCTGCCTGCAAAGAGCGGGAATCTCAGTCAAAGCTTCTGGAGGATAAGGCAAGTCCCACCTTTTATCCCCCGTGGGACCTTGGCTGTTCCGCCAGTCAGCCAGCAGTCCTGGGCCTGTGGCTCTTCCTGCTGAGTATGGCAAGGGGGTGAGCAGAGCGTGGTGGCACTGCTGAGGGGTGAAGAGGGATCCCACATAGAGAGAATCTGAGCTAAGCATGGGTTCATCACAGACAGCACTGATGGGGGAGACCCGAGCCCACTAGGGAGGTAGGAGAATGTCCTGGCCAGCATGGCTGCTTTGGTGAGAGATGGGGCACTGCCTCGATATCTTTGAGAACCAGCTAGAGATTGCACACATCCAAATGTACCTGATCTTTGTGTTTGGCAAAACTAAGTAGTGTGGGTATGGTTGGTATTTCAACTGTAATAGAAACCCTGTAGAAAGACAGTATTTATTAGCTCTGCCTCCGTACCGAGGTGAGATCTCAGGCAAGTCACATTTCTAAGTTCTGAGTCATCAAACTCAGTTTTCTTAAGGTCAAAATGGGAATAGTGGCAATATATACTTATTACCATTTCTGTGCACATGATTAAGTAAATTATCTATAGTTAACTATCTTAAACTATACTGTTGTGTGCTATGTATTTCTATTATTTTTAAATAGAATGTCCTACTTTTTTGTATTTATGAGGATATACTATAAACTTTTTGTTTTTCAGGGCTTAGCAAGCTGCCTTGTAAACAGTAGGTCATCAATATGCCTTTGCTATCAATGCTGGCAATGGCAGGTATTTTAGGAAGCTATGTTCCTGATGTTGTTGCTGCTAAGAGGAGGAAACACAGTGGTGCATTCTCTGTGCCTGGCATAATTTCTGACATTTAGCAAGCATTCAGTTATTTGTATGAACAAATGAGTTAACCAACTAACCTATCCCCTAACCAAGGCCAAGACCAAGGAAAGGAAGACAATCTGATCAATGGATATAACATTAAAAGGCAACACAGAGGTGATTTATGTGAAATCAAAACCCACTTATTCTTAATTCCAAAATATTTATTGAGTACTTGCTATGCACCAAGAAGAAAATGCCCAGAATGAGAAATATAGCACTTGGGCTTGCAGTTTATAACTATTCCTTCTGTTAAAAAGTTCTTACATTTCAATCTTACTGAAAGGTTCTATTGTATTCAAGAAAATTGTCTCAAACACTTTTTAGACATGTGTGAAGTCTAAATGACAATGGCAAATACCACCATAACAATAATAATGCTTAAACTATAGGCTCCCGCACATAAAGTAGATTTCATCCCTGGGAAAATTGGCCACATCTGTTGTAGACAAAAGATGAAAGATGTAGAGGAGGGTGGTGGGAATGGGGCCATTAACCATTTATTTTAGAATATAACTTAGGTTTTGAAAAATCATTCTAGAGACAATTCCCCATATGTCAAGTATTAGGCTGTGGTGAATGTTTCCACCCTGGGGTCTTTCAGGCTGGGGTTGACAGGAGGGTGAAGAACAGTTGCAAAAATGGCAGTGATGTAACACTCCATCTTCCCAATAGCCTTTATCAGTGCTGCAGCCTCCTTGCTTGAAACAAGAAAGTTCCAGAGATTATGATTCATGCTACATGGAAAGACACAGAAAGCTATGTTGGAAGTGATCTTAAGTAATACCTCCTACGTCATCATCCATCTTGCCACACCAGGCTCTTTGGAGACAATAATTAATAACACGTATCTAAATTGTTTCCATTCCCTCTGTCTTGGGGCCTTGATCCTCCTCCCACATAAACCTCCCCCCTTCCCCACCCTCTTTCTGCTTGTGACAAATGAGTCATGAGAGTCCCTCTGTTTCGTCCATCATCAAACCACATGACGGGCCACTCAAACACTCCAGTGCCCACTGCACAACTTTCCACCACACAGCTCGGGACTTGTCCTTACTTGGTCTCCTTGGCTCATGTTTTTCCATCTTTCTCTGGCCCCTCTCATGCACTGAGATTTGCCTTCTGTTGGTCTCCCATGTTGAGTTCAGAGGCTGACAGGCAGTTCTGTTGTTAGTTTCAGTCGGTTCTTGTTCACTCCCCTCCCCAAAACCAATGTCTCCTGCTTGAGGGTCCCACATATCAGGTATTGCTATTCCTTACGTTTGGTTTCTCTTATTTCTTCCCCAACGCCTTCCCCAAGTATTCCCTCAATCCTCATTATCATGATGTGGCTCAATTCTGTTGAGTCGATGCCTTCGGAATGCTGACACCTGCACAGACTTTAAATTAATAAGCTTACAGAATCACCTTCAAATCCATAGCTTAAGCTGCATCACTGTGATAAAACCAATACAGATGGGGGAGCAGGCTATGGAAGGGGAAAATCAAATACACCTGAATTTAAAAGCCAGGTGTGTGTCTTATCCTTTATTTCTTGTTTTGTTAAAAAATATAATTTTTACTCCATTGCCACTGAAGAAAAAAATTTAGATGAACAAGAACAACAACAACAAAAATTATAAAGTTACCTTACATCCTATCTTCTGGAGATAGCTACTGTTAACATTTCAATATTTATTTTTTCACAATTTTTTCTGGGTGTAATAGATTCAGGATAAATAAATAAACTATATACATACACGTGTATGCATATATTTACTTATTACATACAGAACTTATTCTTTATAACTAGTGTAAACATACATTGTTAGTCCACATGTTACAAATGGGTTATGTTTTAACAGCTCCTTTTCATATTAGCTATAAGAACATATTTCCTCATTGAAACGGTGCTATTCCTGGGTATTTAGTTTCCCAGGCTACACTTCAAAAATTTATTTAACTTATGAAATATAAAAGGAACTTTATCTACGATAAAATGAACAAAAGAGAATCAGAAAACCCATTCTCCAATTTGACTCCTGCCAT
This sequence comes from Daubentonia madagascariensis, assembly GCA_023783475.1. Taxonomy (NCBI): domain Eukaryota; kingdom Metazoa; phylum Chordata; class Mammalia; order Primates; family Daubentoniidae; genus Daubentonia; species Daubentonia madagascariensis. Next base: position 10,424,800 of record JAKFHU010002250.1, on the reverse strand, counting down.
TCCCAAATAAAGCCCTGGTATAGGTCAAGTTTCAGTTCAAAGTGTGTAAGACTAATGGGGATGAAGCCCTCATTTTCTCATCTTTAAAATAAAGATAATAATTCATATCTTAAAGTCTTGTAAATAGTTCTCTTAAATCACATATATGTATTAATGAATGGCCAGCACCCAGCAGTACTCAACAAATAATTACAACATGAGCAGCAGGACCTCCTTAAATCAATCTATCTGCATAAGATATATTTATACATTCTTTTTAGCTAAAGAGCCCTTGTTTCAATGAGTCCTTTGGGATATTTTGGATTCAAGCAGGCTGCAAGAATTCAATCAAGAATTTAGCAACAGTACCATTCCCACTTTTGTTAAGCCTCTCATCCTTTGTTTCTTACTATGTTGTTAATCCTGAGCTCTACCTGAGTCCAATTCATCTCCGAACACTCTACTGGTTGTTCATACTCCAACACTGGCCTCAAGACATTGCCCCAGATCGTGTGTGTGTGTGTGTGTGTGTGTGTGTGTGTGTAATCATCCTATTAGAAAAGGCATTCAGAACCACTGACGGCTGCTCTCTGTTATGAGTGTAGACAAAACAAAGCTAAATACCCACCATGTTCCAAAGCCACTCCTTGTAATTCCTGCTCTGTCTGGGGGATGCTAAATGCCAGAGAAGTGATATCTCTCACCCCCAGCAGCCCATGATTTAATCAGATACCTTCTGCCAGAAAGATGGTTAAAAGTCACCATAATAAAAAGAAGCATTATCCCAGCCCAATTAACTAGCGACCTATCTGAAATTTTGAGACTGCAGAATCTAAGAGATACACAGAGATCTTTTGTGACTAATGTTACCTTTTTGAAAATATAAATAGATGGTTACTATACTCTAAGAATTCTTTATATTTTGAGGCCTGGCTATTTTCTTGACTCTGGTCAGGTCAGATTGCCTTGATTTCTTCAACAGAACTCCTCCTTGAAATGACCATATGAAATCTATAAGTACAAATCGCAGCATCCCTGGGTCTGTTCAATTTGGGGGACACTCACAGGTTAGCCTGGATTCTGGGCCTAGCCCTGAGCATAATCTGCTACCAGGAATGTCTCAGGTTTCATACTGCTGGGTGGGTGGAAACTGGTCAGTCTTGACCTCCTTTCTCAAGGGTCTGGCTGGTCCAAAATGACCATCTGGATCCCTGTCACCAATGGGGACTGTTAAGACCAGTCATGACCTTGAAAAAACGTGGCAAGTCAAATGCTGTTCTTCTCCCGGTGTTCAGAGTCATATTAGACACTGATCCCTTTTTTATTATGTACAGAGCCATTTTTAAATAAAATGCTTCCCCTTGACCTTGCTCACCATTCAGGTAAGTGTTCCACTACAGGTTGCTTTATACTGGCGTGAGGGATTATTCCTTGCTACCGCAGACAGAAATAGCCTAACGACCTGGTCAAGCGAGCTGTTAGAGATACCGGAGATTCTATTCACCGGTGTCAGGCAGATACTGAGAGTCTTAACCTTTCTATCTGTCCACTGAAAAACACAAGCGTTTAGAATGGAGAAAATAAAAGGAGGTGGATTTGTGCTAAGAGCTGGAATGTACTGGGCCATCCCCAATCCGTGAACTTAAAAGTGAACTGCAGCAGAACAGGAAACGGGTTGAAGTTTAGTCATTTCGTCTCCCCCCTCTGGGACTATTACAGTTCTCTCTGTATCTGTAACATGAAAGATCAGCCTGTGCTTTCATTACAAACCACTTTCCTCATCTGGATTTTTGAAGTCCTTATCTTTGGCTTGCCACACCTTACCTGAGTTTTTTCATATTGGCAATTGGGAAGTTAGATTATGTTTTTGTCATTCATTCATATGTTTCTTTCCACAAATATTTTTCTTTTTGAGTGCCTACCATGTGTCTGGCACCATGCCACTATGCTAGGTGCTAATACGTTGGGCTTATTTTACTTAAAATACCTAAGAACCTCTTATTGGCCTATATTACACCAGGCTGTGTGCAGCCTCATAGACTATATCAATGATCTATTCCCCTGTCATATAATTTCTAAATGGAAGCAGGAGTGAGGAGGGTGGTGAGAAAATACAAGACTAATTACTCCCTGAAATGTTTGTACACAAGTGGCAGGAATGCGTGAACTATTATTGGATGCTCCATCCCTCTCTTATCTTCTTCTAAATCAAGGATATGGGAAAGTTGATGTGGGTAACATCCTAAAGAGCTATCAATAATCATCACGATGACACCTTTCTTACCTGGCAAACACTCCTAAGAGGAAAAGAGTTGAGAACTGAAGAGTAAGGAAGTCTCTGCGTGGTTCACATAAGGCAATTTCATCTGCCAGGCTCCTGAACACCCAGGTCCAAACTCAGGGACTATGGATTCTCATTTTAGATGGGTTCTATGAAAGCTGGCTCACCAATTTTAAATCTTCAGCAGATTAGAAATAGCAAATTAGTACACTTTGACGCTTATAGGAAAATGACAGCTGTCAGCCACACAGGGAGAGTGGGAGGGAAAATAAAAACCATGAAACACAAACACAAGGCCTACAAAAATGTATCAGACTAGGTATGCAGCCAAATAATTCTAACATGTCTTAAAGATTTTATGATTATTACAGCTGGTATTCCAGCACAATAATCCAGGAGTACATGTTTAACAGGCCAGAGATATGACCAACATATTTTAGAAAGATTTTCATAGATGGTTAAGATTGAAAAAGAATGTTTAATGCAGTGGTTCTCAACCAGGGAACAATTTTGCCCTCCACGGGACACCTGGTAATGTCTGGAGACATTTTTGGTTGTCACAACAGGTAGTGCTAGTGGTGGGAGTGCCAATGGCATCTAGTGAGTGGGGGTTAGGGATGCTGCAAGATGCCCTATGATACATGGGAAAGGTCCCCCCCAACAGTGAAGTATCTGGCCCCAAATGTGCATAGTGAGCAGATTGAGACACCCTGGTTTAGTGGAACACAATTTAATTATTTGGAAAATTCACTTATGTGGCCCATCTCAGTCCCTACTGATGCAGAAGGACGTGTCACTGCACCTTATCTGTCAAGTACTTTATACGGTCAAGGCCCCTTTGATCTCATTTGCTCTTCATGATAAGCTTAGGACACGGCTGAGGGAGGCAGCACAATCTTCACTTTAGCGAGAGAGGAGAGCTGAGAAACAGAAGGCTAAAAGCCGTTTCCAGTGATGAAGAGATGTCCTTACCCCGCACTTTGTGCTTGCTTTATAAAACTACTGTATTTAGATCTACTTACTTCTAGAACAAAAAGGGAGAATAAAAATAGTACCAGTGGCTAGTATATATCAAATTTAATCTTAATAAATTAAAATGAAGATATAGGACTTAGGTTCAGGTCCAGGAGTTCTTCTGTTTGCTAGTTCATTTATTCTCCAAATAGCTATTGAGCACCTAGCGCAAGCCAAATGCTATTCTAGGTGCTGCACACACGGTGGTGAACAAAACAGACGTCTCCTCGCAGGAAGCTGGCAGGCCAGAAGTATCTTATTCTTGGTTACTAAACATGTTGTGGTGATTCTGGATAATATTTTCCAACAACCAAAACAAAGCCTCACAAAATCCCAAATCACTGTCTGTGTTCCCTGTACCTTTTGCTCTAAACTAGCCTTGTATATTTGTATGATTTATGTACTTGCCTTTATCTCTGCCCCTTAAGATAGTCCTCCTTCTTCTCCTGTCACCCAAAAAGCTTGTACTTTATTCTGGATCCTTTTTGAGATCCAGAAGAAAGGCTCCCTAATACTAGAGCTAGCAGTTTTATTATATTGGTGCTTATGTTATTATATTTTGTAAGTATCAGTATGATGTTAATTACTATGGGTTATTAAAATTCATCTGCTCGTGTGTCAGTCTTCAACCCTTAGGCTGAGTGAGTATGCTCTTGCCCAGGCTAGAGTGCTGTGGCGTCACCATAGCTCACTGCAACCTCAAACTCCTGAGCTCGGGCAATCCTCCTGCCTCAGCCTCCCAAGTAGCTGGGACTACAGGCACGCACCACCACACCAGGCAAATTTTTCTATTATTATTATTCTTTTTTGTAGAGACAGTGTCTTGCTCTTTCTCAGGCTGCTCTCAAACTCCTGGCCTCAAGCGATCCTCCCACCTCAGCCTCCCAAAGTGCTAGGGTTACAGGCATGAACCACTGTGCCGGGCCCAGACTGAGTATCTTGACGGAGTTCATAGTTGTGCTGGACTCTTCCATTTGCCCTTTCCAGTTCCATATTCCACCTCCTCCACCCTGCTCCATGCTCTGGGAAGCTGACCTCTGTGAACTGCACTACTGGGTGCCCTTTCTTCCCCTCTGGCCCCCAAAGGGTGGGGGTGGGGGCATTGGCCAATGGGCAGTACCAGCGGGAGTTTCAGAATGCAGAACAGCAACACTGGGACACTGGAGTTTATCCTCTCTGGTTCCCTCCCTGGCAGGCTATCCCTGAGTTGGCTGCAACTCCCAGAGGTGACCCTCTTCATACTGGTCTCCCTCCAGGTTGCAGTACCCTCCCCTTCCCCTGGCTCATTTAGGCCAAGTGGTGGTAACAGATCCCTGCTCTTATGATACTGCAGCCTGCTCCTAAGGTACCGCACCATCCCTTGTGACTTTACCTAACCCCTTCAAATTATAGAATTTAATTGCGCTCTCTGTTTCCTTTTACAACAGTCTCATTCATGTTAGTTTTCCAGTGTCTAATGAAATGCCCGGCCCCCCAAAAAATGCTCAATAAACGTTTGTTAAAAGTGCAAATGAATGAACACAGATGTTACAATATAATTTTAGTCAGTCTTAGAATTTTTCATTTGTCCAAAAAGTTGCTTTCATCAAAGACTTCAATTTCCTCAGAAGTAGTGAATTTTTTTTGAACTCAACTAGACACAGTACCACTTACTAGCATTGCTGTTCTTTGCCATTTTCAATTTTACAGAAAACAGAAGTAAGATGGCATCTGTACTTTTCCCTAGAGCAGCCAATAATTCTCCAGAACTCTTCATTACTAACCTCAAACACAAAACAAAATCAAAGCATGCAACTTCTGTCCTAACCAAGCCCCAGTCAGAAAACTTCCATCTCTGAGGATACACATGGTGACAGTTGAGTAGACAAGAAAGGGAAAGATTAAATTCAACAAGACTGTCATATTTCAGCAAAAGTTTTCACCCCAAGTGAATATGACACATTAAATGAGCGTCAGCCTCAAAGACCTTCTTCTGGAGCCTCGTTGGTAGCCGTGTTTTCCAAGTTAGCAAATGCCTGCTGTTAATGTGAAAATTCGTTTCAATTTAATTTGGCAACCAAGAAAACTCTTTCTTTCTTTAGTTAGTTAGTTAGTTAGTTATTTTTGGCTATGACTGTTCACATGCTGTCAGTGACTGGTAGAGTTAATAGTCATGATAGTTATTGACCATTTATAAAATTTTAGGGATAGGTGACAGGTCCTATACTGGAAACTTTGCCAAGTTTATCTTTGCAAAAACAAAACAAGGTAGGTATTAGTCCTGCCATTTGATGGAGGGCAAAGTTGAGTCTAGTTACAGAGGTAGGATTTGTAGTTTTTTTTTTTTTAAATTGACACTTTTTTTTTTTCACAATAGCCAAGATATGGAATCAACCTATGTGTCCAACAATCAATGAATGGATAAAGAAAATGTGGTATATATACACAATAGTATACTATTCAGCCTTTAAAAATAATGAAATCCTGTCATTTGCAACAGCATGAATGAATCTGGAGGAAGTTAAGTGAAATAAGCTAGACACAGACAGAGGAAGGATTTGAATCCAAGTCTGCCGACTTGGAAGTCTTAGGCTAGAACCGCCCCGCCTCTGATCAACAGCCACTCACCCCTAGTATCAAAGAGACCCAGGTGGATACGTAGGAACTTCTAAATTTTCAATCCACTATATACCAGTTCTTTTGGTGTGGAAGTGTTTGACTTTTCAAAGTCTGTCCAGGGAGACCAAGTCACTTAGTTCTGAGAGTAGGTTTGGGATGATGCCAAGGAAGAAGGTAAAAAGAAAAAAAAAGAAAAGAAAATCAATTTCACCAATGTTTAAAGGTAAAATGATTTCTACGTGGTAACAAAACACCATTTACATTTCTGTTAACAGTCTAAGAAACTTCCTCACATAGAGATAGAAAGCTTGAGGCCCGAGCTAACTTCACTGTCTCTTTAAATGTTACCCTGCACCTAATATATTACAAAGAAGCTACAATGCAGAACAGATGGAACAGCATAAAGCAGATGCAGATCTGAAGTCTAAACAGAGATGAACAATTCTTCAGCTAACAACAAGAAAATGAGGTGGCGGCACAGACAACATGGGAAGAAGCAGTTTACACTGGAGAAAAGTTACTGGAAAATGCACACATTATCACAACTGAACAGTGCACAAAGATTATTTCAAGGCATTTGAAATGACATCCCCTTTTGTCTTCCTGGGGCATAAAGCGGGCTTTGGTGGAATACTCAGGAGGAAAGCTGAAAGAAGTCTGAAGACTTTAAGGCCATGGTAGGTAATAAAAATTGGAAACATACTACCCAAGGTTTTGATACACTTCTACAATGGAACTCAGCTATTATGAATATTTTCTATACTAGGGGGAGGGCCTCAAATAATTTTAACCAAAAATTAGATGTAGAAGAGATGTTATTTCTCCGACAAATTTTATTTCATTAATTTTATTTGTATAATTTTAAAACATTTGCTTTATGGACATTTTCAAACGTATACAAAATTAGAGAGAATAGTACTATGAACCCATCACCCAGTTTCAACAACCATCAACATCTGCCACCCATTTTTTTAATCTCTTATTCTCTCTCTACTTATTTCTTTTTTATATTTTAAAGCAGGGTTGATAAAATGCCCTTTCTTAGTTTTCCTGTTTATAAAATATGCCTACTCTTACAGCTGATGGTTAGAAGAAAAGCTATAAAGTGTTAAGCACAGAACCCTGCAAAAAGGAAGTATTCAATACCTGTTCATTGTAATCTTATGTATGGACACATAAAAATATTAGCAGAGGATATGGAAAGATGAAATTTTCACTGTCAAATGTGGGGTAAAACAAAACTAGGACAGGAAAATCAGGTGCTTTTAGGGATCTGGGATTGTTTTAAGTATTGGATATTGGGAAATGTGAAACTCTTCAGGCACACATTTTACTGAAGTTTAATAACAGCATTCTGTTCAAAGGCACAGACACATGTATCCCAGAAAAAAATCCATTAGTGAGTCAATCCCTATATTCACAGGCTGGCTTTTTATCCACAGTATTGCCTTAAATGTTACCAAAAGACGGAAGAAAAACAAAAAAACCCAGACATTGCTGCTAGCTTCAAGAAAGCTTAGACTTTTATGGTGAAGGCAGAGCAACTACAGAAGGCAGACTCCGGCAAACGTGAAGAGGAGCATGTGTGAAAATACAACTGAAGAACTGTATGTGTAAGTGCTTAAGAGATGCTGAATAATCACTCCTGCTCAGGTATATTATAGGTAGCACCAGTGGCATGGACAACAGTTGGCCCCGTCTGTCAGGCTCTCAGTCAAGGCACTGACAATAAACGCATAAACAGTCCTTAAAAAGCTTCCACAAACTGCAAATGCATCAACTACTCCTTTCTTAAGCCACGAGAAGATGGTTTTCATCACATAATTTGAGACTTCCTTTACTTTGTGAAAGCCATAGCCATATTCCATTGCAAATGAAATAGTGCTACATTCTGTTGTTTCTAAACATAAGTTTCAGTTTTATTTTCAGTCTCAAGTCTAACTTTCTTACTCTGTTTCTTAAGAACATCTGCAAAAATCAACACAATCTCCTATCCATAAGGCAAAAGGTTCCCAGGTAACCACTGCTGTAGCTTTTGTTCTATCAGCACCTTTAACGCCCTTTGAGGTACCTATGTAGTACAAACACTAATAACATCCTCCTCTGCCTTCTGTCCTTCCCAAGTTCCACTAAGGGATAGTCTCAAATACTAGACTTCTGGCCGTCTTTTACAAAATTTTTCACACTAAAGCATGTTCTCATATTCCACTTTAATGACATAAGTAATCATGTATTGGAATAGTCTTTTTGTTTTTAAAGTCAAAAAGGGAAGACAAAATTGTTTTTATAGAAAACATTCTGCAAGCCCTGGTGAGCCATCACAAAGTCTAGGACACTCAGAGCTGCCTGTTCTCTAAAGCTGGTTAGGATAACCACTGACATGAAAAATAATATTGGTACCATATGCACAGGAGTGAAAAGGGTGAAGGTGGAAGGCCAGAGGAAGACAGAAAATGAAGTATATGTGCTAAAATGAGAATTGGTTCTTGGGAATATGACCTGGCATCTGCATTGTCTTACACGTGCTCCCAGAGGCTAGGCACACCGAAGTTTACATTGCTCTCAGCTGCTTCTACAAGGTTGGAGAATTGATGGAGAAGGGGATGACAATGAAATTTTGTGGACATGACAGCACAGCAAGCTGAGGACTTAAACTGAGACATAACTGTCCTTTACAAAAAGGAAGGGACCACCAAGAGAGTCAGGTTAATTCAGCAAGTACTTTCCTACAACCTCTGCTCTACTGCTCCTCATGTGGCCACTGAAAGTTCCATTATCCTGCAAAGAGCAGGGCTCGGGAATGTTGCTTAGTTCCTTCCAATGGTGATTACCCGAGGGAGTGGAAACACACTGCAATGAGACATTTTCATAATGAGAACATCCTGAATTCAGTCATCCCAGCACTATCATCACCACTAAGCATGCTAAATATTCCCAACTCTCCTTAGGACTTGTACATCTTCAAAACATCCACAACTGGCTAATTGATTAGGACTTGGCCAGACAGCTCCAGGTGGCTAATTGGTAAAGCGATATCTCAAAGAGGATTCATCTTTAATTATGGACATTTGACATCTTTATGTAGGTTTTATGAGATATTAAATACATTTTCACTAGACATCCATTGAAGCCATATGGCAGTCTTGAATATACAGAACAAATGAGGCATAATGAAGCTTGCTTTATTTATTTATTTATTTATTTATTTTAGAATGGCAAAACATACTGTTGAGGGCATTTTTTTTTTACAAGTTGAGACTGGAAATTCAGGAGTTTGGGTAGTAGAGAAGACATTATATATTGCTTCAGGATGGATGGAGGTGGATACAAGGACAGGCACCATCCAAAGTGTAAGAAGGAGAAAGATCCAGAACCAAATCTCCCTATTCTAAGAGGAATATCAAAGACATAAAAGAAAATAGTGCATTGATTGTGTGTCCTTGTTTTCACCCAATATGTCAGTTGGAACTAGATGCCCTATTTTTGGATCCATTAAGTCACTTATTTCAACACTTATTCAGAATCTAGTATGATAAATAATATGGATCAGACTTACAACAGGCTCATGGATACTTCAGTGGTCCATGAATGGGCATTAGGGACTCTGTGATTCTCCTGAAGTATGTGTAAAATCTGTACATAGGAATTTTTCCAAAGATGGGGTCTACAGCTTTAATGAGATTAGAAGCCACATGACTGAAAAATAGGTTAAGAACCATGGAGCTCCATATCCAAGACTGTAAGGCATCATACAGTGTAAGACACTGAAGTGCGTGGATATCATCTCACACCTGTTAGGATGACTGTATCAAAAAGACAAAAGGTAAGTTTTGGGAGAATGTGAAGAAAAGGAAACCCTTGCATGCTGTTGGTGGGAATGTAAATTAGTACAGCCATTATGGAAAACAGTATGGAGATTCCTTAAAAATTAAAAATAGAACTACCATATGATCCAGCAACCCCACCACTAGGTATATATCCAAAGGATGTGAAATTAGTATGTTAAAGATATATGTACACTCCCATGTTCACTGTGGCACTATTTACAATAGCCAAGATATGGAAGCAACCTAAGTGTCCATCGGCAGGGGAATGGATAAAGAAAATGTGGTATATATGCACAATGGAATATTACTCAGCCTTAAAAAAGAAGGAAATCTTGTCATTGTGACAACATGGATGAACCCAGAGGACATTGTGGTAAGTGAAAATGCCACATGATCTCTCTTATTTGTGGAATATCTAAAAAAGAGAAACTCACAGAAGCAGAGAGTAGAATGGTGGTTGCCAGAGGCTATAGATGGAGAGGTTGGGGAGATATTAGCCAAAGGATACAAAATTTCAGTTAAACAGGAGGAATAAGCCGAAGAAATCCATTGTACAATATGGTGACTACAGTTAATAACAATATATTGTATACTTGACAATTGCTAAAAAAAGTGGATTTTAAGCATTCTCACCACACACACACACAAAGATAAGTATGTGAGGTAATACGTATGTTGGTTAGCTTGATTTAGCCATTCCACAATGTATACCTATATCAAAACATCATGCTGTATGTCATAAATATGTACAATTTGTATTTGTCAAATAAAACACAAAAAATCACAGAGCTCCTTACCCAAGACTTTAAGACATCACACAATGCAAGATACTAGGGTACTTGAGCAATTGACTCCTCCCTCCTTCACCCACACTTTTGAAGTAAAAAGCATATACCCTATTAATTCTGAAGAAGGTAGGTAAGTAGACTCCATAAGCACTCGAGAATTTTTCAAGTCTTTATGATGCCATGATTCTCAGAAAATAATTTTTACTACCTGCAAGATCAAAATGTATCCTAAAGAAATATAACCAAAATGGAGGATAAATAAAAGCAGTTAAGAACAAGATGCTCTGAGAGGGTGGAGGGCATCTGGTTCCTACCATTCCCAAGCTGGGGTAGTTCATTTCATCAGCTCAAGACAAGGGCATCACTTTAGTAGCATGTGGACAGAGTGGGTTCGCCAAGAAAGACGTGGAGATGGGGAGGAGAAAAGTCTTGGTTCCTCCTCTCCTCTGGCTGTTGAGACAAACACTCTCACTAATTTGGCTTTTTGGCACATATTTCCATGTTATTTTTATTAATCAGTTTGAAAACCTTTATTACATTATACAATTTGCAAGCATTTCCCATTGATTTTTTTATATATATATATATATATGCAAAGATATACAGGTCTATAGTTTAAAGAATCAAATTTCTCTACAAGGTTTGCTATAAAAAAATCCTACAACATCCCTCCTCCCTCTCCCTAACCTAATTAACTGATTATTTTGGCATGTACCTCCATATCTCTAAATGATATGCTTAGATTGTTACTTTTTAAAAAAAAAATCGATTTCCCACTATAGAAGCAGAGGACTTAACTCTCTTTCCTTCCACCACTTCCATCATGCGTTTCCCTTCCCATCCCCCATCTCCATACATTAACTTTCATTAAATCAATATTCAGTGTTTACTCTTCAGTGTTGACTATTTAAATGCTCTCCAAGGCTGAGCATGAAGTAAACTACCATCACAATCCCTTTCCTGCATAACTATTGTTTTCCTGGAAAGTAATGATGACCTTGTTCTTTAATTTGTTTGGTTTTCTAAATACTTATCACTAACTCAGCTCCAAACTCTTCACCTGTTGTCTAAATTACCTCTCAAGATATTCCATATTTCAGGTGTTCTATCAATTTCATCTTCCTGGGGAAGTCTACCCCGGAGCCCAGCTCTCAGCTGTGCCTGGGGTACCCTATTCCCTATTCCTGGAGACTCTCTCTGTTACCCTTTTCAAGACAAAGCTTCAGCCACTGACCACAGTGGGGGCGTGGCAGTCTCCTGAGTATGACTGGATGAAGGGCTCTGAGGATCTGATTGTTTCTAAAACTTTCCAATAATCTTCTTTATTTTAGCTCAGATACCATCACCATCTTGGGTCTGCTAATGTATTGACCATGGATCCATCTCCTTCGAGCTCCCCAAATTTTAATACTGTCATCTTTTCTTTTGTTTTCCATGTCTTGATGGATTTATGCCTTTGACATTTTTCTTTGCTGTTGTTTCTCTGGTTTTTAAATTTTTTTTATTTTTTAGTAGGGAACAAATGTAGAAGTGTGCATTCAACCCGCTTTCACTGTTTTTGAGAGTGTTTTAGAAATCAATAATACAGAAACCCAGTCAAAGACTTTAAGCAGGAATTTTATCAACAGCTATTTATATGACAATAACCAACATATGCTTTTCTGTAACTTAAGAAAATGAGGAAGAAATGTGAGGAAAATGAGGCCCATTCTGCCTCAAGTAAGTCATTTGCCAGATTGATGTAGATATTGAACACCTTAGGCCCAGCCCCTTCTCACTTAACCTTTCTAATTTTAGGCTTCCGTACAGCATTGCCTTCTTGACAGTCTATGGCTCTCTCAGGTCCCGAATACCTGAGAATTGCCTCCGTCAATCAATACCCTCTGTCAAGCTCTATTACAGCTGATCAATATGGACAAGGATGCAATCAGGTTGAAGCAAAATGTTTTATTCAATGAAGTTTTTTGTCTCTTTTATTGACCCCAACACTTTGGTAGTGTTTGTAAAACTTCTATATTCCTCTCATCTAATTTGCTTTATTCCACTTAGCAAAAATTGCTTGCATAAAAACACCTGCGTGTCCTTTCATTCATAGCTCCACATGGAATCCATCCTCAAGTTCAGCTCTGAGTCCTGGACTCATCTTCACCCCATTTGTGCAACCCTGGGTAAATCAACATCACTACAGGCATCTCTCATCTGTGCAATGGGAGTTGTTAGGCTGACAAGCTGGTATTCTATGGGCCAACTAGGGTCAGCAGACATATTTAGTGTGGCTGTCACAATGAAGAATTTTTTTTGAATATGATTGCTTTTGGTGGTGGTAGGGAAGAGGCAAGGACCCTATAGTTTTCTGCAAAAATTGCTATTTCCTATTATAGAATCATGGCCAGGCTGCTTCACAAATTCCTATGAACTGTCTGTTCCCTAAATGTATTTGAGTTTTCTTGCACAATGACTAAATGTTCTTTCATATCCCCTTTAGCACTAACCTCCTTTGAGTTTATGGACATTGCAAATTACATTAGCCAAAATACTGTAGAATCTAGGGGGTGATAGAGGTAGACTAGCTGTGTAACCACCCAATATCAGAAGGAAAATGTTATGAAATAAAGTGACCTTCATTTCCTTTTATACGCTTTTGTATTTTTATTTGATCAATGCCCAAGAACTAGCTGACTCCTCTCTCTCTATATTTCCATTTCCTGAGTGGACATTAGTGCCAGCAATGTCATTACCACTCCCTTTCTTTCCTCCTGTGTCACTCTATACGGTTGTCATATTTAAATTGTAAATTCCCACAGAGTATGATGGTCTTGAGTTTTCAGCCTTCTCTTCTAAAATGTTTATGTGGATTATAATTTTTGCACTGTATACACAGCACATTGAATGGAAACATTTCTCATTTTTATTTGAGCTTTTCTCGGGGAGTCAGGAAGTCACAGAATACACTGTGTGCTGACTGTTAGTACTTTCGTGGGCTTGGCGATTAAAGGGAAAATTAATGACACAGTTGCAAGATACTCTTTCCTAGCAATCTCTTCTGCACATCCTTGACCATTTTCCAGATCACACATTTGATCTTATAATCCAAAAGACAACAACAGTGACGTGTATCCTGGACCACAGAGAGAGAGAATGCATAGCAAATGAACAGAGAACAAACACGCATAAAGAAGAGATGAGATGAAGTATTTATACCATAAGAAGGCCAACGGGTTATTGCATCAGTTGAATATAATTATCATGTAAGTGAGGGTCACAGGAGTTTCGAGTTTAAACCAAATGGAGCAAGAGGAAATTATCCCATCTCTTCTCATTAGGCTGGGAAGCCAAGATTCATTGTTGGAATTCTGGGAACTGCTTGAATGCAAGAGTGTGAGGCTGAGAAAGGGTAGAATGAAAATAACTTTTAAAGGTCTCTTATATGTTATCTGTGTAGTAGCAGCGTTTATAGAAGTTTCCCCGCTGAATTTTATTCAAGGGGAAGGACCTGCAATGACTGACTGGACAAAGTAGTTGGTCAATGAAACAGCCTGCGACATCAGGAAGGTACATACAGCTCAGAGTTAAGGAGAACAGGAGAGTGAAACCCTCCCGGATGGCCCTGTGATAAATGCTGAGATACTAGGTAAGGATTTATTGTGAAACAGACTGTCAATACATGGCCTTAAGGAATGGGGTGGGGTAATCCGATCCAGTGAACACTCCAGACACCCCTTCCCAACAATGAACCGTATCAGGCAATGCAGATACACAGACGGGAAATCAGAAAACCTGCCTCAAGGAATGTGTCCTACAGAAATAGGGCCAAGCATCATGGAAATGGGTATGGTCCTAAGGTAGGGACAATTGTCTCCAGGAGGTCATAATAAAAACAAAACAAACAAGGCCTGGATCCATGATAACAAGAGTGGCCGTGATGTCTACTTTGTGCCCAACGTTGTGCTGGCACTCCATGTAAGCTATTTCATTTCTTAACAATCAGTAATAATTAACATTTATTTGGTGCTCACTAAATTCCAGGCTGATATCATTTTGTTTAATTTTCACTCCCATAGGATGGAGTAGGTATTACATTTTCTGCTTTAGTGATGAGGAAGTAGCTCAGGTAAGTTGAATTTGCAAATGACTGAGTTGAGCATACAGTTAAGAGCGCTAAATGACAGGGACCTATGGTTCCATTTAAGTGGAAGCGTGGATTTAGAAGAATGCGAAGACAAATAAAATAAGGGAATTTGGTCATAGACCAAATAAGTACAAAAGGACATTATTTAAATGATTACTTTGTGAAGTTTCTTGCATATGACATTGGCAATTTTTTAGAAATGATGACTTACAGAGAAACAGAACAGTATATCAAAGAAAATTGTGTATTTCATCCACATTCATTGTGACATTTTGTTTTGCTTTATACATTGTGAAATAATATCATATGGATGATATAAAATGTAGAGTCTACCTAATAATAATAAATACCTGTGTATCTATTACCAGGTTAAGATATGGAACATTGTACATAAGCATTTCCCTGAGACTTTCCTCAGATGGAACCAAGATTTTGAATTTTATGTGAATCATGTAAACTCACTTTTCTTTATAGTTTACATGTGTATATATTTCAAAATATACATTAAAATTTCCTGTCTACAAACTTTATACAAACTTCATATGGAATGATACTGCATATGTATTCTATGATTAGCGTTTTTGCTCAACACTACTCATCCACGTGGACACACACATAGATATGTTCCATTTGCTTTCCTGCTGTATAGGAGGCCATTATAAAAAGATATCACAACTGACTTATCTACTCTAAGTCAAAGGATAATTGAGTAGCTTCCAGTTTTCTGTCGTTAAAATCAAAGCTGCTATGAATATTCTTGTGCACGTCTTCTGGTATACAAGTTATTCTCTGGCTCTTGTTTCTCTAGGCTAGAACCTCCAAAATCATGTTGGTGTTAATGTGGTGATGGCGAGCATCCTCATTTTGTTCCTAATTTTAAAGGAGCTTTTAAAAATGTTTCACCATTGAGTGGCTTACCATGTGTTTTTTGTAGATATACTTTATCAAGTTAAGAAACTTCCATTCTAGTCCTAGTTTGCTAAGAACATTTTTTATTATGAATGGTCATAGAATTTCATTGAATGATTTTTTGATATCTATTGAGATGACATGGTTTTTCTCCTTTAATAAATTGATATGATAAATTACATTAAATAATTTTCTAATAATTAACTAACTTTTGCTTCTAGGGATAAGCCCAAATATATGATCCATCATTTTTAAAATCCATTGTTAAGTTGATTTGCTAATGTTCTGTTCATTTGCTAATATTCTAGGTTTGAATGGTGTGTAATTTCATTTTCTTATACTACCTATGTCAAGTTTGGGTTCCAAGGTTAATACTGCCCTTGTATTATAGAATAAGTTTGGGAATATTCCCCCTTTGTGTCTATTGTCTAAAAGAATTTATGTATATTGGAATTGAATATTTGGTGAAACTCACATGCAAAATCTTCTGGTCTGGTGTTTTCCAGTCAGAAAAAATTAATTATTGATTTTAATTCTTTCATAGTTATAGGATCATTTAGATTTTATGTTTTTTTCAAATTAGTTTTGATAATTTATATGTGTTTTCAGATTGTTCATTTTAGCTGGATTCACAACTTTGCCAACTTTACATAGTTTATAACATTGCTTTCTTATCTGATTAACTTCTTGTTCATATATAATTATAGAACTCATTAGTGTTAGTTATATATGTTATGTTGTTTGTACAATTCCTTCCTTCCTTCCTTCCAGACAGGGTCTCACTCTGTTGCCCAGGCTGGAGTGCAGTGGTGTGATCATAGCTCACTGCAACCTCAAACTCCTGGGCTCAAGTGATCCTCCTGCCTTGGTCTCCTGAGTAGCTGGGATTACAGGCACATGTCACCATGCCAGGAACATTTTAAAAATTTTTTTGTAGCAATGGGTCTCACTATCTATCATCTATTTATTACTATTTTTTTTTTGTACAGATGGTCTCACTATATCGAGACCAGACTGGTCTTGAACTCCGGGCCTCAAGCGATCCTCTCACCTCAGCCTCCCAAAGTGCTGGGATTATAGATGTGAGCCACCTCGCCCAGGCCTTTTTTTTTTTTGGATCAGATCAATCTTGTTAATTCATTCTTCTTTTCATAGTAGTGAAACACAAATGGTGATAACATAAACAAATACTTTTAAAGCAGACCTTTGTTTGGGTTCTAGAATCAACTTCTGGTGTTGTGATCCTCTATTTTTGTTTTCTGTTTTATTAGTTTTTGCTGTCTTAATTTTTCCCAGTTATTTGTAGATTTATTCTGCTGCTCTAATTTTTTCAGTTGATGATTAACTCATTATACTTGTTTTCTATTATAAGCTTTCAAGTCTATAAATTTCTCTTTAAGTACTACTTCAGCTTTGTCTCACATATTTTGTTAAATAGTAGTTATTATTTAATTCCCATACTTTCTGATTTTTTCTTTGACTTATGTTATTTAAAGGTAGGTTAAGTTTCCATATGTATGTATTTAAGTTATCTTTTTATACTTGATTAGTTTATATTCTGTATGAAATGTATTCTTTAAAATTTGTTGAGACTTGCTTTATGCATTAGGACATGATTAATTTTTATAACTTTTCTGTGTGTCCCGCAAAGGGGTAACTGTTCTCCAATTGTTGGAACATTGTTCCATATATGTCCTTGAGGCCACGCTTATTCATTGCATTGTTCTAGATTTCTATATTCTACTGAAAGCGCTATATAAAAAATTTCCCATTTTAATGTGGAGTTGTAATTTTTCATTATAATTCTGTTAATTTGCCTTTAACATTTGAGGCTATACTATTCAGTACACATAATTTCAAAATTATTATAGTTTCCTGAAGAATTTTAACTTTTATGAAATTGCAGTATATGTCTTTATCTCTAATATATTACTTTTTGCCTTTAATTCTACTTTTTAAATATTATATTAAGGAAGGTTTTCTTTATTTGCTGGAACACAAAATTTCTGTCCTTCACTTTCAACAATTCTGTCTCTTATAAACAACATATAGCTGGATTTTGTCTGATTGTGTGTGGGTTAATTTAGTTTGACAATTTTTGTCTTTTAATGAGAGAGGATAATAATAGTTGTATCGATTTTGTTGACTAAAATATCTGGATTTGTTTATACTATTTTACTTTGTGGTTTTTGTTTCATTTTTCTATATGTCTTCTATTACCACTTTCCTTTCTTGACTTCTTGAGGATTTTTTTGAAGTTTTTTTCTCTCTTTCCCATTTTTTTCCCCTACAAGTTTAGAAATTATAGACTAAATATACCCTCTACCACCTGGAGTCATGAAAAACAAGTATTCTATGTTTTGTTTTGTTTTCCTAATTCACCTACTGAAAATGTCACCCTTTGGACTCCTGGTTTTCTGGCTTTTTGTGAAAGATATCTGATCAGCCTGCTATCCTGTGCAGGGTCTAGGCCAAAACTCTTGTCTACCCTTCTCTCACATAGTGTATAGCTGAAAACCTAGACTACAAAATGTCAACTCCAGAGTTTGCTCATCTCTATGAAACACAGGTTTCTGGATGCTTCTTATCTTTGTTCTATCTATCTATCTATGTATCATCTATCTATCTATTACCTGTCTATGAGCTAGCATATTTAAGTGCAAAGTAGGAGGATTTTCTTTAAACATCTGATAGTTCATCTTGCTAGAAAGAGAAGACTAGGCTTTGGTTTTGATGCAATCATTTCCTTATATAGTTTTGACAGGTTTATGCAGGCCTGGAGCAAAGGGGAAAAATGTAATATATTTGATTTGTATGTTTCCTGAGTAAAAAAAAAAATGCAGAATTCCACTCTCAAATGATATTCTTTAGGAATCAAGGAAACAAAAGGTATTAATCCTAATAAAATACTTTCTGCCCACTATGTATATTGTTTTCATATGCTCACTTTATTTAATCCTTATAACACTCCATGAAATAATTATTATTACCCCCATTTTATACATAAAGTACCTTAGACCATATTTTGAGGTTATTAAATTGCTGACTTGGGACTTAAACTCTTCCCCATCCTGATTGCATAGTTCATGACATTTTTCCTAAATCATGTTGCCTTTCACCAGGTAGAGAACTCTGAGGGATTCTGTTCAGAACTAGGAATAACAATTGTGGTTAGTCTTTCACTGGTAATTTTCACAGCAAACAATGTAGTTATTTACCCAGCATCAGTTAGAATTCTGCTAATTGCTAGCGTACATTCTGTTAGCAAACATGGTTATTTATTGACTGCAGGAAGAGTCCAGATTGTGGGAAAACATAAACAGTGATACCATAAACAAAGCTTTCAAAGCAAACCTTTGTTTGGGTTCTAGTGTCAACCAATTTTTATTTTGAATTATCATTTTTACTTTTGACCAAATATCATATATTTAATACTTTTTAAACCTCTGAGAGTAATTAAAATCCCCTGATGTTGGCTTATATAGTAAAGCTCATGAAATATACATATCTGTTTATGCAAGAGCCCATGTAGCCTGGCACGCTAAGTCTAAACTGTTATTGAAAGCCACTACCTTGCTAATTCTCACGGATGACCCAAGAGTGCCATAGATAAGCTAATCTTATTTTATCACTGTGCTTTATCGTAACTGTGGAACTTACCACAGGCAAAGCATTGAGGAAAAGGCTTTCTCTCCTTGTCTTTCCACATGTCCCCCTTTCCCCGGCTGAATAGGAATGCCTAAAGTGGATTAAGAGAGCTTCAACATCTGGGCAGCCTAGAGAACAAACCATAAAGATGGCACATGGGCCAGTTTTCGTTGGGCATTGGCTGTCTGCTGCTGCTAAGTCTTCACCAGCAGAACATAACCGTTTCTGCTCAAAACCAGGTTGGAAACAGCATACCTAGTGTCAGCCTGCTCTCAAGCCATATGGGAAAGGGCTAGAGTTTGGCACACTATAATTTAAGGGCCAGTGAATACAAATGCAAAACTAAGTTCGACAAGTTTTCTATTTTGAGGCTTCATACATGATCAAAGAGACCTATATGGCAGTATAAAGTGAAGTAAAGGAACATAAAGATGCTTTGTTTCCATTATATGTAGCCATGTGTATTTGCAAAGTGGCTCATAAGATGTTGTCATACTTGAGATTATAAAAGACTCTAATTCCTTTATTGTGCAAGGTTTGCCCCAAAATACAACTTAGAGAAGAAAGTATTAGCATGCTTTACTTAGTGGGCGTCCCTAGCTCTGCTGTTAAAATGAAATGGGTGTGTTTACATAATCTGGGCTTTCAGGAAAAAAATTACACAATTCAGTATAACTTTCCCAAAGGAGTTGAAGTTGAACAGAAACCAACTGCACATCTGGGTCTGGGTCTGCTTCAACCTCCCATGCAAAAATGGAGATGAATTCCAAGTGGTCAAAAAGCTCAATTGCTCACCCCGGATAATTTTTCCCCTTGCTGGAATGGAAGGCATGAGGATTGTTTTTCTGAAATATAAATTACAATCAGCTGGTGTTAGTTCTGTTATTTTTAAAACTTTCTACTGATCAGAAAAACAGTGTTTTATTATTAATTGAATACACATGAAAAGAAAAATACCTTAACACCTTCCCATGCTTTTAACTGGAATGGAAATCTAGATCAAACTTGGGTGTGCCAGGGTGTCTTTTAATATGAGGGAACGATCAGATGTTACCATGTTTGCATTAATGTGTATGATTAACATTAAGAAGACATGGTTACGTGAGAAGTGATGCAAATGCTGTATCTTTTTAAACTTGATTTGAATCACCCACTTCTGGTTCACATTTGAATTATGCTTTGAACTGTAGCCAAGATAATAGCTGTCAGACACAGAACTGAAATAGTTAATTTGTCCACCATTTCCTTGTTTTGACATTGTGGGGTGCACTGTCAGTGCCTTCTATGCATAGGAGGGAAGAAGTAAGAAGTCTGTTTTCATGTTGTAATTTGGACACACATATTTGATGCATTGTTGCTGATTTCCACACAGCACCATCTTGTTCCCCATGTATCTGGGATTTCGATGTTTCTTTTTTGGGCAAATCATGGGAGATGAACAGCCTGGCATTGTGGGATTCATTTCACCAAAGAGGCAGTTGGTTAAGCAGACCACTGGAGTGCAGACAACACACACAAACACATGGACACATGTGACTTACGCCATCAAGTTTCTTGTCTGCAAATGATTCCCTTCTAAAGAATGCTATCAAGATTCAGTGTTGACTATTGCACTTTCTCTCCACTTGCACGTGGGACTGAGCCATTTTGGGTTTTTGGTGGTGGTGATGGATGGAGGTTGAGGGGCAGAGCACAGTAAATGCTTGTAGGCTTATTCTGTTGCAATTGCTCAGATAAACAACGAAGTCAGTAGCCATAACACTTTCTTTACAAGGAGCTCCAAAAGCAAACCCCTGTGTAAATGATAGCACAATGTCCTCCTTCTTAGTCAAAATATACTTTTTAGTCCAGCTGTTATGGTGTCACAGTAAATACAAAACATTCCCTTAGTGCCATTTGGTAGCCAAGCAATTTAGAGAGGAGCAGTCACTCAGAGTGGGTTGAGTTTATCTCCAGTCAGCTGCATTGCCCACTCTGTGCTACATGAGCAGGGCTAAGCTTGAGTTTGAGATAGAATCAAGGGCAAAATTATCACCGTTGATACCTCCAGGGTGATTTTTCTATTGCAGCCTTCAACAGAAATATTGTGAAGGTGGCCTGGATGTTGCTGATAATATTGAATGACCTGGAGGGAGCTATGACTCTGAACTACCAAACTTAGGAGAAATAAAAAATTGTAGGTCAGCTTCCAAAAGCAAGTTCCAGGCAGCAGCAAAAGGGTAAGAGAAAAGCATTCTTTAGAAATAAGAAACTGGTTTGATCCTAGCTTCTAGGGAACACACATAAATGGTGACAGCAGGTTATTTTCTCATTAGGCAACTGAGGATTATCTCAACTGTATTACTATATATGTACCGTGCCCCAAGC
This sequence comes from Daubentonia madagascariensis, assembly GCA_023783475.1. Taxonomy (NCBI): domain Eukaryota; kingdom Metazoa; phylum Chordata; class Mammalia; order Primates; family Daubentoniidae; genus Daubentonia; species Daubentonia madagascariensis. The sequence continues at coordinate 10,403,260 of JAKFHU010002250.1, read as the reverse complement.
ACATTGGTGCGGGAGGTTCTCCAGATACAAGAGCTCTTAATAATTGCAGGCTATGTCAGCTACCTGCACAGGGGCAGGTATCCCCATGCTTTCTGTTTAAGTGGCAGGAGTATACATTCTGTGTCCCTAAGCAGAAATGGCAAGGCTGTCCTCGTTTGTCCCATGTTAATGATCACATCCTAATTATAGTCTTAGCAGTGCCTTAAGTTTACATGGACACTTTATATTGTTAAAACTCATCCACATATTATCCAAATTCGATTTCAGAAACAGCTAGTGGTGCTAGCAAGGCAAATATCACTTCTCTTTGACAAAAATGGAAGCTGAGGCATAGATTCTCCTAAGGTCAAAAAATTGTTATTCTAGAATTGAAAAGATCTTTAGAGAACTCATTTTGGCCTCCAATTTTACAGACTAGGAAATAGAAGATGAGAACAATCACATGGCGAATTAGTGAGAAAGAACTGAGATTCCACAAAGAATCTCAGCGCTCTTTGAGATTGTAGCATCTCAGGTGACTAGTGGAGAGGAGGTCCCCTTCCTGCAAGAGCTTTTGTGTGTGTGTGGTGGCTGCAAGGGCCTGGAATGCAGATGCTGTGAGGCAGGGACTGTTTTCACCTTGCTCACCACTGACTTGTCACTTCCTAGCACAGTGCCTACTCTGAAACAGGTACACAATAAATATTTGGTGAATGAATGGATGTCTTTTAATGGATACTAGGCAGTTTTAGGAATAGATCTGCTGACATTTGGTATAAAGTCACAATTTCTAGATCAAAGAGAGGAGAGACTGCGTTATCCACATGCCAGTCTTCTCTGTAAATGACGTGATACATCCAGAAGTAGCTTGAAAATCTGCTTTGGGGTGGGCATGAGACAAGCCAGTAGAGTGCTGAGTAGCCTCAGTCACGGTAGCCTCAAACACAGACCCCCTACTGAGTATGATCCCAGGGATTATCAAAAGCCCTTCCCCAATTTCTAAACCTGTATTTCCTCACCCTCCACCCCAAATTTGCTCATGATTTTTTTTTTTTTTTACATGAAAAGCTCTGGTTCTCACCAGTGGGTCATTTCAAACTATTTCTTCTCTCCCACCAGTTAGGTATAGAAAGCCACTGTTACAGACAGGAGTTGTATCCTGCAGGTGCTTCTTGCAGAAGTAAGGTCAGTAACCACTGAAGAAAGACACAGTGATTTCTGTTTTAAGGAAAATTATTTGGGGAAGAGGGTAAGCAACTGAAACTGAGACATTGCATGATAGTACCTCAGTTTGCGTTGGTGACAGTTCATCAGGCATTTTCACTTTCATTTTCTTATCTGCCCACCATGACCTTACGGTTTGAGTAAAAACAATTATTTCCTTTTTTTTTTTTTTTTTTGGAGGGAAATCAAGGTTTGGAATGGCTGTAACACATGTTCAAGGTCAAACATCTGGAAGGAACTTGAACTCTGGTCTTCTAACTCCAAGTCCCTTGTTCTTGCCATTTTCCGAAGGACACAGGGTCCAAGGCAGGTAGAGGCTCTCTCTTCCCCTCATCGTTCCTCTATAGCTTAGTGCAGGTTGTTTGTTGAGCAGGTTGAAAGCTGGACTCCAGCAGCTGCCTATTTCTTTTATGGTCCAAAGAAAGAGAAGCTTCTGTGTAAACTCTACCTTTTGGTCTCCTGCAATTTATTTCTCTTGCTTTTCAAATACACCATATTTTGCTCTAAGCTGCAAGAAATTGTTGAAATTGAAATTCCAATTAACCTCAGCAGTAAGTGCTATAACTATAGGGTTTTTTTTATTCTTTATGAAATGAGAATGAATCTGAACTATTACTGGAATTTGCTGAAACTGGACAGTTGATCAGGATGTAGATTCTGAAGTTGACACCAATAAGTTGTTCAGACTAGAAATACAGGGAAAAGGTACATATTTTAAAGCAACTATGACTATATTTACTATGCAGACTGTTTTCATTAGCTGTGGTTTCATTAGCTGTGTTTTCATTTTACTTTTACATCAACCATACATATATATGTGTAAAAATACATACAATGTCCACATATGTGTATATATATGTGTGTATATGTATACATATATATTTATTTATATTTTATTTTATTTTCTCTTGTTCCTTTAAGCATGTCATTTAAGCCTGAATTAGACATCAGGTAGAATGAGGTGGACAAATGTTCTCATGGATTAAATACAGAAATAAAAAAAAATTTCAATGGGCCTAGACATATCACAAGTAAAATGTAGTTCTAAGTGTGACTGCATGTGGAATTTCACATTAACTGGATGCTGACCAGGTCTCATGCAGGAAAACACACAGTACTCCTCTAGCACTTTACTTTCCAAGGAAATATTGGCTCTAGGCACAAACAAGATACTGCTTTCCAGCCTTATTTAGATCTTATTTCTGATGTGTTAACGGCACCTTTTGGGATATCAATCAATGAATATGGTTTGAGCCCCTACTATGGGGTCAGAACCACATTAGTCATGCATGGGATATAAGCAAGAGATTCTTATTCCCTAGGTACTTATGGGCTAGTTTTGGAAGTGCAGATACATAGCCTAAATGTTCCGTTCCCTGGTGCCATGCCCATGAGAGACACGGCTAATGCATCACAGCTTTCTTCCCGCAAATTCTGTAAGTGGCCTTGCAATCTTCCCCTAATCAGCCATTCCCAATCTGAATTGGCACATAAGATGAAGCCCATGGACCATACTTGAACTAATTGTGAGATAAAGTTAAAGACAAGAGTAAGAACAAACAAGCAATGGAGAGCCATTCTGGGCTCCAGTGGTGGGCCTCTGTGTCATGTAGTATGGTTAGAACTTGGGGAGATGGTGGGAAACAGTATGAGTGAAGACTCCAAAGAACAAATGTGGGGACAGAGGAGACTGAGCAGATGAATATGGAATAAACAGAGGGTCTTTATTTATTTATAAAATAAACCCTGTCTTGGGGTTGGAGAGTAGGGTTTTATTTCCTATTCTCATTATCTTGGGGTTTCATTCAGAAACTTTACCTATTATGGTAACGTTCCCATTCATAAATACTAAGTGGGAAGAAACAATGGTTTCTGGTCTATAGATGCCTGCTGGCAGCCTAAAGCAAGCCATACCACACTGTAGAAAGTGTGTGAACTCATTTTCAAAGAACAAAGATGACTCTGAGTCATAACTTTCATGCCCCTGAAACAGGTAAAATGAAGGTAATTTCCCCAAACTGCCAAAACTTCCTTCCACCAAGCTCATTAAATGCAGCCCTTCCACAGATACTCTTTTGGATTTATTATGAGAAACTCTGATGGTCACTTTCCACCTCCCCCCAGTCATAAAATGAAGAAAGCTCCAGGTTTCTTTCACTTTTTAAAGATAGATGAAACAATTAGCCAATCTCCTTGACTTTTATAGTTTGGGTGTGCACCTGGCTTAAGGCAGAACTGGCTGGGATGACCTCATAACTTCCCTTCCAACAATATGATTCTGTAAATGTTCACACTGAGTTGAATAAGAATCAGCATATCCTGTTTTCAACATCTGCACACTTAGATTGACAAGTGAGTGAGTCTGACTGCCTGATGTATCCCTGTCCCCTCCAGTCTTCATCCATAAGGAATCTGAAATAGCCCCTCTTAGTCTTTTTATCTAGACAAAAATGGAACATCAAGACTGACTGGAAATGATGTTTGAAATTCATTAAATTCTCTTGCAATTGCCAGAGGTGACATATATACACTCAGCACCATTGTTTTCTAGAAAATAGGAGAGTCTTGGAGAAGGAGTGAATCAAAACTTATCTGTTGTTGGAAACTGCATGATCCCAGGAGGACAAATGACCTGGCCCAAGTTCCCTCTAACTTCTGAGTGAATACAGAAGTCTGTGTTATGTGGTGCCTTGCCCTGTTACATCCAGGCAGGCTCTTCCTGATTCCTCACTCAACTCTGCTCTTAGCCATGCCTGTTTAGGAATGGTCACAAGAAAGAGCCTGGAATATGAGTTGCGTGGGTGGGCTTCTAGGTTGGACCTCCCAACTCCGAGTGGTTTGTAAATCCATTTTACCCACATTGTGCAGTGGGCACTCATGAGTCTTAAATCAACTTTCTATGAGAGATTGAATAGTCCCCATGTTACAGTGAGCATATAAACTTTGGAGAAGATACAGGAATTTTTTTTAGAATTAGGTAAACAGAAAAAGCTAAATAATGCATATAGCAACTTGGAGGTTTGTTGTATTTAATGAAATATGAATGTCATCATTAAAAAATAAGGAACCAATTCTATTTTCTCAGGTCACTGTGGCATCAACAGGCTTCCCTAAAATAACCTCTTTCCCACCCCACTGCCATCCCTCCAGTAAAGACCCACTAATGTGGAATGGCATGCTTCAGATAATGTGGCATTGCAGAAATGGACACAGGCTTTGGAAATAATAGGGCTCAGTTTTGGCACCAGATCTGCCCCTTTCTAACTGTGTGACTTGGTTTTCTTGTCTGTAAACTGGGAAAAATAATTTACCAATCACATGGAGTTTTTGCAAAGATTGAAAGGGACACTATATGTCCTGGATCTTGTCCAGTAGGTGGCATATGGTAAGTGTACAGTAATTGGTGGCTATTACTGTTATAAAAGCCTGACATGTGAGAACCCTTGTCTGATACTTGGAGAAAGCCTTGAGATGGCGAGATATCTCACTGCGGTGCTGAGCCTGGTCGGGGAGGAGGGGTGAGCATATGTTAGGAAGCTGTGTTGGGCCTTTCTGTCTGAGATGCAGTTAGGGATGGCCATGTTTTTGTCTTTGTTGGGGCCTGTTCATCTCTAAGCATGGCTTGTTTCCTGTTTCTCTGCAATCCCTCTTCCTGCCTTCTTCTGAAACCCATCCAACCTCTTTTTCTTTCCAGCATCTTTAAAAAGCTAATAAAGGCTAACACTACCACTCCCTTAGCCTATTGAGATGAGAACATTTTCTTCCGTTACCCCCAAGGCAATGTGTCATAAGCTGGCCGGGTTCTCCGTGCTCCTTTCTATCTGGGAAGCCAGGGTGGTGGGACCGGAAAGCCATGAGTATGAAGGGGACTGATCAAAGGAGGAAGGAAGAAAGAAAGAACATGAGAGGTAGCTGGATTTGCATCTCTTGATCCACACCTATGCCCCAGTAGAACTGGGTATCTTCCACTGAGAATGGTAAGGGAGCTTTGGAGGAGTCAGGCTACGGAAACACAGTTTAAGTGCCTACCACAGCATCTACATGTAGAATCAAGGTTTGGTTTCTGTCGTGGGAATTCCATCTGAAATCACAAATCTGTGCCCGCCATGTTGACTACAGCTAGGAAGGCAGCCTGCTGTCATGTGCCTGAAAGACCTCACTCATTCCTGCCCTTGCTGTAGTAATCACTACCCCTGTGACTCCACAAATTTTTTTTCCAGTCGTAAAATTGAGTTGTTTCAAGGATTAATTAAGGTAAAATATGTAAAGCACTTGGTGCCTGGAATATGAGAAACAATTGGCAAACTTAGTACCTAGAACCAAGAAACTGACTAAGGAAGAATGTTCTTTAAACCAGCAGCAAAATGAAAAATGAGAAGTCAGAGCAAAGAGCTAAGGAGAGGAAAAGGAAATAGTTTATTGATGAAAACAGTTGGGTTAGTGCCGGGAGTTAGAGGGAAACCCTGAAGTTGATAGTCATCATCTCTGCCTCCTGACAGAAACACACGGTGCCCAGTTTTTACTCACCTGTATAACTTATGATATCAATGTGTAATAAAGAGCAAAAAAAGAGAGGGCTGGGAGAGAAGGGATATTTATGAGCCATGTCTCTAGGGGTTTTTCTTGTCATTTGATGTTTTGGTTTTCTGTGATTGCTCTTTACCTCCTCTTTGTCTTCCTTCTCGTCTAGAGAGATACCGGCGCAGTGCGGACCTTCATAAATTCATGAGTGGGTGGACACTCAAGAGCTTGCTGGTTCATGGGAAAGCCCCTAATAAATATGTGGCCTGAACAGTCACACTTTCTACCCACACTTAACCTGACGTCAGCCCATAAGGATAGGAAAATGACATGGAAAACTTCTGCTTTTCTGGATTGTTTGACTTACATTCAGTGTTGTTTGTAGATGCAAACTTGCCACTGGAAAGAATATTGACACAAGACACCATTGACTGACTGTCTCCAAGACCAAGTTGGGGCCTAGGAGCAGTAGGAAATTTTTACATCATAAAAATAACAATGGAAGTGAAAAGAAGTGATGATAATAATAGCTACTAACTATGATGACAGGCTCTGTGCTAAAAGTTTTATAGGCATTATCTTTAATCCTCAAAACAATGCTGCAATGTAGGTATTATTATCCCCATTTTACAAATGCCAAAACTGAGGCTCAGAGACATTAAGCAACATGCCAAAGGTCACGGTATCTAGTATAGCTGGAGTGAAATTCAGGTCCCTGTGACAATAAAGCTTTTTTTATGCCATCACCCTACATATCACCCTGTGACGACCTTTATAAAAAGTCAAATCTTTTCAAAATCATGAAATTTCTGATTTTGATTAACTTAGACACTCTTTCCCACTTATTATTTTTTTTCCCCCTACTGGAATTAAAGTTTGCAACCATTGGAGACTAGGACTCTAAAGCAGTGACTTCAGATTTCTTGAAGACCATCATAAACTAGTTAGCTCACAATAATTAGCAAGAAACAAATACTTCTAAAAAAAAGCATCCATTAGCTTAAAATGATTTTTAATTTTATAACGACTAGTATATAATTATAACAGAACAGAGCTATTTAGTTAGAAAAAATAACTTCAAAGATGAAAGCCCATTTAATGTTTATTTGCTCCAGGGTTCTAATTACTTCAAAAACTACCAAAACTTCATATGTGATGACTAACAGCATTCAATAGCAGCTTCAAGGGATGTTGAACCAATCTTTTTTATTTATTTATTTTACTTTTTTAGCTGCATTAACATGGGGGAAATAGATAATAGATAATAAATGATGAATACAAGGGGAACATATATATGATGTCATTAATACTCTCTCACTTTGTTGCCAATTCTGGTCTCCCATGCTAGAAAAATGAAAAATAAAATCAAGCATGTCTTCCTGGTCATTTTTGAAATGAGACCAACATAATAAGACCAGTGAGGAACAATAAACACAGTATTGTTTTTTCTGTAATATATTAGCAAATCCTGGTAGCTTCAATTTGGTTTCATCACATTTCCAATATGTGCATGCATCAATTCATCTTCTTTTCTTCCCATAGTTAAGATTTATGCACTTTATTAATCACCTCGAGACAGTCGCCTCAGCAGTTTCATTTAGCAGAGTAAACCAGTCAGACCCTGTCCGACTTCTGGGGGATGTCACACGGCAAACTCTGGATTCCTGGCAGCTTGAATCACTCTTGCCAATATGAGATTTTTCAGAGTGATCCATCTCAGGGCCTTCTAATATATCACATCTGCCTCTGCTCTTTTCCTAATTGATAAGCTGAAAGAGAGACACCCACTAGATCACGCAAATGTCCCCCTGAAGCAGCCTCGGCATATAGGTTCCTTGGCAGCAGCAGCTCAAAATGGCAGGCAGTTAAATGTTCTGTTTTCTAAATGCAATTTGAACAATATGAGGGGTCTACGTGGCATTCAGCAAGCCCACATTCTCCAAAGGGCTTTGAGAAACAACAGCAACCATCCATGCGTTCATTTCATGCTCAGGTGGTCTAAAAATATGATGCTGCCAGCTGTGATGGACCAGTCATTCATGCTGGTTTCTCAGCTTCCAGTGGTGCTAGCCAGAATTGGGGCTGCTGACACTTTACTTAAGTTGTTGTCACTTGCTCTCATTCTTGGCAACACTGTATTTTTTGTTGGCAATATTCTGACGTCAACTCCACTCTCCCTAAAGCTCCGAAAAGAGGCAGTTCTAAACTTACTGTGCTCTCAAATAATTTTCAAATACTCTTTATTAAGTCAGTTCCCAGCAGCATGTCTGAGTTACCTACTAGTGTCTTTTGAGATACAGAGAGTTGAGTTGGGTTCCAAATGTAACTATAATCAGAAAGAAGCAAATTTACAAAATTATTCATTTGAGAGGTATTTTCTGAGCCAATTTTTAAGGTCTTGCTTGTTTCTATGATCAAATGGAAGGGTTTAGGGGACACTTTTCACCCTAAAGGACTCAAATAAGGACGATTTAGTGACTTGTGAGCCTGCAAAGGATCAGCTAAGCAAAAATTATAGCCCTTACAGAACAGCATGGCACATAAGACCAAAAATTTAAAATGACCAGTTTGATATTAAGAAAATTTAATGAGAAACCCAGACAGGAAAATGGGTTACCATAGTGCTACTTCTACAGTCTTTCAAATGCAGTTAAACTTTCAAAATCTTAGAATTAATGTCATTCAAAACCCCTTAGCTGCATAAGTTTGTAAAGCAGTAGTGTAGTTTAATGATGAGAGTACTAGACTAGAAATTGAGAGGCCTATATTCCATCCTTTACCTCTCCAGGGAGCCTCAGTCTGAGCCATTAAACCAACCATATAATAAGTGGGCTGGAATAGACAATGGCCACCTACTGGTCACTCTCAAACGTGGCAGTGGGTCTCCTTGCACTATTTTTGATTCCTAGAAAAAGCCTAATAGAAATCATAAATTTACCCATAATATTAACATGATTACACAGGTTAACCAAAAGTACATTTATTTGCTTTTGTTTAAATTATATTAACTGAAAGCGGTAACACTAGTTATTTCACACTGACCCAGTGCTCTCATCGGAGGATGTTTTAGTGAGATATCAAGTTAGTTACCTCTTAATAAGTGCAAATTATAAAGAGAACCTTTCAAAAAGTGAAACTTATAGGGAAAAATAAGTTTGAAATGGGAACTTGGTGATGGCCAATTTAGAAATGGTTTTACAAAAATCCTTTCCAGTTTAGGATTTCTATGACTACAAGTATATAAATATGAAAAAAAAATTCTTTAATCTTTTTCCAGTATCTTTTGAGTTTCAGTTTAGAACTGTTTGTATTTACTAAACCCACGCCTTATAACTCCTTTTCCCGTTCATCCAATTCTGTATATATCTGCAGAGAGAGCATTTTAACCAAACTCACAATTTTCTTGGCTTACTCCCTCCTCGCTTCACTGGCCTAATTATTTTAATAAGCAGCTTAACTGAAATGCTGGCTTACATTTATATTTCAATTTAGTGGTGTACACAGTTCCTGATACAATGAAAACCTTAAAAGTATTTTACTATTTGTGACAGCGTTTCACTATGTGTATTTGTTAGCGATACTAACGAATAAAGTAACTTCACTTTATCTCTATACAGCTTTTCTTTTTCTTTCTTTTTTTTTTTTTTTGCATTAATAACACACAGAAAAAATCCTCAAGTTCTGTCATTTGGCTGTTTAGATGAAGAGAAAAGAGAGTTCCCATCCAGGCCTGCAAGAGACGGATCTGGTAAATGAAAAACCCGCAGCCTCCCTTGGGTCAGCTGTAGAGCCCGGGCGGCCTGGGTGCTTTCACTGCATTTGCTCCCATCATTTAGTAAAACATTCTCTCCAAGGGGGAAAACAGGAAGTGGAAAAAAGAATGACATGGAAAGTCACTTACTAATCACAGTCCCTGGGGAATGGAAAACAAAATTCCCCTCATAGTCTAATTATTCTTTGGTATCTTTACCGAAACCAAATCAGGCGAGTTTCCAGTGTCTGGCTGATGTTTCAGAGGCCTGGTGTCCGTGTGTCCACAGCTCCAAAAGGAAATATTTACTTACTTCCTGAAGGTTCCTTATTATCATCTATTATCATTTAGTTCTCAGAAAAATCTTTGTCATTTTTCTAACATGGAAGGAAAAAGCTAGAGGATCACAGAAGATCTGTGTAAACTGTCATGTGTTTTCTTGCTTGAAACCACAATAGAGTGACTTTGGAAGTTGGTATCAGGTTAACACAGAGCAACTGACTCTTTGCTGACACCTAAGACACTCAGCAATGGGTCCTAAGCATGCTCCTGTTTCACCTGGCCAAAGCCTATATACGTTTCTCTTCTCGTCTGTGCTCCTGCACATAGGTTTATAAAAGAGGGAAAGTGCTACAGGTCAATGCTTTAGAAACTGAATTCTATTGCCTACTATAAACAGCAGCATCCCAGAATTTGGGGATCTTGGTAAATGTAATAAAATACATTCTGGAGTCCTTGGATCAAAAGCAGTATTCTCACATTCACAGAAAAAACCAACAATACAATAATAACTACTTGTATTCAGCACTACCACTCAGCCACGCTAGACTTTAGCCTTCATTCCATTAAACAACAACAATAATGACCGTAAAAAGCCTTGCAAATTGAGCATTATTTCATTTTACTTCTGCAGCATTTGAAGCTCAGAAACCTTAAGCAGCATCCCTAAGACCACTCAGGTGCTAATGGCAGGACCCAGCTGAATTTTCTTCAGGTACCTTAAGGATTATCCAGACCTATTTCCCTCGCTTACATAGGAGAGGCTGAAATTGAGAGCAGGAAGATATTTAGACAAGATCATGTAATGCGAGTGAAGTGTTAAGGCTACAGATTTTTAATATGAACAACTTTAATGATTCACGCTGACTAAACGGGATGTTCCTTGGACAGTTAGCTTCCCGTGGGCCAGAAAAATGTCTGTTTTGTTCACACTCGTGGTGGCACAGGCTAGGCATTTAATATTTGTGAATAAAAAAATATATAATATTGAAAGCATAACACAGAGAAATCTATTTATATTTGGTTTTAAAATATATGGTTTCTTCCTTGATTTACCTTCTTAGGAAATTATATCTTCTTTAGGATTACAACAGCCAGTTTGTCTTTTTTTTTTTTTTAATTTTAACACTATGGTAAACATTGGAGCCAGATGTATGCTGCTGGAAGCTAGCTGAACATGTAAAATGTACAATCAGATCATAGGTCCCAACATGATATTCCTACTCTTGGGACTCAAAGCCCATTCCTTCAGGCAATCCCAACCGCCTTCCCAACCACTCTACTGGCAAATCCAGGTTCTCATGGATGTGGCAGGGAGAGGTGAAGGGGGTAGGATGTCAGTGGGACAAATGAGGTGACCCTCACCAGGTCTTCAGACAGAAGACAGCTCTAGGGGACCATCTCCACATCTGATTTCTTAGGCATTGAAGAAACATCTCAAGGTTAATAATAAACCCACACCAAAGTAAGATTTAGTACAACCTTATCAAAAGCTTATCAAAACCAGCTCCAAATTAGGGGTAAACTTGCTCCCCAGTCTGAGGGCAGCCTTCTTTCATGTCAGACACGTCTACCTGTCAGGGTAGGTGGGGAAAACGCTCACTTAGCAATAAGGCGTGAGCTGACACTCTGGGAGTCTGCTCTGAAACACTAGAGAGAAAAGCTCTTCCTTCCACACTGACAGCCAGGAATGCCATTTTCTTGTTCGATGAGTGCAAATCTTTTTATTTCTACCCAAAAGCTCTGGAGCCTGGCTGTACATCCTGACTCTCCCCAGAACTGAGCAGGCTGAAAAGACTGACAGGGGTTTAACAAACATGATCAATTTAGCGCATACCATCGTCAGCAAATGGAACATAAAGCTAATTGTTTTGCAAGCGGAAGAACAGCTCCAGCGGCTTTTTCTTCACTAGTAGAGTTGAGTGTGCTTCATGCGCCCTGAAGCTCGGCAGAAATAACCAGTAGTTACATGTCGGAGGGGCCCGTTTCTGAAAGGTTTTTTCCAATGTGACATTAATAATTTATGAATAGGCCTGCACAAAACTGTATTTGTAAGAGGGACCAAGTGGTGGGATAAACAGGAACTTAATAAAGGCAGAAGGATGAAAAAGGCAAAAATAAATAAATTAATTAATTAATTAAAAAAAAAACCCTTGTGGATAATATGCAGAGTGTAAATATCATCTCCTACTTCCTGGCAATAATCAGAAAACAAAAAAGAATCATGTAGGGTCATGCAATGAAAGGTGATACTTTGTACCTTCTTTCTCCTGTTATGTGCTTTCTGGGCATCTGCGTGGATCTGGGCACATTAATCTGATTAAAGGGAGTTTTTACAACTGTTTAGGCTCATATAGTTAAGGAAAACTGGGGTGCGTTTTACTCTGTTGCATGTATTGTCAACAGAATTGTCAGCAAAGTTCAGAGAGCATGAAGTTGATTATGTAATTATGTGAAAAAGAAAAAGGGAGACCCCGCTTTAGTCCACAGGGTTGGCAATTCAGAAGAAGAAAAACTTGTTTTTTTTTTTTACTTGAAAATTGGGAAAAACAGGACATAGAAGTTATCTAGACACAAAAGGAATGGAATTCTTCAATTTTGGCATACTGATTCACTTAGAATTCTCCATAAATTAGCTACAACACAACATGAAATAAAAAGACAATTGGTTTCCTCTAATCAGCTGAATTATTAATACAAGGTCAGAGCTCTAAATTATTGCTTTGTTGTTTGAGCAGCAAATTATTGGTGAAAGGGAAAGTTTTTTTAATGCATTCATTTAATCTCTTTATATACTTTTCTCATGGCTATAAGAAAAAGGCTGTGATGCAAATATATATTGCAATCCAATATATATAGATTATGTTTTTTATCATTCTAAATCTTAGGGATGCTTTGAACCTCTGAACTAACCAATATTCTGCTTATTTAAAAATAAAATCATGTCCAAACAGCACATTCAAACCTGAAATATCAATGGATAATAAAGATGCATAATTCTACATATAAAAATATCAGATGCTGGAAACTCAATTTAGTATTATAAACCCACAGCAATATTTATGAAATAAAAGTCTAGGTGAGAAAATAAATGTTATATCCTGGCATACAGAAGACTTCTTAATAATCACAATGGTAACTCCAGCTGTCATTGACTGAGCCTTTTCTAAGCAGTTTGCACTGGGATGGGAACTAAGGAGATCCATTGATGTATAAAACCTAGATCTTGCTCTTATGAATGCAAAATATAGGTAATGGAAGGAAAGAAAGAGTAAAAGGAAATGACCATAACTGAGCATTTCCTATGGGCATGAGTTCAGCAAGGAACTACACTTGTATGTTTGACATTCACAATAAACCTACCAGGTAAGTGTGGCCACGCCCATGTCACTGGTAAGGAGGCTGAGGACCAGTGGGGCCTTCACAAAGCAGAGAACCACAAGAACCTTCTCTCCAACTTCATCTCACTTCTCTCCATCCCCTCTGTGCCTCCCCATACTCCTTTGTTCTTGGTTTCTCCAATGCACAGTGCTCTCATTTTTTGTGTTTGAACTTGTGTTCAAAATGTTCACTCTGCCTCCAGTTCCCTTGAGCACTCACGCCAGGTTAGCCTCTCCTCTTATATGCCTAGCATGCAACAAAATCTGTAATTCTTTATTTATTTGTAGGAATATACATATATATATTTTTTTAAATTTCAGAATATTATGGGGGTACATACAACACTTTGGTTATATATATTGCCTATGCACTGCCCAAGTCAGAGCTACAATCGTGGACATCCCCCAAACTGTGTGCCCCACATCCATTAGGTGAGAGTTTTCCCATCCCCTCCACCTCCCTCCCACCTGCCCGACCCCTGATGAATATCTTTTCCATGTGTTACATGAGTATTGATCAGTTAGTAATATTGACAATCACTAGATTGTAAATTTCCTAAGGGCATGCTTGCATGTGTCATACTCTTCACGTATCTCCGGCATTTAGCAAAGTGAAGAGCACATAGTAGGCACTCAGTAACCACAGGTGGAGAGAATCATAACAGCTATTTCCCGACAGAGCCAAGGTTGGAACTGAAGCTTGCCTGCCTTTCCTCCATGCCATTCTACCTTTATTGTACATTTGTCACTTGTATTATCCAAAAGCATTTGCCATCTTGTACTATCCTACAAAATAAGAATAATATAAGGATAATAACAAAGCTCCAGTCTTGACGCCCAATTGTTAAATGTTGGTTCATTCATTCATTCACTTGTTCATCATATATTTAACAAATATTTCTTAACCACCTACTCTGTGCTAGGCACTGTCCTAGGTGCCTAAGAGACAACAGTGCACAAAACAAGACACAAATCCTTAGAATGAATGACAGTCTAGTCTAAAATATGCCAGTTCATAATCTTGATCCAATTTTTAAGTGTCTGATGTATACGTCTGTGTGTATATAAGGCTGCATGGCGTATTGACATGCAGACTAATGGACAAGTATTAGTTAATATAGATAATATTAAATATGAGTCCTGTCTCTGAAATAACGAGGTGGATGCAGAGGTAAGCCCTCCATGATGGGGTATTCAAATGACTTTTCTGGAGCCAGGCATTTATTCCACTCATACTCTCACAGATCTCCATGTAACTGGAATGCCTTTCTGACAGTTGCTTTCATGCCTGGTTTATGTACCACAGGAGGAAACTGAGCTCATCACCATGCAGTTGCTTTGCATTTTTGTCCCCAACTTGATGATGTAACTGATCCTAAGAATATCCAAAAGAATGTCACTAGAGCTCTGAAGGTCACACACAAAGAAGAGTTACCCAAATGTTTAAGCCTAGGTCACGTCACTGATGTAAGGATACCACCTTCCAAAGGGACTAATTTACAGGGACAGCATACATAGGATGTACAAGCTCTGTTATGTTCCTTTAAGAAGCCAAAACAAGAAATATAAATGGCCAGTAAATAAGACATGAAAACAATTCAACTTTATCAGTAAAATAAATGCAAATTAAAATTGTATTCCTAATTAGAGAAGAGTAAAAATGAAAAAGAAATTTTTGCCGAGGATTTTACAGGAAGGGAAGTGTTATACACTCTCAGGGGGAGGGTAAATTATTAAATTAATAAATTTTCAGTAGGAAAGTTTGTTCATATGGGTATATAATATGGATTCTTTAAAATATGCATATACTTTTCTGAGTGCATAATTGTGTCTTGGGAAAAATAAATTTTAACAAATAAATTTTTGGGGAAAAAAATCAAAATTTTTTACAATGTAATGTTTACCTTCAAGTATCATAATACATAAAAAGAAAAAGTCAAATGTGGTACTTATAACAAACTGAAAACAGCATTTGTCTGCCCCATTTCTGCCCATCCTAGTGAACTGCTTCCCAGGTATCTCCACTTTGAACTATTTTAGTTATTTCTTATAGTATTTACCTCAATTGTTCATACAATTTTATCAAGGAATTCACCTGCTAAGAATCTACCTTAGAAATAACAGATATGTAAACAAAGATTTAAGTATAAGGATGTTCATCCCATTGTTATTTATAATAACAAGAAAACTAGAAGCAACACTTGTTTGGCTTGTTTGAACAAATAATAGCCTAAATGTACAATAGACTATTAAGCAGCCAGATATATTTAAATTACATGGCAATAAATAAATAATGATATAAATTATACAAATATATAGCATATTGATAGAGATTATCTTTGGATGGGGCTGACATTTTGATGAATTTTTCTTGGTGTACCCTTCTTAATTTTGAAATCCTCTTTAATAAATATATATATGTTTGCTTATAACCAGAAAAATGAACACTTTTAAACATGTGAATTGCCTATTTTATGTAATCTCTGGGCTTGGTTTCATGTAAGGTAGTGGAGGGCAGTATGTGAGGAAAGGGTTAAGAGGTGCATATTTTAACAAAGTGTATTTGGGAAAAACCATTATCTTTTGTCTAATTCTGTGTGTGGGAGACATCAATGGGGCAAAGACACAGCATTTGCATAACAGCAGGAAGATAGTTTGACTAGAGTCTACTTTAATCTGGAGGGCACAATGTGTGAGGAAGTCTGGAGAGAACTAACAAATAAACGGGGTACTAGAGTCTGGGAGATCCCAAGTCACAAGCTAAGCAATTGATCAGACTCAGTGAAGTTGGTGGGGCAGGGAAGAGTACACCAAGGGAAGAGGAACATGCACATTTAGGCAGGGTTCAGAGAAAGGTGGTAGGCTAGAGAATCAGCAGTAGTACTAGCTATAGGGTTGAGGAACAGGGAAGACTCTCTACTTTCCACAAAATATGACTATGATGAAAGATATGTGTCACTCCAGCCCATTGGCCTTACTTTGAAGAGCCCTGAGGGGAAATTCTGCCCCAATAAGACAGGGTCAGGAATTATGGGATGCCCATATTAGCAGAACACGGTAGGGGAGGAACAGAGGGAAACAAGGCAGAGCTATCCAGTAATGAATGGGCTTTGAATGAGAAGGGCCTTGGTCTCATCCAACATGAGGTAAGTGATGTGTGAGTAGAACCAATTTGAGAAATACAAGAATACAGGAGTCTAAGAAGCAGGCAGCTGGAAAAGTTCAGATAAAAGACCACCCAAAAATGTAGTAAGGTGGATTTAGGAGATGTTCAGAAAGATTGAGAAAAACCACTTTATGGCCAACAGACATATGGCTCTAGTGTGAGTATATCTAAACCAATTTCAACAGATTTTGTTTTGGTTAGGGGGAGTGGATGGTGTATTGATTCAATCTCCTCTCCAATTTACATGATAAAAGTTTTCTTGGAGCTGGGCATGGTTCATCTCAGGAAGTTGCCTGTATTAGGATAAATTAGGCAATGCAGTTCTCAAACCTCAGTGCCTTGTTATAACAAAGGCTTGTTCCTCTTTTACATGATAGTTTTATGTGAATAAGGCAGCTTTCCTCTATGCATGGACTCACGATCTAGCTGCCTTCCATCTTGACAGGCTGCCATCCTCAATATATGGCCTTCACAGTGGCCCGGGAAGGAAGCAGAGGACAATGCAGAGAATTTTAGGGCCAGGCTTGGAAGTGGTGGACTCATGCCCCTGGCCCAGACCCAGACGTTTGGTGAGGCTGGGAAATGTGGTATTTCTGTGTGCTCAGGAAGAGAAAGGCGATGGCTGTGGTTTTCAACGTGTGGCCCTGGATCAACAACGTCGGAATCAACTGTTAGAAATGAAAATTCATAGACTCCACTGCAGACCTACGGAGTCAGGGGCTCAGCAATCAGGGTTTCAACAAGCCCTTCAGGAGATTCTGATGTACATTAGAGTTGGAGAACCACTGGGACAAGTGATTACCCATTCTCTTTCACATCTTTTTTGTTAATTTTTAAATGTTACAGATGACTGATAGGTAGTGCATGTTCATAAAATTGTACATGCCTCTGAGCATGTATGCACTTATTCCACTGGAAATTAAAATTACAATTTCTTCATTGTGCAAACGTAAACACATTTTACCTATCTTGAACTTAACACAGTGCATAAAGATGTTTATAAGAACTGCATGCATTTTTCAGCATTCACTTACGGAGTCAAATAATTTTGTGCACTTGTAAGCATTTCTTTACTTAAAGGTTAAAAGGTTTAAAGATGTCTAACAACGGTTGAACCATTTGCAGAAACTCAAAACAAGCCAGAGTAGCAATGCTAATGACAAAGTAGAAGCAGGATCACATAGACTGACATGGAAATAAAACCCTGGGACAAAAATGACATAAACACCTTAAAGAGAAAGAAAAACTTTGGAAATGCCAAGAGTGCAATGTGGTGGGGTCCCTGGATGTGAATAATTAGCAAGCTGTAGTCAACATGGAGGATCCATAGCATGTGAAATGTGTTACAACCATGAACACTATCAAGAGTAAAACCGTGAAGTAAAAATATGAAAAGCTGTCATGATGAAAGTGGTTCTCTTGATCCACGGGCTGACTGAAATACTTTCTACCTTATTAAAATGCTTACTGAGCATGGGTCATTCAAAGCTAAAAACTACAGATATAAAAGCAGCCCTGCCATCAAATGCCCATAAATGGATCCCAAGATGAATCACTGACCAGATTTAATCATAGACACCTATGAGTTGCTTTGAAAGCTGCAGGACTAGACTCATTAAATGTTGTCTCTTAAAACAATGAAATTGTTCTTTTGTTTATGGTAAACATTTGCCCAGGCAAACTGCCTTAATAGTTCATTAATTACTCTTAAGACCTGCTAGAATGGCAATAGATGTTTTATTTTTTAACCAGTTTTTAAATTATAAAAGTCATACAGGCTCCTGGACAAAAATGATTCATAAAGATGGATACAGAATGAAAAGTAAACATTCTCCTCTTCTGCATTTCTATATTTCTCAGACAGGGCCACAGCTACTAGTTCCACATATTATTTTTATAAAAATTTTCTACAGGTACAGAGTACATGACCTGTATTTTAGGAACATCTCATTTAAAACAGGTATCTTAATAAGCTGTCACAAAGAAGGCAAAGATAAATATACTGAGAAGATGTCAGTGGAAACTGAGAAAATTAAAAAAGCTCAGGCTAGGACCAAGAATAAAATAAGTATATAAATATACAAATGCTGGAATCAGGTAAAACTCTTCACAATATTTTCTACCACCACATGTTTAAGAGTTCTTTGCTGGTGTGGATTAAAAGGGCAAAGGATCAGAGGGAGAAAAATTAAACCTGTATCTTATTCGTGGAAGCCAGGAGAATTTGGATGCCTTCCAGGGAAGAACAGGGAACCTCTTCAGTTGTTCATTCTTCTTAAATTTCTCCGGTCACATCTTGTAATGTGAATGGTAGCATCCTGAATCTGTAGCCACATTCATTTATGTCTTTACTCATAAACTCATTTATAATATTCTTATTGAGTATCTATTGTGTGACATTAACTCTGATCTACAGAGCTCACAGCAGAGCTGGGAAAAACAAGACTAGCATACTTGAAACATTTGGAGAATAACAAGAGATGATATATAATAAAGGGCTAAACTGAATATAATTAAGTGTCATCCTGCATGGTGCCATGAGCAGCACTTAATTAAATCCAGGACATAATCCATGTCCTGGTTCTAAGAAAAGAGCCTCCTACAATCTCTTACTTTCCACTGTAACTAATACCTGGAGTTCCATTCAGTAATATAATTTAGCAATGACAATATTTCCATGCTCAAAGGGAAATCTGTTCTTGAAATGTGTGTGTCTGTTTAAAAACATCTCTTTAGTTTTTGGGGGAGGGAAGGTGAATTTGATTGCATTTAGTGGTGGATTCTTCAAATACAATACTTGTAGGAAAAAGATATCATAAGCTCATAAAATCCAGAGAGAAGCTTGAGAAATCGGCAAGGCCAATCCTTTACCTCCAGGTGGGATGGAACCTCTGCCCCACTACCTAGGCAAAAAGTTATAGTGAAATTCTCATGTATCTTTTCTTCCTGCATATATTGAATCAAAGTGCAACTAGGCATCTTGTATTTGAGCATTATAAAGCCATATGGGATGCTCACTAATACAAAATGCCTGGAAGGAAACTAAGTTAATACATTTGGCTTTAAATTTACAAATGAAGACTCACCCATCATCAAAGACTCAGAATGCTCACTGCCATGACATTAAAAAGAACTTATGAGGGATATCTGTTTTCATCTGTGTATCATCCCCTTCAATACAGGCAAACAAGAGAAGGGTATGTGTGCATTTCCTGGACTTCAGCTGGGGTATGCAACACATTCTACAAAGGGATTAAAGGGCCTGAGGTCTTTTTGACATGTTATGCTAATTTCATGTCAGAGACAATTTATATTGTGGAGTCTTCAAAAGAATGATACTTATGCATCCTACCAAAGTCATAAACATTATTGGAGGATATTTAAATAAAAAACAAAACTACAACTATATGCAAGAGACAAATAGAAGACAGCTCTGGAATGGACTCATGTGGCTATGCCCAAAATACCACGTGGTTTCCTTTCCCAGGAGAAAGAACATGCAGTCCATATACCACCACCTCACATATCTGATTAGAGGAGACATTAACAGGAGGGTTTGTTTTAGACTTTTATGATTGGCAAAAGTGAAAGAGGAAACAAAATCCTCCCATGTCTTCACTGCTGGCAGGACCCTCTCAGGATCTCAAAAAGAAAGTTTCTTTCCCTTCCAATTTTGACCTTTTCTATTTGGCAGATGTTGATTTTTTTTCTCCTGCCTATGTTTCTAATGGAGCTTGAAATTAACATGGCTTTTTGTTTACCTCCTAACTTGTGTGCCGCCATCATCAATGTTGTCAGCACAGTTCTGGGAATAGGGTTTGTTTACTGCTTCTGTCGAGCCAGCAAATGGGGAAATGTTCTGCTCATTCCATTCCAGTTTAGATTCCTCTTCCTTCCACAGAAATGGCCTTCACTAAGCAGCCAATGACCTTCCACATTGTTGGCTGTAAAAGCCAACAATCATATTCAAGTGCTTATCCTGGATGACATTTATGGGCTGCCTTTGACGAAGCTGACTATATCATGCACCCCGTCTACTCCCAGTTCACACGGTGCCCAGAAACTGAGCCTTTTCCTAGTTTTCCCCTTGTGGGCCCTCTGGGTTCTTCACTCTTCTCCTATTCTTTTGTGAGGTTACCTATTTCCAAGTCTTCAGATGCTCCCTGCAAAGAGATGACACTCAATTCTAACTGTATTTTTGATTTTGATTTTGCCTTTTCATTCTAAGTTAAGCTTATGATTCATGGTCATATCAAGTTCAATTTGGGAAAGGGGGAGATAATATTTCTTCCCCCAGAAAGTCTACTGAAACTTCACAACAAATCTTGGAAACTGGAAGAGTTTTGCTTTGGTTTTAGGTCTTCATGGTCTTTTGATCTCACTGTTTTGTCCATTAGTCAGCATCTATTGCTTCATTACCAACATTCACCTTCTCATAAAGGGTTTTTCAATCAGTGAATACATTTAGGAAGCATAGGAATCTCTTTATTTTTATGCTTTAACTTTTGAAACTTTAAAGAAATTACTATTTTAACCTTTTTAAAATGTACAGTTCAGTGGCACTAAGTACATACAAAATCTTGTGCAACCATCACCACTACCCATTTCCAGGACTGTTTCATCATTCCAGATAGAAACTCTGTACCCATTAAATAAGTACTCTCCATTGCCTTCTTCCCCACAGCCCCAGATAACCTCTATTCTACTTTCTGTCTCTATGAATTTGCCTATTTTAGGTACCTCATATAAATGGAATCGTACAATATTTGTCTTTTTGTGTCTAGCTTATTTCATTTAGCATAATGTTTTCAAGATTTATCCATGTTATACCATATATCAGAATTTCATTTCTTTTAATGGCTGAATAATATTCCATTGTATGTATATACCATATATTGTTTATCCATTTGTCTATTGACAGACGTTTGGGTTGTACCTTTTGGCTATTGTGAATAATGCTGCTGTGAACAATAGTATAGAATTATCTCTTCTAGTTCCTGCTTTCAATAGAAAGACCCCCTTTTGCTTTGCAAATTTCCCAACTCCATCCAGAAATAATGTCTAGGGAGGTCTCAGTGATCAGTGATATACCCAGGTCCACAGCTTGGGTTTGGGTGTTGCTCCAGTCACTCACCTGTTTGCTCTCAGATCCATCTTTACCTTTCTTTGCCTACTCTGCTTATGTTAAACTGTATTTCCCAGACTCCCTTGACTCTGGCTTCCAGGTAGTTTTAACCAATGTGAGGCACTAGAAGGAGACTGAGGGGGCAGCAGGAGGGAATGGCCAGCATATTTCTCCCTCTGTCACTTTGCTTCTGGTGAAGTGCTTTTGACAGTGGCTGCATCTCCTCCTGGTTCCAGCTCCCACTGGAATAGTCCTCTGGGTACAGGCCAGACAGCCTGTACTTCTAGGGTCTGCCCTCACCTTTGTCCCTTCAGCCTCAGGGAAGGTGGAAGCTTCCTAATGTTGCTAATGTCTGGGTTGCCTCACTTTTGAAGTTTGGATATTCAGCTTTTTTATCATGTGTGCTTTTTATCATTTGCGCTGCCAATTCCCTGCATTAAGTTCCCTCTATTATATATTTTCTCCTTTATTTATGTATTTTTTCTTCAGACTTTCCCATCACAAAAGATTCCCTCTTTTAGAAATACCTGGAGTGGTCTCTGTTTTCCTGACTGGAACCTCACTGATAAGTCTTCTACTGGAAGAAGGTTTAAAGTTTTTTAGGCCATAGAACTTATGGAAGTGACTTCTAGTTGTCCTCGAGATATCATCCATCTAGTAGAATATTTAGCTGTGATGTTGATTCTCAGCCTCTTGTATAGTTTAGCATGGCCATGTGAACAAGTTCTGGTCAAAGTGATAAAATCAGATGTGTGGGATGGCAGACCTTCTTTAAAAGTTAGCCATTTCATACTCTCTGCACCTTCTTCCCCCAGGCTTCCTGTGGTTTGGAGCATACATGTGACAACCAGAGTTCCATTCTGGAACATGAGAGGGAGGCACATTGTTCCTCAGGGAGGGCAGGACGAAGAACTAGAAGGAGCCTGAGATCTTGAGAACTCTATAGAGCAAAACCACCACCCCAGACCTGCTCTGCAATTTTGCATGAACAGCAAATAAAATTCTCTTCTGTTCAAACTGCTATTTTGAGTCTGTGTTTACTGTGGCCAAATCCTGACCAATTCAGGACTGAAATCATGAGCTCTATGTCTGTCCCAGACTGCTGATGAATTTTCTTGTACCTGTCCTTACTTAATTAAAGCAAGTCCTTGATCCTCCAATCTGATCCTAAGTTTTGGACTCCCTCTGTTTATCCTTGGAAGTGACATAGGCTCATTTACAAAGCTTTCAAAAATTTTTATTCCCTTCAACAGCTTCTGCTTTGCCTATTAAGTTTTCTTTGAAAGGGGGGGTAAGATCCAGCCACTCACCAAGCAGATATCCAACCTAGAAAATGATTAAAGCCTGAACGTTAGAGAACTTTTAATTAAAAGCCTGGGAACATTGTTCCTCATGTATTAATAAAGTCAGTAAAATGGAGAATCAGCATGACCTAACATCACAAGACAGGCTGTTAGTGTCCAGGTCTGATAGCCCCTCTTCATGAAGTTGATGGGCTATAACTGCACCTAATGACCGCCAAGCCCAGATAAATCTCACTTATACTTTACCCAAGTGGGAGTCAATTAGAAACGTGGACTCCTAGGATAGTGGTTCCCAAACTTTATTGTGTGCGAAAATCATTGGGGGAAACTTGTCGGAAATGAATATTCACACCCTTCTACTCATGATTTAGTTGGAGTAGGGTGGGGGCCATGAACTGTCTGTTAAAAAGGACTCCAGGTACCTCTAAAGCACATGGTCTATGGAGCACATTATGAGAAACACTGCTTCTGGGGAATTCATAAAGGCTGAAGCAGCCACAAGTAGAGAGAGCCATCATCAGCTGGGGGTGGGATTAGAGAACATTAATTGATGTCTACTCTGTGCCAGGAGCTCCGCTAGGCATTATTCAGACATCATCTTAGTTTATGCTTACAATAAACCTGCGTAACTATTATTGTTACCCCTGTTTTATAGTGAGTAACCTGAGGCTCAGAGGAATTGAGCAACTTGCCTAAGGTTACAATGCAGCTTCAAAGCCTGGGTGTGTGTGCTGAATACATTCTGTTTATCCCTCTAGTTTTGCTCTGTACACTTCATCATGCTCTGTGCTCCTAGACACTGACTGCATGGAAAGCGTCAGGGGGCTTCTGGCTCTGGGTTTTGGTTGGGTTGGGTTCTGAAGGGAGGGAAGAGAGTGAGGTCATGGTATTTATTCCCCCAGCCTTCCTCGCTGCAGGTGGGCAAGGCTGCTGCTCTTGACCAAAGGTCACAGCTCTGGTGGGTGGCTCTTCCCACATGACTGTATCCTTCCAAGTTCCTGTAACTGTTCCCTTCTGTTAGAGGAAACACCAGGCCTGGGGCTGGTAATTGGTCATTCCTCTTTTCCTCTGTAACTAGGATAAGGTAGTATGCTAACCCTTTCTTTCTCTACAGCTTGTCCTTGACTTTGTAAACACAGCAGTTTCTTTATTAAATTCTCCAGCTCACTCCATTTGAGTGTTCCATCTGTTTCTTGCCAGGGAGCTGACTGATAGAGGATGTTTGGCCCTGAAGTCTTCCTCTTCCCACTGTTCTACACTCCCTCACTTTGCCCTACCCTCATGACAAAGATGGTGATGATGACGGTGGCAATTTGATGACAACAATGATGTTGTCTGAACACTTATTATATGTAAGGTGTGCTGAGTGCTTTACACGAATACTGTCATTTAATTCCACAATTATCCTATGTATTGGGCACTGCTCCACCGTCATTTTATTAGAGGACAAAAATGAGGTTCAGAGAGGTTAAGTAATTGACCCTAACAGAGCTGGTAAAGGATGATACAAAGACATGTGCAATACTTACTCCTTCTATCAGGTATCAGGGCCATCACACAATATTTCCCCAGCTAAATGTGTGAGTAAAATTCTTGAAAATAAAAATGTCAAAAAATCTATGCCACCTAATTTTTAGACTTGTATTTGAAAAAAAATGCATTTCACTTCAAAAAGGAATATGTTGCACACAACTTTCTACTTCCTCCATCGCAACTCAGTTCAAACCCTTCCACTGCAAGGATGGTGAGCTGCAATAGCTGCTTAACATGCCTCCAGTCTCTCCCCATTTTCCTCTGCATCCTGCTTATCACACCACCAGATAAATGTTCCTCAAATTCTTTTTGATTATGGTCATGCTTCTGGGAATTATCCAATAATTCAAAGGATTACTACTAGAATAAGCCCAATTCGTAGGTGATACAAAGCCTTCAAGGATAAGATCTTTCTTGATTCCCAAATTATTTTTCCAGCCTTGGATGTGGCTACTTCCCTATTTAATCAAAAGCCTACAAACTCAAACTGTATTCACGATTGAACCATAATCCATGAATATGTCTTGTGCTCACAAGCTGTAGGCCTTTTCTTACGGAGTTCTCTTTGCTGAGAACTCCACTCTCTCTCTTAAGCACTCTGTGAAGGCTTCCCTTACCATCTTCACTTAACTCCTGGGTCTCTGATGACATTAGTCCCATATTTCCTGTTTTGCGTTATCACAATTTATGCTTATGCTTGAGGACATTAATTCCACTGTTGTCTACTGAGTCCCTTCTATGCTGTTCTTGGCATATCCCTGCATCCATGACACAAAACAGACCTGCTCCCTGCACTTATGAAACACACTCTCTGGTGGCAGTGACCACCTTAAAAAATAATTATTAAAGGAAAGAAAATCTTTAAAGCTTCTCCTACTTTTTTAAAATTAAACTCAAATTCAGGGAGGGCATGGTGGTTCATGCCTGTAATCCCAGCACTTTGGGAGGCTGCGGTGGGAGGATTGCTTGAGGCCAGGAGTTTGAGACGAGCCTGGGGAACAGAGCAAGACATTTTCTCTTCAAAAAAATAAGAAAAATTGGCCCAGCATAGTGGTGCACACCTGTAGTCTACAGAGGCTGAGGCAGGAGAACCACTTGAACCCAGGAGTTTGAAGCTGCAGTGAGCTATGATCATGCCACTACACTCCAGCCTGGGCAACAGAGCAAGACCCTGTCTCTAAAAACAAAAAAGAAAGAAAAGTCAAATTCATGCTTGTAGAGACACTAACACTTTGTTTACATGTTTTCTTCTGCTCAGTATGTTTTTCTTTTATCTATGTTCCCCCTTAGTCTCTATTCATCCTTCAACCCCAGTTATTGCCTCTCTAGTTAGAAAACAATCACTTCCTCCTTTGTGCTACCTGTTTCCTTTGTATTGTCTCCTTTTTACACTTATGCTTTAGTCTTAATATTGTCCATTTGTCTGCTTGTTTCTCTACCTTGAAAAGTATGTGGTGTTCAATATCTATTCTACTTGGCATCTAGTGTTCTTCATTGTACTGAAGAGGCGGAACATTTGCAAGACTCTCTTGCAGCTAGATTTTAGGTTCAGCAAATTAGATACTCTTTCATGAGTTTGGGGTAGAGGAAGTGAGGTAGAGGCTGCACATCTACAGCTGTGGAGAAACTGGGCTTTTCTGTGGCAGAGCTCCAAGGAACTGCCAGGACTCCACAAGTGTCAAGAGGCACTTGCAATGTTGGTGGTTTTCTGATCCCTGGATCACTACTAAGGTGGTATGCTCTTGACTTCAGTACATTTCCATGATATTCTTCTCAATCACTACCTTCTTTATTAAGGCAGAGAGAGTCACTGCCACAAGACCAGATGGGTGGTCTTGTTCAGGAGTCATTTCTAGAATGCCAGCACAGAACTTGGAATTCCTCTAGCCCTTCCACCAATTTTGTAAGCATTTAATACTTTCTGCTTAAAATAGCTAGAGTGATTTCTATCTCCTGCATTTGAGCCCTGACTGATATCCCTATCAGATAGAAAGTTTGTTGAGGATAGGATCTATATTTTTTTTAATCTTTGTATCCTCTGTGTCTTGAATAGTGCCTGTTACAGGAGGAAGATTTTAATGCATGTTGACATGAATAAGCATTTTAACGGTCCCAAAAATGTGCTAAATGTTCTCTATGACCTCATGTAATTCTCACAACAGCCCTATGAAGTCAGGATGGTTAGTCTCATTTCAAAAATACAAATGTGAGGCTCAGAAAGGTTTAGCAAATTGCTCAAAACATCTGATACAGGAGCTGGTAGCTATTATCAGATTCTAGCTGAAGTTTGCAGTCTTCAAAATCCTTGCTGTTTCTACTAATATTACGCCATTGCTTCCTTATACAATCAAGGGACTTCAGAAGAAAAAAATAGAAAAGATATTACTGATTATCTTATTGAGTCATTGGAAACATCATCAAAGAGTTGAAAAAGTTGATTCCTGAGGATAAGTAGTGGTTGCCTTCTTGAAAATAGACAGTTTGCTACTGTAAGATATTGCAGTAAGTGGTCTAGAGTCTTCCTTGGAATGTTAACTCATCTTTATGCCTTTGCAACCATAGTCACAAAGTGGTCAACAGAACGTTTGTGGGCAAACTCAGATGTTGCTGAAGCTCTCCTGTCAGGAACTGCTTTAGTGAAAATTAAAGGAATTCAAGGCCTTTCAGGGTCTCCTGGTTCCTAGTGGAAGATAATTGACTTGTGACCAAAACAGAGAATTTCTGGGGCATTAACCTGGAGGACCCAAAGTGGCATTCTTACCATAATCCTTAGAAATGTGCACTATTTCCCACTCTCATTATAGTAATTGTTATACAAGCAGATCAAAATATTTATCTCCTCTCACTTAAGGTTTGCCACTAGACTGATGATGTATCAGTATTACAATATCATATAATTTTATATTTTATAAATTAAAGCAGCACTGCACAGTGGCTGGGAATAGAATATTTTACATTTCAAATTACATCTTCATCAACTATACCTCAGCTGAGTTCTGAATTTCCTACTACTTCAAGACATCTTTCAGATATATGCCAAGCGCTTGCTTATTATAGGAAGAGACGCATCAAGGTGTAGTATTGCAAACATGGACAGTACAATCTGGAGAAACTGGATGCAGAGGCTGCTCTGGCCCTCTGTGGATTATGGAGCAACCCAGAGGGGATACCAAGAATGCCAGAGAAAAAACATGACCTGGGTTGGGGGTCACATACATTCTAGAGCAGGGGCAGCAAACTATGGCCTGTGGACCAAATCAAGCCCACCATCAATTTTTATAAATAAAGTTTTATTAGAACACAATCAAACACATTCATTTACATATTGACTATGGCTGCTTTTGTGGTACAATAGCAGAGTTGAGTAGTGGCAACAGAAACTATCTGGCCACAGAGCACAACATACTTACTGTGTAGCTCTTTACAGACAGTTTGCTGATCCCTGTTTTAGAGCATTTCTGTAAGATGTAGTTATGCTAAACTCATCCCAAAGTTTCAGATTAATTCTAAAGCAGGTCTACATGTGATTGAAAACAAAACATAAATTCTGAGGTTCATGTGCACTTTGAGTTTATACAGATGCCTCAGCCCTCATTAAGTCTCCCAAAAGGTATCCCTCTTTTTGTTTTTCTTATTTGGCTTATTTTTCTCCTTCCATCTCTGCACTGAGACCCCCTTGCTGTGAAACTCTGTTCTCCGCAGCTCTTTATATTCTTTCTCTTTCAGTTGATTTTAATAGTCACCACCATATTTTTGACCAAAAAGGCTTTTTCTCTAGTTAATTCCCCTGGACACCTATAAGCATAACCCCAACAGTGTGCTAATCACTTTTGGTTTTATATTTTACTATCACCTCAAACTCAATAGGTCCAAAAGGTAATTAATGATCTGTCTTCTCTTCAGTGTTCTGTCTTTACTACCACCCCATGATTCTTCTCACATTTGGGCTTGAAATCAGGTGGCCTCCTTCATCTTATTTTGCCTTAGAAATGTACCTACATTTTGCTATTACCTCTTCATTCCTGGAGTCACTACTCCTTTAAAAATGTTCACAATCTTATATCTGGATTATTTTAATAACCATTTAGAGGTCTCTCCCTTTCTCCACACACCCTGAAGTACTCTCTTAATCTTCAACAATTGCTACTTTCATCATATTATATAGCCACTCAGAATTTGTGGCTGTTTATTTGTTCCTGTATCAAATATAAACACATTCTGACTAGCAAAGTTATTGACACTGTGGCTCCAACACACCTCTCCTCCTTGTTTCTTCCTGCTCTACATGATGCCTCTAAGCAGTTCAGAATTCCATAGACAAAATCTGGCCGGGCCAGCCTGTGGTGCCTATTTTTACTTGAATGGCCTTCCTGATCCTTGCATGTCTCCAATCCTCACATCCTCCAAGGCCCAGATCACAGCTCACCTCATGAATATTTGCATGACCACTTCATCCACTCTTTTGTTCTTCTTTTTAAGCTCTTATAGCCTTTACAACATTTAATTATATATTGTCTTAGAACATTGTGTGATGTGGGTTAGTCTTTTCTTCTCCTTTAAATATGTGTATTGGGTTAGTCTTTTCTCCTCTTTGTTAAATATGTGTATTTCTTCTTTCCTCAGTGGCTTCTATCATCTCCCCACCAAGACCATTTCCAACTATGGCTTCTATTAAACCATCTGTAGAGTGACTATCCATGTAGGACACACTCTATGTATTTCTTACATATTATATCCAATACAACAACATTTTTGGTAACAATTTTATCTGAAGTGTACAATTCAGGAAAGTGAGGTCCAGAAAGGTTAAATAATGAGTTCAAGGAAGAAACAGTAAGAATCAAGTAAGAATCATCCATAAAGAACCAGAGCTAGGCTCAAATGCTGAGTTAGCTTCAAAACTCCTGCTCTTTCCAGACTAAACTCACAGATGACATACAGACTGAGCAAGGAAAACTTAGTCACCTTGTTTTGCTATTAAATGAAATAACAATATTCCCATGGTTACTCATAAGGAATCTTGTCCTTTCTTAAGATGATTAAACCAAATTGGTGGGGAGATAACCATAGAAAGAAAAATTGAGGATCTGTATCCACAAAGAGTAGATTATATCAAACAGATCTCAAAATTGGACTTTTCCCTCCATCAAGAGCCACTGATACAAAACCATTAACAAAGACATTTAAGAGATTCATTCCCTGTCACATGTCCACTGTGGGATTTAAGGAAGACATTTTCTATTATAAACACTTGCACACCCAAACTAGAAATCCATGTAGAATATAAATCAATTTATGCCCCTATATTGACATATTAGTTCAAAACACTGACAGCATGCAGGTGTGACAGCAGCAGGGAGGAAAATTAGCTAATCTGGTGGCAATTTGCTAATTTACAAGTTGGTAGAAGGTGTTCTGGTTTTTCTTCACTCCTATTTCTTCACTTGTCCAAGTAGAAAACTATGGCAGAGGTGGAGGTTTTGGAGTCCCTCCAGGATGTAAATGTGAGACCTGCCAATCTATCTTCCTTTTCCCCTTCCTGCAAGTACCTACCTGCAGTGACTCTATTGGTAACCTGAAAGTGTCAAGATTTATCAAGAAGTACATGGAAATTCGTGAAGAATTCTCTTTTTCTATAGAAAGCATGTTATATTGGGACTGTTAGGTATAGCAGACAGGATGTATAATAAGCAACTTCAAAGAGCAATGTGGTTCTTCCAGGCAGAAGGTGGTGGCTGAAGGTAGAGGTGAAACAGAGAGGGTTAGCCTACACACCTTTGAAAAGAACGTCTCTTATGACCTCATTTATTGATTTTTTTCCTAAGTCTAAAATGTTCACCCTGGTTTATATGATTCAATGGAAAGAAAAAATGCTCAAATTTATAAAGGTTTTCACTCCTGAAAGTAATTTAGCAATTATCTAGCTTTCAAATGTGGCTTATTTTTTGACGCATGTATGTGCGTGTGTGTGTGTGCATGCGTGAGCATATGGAGAGGGAGGGAGGAAGGAGAGAGGGAATCCCATGTTGATAAATGTTTCTGAAATTTTACTTCAAAGATATTAAAGGTGAAGGTTCTTGAGGAGGTGATTTTTGTATTTAGTCTTGCTTAACTGTAAAAGAAAGTATAATTTTAAACAACTTCAAATGTTCCTAATTTCACATCTCACCATCCCCATTAATTTAAAATTAAGAGGCAGGAACAAATACAGGCTTGGCATTTTCTATATATTTTTCTCCTGTATCCTCTAAACTATTTTAATTCATAAATTCTATAGCATGAAATGAAATCTAAATACCATTTGTTAAGTAGGATAACGTGACTCTATTGCCAGTGGAAACCTGAAGATACAAAATATACCAGCTTTCTCCTTTTTTAATTTTTAATTTTGAAATAATTATAGATTTACAGGAAGTTACAGAAAAATGTACAGGGAGGTCCTGTGTATATCAAAACTAGGAAATTGATGTTGGTATAATTCATTAATTTTACAAGCACGTGTGTGTGTTTCTATGGAATTTTATCACACTTGTAGCTTTGTGTAACCACTACCACAATCAAGATACAGAGCTATTCCATCACCAATAGGACTCCCTTGTGCTATACTTTAATAATCACATCCATCACCCACTCTCCATCCCTAACCCTGGGCAACAACTGATTTTTTCTCCATTTCTATAATTTTGTTATTTAAAGAATGTTATATAGATGTACTCATTGAGTACATAACCTTTTGAAATTGGCTTTTTTTTTTCACTTAGCATAATTTCCTTGAGACCTGTCCAACTTTTTGCCATGTACCAACAGTTTGTTCCTTCTTATTGCTGAATAGTATGCCATGGTATAGATTTACCACAATTTATTTAATCTTACACCCACTGGAGGATATTTGCATTGTTTCCATTCTTTGCTATTACAAATTAAATAGCTAAGAACATGGTATACAGGTTTCTGTATGAACACGGGTTTTCATTTCTTTGGGATGAATGCCCAACAGCTTTCTTTTTAAAGGAAAGAAACATCTTAAAACATTGTTTTATTTCTTCTTTATGTAGTTAGTAGAACAATAAGACTAGATCAATTTAATGTACATATTTACTCAATGTCCCACTACCTACACTTAACAGTGTAAAATGTTATACAGTATTTCAGAAAGTTTCTTTTCCTCTGTTTTCTGACCAGAAGCTTTAGAAATTAGCTTAGTGCCTCATTCTTATGGAGATAAGCTCACACGAAACCATTGCTCTTTGCTCTTGGTGGATGCTGCTAATTTCCCAACTCTTTTCTGTAGCTCTTGTGAAACAACAACAAACCAACCCAAAATGTGCAAAGTCCTATTTCTTAGAACTCAGGCACCTAGAAAAAAGACAAACTTAACCACATAATCAAAATATCAAGTCAATATACATTTGCTTAGATATTCACCCCTTGAAATTATAGGCTATTCCTACAATTTGCATAAGTAGCTTTCCCCAGATTGCCTAAATCCCTGAGTTTGGATTTTCCCAGGAGAAAGTGAGATTTATCATCTTACCCTTTAGTAAGACATCTGTGAACAAGTTTCTCTGAGCCAAGGGAGCGCCATGGACTTCTGTCATGTGTTGGGCAATGGCGATGGAATCGTAGGAGGTGGGAGGGACATTACATAGGCTTGTTGCTCATATTGGGTCCTGGAGAGCTTTGGATAAGTGTTCTAAAATAGTTATTTTGAATAAACCTCATGGCATCTCAAATGCCATCAGAAGGTCAGAAAAAACCTTTCAGAATCCTCCCACTAGGGATAGTATTGGAAAAGCAAAACTGAATTGCCCAGCTATGATGAGGCTGAGGAAGGAAAAACTGCTCCAGGCCAGAAATGAGCATGCACCCCTGTTGAGACTGTTGGAAACTTCCAGGAGGTGCTGGTGGGGGAAACGTTTGCTGAGAGGATTTATTACCAGGCTTCACCCTGAGAGTGGCAGTCCCAGCATCAGAATGAAGAGATCTAAAAGCTTAGAGATTTCTGGTACTAGCTTCTCTTCTGTGTGAATTACCCTCAAAAGGCTGGAGGAGAGCCAGTCAAATTTCAAAAATAAAATAAATGGTGCTAACATTGCCAGCTTATTTTTCTGCCTAATGACACGAAAAACAAACAAGCAAAAATTCTAGAATGATCTTACACGCAATGAGAATGAAAGTTTCCATGAGAACTGAAGGCAACAGATGCCACACACCGAAAGGGAGTAGAAGGCGACCAGGCAAGGTTTGCAAGAGAGGTGTGAAAGCCAGTTCCTTTATCTTGAACCTCAGCCAAAGCAAGAGCATACAAAAGGCGGGAGCTTGTGTTTAAGGAAGATTTATTTAAAATGGAGAAAATATCAAGTGTTTGATGAGGATGTAGAACAATCAGAACTCTCGTACACTCCTGGAGGGAGTGTTAATTGGGACAACCACTTGGAGACACTGGAATAATCTACTGAAGCTGAACATTTATGTTATGGGTTGAATTGTATCCCCACCCCCCACAAAAATTCATATGTTGAAATCCTAAGCTCCAATATCTCAGAACATGACTGTGTTTGGAGATAGGGTCTGTATAGAAGTAGTTAAATTAAAATGAGGTCATTAAGATGGGCACTAATCCAATATGACTAATATCCTCATAAGAAAAAAAAATTTGGACACAGACACATACGCAGGGAAGAGCACTGTGAAGGCTCAGGGAGAAGATGGCCATCTAAAAGCCAAGGAGAGAGGCCTCAGAAGAAACCAACCCTGCAGACACGTTGAACTCAAATTTCTAGCCTCCAGAATTGTGAGAAAATAAATTTCTATTGTTCGAACCACAAATCTGTGGTACTTTGTTATGGCAGCCCAAGAAAACTAATACAATATATCTACCCTATAGCCCAGAAAATCCACTCCTAGTATGAACCAACAGAGATGCATAAATATGTTCACCCAAAGACATGTCCAGTTATATTCAGAGTGGTGTTTTTTACAGAGTAGCCCCAAACTGGAAACTACTTGAATACCCATGAACTGTGTAATGCGTAAATAAATTGTGATATGTTCACATGAGGAACAATTTAGAGTAATGAACAAATAACATAAATGAATCTCTCAAAGAAAATATTGAATTAAAGAAGGCAGACACAAAGCGTGCATCATGCATAATTCCATTTATATAAAGTACAAAAACAGATGAAACTATTCTTTACTGACAGAATTTAGCATTGTATTTACCCTTCATGGGTGGTAGCTGGAAGAGAGCACAAAGGGGGTGCTGGGTGCTAGTTACATGTGTGTATTCAATTTGTGAAAATTCAGTGAACTGGACAATTAACGTAGGTGTATTTTTCTGTGTTATACTTCAACGAAGAAGGTTTTAGAAAGAGGTTTCCTATAAAGAAATCTGGACATATGTGAGTGGATTAATAAAATGTGGTACATATATACTATGAAGTATTACTCAGCAATAAAATACAACGGTGAATTAACACCTCTGGTATTATCCTGGATGGAGGTAGAGCCCATTCTTCAAAGCGAAGTATCACAAGAATGGAAAAACAAGCACCACTGGTACTCACCATCAAATTGGTACTAACTGATCAATACTTATGTCACACATGGCAATAATATTCATCAGGGGGCAGGCAGGCGGGAGGGGGGTGGAGGCGATGGGAAAACTCACCTAATGGGTGCAGGGCGCACAATTTGGGGGATATCCATGATTGTAGCTCTGACATGGGCAGTGCATGGGCAATATATATAACCAAGGTGTTGTACCCCCCATAATATTCTGAAATAAAAGGGGAAAAAATAAAAACAAAAAAAGAAATCTGGACATGAGTCTCACACCCTAAACTGCTTGTATTTGCTTGAGGGAGAGAAGGAGAGGGTACTGCTTCCTGACGCCAAGTCTGGTGAGGGGGCTTCCAGGTAACTCTCAAACAAGGTAACATGTGTCTCTCAGAGCTTAAGGGACAAAGTGAGAAATCCAAAGGGCCAGAAACTGTGGCTTGTTAACTGCTCTTGTGGCAGATGAAATGAGAGATTTTGATGCGGGGGAAAGTTTGCCATCAAGTTTGTCAGGGCAAGGACTACAGTGGCATTTCCTGTGGGCCAGATCTGGGCCATTCTGCAGGAGAAGGCTTGTGTGGAGAAGAGAAGGTCTCCAGGGAGGACCCTTGAAAGGAGAAAACACACCTCAGCCAAAAATCTGGATGCATCGCTGGAATACTGTGAGTTAAAGAAAATATAAATATGTAGGACACAGATGCATTTGCCACAGGTGCACCTCCAGTAACAGGGATGGTGGGGACGTGGTGGTATCTGAAAAACCCATCGAGTAAACAGGTGCCAGCCCTCAAGAGCAAGGGCCAGCTTATGACAATACCATGACGTGAGAACTTTCCTGACTTGCCTGCCTCCCCTCACCATGGTCCAATCATGAAAAGGTCAGAAACCCCTAATCAGCGAGGGAAGGAGTTCTATGCGACACTGAGCAGAGGAAGGTGGCTTGTTTTTCAACATGCTCCATCCTGGAAAAGAGAGGAAAACCAATAAAATTTGAATTTTAATTCATAACTCAGCCATCAGTCTCCTGGTGGAAGTTGTGCCCAGGGAAAGATGGTTAAAATTCTAGAATAAATTTCAAGGGGCTATAAATGGATATTATACTCATAACATTTAGGCCTAGAATGTGTACTTCTTTCCCAGTGCTACACATCATTCTTGGCCAGATCAACCCCACTTCCTCAATGATGTGGACCTGTAGGAGCTGCTAGTTCAGGGGCGAGGGACAGGGAGCATTATAGGGTAACCCTGAGTGATCAGGGAGAGGCTGACATCAATAATCAAAGCACAGAAAAGAGCAGGTTCGGTGGTTGAGGTGATAAATGAGTTCAACTTTGGTGTGCTGAGTTTGAGTGCCTCTGGGATATGAAAGTGAACATTTTCTTTGGATAGAACAGCATCCAGAAAGGAAGCTTAGAAGAACTAGCTGGGATTAGAATTGTCAGTGTATCGGTGCAGTTGATATTTTAGGAGTAGGTGTGGTTTCCCAGGAAGAACGCCAAGACACTAATTTTTAAGGAATGATTAGCGGAGGACCCTGTAAAAAAAATTGCAAAGTAGGTAAGGAAAAGGGAAGAGTGAGTTTCCTGAAGCTGAAGCAAGAGAGTGTTCCTTGAGGAAAAAAAGTGATCAACGGTGGGTGGCAAAATTCTACAGATGTCACGGAATGGAAATGCTGAGTGGTATTGATTTAACTTTGGAGGACAACAATGATATTAGAATGCCTGTCTTGTTGCGAGCGAAAGTCCAAAAACACGGGCTGTGGAACAAATGGGGCATGAGAAAGTACAGACAATCAATCCATGTGGACGACTCTGGCATTGCGGAGGAGGAGGGCAAAAGCTTAAATATAAAAAGGGTTAGGAGAAGGGATCTTCACGTTTTGGACTTTTTTTGACAGTCTGGTGAAGCCTATAGATCCCTTCTCAGGAATGTTTTTAAGTGCAAAAAGGAAAATATATAAGATTACAAAATAAACTAGTTATATTGGAAAACACCAAGATAGTTTTTAAAAGTCTGTGATGGAATAATGCATGTGTGTCGTTATCAATGAATTAACTAATTGGATTTATTGGCAGGAATACTAACGACCATAATTTGATAGTAGTGATGAACGCAAATGATATTTCAAGGTATTTCAGCAACTGCTACATGATAAAACACTACCTGTGACTCTGGTGAGAAAGTCACGTGTATTGCTAGGAGTGCTGAGGTTTTATACCTACATTCATTATAGAAAGAACTATTAAATTTCAATAAAAAGTGGATAAAAATAAAGATTATATATATATCTTTACCCCATCCAAATTCACCAGCACCCCTGAATTCTATCCATGGTTTCTTAGGGGAGAAAGGGATCCAGGGGTCTCAGATTAAGACTCCCTTGCTAAAGGAAGAGAGGTTTTTTTTTTTTTTTTTAAAGGAGAGAAAAATTGTTCATGGATAGAGTGGAAGGTTTTGCACGTTCCTCTGGCAGCATGGCAATATTACGCAGTGGTTAGAGACTGACTTTGGAGCCAGACTCCTTGGATTAAATCCTGGATCTCCTGTTTATTAGCTATGTGACATCAGGCAAGCTATTTAACTATTGAACTTCTTGATGCTTCAGTTCCCTTCTCCGTAAAATGAGGATGATAATAGTAATCCACCTCACAGGTGGTTGTGAGGGTTAAACACGAACACTTTAGATGTTATCTTGACCTCTTTCCACTCACTCAATATCCCGAGCAACAGGGACACCTTCAGTTCCTAAATGTGCCACGTTCTTCTTCCCTCAGAGCTGCGCTCACACTGTGGTTTTCAATCTGGAAGAGTCTCCGCACTGTTTTTCACATGACTGACTGATTCTCGCCCTTTTTGACTCAGCCTAAATACCTCTTCTCAAAAATGCCTTCCAGGGGCCATTCCTGAGATCGGAATGGCCATTATTCTCTCTCCCTCAGCACCCTGTGTCACAATTTGTGATAGTTTTGTTTGTTGTTGTGTCTGTGGTGAGCTCTGTAGTGGCTGGGGTTGTGTCTGTCTTAATCTCCTCTATATCCCTGTGCCTACTCATAATAAGCTTTCCATAAATATTCATTAAATGAACCAATGAATAGGGAGCAATTGAAAATACAAGGGAGATCTCTGGCTACACTCATGCCTGTGCGCAGTGCATCAACTTTCCATGTGAATGTGGGTTTTGTCACTCTGTTCTCAGTCATGTTCTCGAGCTGTTGGAAAGCCAAACACATTGCTTGTATTAAAATGTTTATGAGATAGAGAGGCCGTGTGTTTCTTTTTTTTTTTAATTTATTTTTTTGTTTGAGAATATTATGGGGGTACAACACTTTGGTTATATATATTGCCCATGCACTGCCCGTGTCAGAGCTACAATCGTGGTCATCTCCCAAACTGTGCTCCCCACATCCATTCAGTGAGATTTTTTCCCAGCCCCTCCACCCCCCTCCCTCCTGCCTGCCCCCTGATGAATATTATTGCCCTGTGTGATGTAGGTGTTGATCAGTTAGTACCAATTTGATGGTGAGTACCAGTGGTGCTTGTTTTCCCATTCCTGTGACACTTTGCTTTGAAGAATGGGTTCTAGCTCCAACCAGGATAATACCAGATGTGTTAATTCACTATTGTTCCTTATTGCTGAGTAATACTCCATGGTATACACATACCACATTTTATTAATCCACTCGTGTATTGATGGGCACCTGGGTTGTTTCCATAACTTTGCTATTGTGAATTGTGCTGCTATAAACATTCGCGAGCAGATGTCTTTATTATAAAATGTCTTTTTTTCCTTTGGGTAAATACCCAGTACTGGGATTGCTGGGTCAAATGGTAATTCTACTTTTAATTCTTTGAGGTATCTCCATATTGCTTTCCATAGAGGTTGTACTAATTTGCAGTCCCACCAGCAGTGTATGAGTGTTCCTATCTGTCCACATCCCCACCAACATTTGTTGTTTGGGGATTTTTTAATATCAGCCAATCTCACTGGAGTTAAGTGATATCTCATTGTGATTTTGATTTGCATTTCCCTGATGATTAGAGAAGTTGAGCAATTTTTTATATGTTTGCTGGCCATTATTCTGTCTTCTTTGGAAAAGTTTCTGTTCACGTCCTTTGCCCATTTTTTAATAGGGTTGTTTGATTTTTTCTTGTTGATTTTCCTAAGTTCTGTATAGATTCTGGTTATCAGCCCTTTATCAGAGGTGTAGCATGCAAATATTTTCTCCCATTCTGTAGGTTGTCTGTTCACTCTAGTGATAGTTTCCTTGGCTGTGCAGAAGCTTTTTAATTTGATCAGGTCCCATGTATTTATTTTGGTTGCTGCTGTGATTGCTTTGGGGGTTTTCTTCATAAATTCTTTGCCTAGGCCAATGTCCATAAGAGTTTTTCCAACATTTTCTTCGAGAATTCTTATGGTTTCATGTCTTAGGTTTAGATCTGTTATCCATTGTGAGTTGATTTTTGTGAGAGGTGAGAGGTGTGGGTCCAGTTTCAGTCTTCTACATATGGCCATCCAGTTTTCCCAGCACCATTTGTTGAATAGGGAATGTTTTCCCCAGTGTACATTTTTTTTGGAATTTGTCAAAGATCAGGTGACTGTATGAGGGTGGTTTTACATTTGGGTTCTCGGTTCTGTTCCATTGGTCTACGTCTCTGTTCTTGTGCCAATACCATGCAGTTTTGGTTACTATAGCCTTGTAGTATAGTTTGAAGTCTGGTAGATAGATGCCTCCCAATTTGTTCTTTTTGCTTAAGATTGCTTTGGCTAGACGGGGTCTTCTCTGGTTCCACATGAAGTGTAGAATTATTTTTTCTAGATTGGCAAAAAATGATGTTGGTATTTTGATAGGGACTGCGTTGATTCTGTAAATCACTTTAGGTAGCAAAGCCATTTTTACTATGTTGACTTTGCCTATCCAAGAGCATGGTAGGGCTTTCCATCTATTTACCTCCTCTGCTATTTCTTTTCTCAGTGTTTCGTAATTCTCTCTATATAGGTCTTTGACCTCCTTAGTTAGATATGTTCCTAAATATTTAATTTTCTTTGTTGCTATTGCAAAAGGTATAGCATCTTTAATTTGTTTCTCAGCTTGATTGTTATTAGCATATATGAAGGCTATGGATTTGTGTGTATTAATTTTGTATCCTGAGACTTTTCTGAATTCATTTATGAATTCCAGTAATCTCTTGGTTGGATCTTTGGGGTTTTCTATGTATAATATCACATCGTCTGCGAATAGTGAAAGTTTGACCTCTTCTGCCCCTATCTGGACGCCCCTGATTCCTCTGTCTTGTCTAATTGCTCTGGCCAGGACTTCCAGCACTATGTTGAAAAGAAGTGGAGATAGTGGGCACCCTTGTCTGGTGCCAGTTTTAAGGGGGAATGCTTTCAATTTTTCCCCATTCAGTATGATATTGGCTGTGGGTTTATCGTATATGGTTTTAATAGTTTCAGGGTATGAGCCATCTATGCCTATATTGTTAAGAGTTCTTATCATAAAAGGGTGCTGGATTTTGTCAAAAGCATTTTCTGCATCTATTGAAAGGATCATATAATCTTTGTTCTTGCTTTCATTTATATGGTGAATTACATTTATAGATTTGCATATGTTGAACCATCCCTGCATCTCGGGAATGAAGCCCACCTGATCGTGATGAATTATTTTTTTGATGTACATTTGAATTTGGTTTGCAAGGATTTTATTGAGAATTTTTGCATCTATATTCATAAGGGATATTGGTCTGTAGTTTTCTTTTTTTGTTGTGTCCTTTCCTGGCTTTGGTATCAAGGTGATATTGGCTTTGTAGAATGAGTTTGGGAGGCCTCCATCCTTCTGGATATTTTCAAATAATTTCTGCAGTGTAGGCACCAGTTCTTCTTTGTAGGCTTGGTAGAATTCAGGTGTGAACCCGTCTGGTCCAGGACTTTTTTTTGTGGAAAGATTTTTTATTACTGCTTTGATTTCGGTACTTGATATTGGTCTGTTTAGAATTCTGTTTCTTCCTGGTTGAGCCTAGGGAGGTAGTGTGTTTCTAAGAATTTGTCCATTTCCTCCACGTTTTTGTGTTTGTGGGCATAGAGGTTTTTGTAGTATTCAAAGATGATGTTTTGTATTTCCATGGTATCAGTTGTGACTTCTCCTTTCTCATTTCTAATTGAGCTTATTAGAGTCCTTTCCTTTCTGCTTCTGGTCAACCTGGCGAGTGGCCTGTCTATTTTGTTTATCGTTTCAAAGAACCACCTTTTCATTTTATTAATCTTCTGTATTGTTCTTTTGTTTTCGATTTCATTTAATTCTGCTCTGATTTTGGTTATCTCTTTTCTTCTGCTGGCTTTAGGATTGCTTTGCTCTTCCTTTTCCATTTCCTTAAGATGATTCATTAGTTTACTATTTGTGACCTTTCTGTCTTTTGGATGTGGGCATTTAAGGTGATAAGTTTTCCTCTCAGGACTGCTTTTGCTGTATACCACAGATTTTGATAACTTGTGTCTCCATTATCGTTTAGTTCGAAGAATCTTTTGATTTCCATTTGAATCTCCTCCTTGACCCAATAGTCTTTCAGCAACAGATTGTTTAGTTTCCAAGTTTTTGGAGGAAGATTTGAGTTTCTGTTGGAATTGATTGCTAATTTTATTCCGCTGTGGTCTGAAAAGATACATGGTATGATTTCTATTTTTTTGAATTTGTTTAGATCTGTTTTGTGGCCTAGGATGTGGTCAATTTTAGAGAAGGTTCTGTGAGCTGATGAGAAGAATGTATATTCAGTGTTATTTGGGTGGAGTGTTCTGTAGATATCTGTTAGGCCCAAATGTTCTAGAGTCCTGTTTAGGTCTTTTGTTTCTCTACTTAATTTTTGTTTGGAGGATCTGTCCAGTTCCGTCAGTGGGGTGTTGAAGTCCCCTGCTATTATGGCATTGCTGCTTATTATGTTGTCTAGATCTAGCAGTATTTGCTTTATGTACCTGGGTGCTCCTGTGTTGGGTGCATAAATGTTTAGGATTGTTAAATCCTCTTCTGAGATTTTTCCCTTCACCACTATATAGTGTCCATTTTTGTCCTCCTTTACTTTTGTTGCTTTAAAGTTTATGTCATCTGAAATAAGGATGGCTACTCTGGATTTCTTTTGGTTTCCATTAGCCTGGAAAATTGTATGCCATCCTTTCACCTTGAGTCTGAATGCGTCTTTGTGTGTAAGGTGTGTTTCCTGAAGACAACAGATACTTGGCTTGTATTTTTTAATCCATTCAGCCAGCCTATGTCTCTTCAGTGGGCAGTTCAAGCCATTTACATTTAT
This sequence comes from Daubentonia madagascariensis, assembly GCA_023783475.1. NCBI lineage: Eukaryota > Metazoa > Chordata > Mammalia > Primates > Daubentoniidae > Daubentonia > Daubentonia madagascariensis. Next base: position 10,362,141 of record JAKFHU010002250.1, on the reverse strand, counting down.
TGAGAGAATTGATATTTGGGGTAAATTTCTGGTTATTCTATTGGGTGGTGTCTTTTGTTTTACTTCTTGCATCATTGTGGAATCTGGTTTCTGGGGTTTTAGCTTTTGCGTAGTTTTACATAGGTGGGTGTCTGTTGCGCTGGTTAGTGTATAATGCAGGTCTAAGCACTTCTTGCAAGGCTGGTCTGGATTTCGCAAATTCTAACAGTGATTGCTTATCTGGAAACGTCTTTATTTCTCCCTCGTATAAGAAGCTTAGTTTGGCAGGATACAGAATTCTGGGTTGGCCTTTGTTTTGTTTTAGGAGACTGATGATGTCTCCCCATTCCCTTCTGGCTTGTAAGGTTTCAGCTGAGAAATCTGCAGTTAATCTGATCAGTTTCCCTTTATAGGTTACCTGCTGTTTTCGTCTTACAGCTCTGAGGAGTGCCTCTTTTGTGTTTACTTTGGTCAGTCTAATAATTATGTGGCGTGGTGAATGCCTTTTCATGTTGAGTCTCCCAGGAGTCCTGTGTGCTTCTTGTACTTGGATATCGAGATTTCTGGCTAAGCCACGGAAATTTTCGTCTACTATTCCTTCAAATAGATTTTCCAGCCCATGAGAATTTTCTTCCTCTTCCTCAGGGATGCCTATGATCCTTATGTTTGGCCTCTTTACATAATCCCACATTTCTTGTATGCTTTTTTCATGCCTCTTTTTTTTGTGTTCTTTCTCTTTGACTGTTTTATTTAGCGCATAGGAGTTGTCTTCTAGCTCTGAAATTCTTTCCTCTGCATGGTCCAGCCTATTCTTCAGGCTTTCCACTGTGTTTTGTACATCCTTGAATGCTTCTTTCATTTCTAGGATTTCTATTTGATTTTTCCATAATATTTCTATTTCTTTGGAGAATTTTTCATTCATTTCTTGCATTTTTCTTGTGGTTTCTTTGTGCTGGGATTCAATTTTCTCTTGAATTTCATTGAGCTTTCTTATAATCCATGAATGAAATTCCTCTTCTGTCATTCCACCCATTTCATTTGAGTTGGTATCCATTGCTGAGGAACTGATGGTTTCTTTTGTAGGTGACTTTTCACTCTGATTTTTCATGTTCCCTGAGTTCTTTTGCTGGTTTTTTCTCATCTGGCCTCTTGGTTGAGAGCTGGGGGTGTTAGGGCTAGTTTATGGCCCGGTCTCCAGGCCCACAATTTTCATTCCTTGGCAGAGCCAGGGAGAGAAGTAGTGGCCTATATTGCCTTAGGTGTATTTTAGCAAGTTTGGTGGATCTTGAGTTATCTCTGACCTGTTGTCTTCTCCTCTTCCCAGTGGAGTGTGGTGAGAATGACCTCCCAGCTTGGGCTCTAAGCTAGTGAATAGTACTTGGGGATATGAGTCCACAGCTCCCTATTAGCTAGGTATTCTGTTATGTCCGTCGCAGACTCTGATCCCCCAGTTGGGGTATGTGAAAGCCCCGTGCTTTCGGAGGGGACTTGTAGCTCCTGGGGGTTACTTTGACCCTGTTCGCCCTGAGGTGCAGGTAGAAATACAATTTCTTTTGGCTGCAGTGTGAGAGCTGAATTGGGAAAATTCTACACAGCTCAGAAGTTGCTTATCCAGCCGTGTGTGTTGGCCCTTCTGATGTGCGTCTCCGCATGATACTGGTTGATAGGGGGATCTCCAATTGTGTACCCCTTTTCCACCACTAGACCCCAAGGCGAGGTGGGTGGCCGTCTCTATCCCCAGCAGTCTCCACCGGGGGGATGTTCCCATGGGGAGGGGGGAGGGGGGAGTAGTGGCTGCTGGAAGCGCTCTTGGATGGTGAGAAATTCCCTAATGGAGTGGGCAGGGTTATGGGGAGCTGCTTTGGTTCAGCCTGTGGCTCTTGAGGTATTTGGTTGTCATGAGAACCAGCAGTTATACCAAATGAGTCACTATAGCCAGCAACCTTCAAAATGAGCGATCTCTGGGGTACAGGAGGGCTGGGACCTGAAGGGCGGGCACTAGGACCAGCACGTCGCGGACTTGTCGGAGGCCAGATCCGGGGTAGTGGAACCAGATGGACGAGCTGCAAACTGTTTCCAATACCCAAAGGTCCCGCCGCTACAGTTCCGGGATCTTGTCCCACCTCGAACCCACGGATGCAGCTGTCCCTGGCCACCACAGGCAAAGCCTGTCTCGCCCCAGCAGAAGATCCCCGGGCCTGGGCAGGGCGGAGGTAGAGACGCGGCTGTAAAGATGGCGGCCGCCGCCAGCCTGGCGCACAGCCGGGCTCCGATCGCGCCGGGAGCGCAGTTTTTCTCCGCCGGCCGCAGCGGCAGTTGCTAGCAGCCTCTAAGGGCATGTCCTGCTCTCCGTTAAACTCCTGGGCCCAGTCCCGCTGACTTCTAGTGGCGCAGTGCCGGCCTGCGGGTTCCCGCGCACTGTCCCGGGAAGCTGTGTCTCGGTCCCCGCCCAGTTCCTCCCTAGCCCTCGGCAGTCTCTGTATATTGTAGCTGTGAGTTGTGTCTGGCTCCGGCTACTTCCTCCTCTCCACAGGGCTCGCCGTCCCGAGCAACCGCTCTGCCCCAACTCTGGGCTTGTCCCTGACTGCGTGTATGGGGAGGCGCGTAACCGCTTGGGGGGCAGGTCGCGCTGCGCCGACCTGGCGAGCGCGTCCTTCCCGCGCTCTGGGCTCTATTGTGCTCCGTGCGCCCTCCGATCTTTGTGAAAATTTTGTACCTGTATTCTTGGGCTGGGCGTTCCACGTTGTTTCTCTGTAATTCGCAATGCTGTTTTCGGAGTGAGCGGTCTGTGCTCGCAGGTAGCCGCTGGCGTTCTTCACCGCCTTCCCTGGGAGCGGTGCAGTGGGAGGACTCTATCAGACCGCCATTTTTCCCAGTCTCGACTCCACGTTCTCGAGGCTGTGTGTTTCTAAGAATTTGTCCATTCCCATACACTAGCCTTTCTTCATATACCAGAAGGACCCTCTTTCTGTCCTAGGCTGAACCAAGTAAAGCAATACATGAATATAAAATTCTGGGCTGTGGTATAACAGTTTATATTCATGTAGGCAGTGCACATTATATCCATGAGTAACGTTTCCCCAGGCCAATATTTTGCTATCAAAGTGATGGAAGAGATACTGATCTAGCATTCAGGAGCCAGACGTCCAGTTATGACTATGTTTAACTGGGCAACTTTATGCAAGTCAACCTCTTTGAGCCTTAGTTTTTTCGTCTTACAAATGGCAATTTAAAAATACTTGTTGTGGCAGAGACTGCTAGCTAGTCACCAAAATCTATTCTTCCCTTCCCAAGAGAAGATCACAATTTGAAACTTTCTTTAAGGCAGGTGCTGTTTATGTGGTTCACATCTTGCCAACAGAATACAAACACAAGTGATGGTTGTAACCCCTGTTTACTTGCTCAAGGCCCTCTACTTTCTGGCTGGAATGGCAAGGACTAGAGAAATCCCAAAAATGGTATATTAAAGATGGCAGAATTGCTGTCAGACTGGATCCCTAAATGACTGTGTGGAACAGAGTCACCCACTGACCAGCAGCCTTCAGATAGAACTGTTAAATAAGAGAGAGCTAAGCCATTAATTTTTTTAGAATGTATTGGTTATAGTAGCTGGTATTTCTCTGACTAATACATATGTCCTGTTTACTTTATAGAACTGTGAGATATAGTAGATCTAATGCATAGCAAACAGCTTTGGGAGATAACACGTGCTATAGAATTTCTCATTATTACTATTATTTTTAGGGATGGGGTCTCACTCTGTCACCCAGGCTGGAGTGCAGTGACATGATCACTGCTCACTGCAACCTTGAATTCCTTGGTTCAAGCAATTCTCTTGCCTTAGCCTCTTGAGTAGCTAGGATTACAGGTATGTGCCACCATGCCCAGCTAATTTTATTTTTTTGTAGAGATTGGGTCTCACTACGCTGCCCAGGCTGGACTTGAACTCTTGGCCTCAAGTTATTCTTCTGCCTCAGCCTCCCAAAGCACTGAGATTACAGGTGTGAGCCACTGTGCCAGGCCCGTATCATTATTATTAATGCAGAGAACACAAGTGTCCAGTAGAATGTCTGACATGGAATAGATAGTTAATATTTATTTGTTGAATGAATGCATGAACATCTTGCTGAAAAAAAGCCTGAAATTTTAAAAAATTTTACACAACACACAGAACTGGCAAGGTATTTGTTTGCATGGGGAAAATCTTTAATTGATTCACTTAGATACATACAAGTAAAACAAAAACCTGCTGGATATGTGTTTCAAGAACAGTCTTATTTTCTTTTTAATACTTCTTTCATCAAAAATAAATTATAAAATACTAAAAAACATTTGGAAAAAAGGAAAGTGTACTCTTAACTCTTAATACCATGCCCCAAAGACAGCTCTTTATTTTTGCCTATTGCCTTCTGATTTTTACCTACTTGCATGTCTATTTTTCAAAGTTGTAAATCTGTTTCTTCTCCTTATTTTTAAAATAAATGTTAATTTGTACTCAGTAAGAAAAGTACAGGCTTGGTACTTCTCCAGAAGAGACTGCAACAAAGAACTACCTAATATTTCTAACAGTTCGAATTTAATCTTGCCAAGGGGATCCATTTTTATTAAAAAGCATACTAGGGAGGGAAGGTGATTTTCATAAGTCTATGTAGGTGTTAATTCTGACTACAATTAGGGTGATCAAGATTACAAATGTCACAATTTTCCCACTTTCTATTTAAGAGCTGTCATGTCGGTCTTACAAGGATTACATGGTGGGCAGAGTGCATGTGGACCATATTCAAGGACATAAATGAATTCAATGATTTATTCAACACATTTTTTTTTCTTTTTTGGTGATGGGGTCTCACTCTGTTGCCCAGGCTGGAATGCAGTGGTGTGATCGTAGCTCACTGCAGCATTTAACTCCTAGGCTCAGGTTATCTTCCCACCTTGGCCTCCAGAGTGGCTAGGACAACAGGTGTGGGCCACCATACCCAGCTAATTTTTAAATGTTTTTGTAGAGATGGAGTCTCGCTATATTGCCCAGACTGGTCTCGAACCCCTGGACTCAAGTGATCCTCCCACCTCGGCCTCCCAGAGTTCTGGGATTACAGGTATGAGCCACCATGCCCCGCCTCAATAAATATTTGAGTGCCCACTACGCCTCAAGCAGAATGTGGAGTATAATGACTAAGACATCATTCCTACACTGGAAAAGGTTATAGCAGGGATGAAAAACGAGAAGACATTGCGTGAGCTCAGAGTAGTGGTGAGGCCAGGGGAGGCCCCTAGAGGAAGTGAGACCTGATATGTGGCTTGAAGTTGGGCAGGCAAAGGGATTGTAGGGAGATCCCGCAGGCACATGGGCCACAGTAAACAGAAGTAAGAAACAGCATGGTGTTCTTGGGGCTGTAAGTCACTCTATCTGCCCGGACATTAACAGTCTACTGCGGGTGAACAGATAAGAATGGAGCAGTAAGCAGAGGTGAGATCATGAGGAGTGGGTAAGCTTCATCAGAGTAGAGATCATGTTTGTTCAGCACTGCCTAGGACAGCACCTGGCACCTAGCCATTCAATCTGTATTTGTGGAATGAATTAACCTGTATCATGTTATGCAGTTGACTCATGACTGGTGATAGTGATTGGCCTCTGGTTGCAAAGGAAGAGGACACAGAGCTGGCAAGAGACAACTACTCCTCTCTCTCCAGAGACTGCATGGACAATGGTGCTCATGGCTCTCCCGGATATGCCACGTGACCACTGCTTGCTTCGCAACACAGGGACTCTGCTTAATTCTTGTTGGTCCAAGTTGCCTGCTGCTAACCAGCAGGGGTGAGGCACATTGAACTCTAATCTGAGAATTGCCTCCTTACCCCAATTTCATTTTTTAATAGCATCAAGAATGCCATAAGTGTAGCCTCTTGGGACATGCTTGCAAAAGAAATGTATAATGTTGATGCCATTTCCAACTCCTAGTCCCAGAAGCAGAGTTAGAGTGGTTGTAGAAGAAACAAGTGGAGGAGGTGAGAAGGAAGGCTTAGAAGACTTTTCCTAATTGTTTCTTCCCCCCACCCCCAGCTTTACTGATGTACAATTGACAAAAATTTTATATATTTAAGGCGTACAATATGATGTTTGGATATATGTATATGTTTGTAAAATGCTTGCCAGAATCAAACTAATTAGCATCTCCATCACCACACATAATTATCTTTTTGTGTGTGTGTGGTGAGAACATTTAAGATCTACTCTCTTAGCAAATTTCAAGTACGAAATACAGAATTATTCACCACAGTCATGATGCTGTATGTTTGGCCTCCAGATTTTATTCATCTTATGACTGAAACCTTCTACCTTTTGACCGTCATCCCCCCATTTCCCCACCCTCACACCCCTGGTAACCTAATTCTTTCTTTATCCTTGATTCTAGTCCTATTTTTAAAACTACTTTTAGCTGAAATTGAATATCAATAATGTAAAAGTACCAGAAATCTCACTCTCAAGGGAGATGAATGGATTAATAAACCGGGTCTAGCCATACTGAATAATTTGGAGGCAAAAACCAGATTTGACTCACAACAGCCCAGCAGGGTTGCTTACTTTGGAAACATTTTGCCAGTGCTCTGCTGGGCACACTAAAAATGCATGGTGCCGGCTGACTCCACGTGGGGAGCGTGTGGATTCAGCTCCTGCAGAGTGATGTGAAATTAAAGACAGAATGAAATGTGTGATCCTATTTCATCACACCTGGTGCTTCAATTTCTCAATAACAGCACCCCGCTCTACTGTCAAATCGGATGGATATATGTATATATTTATGAATTATAGCTAGAGGATGGATTAACTCTCTAATGCCTGCCAATCCGTTGCAGGGATCAAAAATGCAAATGACAACTGAATCTTCTCAAAAAGAACTTGAGAGCAATCATTCCAGGACCTGGATCTGCATAAATTTACCATGACTTAGGGGTAAGCAGTAAAATGTCTCTCCCTAAAAGAGGCCAAAAACTCAGAGTCCCAAGTTGGGGGTGGCTTGGGGAAGATTGTCTATTTTTATACCCAAAGTATATTGCAGGTCATACTCTACTTCTGCTCTGATGACTGAGCGAGGGACTTGCATTGCTTCAGATTTCTTGGAGGATGATAAATACCAAAAAGAGGGAAAGAGAACCATTTCAGGCTATTTAGAAAAATATATTAGTGAGAAATTTAAAAGTTTATAAATCTGAATATGAATTGATATTTAGTGGAGATCACCAACTCCCCACAGACCACCCCCACCCCCAACTAAGGAGCTGTTACTTTATGGTATCTGGGGTTTTATTCTGAGTATAAAACACAGTTTAATCCTACAGAACCCACCTACGTTTCCCTGGCTAGTCAGATACTTTATGGCAATAGGATATAAAACGACCTAATAAATCACTCTCCATAAAGGACAGCAAGGTGCTTTCTCTAATGTAAAAATGATTATTGTGGTTAAATGCTCCATTCTTTTGAGGTGGGGGGATTGCCTTCTGCATGATTCTACTTAGCAGCAGAAAATAAAAGCTTAGGTGTAATTAGCTTAACATAGCCAGCTTTACATCACATTTACAGTGAAGCAAATCAAAGATGAAAACAACAGAAAATAGCTATTTTGGTCCCTTCTATAAAGTGACCATGCAGTGGCCTGCAAATGTGCATGAGTGATCCCCCATAGATGCACTGCTAGTTCAGAGATTTGTTTAAAAAGATTGACTCAGTGAAGGGAATTATGTAGGGAATATAAGAATGGACTGCCCAGAATTCTAATTTGATTGATTTTTCAGGAGCATGGGCTTTCAGTTTTTTGTTTTAAATGACCTCCTGAACAAAATAATTCCTACTAACAGACATCAAAGCAATTGGAAGTGTTCCTGGTTTCTTCCTGGCTTCTGAAAATCCAGTGTGTTCACCATTTCTGTGCACAGCATCACAGTGTTCTGTGATCCTCTGATTTCTTCTAAGGCTTGAGGCTTGTTAAGGGCAGAAAACCAGACTCATTAATCTTTGTCATCCATACCCAAAGCATAAGACATAGCATCTCCATGCTAGAGATACCCCATACACAGGTATAAGTTAAAACATCAGTTACTCCAGGTGGGATTATTCTGGAGAATAATCAGTAGTCTCCTATTATGTGGAAGAATAATGGACAGATGTCAGAGAAAAGGGGAAAAGATGGCAGGAAGTCAAGTGAAGTTTTATCTATTAATTCTCTGATACTAGAAAAGTACTACGAAGTGGGTCCTTTATGGTCATTGAATGGGGATCTATAATAATATGTTGATTTCAAATAAAGGCCCATCCATTTTTCCATGTGGTACATTTCTTTGGTCCCTGGAAGATCTTAAGTAGTCTTCAGGGTTTGCAGGCCCAACCTTTTATTGGCAAGAGGGCAGCAAGTCTTGCTGGCAAGGATGGGCTGAGGCAAGACTGGCAGGGCTCGTACCAAGGTTCTGACATCTCCTATTCAGAAGACAAGTCTTCAACTTGAAAAGTTGTGAATGTCTTTTAAGGTTTGCCAGATCTATTGATATTTTCAATCTTCAATATGTATACTAAAGCATGACATATTTCCATCCATTTAAAGGGTCTTATTATAGATATTATATATTTAGAAGCAAACCTATAATAATGTAACAGATAAATAGTATATATTAATCATTCCTGATTATCTTTTGGCTCAGGAATAACATGGTCTGTTCTCTTTACCTTCTCTTGAGTACACAAAGCAATAGAAATGACAACACTCTTCTCTCCTTTTAACCCCTTAGAGACTTACCCTTACTTTTAGGATAAAACCAAAATCTTGATCATGGCTTTACGAGGCCCTGCAAATTGTGTTGCTTCCCCCCTTCGGCCTTTCTTTCTATGCCCTTCTGCTAATTTCTTCCCAAGTTCTTTCCAGTCTCTGGGCTCTTCCTACAGGCTGTGCCCTCTATTATATCACTGTTTTCCCTGCTTGTCTTGTTTTTCAATGGTGGTCCAGATTTTTGGCCACTTCCTTGAGAAATCCTTTCTGCGACCCTGTAATCTACGTTCCCCCCTTATGTACAATTATACAGCAACTTCTTCACAACTGTCATTTAGTAATGATTTGTGCAATTCTTTCTTCAGTTCCTATGTTCCATTCTATATTCTAAATGTCATGACAGCACTGAAAAGGTATGTTTTGTTCACTGCTGCATCCTTAGCACCTGGGCTAGCACATAGAATGTGCTCAATAAATATTTGTTGAATGACTGAGAGACAGTATCTTTCAATTTCAGTTGACCATAGGCTTGAAGCCTTAGGTAGTGTGATGAAGTGCACAGTGGGTGGATTTTGGACTGTGTTTGAATTTAGCTTTTGCCCTTGACAGCAAGAATGACAAATCACTTCAAAACACTGAGCTTTACTGTTCTCATGTATAAGCATGATGGTATGAATCCTACGTCTGAGGATTATGTATGCACATGGTTCCACTTGAGACGATGCTCTTCTTTGTTCATAGTTATGCTGCTAGTAATGTCACCCTGTGTGAACTCTAGTCATCTGTTTTTGTATTTCTGAGGGTAAGTCTCACATGAAAGCAAGTTTCCCACCTTCCTCCTTTCAGAAATCCAAAGAGAAGCAGGAATAAGGAAAAGCTTCTCCTCAGTGCTGAACTAGGTTGCCTCACAAAGCCATTTACAATACTTTATTATAAAGTATCATACATATAAAAGAGTTATTAAACTTGTGATTAAAATTATAATTGAAATTAAGTTAAAACTTTAATTGTATGCTTATTAAAAATCATTTTTAAAATTAGTATTACTATTAAAAACAATAAAACAAATACTTAAGGATCAGCATCAGAAGTAGAATATTAGCAGTACCTTCTAAGGTCTGGAGTGCCTCTCCCGGCTCCTGTCCCCGCCGCAACCTGTGCTAACCACTATGCTGCACTTGGGTTCACCATTCACTTTTTTTTTTTAAACACTTCTACCACCTATGTATATATCTCTAGTGTAAACAATGTACTGCTTAGCTTTACCTATTTGTGAAATTTATGTGAATGTATCATTACTGAATGCTTTCCATGATTTGACTCTTTTGCTTAACTTTGTTTTTTCACTTGTCCGTATTGATGCATATGGCTAATTAGTGTTTCTATTCTATTGTACACATTTAGCACAATATATTTAACCATAACTGCTGATTAATGATGGGTTTATTTCCAGTTTTGGCTACTATTTGCCTTTTTTGTGACCTTACTCTGACTTCTATGGGAGAATTTCTTAACACCGGGGGCTGAGATCTGGTGGCACAGACAGTCTGTAGGAGGAAGAGGGATTCACTTCTGTGAAACAATGTGGAATGTGCCCTGCAGGAAGAAAATACACATGGCTCCACCACATAGAATTCCTGTGAAAATGGGGATTTTCCTCTAACCCAATTGTCATTAATGTAGCCATTCCTAAAGAAAGAGAAAAAAACATTCTGCAACTAGGCAAGAAATTGTCCCAATTCATGTAAGTTCTATTGAATTCACATGGATAGATATTTTATGTGAGATACTGGATGTAACTACGTTGGGTACAAAGAGTAGTGGGTAGGGTGAAGTATACACAAGATATGCAGAGATAGGTCTTGATGCAAGAGTTCCCAGATGTGTAGAAAAATGCGAAAGCAAAGTTCTACTGCTCATGAACCTGGCTTACTCTCCAGGCTCCTTAGACAGTTGAATGACAAAACTAATTATGTAAATACACATCGGGCAGACCCCGACTTAGGAGTGCCTGGGAATGCAGGGAAGTCACCTAAGGCACCACTGAAGAGTGAGTTATCAAATAGGTCCCCACCGTGGAATAAAAAAAGTTTCTCAACACAAAAGAAGGAAATAAACATAACATACAAAAGATTGGAGAACCATATACTTTGGAAAAGACTTACCACAAGAGAAAGATAAAAGTTTAATGCATCCTCCAGGTAATTACTCAAAACACAAACTTGCTGAAAGGCGGGTAATGATGCAATGGATTGAGATAAAAAGGGATCTTATAAAAAGAATAAGCAAGCAAATAATTCCATTGCCAAATTTAAAACTGCCTGAAAAGCAGTAAAGGGGAGAATCATCCCCGAATTAAACAGATTAGACTAGTAAAGTAAGATAGTGGTTCCCTAATCTACATGATCACTAAAAATATGAAGGTGGGGAGAGATGCTTAAACTATACATTCCTAGGGTCAAATGTTGGAGATTTTGATTCAGCAGGCCTTGGGCGAAGCTAAGAAATCTGTATTTATAAAAATTCCCCAAGATGATTCTGAAAATCAATCTTGTTTGGAAACTATTAAGGTGAGCACAAACTTGAGACAATCACCAGAGTTCAAAGGGAGAAAAAAGGCAAGTAAAAATGATAAAAGAAAAACGATGAACCAGGTACATGGGCATAGAGTACGTGGCACCTGCATAAGGGGAGCAAATGAGGAAGCAGTCAGAATCAAGGCAGCGAAAACCATTTCAAAAATGTATGTGGGAGAAAATTCTCCTGAAATGAAAAAGTATCTCTAGTTTAAAAGGTTTTACTGTGGATGTAATGAAAATTGATAAACATTTAGATCCACTGAATATTAAGTCTACAAAAAGACACTTCCCAAAATCATGGAAAAAGAAGCAGATATCCTACAAAATAAAAGATGCCAATGACATTTGTGTATGTGGTGTTTAGGGAGAATGGCTATTCTATGATTTCAAAATTCTATTATCTGCCCAAGCTGCCAGTAACACGTGAAGGCAGCGAGAAGACACTTTCAGCCGAGAAAGGGCTCTAGAATGTTGTTGATTTCTATGGCAGGGGTCCCCAACCTATGGTGAGTTGTGTAATTATTTCATTATATATTACAACATAATAATAATATAAATAAAGTGCACAATAAATGTAATGCGCTTGAATCATCCCGAAACCATCCTCCCCACCCCGCTGCCCCCCATCCATGGAAAAATTGTCTTCCATGAAAATGGTCCCTGGCTCCAAAAAGGTGGAGGACCGCTGCTCTATGGTAACTGAGATTAACCAAGAATGTGGACATTGAAGAAAGCAAACATTTTCAAACACTTTCTAAGGAGAAGGTAAATAAAGTTCTTGAAACAAGTGGTCCAAATATATGAGAATCAGCAATTCAACTCTTATAGACTGGGCAAAAATCTCAAAGTAGAATAACAAACCTGGGATGTTGGGGTGGTGTGTATGGGAGGCTGGAGAAAGTATGGTCCTTTCTTATTTCTACATAGGGTGAATCAATGGTTTGTTTCATTCTTAGTATTAATAATTTGAGAAACATAGATTTAGAACACAGATTTTAAACATGCATCATTATTTAAAAATTTGCTAGTAACTAACTATCAGAGAAACTTAAAACAGGTACTATGCCTTCCAAATTCCTTGGGGGGGGGAGAAAAAAAAGAAAAACTCAGATCATATGGCAAAACAAGACCCCCTTCAAAAAAAGAGGGGGCAAAGGAAAAAAAATTAAAGAGTCAAATGTAAATTAACAGAAGAAATAAGAAAATAATCAGTTTTTGTAAATATATGTATTTATGAAAGCCTGAAAGTATATACACCAAAATGTTGACAGTCATTTTTTATGGTAGGTTTAGAGTAACTTGAGGTTTTTTACTTTTGCAAAACTAAATTTTTTCTTTTCTGACAATGATTATGTATTACGTGTGTGACTGAAAATAAAACATAAACCTCAAATTCTTCTTCATTCATCTCAATGAACGCTGATCACCAAGTTGCTCGTTAAAACTAGAAATGACCAACGTCGCTGCGATGGCTGAGATTGGCATTTGCTGTGATTATTCAACGTGTTTCACTAATTTGACTCATTTCCCAAAACAGGATGTGCAGGTGTTGTTCGTTTATTTAGGCACAACACTAATTACTTGTTACAATTGTGTTCGTCTCTGCTTTCCTCAGCATGACCACTGCAGGGATGGGAAGGAGGCCTGGGATGATGGCCTTGGGTATGTGTGCAGAGGGCGTGGGCCCTGGGCTTCCAGCTGCAGGAGACTGGGTGCTCTGCCACGGAGTCAGCCCCTGCAGGGCTAGGGAGGTTTACTATGGACGTTCCAATACAGTAGCAACACACACTTTTACCTCTACTGCAGTCTCCTCTCTCATAATTGCTCCCATCACAAACCTCAAACTCCAGCCATACCAAGCAAGTCTTTTCTTGAATCTTGGTGTCATACCTGGGATGCTTTCCCTTGTTCAGTCTCCGTTCTGGAGTCCCCTGCTCCCTGACCTTTGAACCTTCCCCCTTCCAGGAGAAGTTAGGGGCCCTTTATAGTGTCCTCATATTTATCTCATGTGTTGTTGTGACTGCTTAGTAATCTGTCTCCCCGAGGAAATGTCTGTCTCACAGAGGAAAACACAGGATTCTTGCTGGCAGGGAATGTGTGGTATTTGCCTTCCAGCATTAGCACAGTGCTGCAAAATAGAAGGTACTGGACAGGCAGTTATTGCATGGAGGCTTCTCTGAGCTGATTCACTACAGCTCCGAGTCCCTTCTTCCCTCGCTCATGTTTCTTTTTCTGGTGGGAGAGACCCTAGAGTCTAAGAGACAGCATTTCCCAAAAGCTTATTCTCTGAGTTGCTGATTTCCAACAGAGCCACCCTCTCCCTGTGCACACTTGAGATTTTTATGCGACAAAATAAGTTGGCAAAGGCTCAATGGCAAGACTGCTGTGCTCTGGGGTGCCAACCTTATTGAAGATCCTTCTCATCCACCTCCTACATGGAGTCCTGCCACTCTCTGGGTAGCAGCTAACACCAAGCTTTTTCAGCTTCCTGTATCACGATCCCAAGTGTGTCACTTCTGAGAGAGAAGGGATGTTCATAAGTAGCTGATGTTGACGTACAAGTTGAAGAATTTCCTCACCCATTCCTATCTTTTAGAATATGAATAAGTAATGATTCTTCTGTTTTTCAAATTCACAAATGAGGGCCAAGAAGGACTGTGCTATTTTCATGACAGGTCAAAGGAGTGTTAAATACAGTAGGATTTGACTTATTTACTAAAGCACCAGTCACTGGGAGCTCAAGAGACACTTTAAAGAAACAGGGTGATATGCTTTGGATGGTTGGTCCCTCCAAATCTCATGTTGAAATTCGATCCCCAGGTTGAATGTGGGGCCTGATAAATAGTTTTTGGGTCATCGGGGGCACATCCCTCGGTGTCTTCACCGAGATGATGCGTGAGTTCTCCCTTTATTATTATAGTTCACATGAGAGCTGGTTGTTTAAAAGAGTCTGGCACCTCCTCCTTCCTCTGTTGCTCCCTCTCTCACCCTGTGACACGCCTGCACCCTCTTTGCCTTCTGCCTCCATTGGAAGCTCCCTGAAGCCCTCACCAGAAGCAGATGCTGGTGTGATGCTTCTTGTACAGTCTGCAGAACTATGAGCCCAATAAACCTCTTTTCTTTACAAATTACCCAGCCTCAGGTGTTTCCTTTATAGTGATGAAAAATGGACTAGCACACAGGGTTTATGTATTTCATTGTCCTCCCACTGGCCTTCTTTCAACCTCTGCTGTATCGCCTACGCTCTGCTGTGTACACCGCACTGTACTCAGTGTCCAGACAGCCCAGGCACTATGCCTCCGGCGGGGTGTGTGTGTGTGTGTGTGTGTGTGTGTGTGTGTGTGTGTCCCACCCCTTCCATCCTGCCAATTGATGTATCTTCTTTCAAGATACAGCCCAAATGCCATGTACTCTGCAAAGCACTCCCATAGTTAGAAATATGAACACAGGACTATAACAGAAGCTATTATTACTTATGTCTCTGTATTATAAATTTATTTACACATCTCCATTTATTTATTTATTCAACAACTAGCTATTGAGCATCAGGCATGAGTCGGTGAGTTCTCTGAGGACCTGGCCTGTGTCTGTCATCCCAATCACCCTAGATCTCACCACTGCACCTGGCATAGGTTATGCACACAATATCTCTTTGGTGCATAAAAAATGATGGAAGGATAAAGCCTAGCTCTTTGATATTCAGCTGAGATTGACTGTGCTCGTTTTATAGTAGAGAGATGTCTGCCTTTGTATCCAAGATATGTAGGAAAGTCACCACACAGTTTCTTCTTCTCCTTCCTCCCCCCTTTCTCTTCCCTCCCTTCCCTCTCCTCCCCCACCCTTCTTCTTTTTAATAAATTTTACTGTCAGGAGATTCTTTGCAAATCTAATCGGAATCCTATCTCCCATAATTCCAGCAGCATCTGGACTCTCCCTTTGAGATTGTAAATGTTGGTCTTCATAACTCCTCATATATTTGAAAATTATTCTAACATCTTCTTGGCCAGTCCCACTTGCAAAAAATGTGGTATGAGAATCTCAATGAACTTTATTCTGCTCATGGAGACCAGTTTTCAAGTCTAAATCTCTTTCTGAAACATTTTCTCCTGTGTAATGTTGAAGGTCTTTGCATCACACCACAGCTGTGGGTCCAGAAACTTCCTAGCCCTAGTGAAGGCACAGTCCCACCACTAAAGGCAGAGGAGCTTCCCACATCTGTTGAGAGTACACATGCACTGACTCAAAGCTCTCTTATTGTGTCACATTCCTGACGTAGCCAATCTGGGACCACTATTGTTGTCTTGCCCACTCACCCAGGCTTTTCCCTCCTCTTCCATTTGTGTATGTGACTCAAGACTCTCCACAATGATCATATTTCCCCATCATCCTAGCACTGCAAAGTGCTTGAGGTTGGTTTTCCAAAGAATTGTCTTCCATCACTATTTAGGGGGCTGGCCACAAAGCATTATACTTTGTCCTAAGTCCCAAGTACAAAGTCAAATAGTACCTGGTAAAAGATTTTCGGGAACCACTAATTCTCCCACAACCTAGTGAGATATACTAAATGCTCTCTCCCTTTATCTTGATATTCTGTGGGTGGCAAGCCATCTTCCTTTTAGTTTGTGCCAAATCTTCCGGTTACACCACGCTGTCTACCACCTTAGGGAATGATCAGACATTTGGCATTCTTCCTCCAGCACTAGGAATGCAATATGAGAGTGTCAGGTTAGGTAAAAGAGGAACAGGGAAGTAACATGTATTGAGGGTCTTCGAAACAACCTCATGATGCAGGGAGACTGTTTATTCCCATGTTGCAAATTAGTTAAGTTTTGGCAAGATCTGTAACCTGACAGTCACATGGTTGGAGAATGACAGCACAGACATTTGAACCCAGCTCTGTCTAACTCTGAAGCAATACCAGGATTTTCCTTATGCAGAAGGTAATTAAACATCAGACTAGGTTATCAGAGAAAGCTGGATATGATCATTTTCTTGAAGGCTTAAACACAGGCACATTGTTATCTTTTATGGATAGGTTACATATGGTCTTTACCTGAAGTCAGGAGCACAGACAATATAATCTTTTAAAGTTCATTTTGGGTCTATGATTTTTTTGATAGTAGAATCGTCTTTATGAATTGAGGAAAAAAGAGCCTATGCTTCAGGAATTCTTTCCATGCCATCGCCATTTGAAATTTTCGGAGCTCTAGATTAAGGGACAAGATCATGCAACCAAGCGGGTCCCTAGTAATTGCTGGCTTGGGACCAGTAAACCATGTCACATGCCAGCTTTGCTTTTGCACATCAATGTCTCTGTATATGCCTTGGGTTTCAAGGCATTGATTCAGACCCTTTAGAAGCAGGGAGACCAAGCATGCTGTCTTGACATGCTTTAACTTTGTTTCACCTTTTAGTCATGTTCTGCAGGGTAGGCAATAGAGTAGTCCCCCTTTATCCATGATTTTGCTTTCTGCAGTTTTAGTTACCCAGGTTCAACTTTGGTCTGAAAATATTAAACAGAAAATTCCAGAAATAAACAATTCATAAGTTTTAAACTGCACGCCATTCCGAAGAGTGTGATGAAATCTGACACCATCCCTCTCCATCTTGCCCAGGATGTGAATTCGCCTTTGTCCAGGGTATCCAGACTATAGACACTCCCTGCTCCTTAGTCCCTTAGTAGCTGTCTTGCTTCTCAGATGGACTGTCCTGGTATGGCAGTGCTTGTGCTAAAGTAACTCTTATTTTACTTAATAATGGCTCCAAAGCGCAAGAGTAGCGATGCTGGCGGTTAGATTACACCAAAGAGAACCTGTAAAGTGATCCCTTTAAGTGAAAAGGTGAAAGTTTTCAATAAGGAAAGGAAAAAAAATCGTATGCTGAGGTTGCTAAGATCTATGGTAAGAATGAATCTTCTAACCATGAAATTGTAAAGAAGGAAAAAGAAATCTGTGCATGGTATATATAGGATACAGTACTATCCATGGTTTCAGTCACCCCCTGGGGGTCCTGCAGATAAGGGGGACTATGCTACAACTTTCACTCACTTAGTAATGCAGCACCTACCTAAAGACAGAAATCTTAGACCATGAGACTCCACATTTAAGTGTACTGAAATCACCAGGATAGCAGATCACACAGCTAAGAGCAATGCACAACTAATCTACAGACCAAAGAAAGGTTGTGAAACTTAAAAGAACAGAAAAAAAAATTAGAAGCAAGTTACGTTTTAACAAAGACATAAAGTTCTTCCTTTTTTGAAAGCAGATCTCTTCAGCAAGAATCAGATGAGACACATGGTCAGTGCCACATTATGTGCAAGTTCATAACTACTTATTATTGATAGTTTCTATATAGCTATTTAATTTTAGCAATATTTTAAATTAATTTTTATCATTTTACCTAATTACCAAGGCAGTGAGTTTATGTTTACTTTGGAATCCAATGTTGAAATGGACTAAAATGCTATTTTTTAAAGAAGAAAATACCCTTGATAAAGATGACATTTTCTTCTCAAAATGTTAAGATGCTGACAAACTTTTAGACAGTGAGGAAGAGAGGAATTTTTTTGCCATTGTTGTCTTTTACCTGGTGATATTTCTACTTGAAGGAGCTCAGAGTCTAGTGAACAAAGGCAGCAAATTAACTACTGGTTAAGTATTTCACCAGGTTCTACTTTGCAAGCAGAAAGTCATTTCCACCTGCAGCTTAGCCTTCCCTGGACTAGAGCACCGCCCTGCTGCTTGGAAATTGACAAGACAGAGAAGACATCCCTCCCTAACAATTTCCTGACAACCTAATGTTCTTGTTATTTAACATAAACAGGAAGAATTCTTTCAAAACCCAAATGAATTTTAATCAACACTATACAATGTTGATCACATCACTATATTGAAGCTGATATTCTATCTCGCTGGGAGAACAAAGAATGAGAAGCCACTTATCTCTAAGATTAAACAAAGGTCTTTGCTTCCTGTCATACTTCACTAACGTCCTCATAAGGAAAGAAAGGGGAAAATGTGCACAAGCTGACACTTTGCCAAACATACTAGAGAAAGAGAAAAGATAATTCCTGGAATCCCATGGGGGTGGGGTGGAAAAAAAGGCTGATTAAAATCAGGGACTTCCTCGCATCTCTTTTACAAAACTAAACAAGACTCTTGGTGTCTGCCCTGAATCTTTCGACTCCAGCCACAGCTTTGAGGGTGGTGTTGATAGAGTGGCCTCGCTGCCGTTTCTGCAGTCTGTGCAAGCAGAGCCTGATGGAATGACGCGTCAGTGACTTTGTTCTTGCTTTTCTGATGGGTCCCTGAGGGTGATTCTGAGGAATTGTGCCTCGGTTCCTGCAGCTGTGATGGGGCCTTGCTTTCTTCCTCACTCCCATGCACTCGCTTTAGCACAGGGAGGCTGCCTCTTCAGAGCAGGTGGTCTGCAGCCCCCCGCCCCATTCCCAGATCCTTTGAGGCACATTTTCACACATCTTGTCCTCTCATCTGGGTATGGGTGTGAACAGCAGCTAGACACAGATGAAATAGCATTTCTGAATAAAAGATTGTGCTTCCCCGGACACACGACCAGTATTTAATTTGCTGCCTGTGTTCAATAGACTGTGAGCTCCTCAAGGGCAGGGACCAAGTCTCATTTGTCTTTGTACTCTTGGTGACTAACACACATTCATTTGTACATTCATTTTTTTATTTTCAACAAATATTTACTGAGAGCTGGAGGTACAAGATGAATAAGGCACAGGCTTCAACAAAGAAGTAAGACATTTCATTTGCCCCACAGGCTGGAATGCCATGGAATAAATACATTTCTAATATAAGACACACAAATATACACTCAACAAATACAAAAGCTGAGCTGTCTTGCTCATAGATGCATTGATGTCAAAGATGAATGGGATGTGCTTTTGTACAGATAAGGAAACCAATTCTCAGAGCTGACCAATCCTTGACGTTGTGTTCTTTTCACCTTGAGCAAGGTGGTTCATGGAGATAAAGTACTTCAAGTGGAAATTTCCATTGCTCTCAGTGTCATTCCTGCCCTCACAACCTAGTTTCATCATATATACACATACATGTGTATATATTTATACATTTTAATTTTTAATGTTTTAATTTTCAAAAATTTACATAACTCAAGGGTCTCTAGGCCATGGTTTAAATAAAGATTATAAACCTCAAATTCCTATAGGAGCCAGGAGGTAAAACAATTTAAAGAAAGCCAGGGGAGAGAATAAGGGTCAGAATAGAGCACAGTAGAAACACATTCTCTTGCTTCCATTATCTATCTCAAATTGTGGCTTAAAACAATCATTTATTTTGTTTACACTCTTGTGGGTAAGAAATCCATGCAGGACTCAGCTAGGTGTTCCTCACTGATCCTTGTGATGTCCCTTCACAGGCACGGAGGATCCATTTCATTCATGCGTCTGATGCCCTGGTGATCCTTGACCTTTCTTTCTTTCTCCAATGGTGTCTCTTCCTCCAGGGCCTCTTCATGCGGCTTGGCCTTCTCACAGCATGGTGGTCTCAGAGCAGCTGCACTTGTAACCTTGGTGGCTCATTTCCCTGAACACGTGTTCCAAAAGCTAGAAAGTGAGCACTGCTAGGATGCAGGCCCAGAAACTGGCTTAGCATCCCCTCTGCCATTTTTTACTGATCAGAGCACTAAGCCTTCCCAGGTTCAAGGGGAGGGCACTCGAATGCAGGAGTGTTAAAGAACTTACAAACACCTTTAAAGCACTATAGTCTATTTAAGAGAGCAGGCTCTACGCACAAGATTGTTACATTGTGGGACTGTGTCTTGGTCTGTTCGGGCTGCTATAATAAGGTACCATAAACTGGGTGGCATATAAACAACAAAAATTATTTCTCACAACTCTAGAGGCCAGAAGCCCGTGCTCAGGGTGCCAGCATGGTGCTGGTGGGGGCTCTCTTCTAGGCTATAGACGGCCTACTCCTCGTTACATGTCACACGGTGGAAGGAGAGTGAGACAGCTCTTTGGGGTCCCTTTTCTAAGGGCCCTAATCTCATTCATGAGGGCTCTACCTTCAGGCCCTAATTGTCTCCCAAAAGCCCCACCTCCAAATACCTTCACACTGGGATTAGTGTTTCATCACATGCATTTGTGGTGGCGGTGGGGGGGTGGGGGTGGGGAGAACACAAACAAATAACAGGCCCATTGTGACAATATTTTAAATTTTTTAAATAGAAGATGAAAACTTCTATTTTAAAATGTTGAAATCTCCTGGTTTTTAAATGTTGGCAACTAATTCAAATTTTCCAAAACCCTCTGTGTGCCAGACATGCACATTTGAAGAAACTGCCCATGCTCGCCAGTAGGTACCCTCTGCTTCAAGCATTAAACCAAATTCTTATAAAGGAGTTTTAAGAAAATACTGACATGTATTGGGAAATATTTTGCCTACAACTTAAAATGAAAATCTTAAGAGTGTTTCATCATCTTTGGCAAGAGATTTTTATTGAAAATACACCAGTAGTAGATGAGAGCTCTTTCTATATAACTCTGCCGTGACCCACAAGAGAAAACTGAATGTCTACTATTCTGAGAATTCCCTTCTCCATTTCTATCCTGGCCAAATCAAAGTTTGATGAAAAATACAGTGATTTTCATTTATTGTTGAATTTGACTGAGAACTAGAAACACAAGACAATGATGGAGGTATTGACTTAATGCCCCAAAGGAAAGAAAAACAAAGGGAAGCCTAGAAAGTAAATAAGAAAGTGTCTGATATAAAAAGGCCCAAATCCAGATTAGTAGTTCTCAAACTCTAGTGAGTCACCTTCTGATTCAGAAGAACAAGAAAATGTCCCAAGAATGTGCATTTTAAATTAATACTTTAAGTAGGTGGTCCACGAACTACCTTGCTGGTTATTCGATTACATGAAAGGCTTTTGAGAGAGAGCAAAACCAGCATAGCTATGGTATGGACAGAGCCTCCTTTTATGAGTTGGTAGTGGAGGTGATAGTGAGAGAGTCAGAGAAGAACATATATGGTGGGCTCCATTTCCCTGACTCAGCGTGGTAAATGTGCTAGGAGTAGAAAATAGGGTTTCTAGCCTGACTTTTGTATTAGTTAGCTAAGTGAGCTCAGGGAAGTCATTTCCCCTCACCAGGCCTCCATTTCCTCAATCATAAAATGAGGAGCTCTGGCCTGGGCTCCAACAATGGCAAGTGCAACTCCCCACAGCTCATGCCTGGGTAGATCCTGCTCACCCAGCGTCCCGCTAAGCCCTGCCCTCACCATTCTGCTCTACTTAGCCACTTCCAACAGACTGGAGTTAGCAAATGGGTTGCAACCAGTTTTTTTGCATTGGTGGAAGATCTCTGTGGTCTCTTTCTCTTCTTGCTTGTGTGGCTTTATTATGGTTTAGAAGAAAAATCAGGAGGGAAAAAAATCACGAAAAGTAGTTTTGGAAAAGGGGAAATAGTTTTTGTGGCAGAAGCTATCCAGAAATGGCAACGTGCAGACTGAGAAATATAGGGGCACCAGTCTGCCAGCAAGTCTCAGCCCTGTCCTGGTCATCATGGTGATGGAGAAGCCCAGGAGCCACAGCCCAGGACAGTCAACAGGGGCAGGGCTGGGATGAGGGCGAGCAAAACCGTGGGTGTGAATGTTCATGAATTGGACAGTGAGCACCTCCTTACGCTGTGTGCCAAGCACCTCACTTGCACCACCCTGGTCCCAGTCCTAAAGAGGGGTGTTAGGACAATGGAGTTGCAAGCTTGCTATGAAGTTTCGGTCTCTACCATAGATCCCTTAGGCTGAGTGGGAGCAGGTTGTGTAGAGGGGGAAATGTAAACTGATCAGGCCAGGCTAGGCCAGGACTTCCATGGATTTGATTTACTGAAGAGCATTTGATGTAAAAGGCAAAGGCTTTGGATCTGCGTTGGTTTAGCCATGCAACTTTGGTCAAGCTGCTTAACCTCTTTAAGTCTTGGCTTTCCGATCTGTAAAGTGGAAATAAGAACACCTTCTTGGCAGGGATGTTGTAAAGACTGAGAACGTATGTATATATGGCAGATAGTATGTGGTCATTACATGGAAATCCTTTCCTTCCTGCCTCCATTCTGCCTCTAGTTGCTGCCAGGAAATGAAGCAAGATAGGGACTGAAACCTTCAAGCCAAAAATGGATATGGAAATCCATGTCCTTGTGCAGAGGAAGCCCTGCAGGTCTTTACATGCATTGTTGACTTCTGACTCACAATTGCACTCTTTTAACTCCTCCCATCCTGCTCAATTTGGACCTAATGAGGCAAGGTTGATAGCACAATGCTGGGACCTTACCCACCAGGAAAAATCTCCCAGTGCTGCTCTGAGGCCAAAGTTCCAGGAAAAAATACCACAAGCTCTTGTGTCATAGGCCAGCTTAGTAAGAATTACAGCTGTATTTACTTATGTGATTAGTATGTGCTTGGCCCAGTGTTGAGCACTTTATAAACATTGTCTAAGTCAGTCCTTGCAACACTGCAAGAGGCAGACATGACCATTCCCAGTGTACAGAGGAGGAAATGGAGGGTAACATGGCTAGTAAACTGCAGAAGTGGGGTACGAACTGGGGCTGTTCCTGAGTTCTCACCCATTATTTACTATCGATCATCACTCTGGAAACACAAAAAGCACAAGAGGCGTAAGAAGAAGAGCACTAGCGCCTGACAAAGAATAGTATAATGTAGTGTGTCACAGCTCAACTAGACAGTAAACTCCTTGAGGACAGGGACTTTGTTTCATTCTCTTTTGTATCCCCATTTTCTAGTGTAATGAATGGCTCTTAGTAGGAGCTCAATCACTGCATGTCGGATGTGCAGTCACGTCCTGCATAATGACGTTTCAGTCAAGTATGGACCACATATACCATGGTGGTCCCACAAAATTATAATGGAACTGAAAAATTCCTATCACCTACTGATGTTGTAGCCATCATAACATTGTAATGCAATTATTTGTTTTTCTAAATTTAGTGCAGCCTAAGTGCAGAGTGTTCACAAAGCCTGCAGTAGTGCTCAGTAATGTCCTAGGCCTTCACATTCACTCACTACTCCCTCACTGACTCACCCAGAGCAACTTCCAGTCCTGCAAGCTCCATTCATGGTAAGTGCCCTATAGAGGTGTGCTATATTTTATCTTTTATACCATATTTTTACTGTACCTTTTTTATGTTTAGATATGTTTACATACCCAAATACTTACCATTGTACTACAATTGCCTATGGTATTCAGTATAGCAACATGCTGTAGAGGTTTGTAGCCTAGGAGCAATAGACTATACCATATAGCTCAGGTGTGTAGTAGGCTGTACCATCTGGGTTTGTGTAAGTACACGCTATGATGTTCATACAATGACAAGATCACCTAACGATGCATTTCTTAGAACGTATCACCGTTGTTAAGTGACACGTGACTGTATAAGCAAATAAAGTGGTAAGTGCTAGGGTGTATGCTAGAGGCAGAGATACTAGTGAGAACTCAAAGGTCCAGGGAAGTCTGTAGGGTACAATGGAGCAGTCCAGCTTCGTGGACAGAGTGAAAGCTGAGCTGGGACTTGGAGAGGTCAAAAAGGGCAAAGAGGTAGAAGGAATGCATAAGTTGGAGGCATGATGCTGCACTGAGACAGTGCGGAGGACGAACTGCTTAGAGAATTATCATCCAACTAGTTGGCATGGCAAAGAGCCAGTTAAACCAACTAGTAACTGGTGGGTTCTTGGTGTAAGACTGTCTGGCATCTGGAAACAGGTCAGCAAGGGCAGTGAGAAGAAGGTCAAAGGAAACAGGGTAGGCTGGCCTAGACATACGACGCAGGGGAGTAAACTGGAGCAGCCTGGATCTCAGGAAACGCGGTTCTCCACTCATGGTAGAGGATGTGCAAATATAACTTTTGGCAGCTATGAGGAACATAAAAGGAAGACGAGGCAGCCGTGAAGAATGTGGAGGAACAATAGTACCAGGAAAAGTGCTTAGAGGAACGCACAGTGGGGCCAATCACCCTCTCTGTTTGGTTTTTCATGCACCACAGCAGCCTACCTGCTCTCAGGAAACCCTCAGTGCCTCTGTTTATTCCGTAAAATGAACTCAGGGAAATTATATTTATTGAGGGATAGCACAGGCTTGGCCATGAGGCTCTAAATGCTGTATAGTCCTTTTAATGGGGTTTTCTGATTAGAGACACTGAAAACATTTCATAAAAATATAATTTTAATACATTTCATATAAATGCTAATATAAGTTTATATAAATAATTTTAATCTGGGCTAAAGAGCTAAGTCTGAGAGCAGAAGAACATAAAGGATGGTTGTATCTTGAGGCAATTCGTTCCATCCTTATCTTTCCCACCCAATTATTCCAAAAGGGTGAGGAAACTGTTGCTCACTCAGTCAGTGTGGCTCACAAGTGTTTATCTAATCTAGTATCCCAGCCAGGAAGAAACTGTTACTTGGTAATGACCCCCACATGGGCCTTAAGAACCCTAACATTTTTCACCAAAAGCCCAGAGCAGTGATGTGGGTGATCTCTGCCTCTATCTTGTGGGGTTGAACAACTCATCATGGCCCACACTGTACACTGGAGAACCCCAATGACCCATGAGACGTTCAAAGGCATTGTGAGGAAAAGGGCTTTGTGGATGTGATGGGGGGTCCCTAAGAGCACCCTTAGGTTCTGTGATTCACTAGGAGGACTGATAGGACCACATAGTTGTATTCATGGCTAAGATTTATTACAGCAAGGGGATACAAAGCAAAATCAGAAAGGGGAAAAGGCACATGGGGCAGAGTCCAGAGGAAACCAGGCACAGGCCCCCAGCAGTCCTTTCCCAGTAGAATCACAGGATGCACTGAATTCCTCCAACAAGGAGTTGTGACCACACACGTGAAATGTCCACCAAGGAAGCTCACTAGAGACTCAATCCCCAAGGTTTTTATTGGGGATCCTCTGCCTAGTATGTACCAAAATTCCAGGATCCCAGAAGGAAAGCAGGTATTCAGCATAAACAACACTGTTTGTACAAACAGTCTGGGCACAGTAAGCCATTCTGGCCATGGACTGGTGGGAACCCTCCTGAACACCAAGTTTCCAGATACCAGCAAGATCAGCCTTTCAATCAGAACCTTCTCAGGAAAGCAATCTCAGGCCTGCTATGTTAACTTTTTTCTCCGTGATGGTCTAATAAGTACAAAAAGTGGGGAAAAAGTGGAAAATCCCTATATACCATGGTCACCTGTTGAAGATTTATAATAATGCACATTAGCATTTTTAAAGGCCTTATAAAGTACTGCAGTATAAAAGGTTGTGTTTTAAACATTTTCCAAACTTATTTGACCATGATAATTTTTTTAAAAAATAGAACACTTTTAACATTCTGTTGACGCCAGTATTCCACAGAATACAATTTAGGAAATTCTGGACTAAATGTATGAACTTCCATCACTTCTCTGGCCTCAGCTTCCACCATCATTAAACACGCTAATAATAACAGCTGGCACTTACACAGCTCTTACTGTGTGTTAAGAGCTTTTCATACAATAATTCAGTTAATAAAATAAGAGTTTGAATGAGGTAACCTCTTAAGCACAGCAAAGCAGCACAGTCGGGGGTTAAGAGTGCAGACTCTAAATTTGACTGCCTAAGTTAGTTTTCCAACTTTGTCAGTGATCAGCTGTATGACAAGTTTTTTAACCTTAGTGTGCTTCAGTTTTCTTATCTGTAAAATGAGAACAGTGCTTAGTACACAGTAAGTGCTACAAATGTGCTTATTACATTTTTTTTTTAAGTCCAATCCAAGCAGTTTTGATTCTTTGCTTATGCCACAAATCACAGTAAAGCACAGACCACACTCTGGTGGCTTCAGAAATTATGGGATGGGTTGATCAGATGAGGGTGGCCTGAGGGTACCAGAACAGCCCCAGGTGGAGCTGGCTTTAGGTTCAAGGAAGTCCTGACACCCAAGGCCAGTTAAAGCCAGGGGCCAACCTCAGGGAGTAAACACAGACTGTCACAGGCCATGAGGCACCATTAGTTTCCTGGGAGTCTAGGACCGAAGCCAAGAACAGAAGTGATCTGTTTTTGACTGTAAATAGAGCAAGACTCTAAACAGCCTTCAATTAAACCTGGCAATTTTATCCATATGCTTGAAGAAAGGTATCTCACAAAAGAAATCCCCATCTGAATCAAGACTCATACAGATCTTCATGGCAGAAGAAAGAACAGGGAAAGATGCCAAATTGAAAAAAGACAAACTGCCACTAGGAATAAGCCAATTTTTAATATGACTTAACACTTTTTCTTTATCCCTTTCTCAAGCTATCTTCAATTGAGGAATGTTCTATATAACTGAATAATCCCTCATCAAGATATATGAAGAGTCAGCACTGTCATTCTGGAAAACAATGGACAGTGACGCATTTTGTAGTGTGTAGATACGTGTGGGTGTAAAAGTGAGGGGGGTCCTCAGTGCACAGGGTGTGATGAAACAGTTGCTCGAATAAAGAATTTTGAAAGGGCTTGGTGAAGAAATTTATTTGCTATATCTCCTTTAGACAATCCTAGGTTTGTCATATCCATAATTGTTCTCACAGATATTTCCTTGTGGCTAATTTCCTAGGATTCTTCTGTTGTTTGAAGTCAGAATCTAGAACATTCCATATACTTTAATAGTGCTGTGCCTACCTACCCCTAACCAACATTGAGCTTAGTCCTTGGCACATAGTATATGTTCAATAAGTCTGCATTGTATAAATAAAGGGTCTTTGTTCACAGATCCTTTGGCATTAAATGTCCAACATTTGCCTCCTCACCTGCAACACGAGATGTGTCAAAGCCTGTTTCCTCCCTGAATCCTGCCTGACTCCCTCAGGCAGTACCAATTCTCATGGTACAGAGCTACCCTTTGGGATGGTGACAAAAGCTACCTTTGTGGGAGGCCTTACTTTGTTCCAGGCACTGCTCTGGGATCTTTACATGTATCAACTCTTCCACTCCACACAATTACCTGTAAGATAGGTCCTTCACTCCTTTCACGTTACAGGTCAACGAGGCCCATAGAAGAAAGGAACTTGCTGGAGGTCCCACAGGTAGGGAGTGGCAGAGTTTCCTCTCTAGCTGCCTCAATCACAGCATTTGCCATGTCATGCTGTGGCTTATCATGGTTTACCCATGCACTCGTGTATGTCATTGCTAACCTGATAGCGATGCTAACTAAATAAATAAAACTAAGGGTTTTGTGGTCAGACAGATCTGGGGTCAAACTCCAGGCCCTCACTGTGTGACCTTGACCATGTTATTTCAGTCTCTTGGCACTTTGGTTTCCTGTCTATAAATGGGAATTACAGAAGAATCTACTTCATGGTGTATGTTATAAGAACAATGAGTTAAAGAATGTGAAGTGCTCACTCAAGTGCCTACCACAGAGCTTAATTAATACTAACACTCACTTAAAGGTCCGTTTTATAACCATAGTGCCTAGGATGTGCCTGAGGCATAGTGGTCTTTGACAACTGTCTATCAAATGAATGAATACATACATGTCTTTATTTGAGGATCCAAAGCAATAAACCCACACAGAAAGGCTGACTATATTTTGGCTACTTCGAAACAGATCTTCTTATTTCCAGTATGCAAGCTTGATAAAATATGTGTAGGTTGGTGTCTAGGCCACAGCATAGTAGACTCCTAATGAATGTGGTACCCAAACAGCCATATTCACGATGGGAAACCACTACCTAGAGATACCACTCTTATGAGCTAGTCCTTCTCTATTTTACTTTTCTCAGTGTCATTCCTAGTTCTGATATTTTACTTCAGTTCCTTTTATCATCTCCCTGAAATATCTCTGTGACAATCCCTTAAGTCAAGAACACAAGAAAACTGTTCTTTCTTGCCAGGTAGGATACAAGTCTTCAAAATTTACTTTTTCCATGGCTTCATCTTTATGAGGTATATGCTTCTTTCTCTAAATGTTAATGTGAAAAAAAGATGCTTAATTTGATAAATTTATATCTCTGTAATTTGTTAAGTACAAGGATGGCATCAGCTACACAGTAACCATGGTCAACACCTCTTAAGGAGTCTGATCACCTCACAACGACTACAGGGCACAGAGGATGTCTCCAGGCAGTGAGAGACACACATCTCCGCCCTGCCTCTGGCTGTTGCTGATTAGATCAAAGCGAGTCAATTAGAGTTCTTGTCCAGGGAATTTGGAATTGGGATGGGGAGAGGCAGAATATAATTGGGAGCAGAAAGCTGAGAAATTGAAAGAGAACTTGAGAGTCTGGAGGGCTCTAGCTATAGCCTGTCAACTTTAAAGGAGTAGGAAGTCATCTTCTGCCATTCTGGGAATTGACTTGCAGAGATATTGTGTCTAAAGCATAAAGAAGGAAGCAGATAGAGAGAAAACCAATAACAAGAGAAAAAGAGAGTAGACTATTGTTTGGACTCTTGTTGGTTTTCCAGTTCACAGTTCTAATTCTTCTGGAAGCCTTGCTGCCTCTTTGTCCTGAAGCCTTGTCAAAGACTCCTTCTGTAGGTGTATTAGGACTATCCAACCAATGCCCGTTGTTTTGCTGAACTCACCTTGAGTTGATTTTTGCTCCTTGCAACCACAAAAATCTCACAAATGGCAAAACTATGATTACAATTAGGGTTACCAACAATAATGTTTATATGCATTTAACACTGTGCATATTTACAAACTGCTTAGTATTATTAATATCTACTACAAGCAAGTATTACAGTAATGTGCAGAAGCAGTCATCCAAGAACTAATAATTGCATAGCAGCTGGAGGTTAAAAAACAAGCCAGGGAGAGGGAATGGATTTACTGAAATGATAAATAATATGAGAAGTCATCAAATCACTGGAGATAATTCCATTCACAAGAGTCCATCATGGTCAGATGATTGTAGATCAGTAAGACAGTAAGGGGAAATTCTTTCTATTAAGAAAGAATAAAACAATGAAACAGACAGATTGTTGTTTTTAAGATTAAAATGACAAGAGCGCACAAAACTGGCGATGCTTAGGTGGTTCAGGGAGAAAAATTGCTACCGTCTCATCTCCATGGTTCCTAAGAAATATGTTCCATTCTTACAGAAGCCAATAAAGCATTATACAACTGTCAATTTAGTAATGGAAGTGCCACCAAAGATTCATATTTAACAGAAACCAAATGTAATAGACAATGGGGAAAGGTTCGTGGTGGGGATCTGAATTAACTAACCGTGTTTGAGGAAATAATTGGGGCAATAAAAAGATCAATAGGAAATCAGGCCATTCCCCAGGACCTCAGGGTTTCTCAGTGGAATATTTTAAAAGAAGAGCATTTTATTGACTTGTCCAATTTTTAATGCACTAAGAAATGCAGCTCAGGCGCCTGGTCACCCTGCAGAAATGGGTACACAATGAGCCTTAAGCTAACTGTAGGGCCAGTGAAAGACTGATAAAAAGGAACTTGGCTACATACCTCTCTACACTCAATATAGCCCTGCAGGTAAATAAAGAACAACAGAAACATTGTTCCAGATCATAAAAATACAGTAATTATACTGCTTTAGAAAATTTGGAAATCCCAGGGGCATGTAAAGAAGAAAATAAAAATCACCCTAAACCACCATCCAGAGATACCACTATTAAAATGTTGTTGCTATATTTCATTCTAGTTTTTTTCTCTGTGTGAGAATAATATAGACACATATTTTATTGCATATACACTACCAAAAATATTTTGACCTTCCTGAATATGCTGTTTTCATATTCTTTTCACTTAATACCTAGTGAGAATTTTCTCTTGTCACTACATGTAATTTCAATGCTGCTTCACATTCCGTTGTATGATTTTGTCATAATTTAACCAACATATTAGATATTTAAATGGTTTCCATTTCACTATTTGCTATGGACTTAATGTCTGTGTTTCCCCCAAAATTCATATGCTGAAACCTTAATCACCAATGTGCTGGTATTTAGAGATGGGGCCTTTGGGAGGTAATTAAGTCATGAGGGTAGAGTCCTCATGATGGGATTAGTGCCCTTCAAGAAGACATGGGAGAGAGATTCCCTCCCCTCTCTCCTCCATGTCAGGAAGAAGACAACTGTCTGCAAACCAGGACGAGAGCCCTCACCAGACACCAAATCTGCCAGTACCTTGATCTTGGACTTGCCAGCCTCCAGAATTATGAGAAATAAATTTGTATTGGTTAAGCCACCTAGTCAATAATATTTTCGTTATAGCAGCCCAAACTAAGACACTCCTTTTTTTAAACACTACCAGAAAAAAAGAGTGCTGTTTATTTCCATATCCTTTTCCCTGCTCCTCCCCCATGACCTATTCTTACCTCCTCTGTCCAGCTCTGTGCCACGGGAGGCAACCCCCTGGACTGTGCTGCTGGACATCCCTTGCCCTCTAGCTTTGGCTGCATTCAGTCAGTGAGAGGCATCAGTGGGAGGCAGGAGGTGAGAGGCTAGGCCAGCCTTCCCTCCTCCCACCCTGCCTGGTTCCTCCCTCTGGTCCTCTGAACCTTCCTCCCTCCTCTGCTCTAGCTCTCTCCCTAGCTCTACTCCTGACTTCTTTAACACACTCCCTCACTTTGCCCCCTCAGGCTTCTGCTAGTTCCTGGTTGACTCAAGAACCCTTGTGTGTTCCTTTAACCTCTGCTGAGTAATCACTTCTTTAAAGTGTCTTTAGATTCCCATCTGAGTGGTATTGAAAATTTCAAAGAACAACTTGTACATTGCATGGGACAACTCTTGTGGAAATCATTTATTTAGCAAAAGCTTAAAAATCAACACTATGTAAACCCTATTTCAGATAATGGGAGGCTTGATGCTGGTAAAATACTCATAATAAACTTATAAAATAGAGTAATGGTCTAGATTATATAATCTTCTTTCCTAATATTTTCAGAAAGTCTCTCTCATCTTATTTCCCTCAATTCCCTTCCCTCCATAATTCCCACAAACCACATACTTCCCCCTTCCTCCCAGCCTTTGCTTATGCCATTACCCTAGATGGAGGTGTCCTCCAGTTTCCTTCTCATTTCTAAGCTCAGGCTGAAGCCCTACTACCCTCCTGAACCCTTGGTGGCCACAACTATCTCTTCTCACAATTACTGTAGCTGTGTTGTTCAATATGGTTGCTGATAGCCACATGGGGTTATTTAAATTTAAATTAATCAAAATCAAATTATGAAGTTAGTTCCATAGTCACACTAATCACAATTTAGGTACTCAATAGCCACATGTGGCTACTATACTGAACAGTGCAGATCTAGAACATTTCTATCTTTTCAGAAGTTCTACTGGACAGAGGTGTTCTAGAGCACCAATTACGTATGACTCAAATAAGCATTAAATCACAAATATTCTTACGTTGTTCTCCAGTTAAATCATATTTGCAGAGTCAAGAAATAACAAGAATGAATCTGCCTTCTTTGTTTGAGTCCAAACAGTGCTAGGCACACAGGAAATACTTAGTAAAAATACTTTCTGACTTGGGTAATAACCATGAATATTTCTCAGTAGAACATTCAAAAATAACATTCATAATTGAAGCAAGGGTATATAGCAAGGGTATAGACTGGACAGTTTGGAGGTAGTGGTGGTGGGGATTCTTCTAGTCCCACAATAATACCGGAAAAAAACCTTTGCATCCTATAAAATGTCCTCCTGATATATTCAGAAAGAACCTTTCTAAAACATTAGGAGTAATGTTTCAACAAGCTACATATTCTGATCAAATGAAATCATCAAAAAACTCAAATGCACAACTATATACAGAAGCTTCTATACCATCCTCTAGACTTGTTTCCAAACAATGAAAAAATGTCTTTAGATATTGGTATGCCTCTGACTATGATTCTGGTTGACAAAAGAACTGGCTTGTGTCTGAAGCAATTTAATGGAAGTGATAAAGTTATATCTCCTGTACAATGCCCTCTCTCATCTTGCCAGCTTGAGATGATTGCAGAATTTCACCAAAAATTCAGTGTTTGATTTATTGGAATAGCTTTATAAAATACATATTTCATCCTTACACTAATCTCTGGAAAGAATATGTTCTTAAAGGTAGATCCATTTACTATCTACCATTTATTAAGATCGGTGCTAATAATCACTTTGCAAAAATATCTCTTTTAATCTTCACAGTAACTCTGTGAGCTAGGTATTTTTGTTCTTATTTTACAGTAAAGAAAACTTAACTTTCAGAGAGGATGTGTCATTTGCCTAAGGTTCTATAGGTCATGAGGGCTCGAGCTGGGAGAACAACTTAGATTTTTGACTTCAAAAACCTTGCTTTCAGCCGTTGTGTGATTGTTTATTCCAATGTTGACAAAAGTGATGCTGGGGATGGGGAGCTGGCGCAGGGCACTGCATGGCCCCCACTATGCTGGTTTGTGATCTCTTTTCCTCAGCACACTTTCTTGTCCTTCTCAAGGCCTTTTTTGATATTCATTTGAACAAAACTTCATCAGAAAAGACCTGTGATGTGCACAAACACCGACCTGTGGCTCAGTGAAGGAAGCACACACAGGACACTCAGAGCCTACACTTCAAGCTCTTCCTTGACAAAAACAAAAGCTAATGCGAGTAAAGGGCAGGGATGCTTTAGTGGTCAAGTGACTGCACCCCCTCATGGCATACTTGACAGAGATATTCTGATGATTCCCAAGCTCACATTTTCAGTAGACCCCTCAGACATTGACCCGCTTTCAAAGGGACCTCAAACTTCACATGTCACAGGACAATCCTTGGTCTCGTGCCTTCTAGGCTCCTCCCCAGCACAGGTGCCTCCCCCTCTGTGGCAGGCCAGGCTCCTGGACTCTCTCTTGATTCTCTCTCTCCCTTTCCACATCCGATCAGGCACCAAGTCCTGCTGATCCTACCTACAAAGAGGTCCATCCTCATTTAGTTCTGGCCACCAGCTGAGTTCTGACCATCACCTATTCTCATCTGGATTTCTGCAAAATTGGACTATGTGGCCCCCAGTATCATTCCTGCCCTCCTCCAATCCATTCTCCACATAGCTGCCTGCACGATCTTTTAAAAACATAAATGAGATTTCTCCCCTGCTTAAAATCGAGAGAGGAAATATTAGTCAAAGGGTACAAAGTTTCTGTTAGACAGAAGGAATAAGCTGTAGAGATCTATTGCACAGCATGGTGCCTATAGTTAATAATAATGTATATTTCCAAATTGCTAAAAGAATAGATTTTAAATGTTCTCATCACAAAGAAACAATTAGCATGTGAAGTGATGGATATGTTAATTAGCCTGATTTAATCATTCCACAATGTATGCATGTATTATAACATCACACTGTACTCCATAAATATACATAATTATTCGTCATTTAAAAATAAAATAAAATGATAAATTTAAAGAAATCCTTTAATGGTCTCTCATTATACTTCTTGAGATCCTATTCTAAATCCTTAATGTAGCCTCGAGGCCCTGCAGGATCTGGCCTTTTCCTGTGTCCCGGCCACATGACTCTCCCTCGAGCCCTGTGGTCCAACCTGTGCCCTTTGTTCAGTTCCTAGAAAATGCTGAACTCTTGGGCCTCAGAGCTTGGCATGTGCTTTTCCACCTGTGTGGTTTCTCTTCCCCTATTCTTTATTTGGCCCAGCCTTGTTTCCCCTTATTACCACTTACGTTACTATTACTCCCCAGCCTCTCCTTGCATTTTATATTTTTCCTTCATTGCCCTTAACACAATGTAACAGTGTGTGTGTACTCTCATCTCGTTTCCTGTGGGCAGGATCTTAAAAAAGGATGTGCTAACTGAACAATGTTAGGGAGAGTGCAGTATAGCTCCAGTAGAAAAACCTCCCTGGCATTTGACAATGGTTAGTACTCCTTCATATCCCATTAAGTCTCACATGCCTCTTGCCACAAATTTTTCCAGCAACCAGTAGCCAATTTCAGACAGTAGTGATATTCAGGTTGACTTTTATTAAGTCCAGGTCATTCCTAATTTCCTACTTATCGTTATCTTCTGCATCTTTGGCCATTACCTTAAAAGCAAATTTGACTCTCTTTAAAATTTGGATTTTAATATCCCATGATTTTTATATGTATGTATACACACACACACACACACACATATATATACATACACACACACACATATATATATTTGTTTGTTTCTTTGCTGCAGTTTCAGCATTATCCCTTGCATGCCTTTTCTTTCTGCCATTTTAAGTCAAAACTGGTCACCACATGACAAAATAAATGGTAGGAAGAGAGGCCAAAGCAGAAAAAATATAACCTGGGAGCACATTTAACTTAGAATATTAAGAAAGGCTGCTAACTGGCTGAGCATGTTTACAGTAGTATATGGATACTCAAGGGTTGAAAGTATATTGTACCAACTCATTGGATGAGAGAGTATGGTAGTATTCAGAGAATGGAAAATACGTTAACACATCCTATGTTGGACAGTTATAGATATAAAACAAATTTTTAAGGAAAACACTTAAGAAAGAAGTAGTTATCTGGCCAGGCATGGTCACTCATGCCTATAATCCTAGCACTTTGGGAGGCCTAGGTGGGAGGATCATTTGAGACCAGGAGTTCAAGACCACCCTGGGCAACATAGTGAGACCCCATCTCTCTTAAAAAAAAAAAAAAAAAAAAGGAAAATTAACTGGGCATGCACCTCTAGCCCCAACGACTCAGGAGGTTGAGGCAGGAGGATCGCTTCAGCCCAGGAGTTTGAGTTTGAGGTTGCAGTAAGCTATGATGGTATCACTGCACTCTAGCCTAGGCAACAGAGTGAGACCCTGTCTTCAAAAAAACAAACAACAAAAGAAAAAGAAAGAAAGAAGTAGTTATAATGGATCAGTGATGTAGGGTATGGCATTAAATTATATATGTGTGTGCATATATATAAAATATATACATATTTTTTTTCTCTTTCTTAACATCTATCTCTGTTATGAGCTAAATTATTCCCTCCTCCCCAAATTCATATGTTGTAGTCTTAACCCTAGTACCTTAAACTGTATTTGGAAATAGGGTCTTTAAAGAGGTAATTAAGTTAAAATGAGTTCATTAGGGTGGACTCTAACCCAATATGACTGGTGTCCTTAGAAGAAGAGATTAGGACACAGACAACACACAGAATGACAATGATGTGAAGACACAGGGAGAAGTCAGCCATCTACCAGCCAAGGACAGAGGCCTCAGAAGAAACCAACACTGCCAACATCTTGACATCTAGCCTCCAGGACAGTGAGAAAATAAATTTCTGTTGTTTAAGTTACCCAGTCTGTGGTACTTTGTTACGGTAGCCCTAACAAACTAATATAAGTTCTCAACAGTTTCCAGAACCAGCTAGGACAGGGACCATTTATATTGTGTTCCCAGCTGTAACTCTAGTACCTGGCACAAAGCAATGATGAGATATTATATTCCTAATGCATCCAGAGTTATAGCAACAATCACAGTATGGCATCTATGAGCATCATGCTGTAAAGATAAAATGACAATGCAAATAGAGTGCTTAGAACTGTGCTGATTCATAATAAGCACACAATAAATGATAGTGATTTTACTGCTGATATTGCTGTTCACCCTGGCCACATGTGAAGCTAAATATCCTGGGTCTATGGACCAATTCTGATAAAACTTAGAGAAGTTAAAGGTCTAAGCTTTTGGAATACTCACTGGGCTGAAGGATCCTTGGAGGCAGGGACTGTCTTGGGCCTAGTAAGTATATAGCATGTAAGTGCTCA
The DNA here is from genome assembly GCA_023783475.1 of Daubentonia madagascariensis. Taxonomy (NCBI): domain Eukaryota; kingdom Metazoa; phylum Chordata; class Mammalia; order Primates; family Daubentoniidae; genus Daubentonia; species Daubentonia madagascariensis. The sequence goes on along the minus strand of JAKFHU010002250.1, from coordinate 10,326,069 downwards.
ATAAATGTTTACCCAATTGAATACTCTATGAGCTGCCCTTGTAGGGTGTGAGATGAAGCTCCTAGGTTGAAGCCATTTTCCTACCCTGCTCAGGAGACACCTGATCACCTTTTCCTCTCTACCTGGACACTGAGATTTCAGCCAAAGTCAATACCCTCAACATCCATATCAATGGACAAAGAAGTCAACTCTTTCTCAATCTTTTCTTTCTAAGTCCAGGGCTTGAATAGGATGGGCTCCCTGGAGTCTAAGTAAGAATTATTTCAATATCTTTACTGTTACAGCACCTAGTATCTACCAGGAGCTATTTTAAGGATGAGGAAACAAACGTACTGGCAGTTCCTGACCTCAATGCCTGGTTAACCCAAGGGACCAATTGACTCCCAGTACAACTGCCTCTCACAATAGAAACTGCTAAGCCATCATAACTTTAGCTCTATTATCATACAGAGAAGAAAACAAAAGGATGATTTAAAGATTAAGATTGTGCCTATTTTATGGAGTAACTCCTGACGTTGTTGGAAACTCAACTTTTCAGCCGTTTAAAACCAGTTTTGTCTCCAGACTAGTAAAGGTTACAAAAATAAAAAAGGTAGAGTCAAAAGTATGCTTGTTCTACTTGTTCCACAGGAGGAAAAATGGCAACGTGTGTATGAAGGAGCTGCTCTCAGAGCTGCTCTTTGTACCTACGGGGATTCTGCCACAAAGGTTGGATGACTAAGGAGTCCATATCTGTGGTTGTGAGATGACCAGAAAGTCTAAATCAAAGTCTACGCATGCCAGGTGGGCATCAGTGCCCATTTCTAATTTCCAGATCCTATGCATATGTTAGGGTATATGGCAAGGGGGAAATCAAGGTTGAAGATGGAATCAAGGCTGCCAATCAGCTGATCTAGAGATGTGTGATTAGCCTGGATTATTTAGACAGGCCCAATCTATTCTATGCACAGTGTCCTTATAAGCAGCAGAGGAGGCTGAAGAGGAAGAACCAGAGAGATGGTAGGGTGAGAAGGAGTTGGCCTGACTTTGTTGGCTTTGGAAGGGGCCACTAGCCAAAGAATATGGGTAGCCTCTAGAATCTGGGGAGGACAACAAAATGGATTCTCCTCTAGAACACCCTGAAAGGAACATAGCCCTGTTGACATCTTGGTTTTAGCTCAGGGAAACCCATTTCAGACTTCTGACCTCCAGAGCTATAAGAGAATAAATTTGTGTTGCTTTAAGCCACTTAGTTTTTGGCGATTTGTTACAGTAGGCATAGAAAAGTGACATGAGCTTCTTCCTCCCCAATATATCATATATTCTCCACTGAGCAGTCAGAGTTATCTCAAAATGAAACCTGATCACGTCACTTCTCTGCTTAAAACTCTTCAATGAGTGTCTAAAGTTTTTAGGATTAACGTCAACATGTTTAATGTGGCCTAAAGTGTTCTGGTGGTCTAGCTTTGGCATATTTCTCTAGTATCACCTCATAACAACCACTTGCCAACTCTTCTATTTGCTGTAGAAAAATGTCTCAGCATCAGTGTTCCTTCTTTGTGAATGCTCTCCCTGACCTCTGCTCTCCAACTCTTGACTTTGCTGGTCCCCACTATACAATCTCCTAAGTCCCTATATTCTCCTTTGAGGACTTGCAATTAATAACTTAATAATTATTAGTTTACTGTCTATCTCTCTTGCAAGATTAATTCACTTATTTATTTGCTCATGCAGCTTGCCAAGTATGTACTATGTGCCAGACGCTATACACCCCGTAAGAGCAGAGACTCAGACTGCATTGTTCACCACTGATTCCCAATTGTTCATCTGACACATAGTAGATACTCAATAAAAGTTGTTGAATGAGTGAATAAGTATGTTTATTGCATTTTAATCTTTTTTTTTTCATTTTTTAAAAAAATTTCCGATCATTATGGGGGTACAACACTTTGTTTATATATATGGCCCATGCACTGCCCATGTCAGAGCCACAATCATGGACATCCCCCAAACTGTGCGCCCTGCACCCATTCAGTGAGAGTTTTCCCATCCCCTCCACCCCCCTCCCTCCTGCCCGCCCCCTGATGAATATTATCATTTTAATCTCTTAAAGCACTTATTATAATGCTATATACATAGGCCATATTCAATAAGTAATCCTTTAAAAATTTTGAAGGGAAAGATTGGATAGAATTTAAACCTTGCACCGCCAATTAGCATTTTGAAGAGGCAAATAAAAACACACAGGTGGTTACAATATTGCCTTTGACACTTTCTTAAAGTCCTAAGGGACCGTAATGATGGGTATTACTCATTTCCCTGATCTAGCACACACAAGTGCACGTGTGTGCACAAACGTAATCAAATATGTATCCTTATATGCGCCAAGATAACATCTACACTAGGAAACAACCATTAACACATTTGTTAATCACAGCTTTGTTTATGCAGTATTTCTACAGGGTGGAGTAATCATGTGTGAGTCTTTTCAACTGATGTAAGCAACACTTTTCAGTTCATTCTGTGAGCAAATGCAAAGAACCCAAGACCCTACTAAGAAATTCAAGCCTGGAGAACTAGATAAATAAATACAAATGAATTCATTTGACTGAGTGACATTTTCATTTAATTAAGGCAGAAAATCAGCTCTAAAACATATGATTGTTCCCGACAAAGAAGCAGAAACTGGTCTTTAATTAATAAATTTCTAATAGCTCTTGCCCAGGCTGAGAGAAACCTTTAGCGAGACAGTACATGGCGCAGGGAGGCGGGTGGAGGGAGGGAAAGGGAAGAGAAGTTGGAGAGGAAAGGAGAGAAAAAGGAAGAGAGGAAGCCCAAAAGACAACGCGTACTTAAACTCTAAAAATAGAAAGAAAATTAGAGAACATTTATTTATGCTTTAATACATGTCAAATCCTGCTAAACTAAAATTATTATTATAAAACTTTTTAGTGGAACAAAACAAATATCCAAGTCTCAGGAGAGTATTAATTAATTTTTTTAAAAAATACAACACAATTGTAGGTCAATGGAATTTGTTCTGTCATTTCATCTCTTCCTCCTGTCTGTAGTGTGGTCTGAATTTTAGGGACACAAATGACAAAAGAAAAATCAAATTTTCTGATACATAAACATAAGGATAAATACTCACCTAGGCAGTTTACAGTAAACATGAATAATTACAACCAACTGCATGACAGAAATGGGATGAACTGAAAAGCACACTCAAATACTTCCTATATATTTTCAGAATCTCCATATACAACCCTCAACAACGTTTAATAGTTTTTAGCACTAAACTTCAGTTTTGTTTCTCTGATGTAACTTGGAAAGGATCTTCAGATGTATAAATCAAAGCCATATCACCTCTTACATAGCAGATACTTGAAACCTTTGAGGTCACTGTTAATAATTTTTTGTGCACTCATTTATGCCAAATCAATTTCAATTAAATCAATTAAAATGGCAACTAACAAAATTTCACATCATTGATCTAACAAGATTAAGATTACTCAGGATATTGGGGGCATCAGGAAATGCTAGGCTGACATCTCTGCTTCATTATGATGCCAAGTTGGAAAATAAACAAATTTGATTTCTGAATGCCCCAACAGCTCAGGTATGCAGGAGACATCTCAGCAAAACCACATACCATCCATTCCCAACAGCCCAAAGAATGGAAAATGGAAGATGGGGGGTGATAACTATGTTTTGATAAGCAAGCTATTAAATCTTTTATTTGAATAGTCTCAAGTGTTAATTTTTAAAAGTATATCACAGCTGAGAGGTTTTTTGTAAAAGAGAAAAAAACGTATCTTTGAAACAAGAGATACTTCACAGAAGGTAGGTAGGTGGAGAGGAAAGATCATTGGTTTTGGAGGCAACTTGCTATCTTAACCCACTGTGATGGTTAATTTTATGTGTCAACTTGACTGGGCCAGATATTTGGTCAAACATTATTTTGGGTGTATCTGTGAGGATGTTCTTAGATGAGATTGACATTTGAATTGGCACACAGAATAAAGCAGATTGCCCTCCCCAGTGTGGGTGGGACTCATCCAATCAGTTGAAGGTCTGAATAAACAAAAAGGCTGACCCTCCTGTGAGTAAGAGCGAATTCCTCCTGCCTGACTGCATTGAGCTGGGACATTGTTTTTTTCCTGCCTTCAGACCTGAACTGAAACATCAGCTCTTCTTGAATTGTGAGCATGCCAGCTTTGGAACAGAACTTGCACCATCTGTTGTTCTGGTTCTGAGGCCTTTGTACTTGGACTGGAGCTACACCATTAGCTTTCCTGGGTCTCCAGCTTGCTCATGGCAGATCTTGGGACTTCTCAACCCCCATAGTTGTTTGAGGTGATTCTTTATAATAAATCTCTCTCTTGTGCACACACGCTCTCTCTCTCTCTACACACACACACACACACACACACACGCATCCTATTGGTTTTATTTCTCTGAGGAACCCTGACTAATACAACCACTTTTTATCTGTGTGATCTTGGGAAGGCTTTGCAAACTCTCTGGGCCTCAGTTTCTTTACCTGTAGAGGGGATTTATGATATCTATTTTGTGAAATTATTGTGGGGGCTAAATATAGAATTTAAAATGCCAAATTTGTAAATAGGTATACAGTCAATATTAGCTCCAGACTTCCAATGGTGATAAACTGGAGATTTGGTCACCTTTGCCTTTGTACAGAAATTAAAAAAACAGTATTTAATGTTAATGTTATATATTAATGATTTTGAAAACTGCTTCCTAACTTTGTGAGACTTTGATGGTTTCAAATATGAATCCCCAAACTGTTCTTTGTAGAATTGAAGGAACTTTCTTTCTCTTCTTCCCCTTTTCTATATTTACAGGTGCTACCATGACAACTTTGCTCTTTACCTGCCAAGCACAGGAAATGGTAGCATCTCTGTGTAAAGTACCTTGTTTATTGCCTTTTGGGGCTGCCCAAGAAAACTTGTTTCATGTTGCCTGGGGAAATAGAAGGTGGGATTTCAGCAGCATTGTTTCCTGAGAACTATGGAGGGTTATCATGTATGGAGAGTGGACCACTTTCATAGATCTTGAAGACATCACCTACAAGGTTAGGTGAGAGTGTTAGATAGGCTCCATCCTAGTTTGGGCTTTAACACAGGGGATACCTTCATGCACCCCCAGGGATGAAGACTTCTTCTGAATTCACCTGGTTATGACAAGCAAACTCATTAAGGCCAAAGGGAGTTTTACTCTGATGCTATTGAAGGGCTGAGTCGCAGGCCTGGTATACTACATGCTGTGAATCTGCACAGTGCGGGGCAGTGGCCCTCATGCTTTTGTGTGCACAGGAGTCATCTATGGTAAAGCTGTGAAAAATACCAATGCCTGGCCCTGAGAGTATAATTCGGCAGGTCAGGGTAAGGTCCAGGAATCTTCATTTTGAAGAAGTATAACCAGAAAATTCCACAGCAAGGAGGTCTTGGACTTGAGGGGGGAAAATATGGTAAGGAGGAGTGAAGGATGAAACTTTACAACTGCCTTCTTTACTCTTGCTCAATCTATCACCACAGGTTGCCCAGTCTCCTAAGTTGACCTTTCTCCACCTCCATTTGCCACCACCCTCATCCAGGCTGTCAGCATCTCCTGCACAGGTTGACGCAACAACCTCCTACCTGGATGTCTGGCCTCCTGTCTTTTCTTTTCCAGGGCAACCTCCCATCTTCTGTTATACAAATCTGATTAGGATAGTCTCTAATTCAAAACCCTTTAGTAGTTCCCACTGTCTTCAGAATAAATTCGAGATTCCTTAAGAAGAGCAAATAAATAAGGCATTCACACTTCACCACCTGGTCCCTTCCTTCCCTTTTCAGCCTCACTCCTTGACATTTCCCCTCCCTTCTACTAATTCCTGACTCTCTAGCTATACTAGCCTTCCTCATATTCCTGGAAAGCATTAAACTTCCTCTTCAACCTTGGCCTCTGGGATGGTGAACTTGCCTGAGATAAGGGAGGCCCAAATAGCTGATAGAACATTATTTCTAGGTGTGCCTGCCAGGGTGTTTCCAGAAGAGATTAGCATCTGAATTAATATACTGAGTAAAGAAGATCTACCCTCACCTATGTAGGTGGGCATCATCCTATCTGTTGAGGGCGAGAATAGAACAAAGAGGTGGAAGAAGGACAAGTTCTCTTTCTCTTCTTCACCTGGGACATTCATCTCCTTTTGCCCTTGGGCATTGGAGCTACCAGTTCTTGGGCCTCTGGATTCTGGGACTTATCCCAGTGGTTCCCCCTATTCTCAGGCCTTCAGATTTGGACTGAATTATACGACCAGATTTTCTGGTTCTTCAGCTTATAGATGGCAGATCATGAGACTTCTCAGCCTCCATAATCATGAGAGCCAATTCCCATAATAAATCTCCTCTTATATATCTATATATACACTTTTGGTTCTGTTTCTCTGAAGAACTGTAATACAGCCTCACAGCAGTCTGTTCCTTCTACCTGAGACATTTTTCTTTCTATAGTCCCCAAGCACCACCTGTCCTTACTAACTCCTCCTCCTCTTCTGGATCTCAGCTCCCGGAGGGAGATTTTCCTGATTCCTTGAAGCTGGAGAAGTCCCTCTGCTTCCTCTCTTCCCAAAGCATAATTAACGTACCCTTTCATATCATTTACCACGTTACTATGATTCCTTGCGGATAAGTGTCTTCCCCATTAAAATGTAAAATCCATGTATATGAGAACCACATCTATCTTGCTTACTATATTTCACCAAAATCCAGTAAAGGCCTGACACATAGCAGGCACTCAATAAATATATGGTTTAACAGTAAATATACTTTTACAACATGTTGTACCTCTCTAAAGCTCTTATCACCTTAGCAATTTATATTTGTTTCATGACTAAAGAGAAAATAAACACACCTTGCGAACTATAACAGCTGGCTCAGTTCAGAGGTCACTTTCTCTTGGAACCCTTCCTGACACATTTCTTCTGGATTGGATGCGCTTCCTACATGATTCTACAAAGATCTACACTTTGTACCTACACTACCTCTGTCACTCCTCACACCTTTCTGTGCCATAACATTTTACATATATGTCTCCTTCACTTGACTTCGAGGGCAAGCTCTCTTATATTCACCCCTATATCCCTAACACATAGCATATAGATAATGGTTGGCACAGGGTAGATTCTTAATGTTTTTTTTAAAACAACTTACTAAGTGAATGACTGTAATTGCTACTATAAAAAAATAAACAAAATGAAAAGGAGATACTAAGAATGGAGAAATTATTGCAGAAAAGGATAGAAGACTTTCTTCCTGGCTGTGGCTCAAGGCTGGACCAATGGCTGTACAACTTTAGAGTCCATTCATAGTGTAGTCTATGTGTGTGGTGCCCTTTGGAATTGGCATGTAGAAACTTTGATGCAATGGGAGGCTTGAACTTCTATACAATACTGAGCTTTATGCGAGACACTGAGAATTGATTGCCCCAAAGAAAAAGGCCATAGAGAAATTAGTTGAAATATATTACTAGGGATAGAAATCCTAAAGGACATAGATGGTATATTTCTCTATTTCTTCTTAGAAAAGCTAGAGCAGCTTGGTGGTGCATCTCTGAAAATGGCTTTAATTTCCTCTCATCCAATCCATGTGTCATTGTCGTAATACAACTGTCTTTCTAAATAGCCCATAGGACATTTGAATGCCACAGAGACCAGATTGCAGGATCTAGACTTATCCCCAAGAAAGAAACCAATGTCAATTGTGGAAAACCCATAATTCATCTTTCTTCAATGCAACATGAGTCATTTAAGATCCTTCAAATCCATAGTCAAACCACAAGGTCAAGGTGCACAACAATGCAACCCCATGACCATCTTAAACTGTCCAAATAAGAGACATCAAATATATTGCTTCCTCTAGGATATTTAAATGCAAAGGTCAATGCATTAGAGGTTGGTGAGCTCTGCAGAGGCAGACATGTAGCATTTGAAGTCTTTGGGTTTCCTTAAAAGTTACTCATCACCATGCAAAGAATGACATAAAACACTGAGTTGTGCAAAAGCAATGACAAGGATAATTTCTGATAGAAAAAGTTCAAATTAGAAAGATGAAGTATGGACACTTCTCCCATATGCTAGTTAGAGGGACCATGAAACAGATATTTTTCTACCATGAATAAAAATACTTCAAACAAAACACCTTCTTGAATTAACTGACCACAGTGGATTCCCAGAATGAAAATCAAATAGGAGAGGATGTTAACTAAGATATATATGTCATAATTCTAACCCCTACTGAGAAACTGACATACGATTTTTAATAAACTCCCAAAGAATTCTGTGTTTAGGCCTTAAAATATAAAGCTCATATGAATACAAAAGAGAATTTTTCTGATGGCTTAAAGACTTAACAAAATTAGAAATATTTCTGTTCACAACATTTCTATAACAGGTGTGAAGATTTTGAAATGTGTTGGGGGAAAGCTTGAGGATGTAGCAGTTTGAGGAAATGCTGTCTTGGAGGAAATTGGGAAGGGACATGTGGTTGGCAGACCATAATCAAATAAAGAAATAGTAATGAAAGACCCCATCACAGGAGAATAATCTGCACAAAATCCTAGCAGATTACCAGTCCAACATCCTTCTCTGTGATGTGCTCTGAGCTTATGGGTCATGGAAGAAAATTCACTTTACAGTCACTTGAGAACGTTGCTCAGGAGAACACTTCAGGATTGAAAATATTAGACAAAACAACTCAAAGCAGGTGAATGGCTTAAATCTATATTAACAAAAACATACAGAGAATCCACTTTCTGCTGGGCACTATGCTGGAGGTAGGAGTGCAAGGCAAAATTAGAAGATGACTAAGGTTTGCTCATTGTCTACAGGGGACACAGAACGTCACCACAACTGTACAGGATCCTCCTTCTGCCTCATGCCAGCCTTTGCGCACCTGTCAAAGTGTTATCCTCCAAAACTATTAAAGTAGTTCATGTATTATAACGTTGGCAAGTCTTCCTTATTCCACCTATTCCCAGATGAGGCTAAGTTCCAGCTCCGTGCCATCATTATACTTCTGTGCGTCTCTCTAATGGCATATACCCGATGGGTGCTCCTATTTATCCCTCGTATCTAACACAGAGCCCGGGGCTCACTGCATGGAAGAACAAATGGATACTGTGAGATGAATACAACATTATTTTTCAAAACAAAGTGCTTACTAATGCAAAGGGGGAATGATTGGCTCTGCCTGAAAGATGAGGTCAGGCTTCTCGGAAAAGGTGATATCTCATCAAGGCAAGGTCCTTTCATGAGTTTTATGATGTCATATTCATAACAATCCCGTGAAGTAGATCCTTTTCTCATTTTTACAACTAAGGAATCTTAATTTCTGAAAAGCAACTTGCCCAAAGTTAATACATCTATGAAATGCCTAGAATGGCTTTCTATGGGATGCTTAGGAGTTTGGATTTTATCCTCCCATTTGATTGGGAGCCATCAAATATTTTAAGGATGGAAATAATGTCATCAGAAATATATTTAACTCTGGCAATAGAAGTAGGGAGATAACTGAGAAAGAGCTGAGGGAGCTGGGCAGAGACTCCAGGTCAGATGGTAGCTAGAGGTTATCCAAATGGCCTGAGAGGGAGCTGGAGAGGGATGGATTAACACTGCAGCCAGGGGGGTGGTGAGACCAGGAAAGGCCAGAAACCCACTTTACAAGCAGAACTCAGAGGATTTGGTCAGGGATTACACGTGAGTGGCAAGGAAAATGGAGTGATCACAAGTGACTCTGACTCTTCTATGTCAGGTAATGGAGAAAGTAACGGTGGTATTAACCTTGAGAAGAAACACAGCAGGGAGAACAGGCTGGGGGATGGTGGGAATAAAAATGGGGTTCAATTAGGATGTTCTACATTTGAAGGCCAGGTGCGGTGGCTCACTCCTGTAATCCCAGCACTTTGGGAGGATCACTTGAGGCCAGGAGTTTGAGACCAACTTGGGCAACATATCAATATCCTATCTCTAAAATAAAAATAAAAAATTAGCTGGGCATGGTGGCATGTACCTGTAGTCCCAGTGACTCCGGTGGCTGAGCCTGGGAAGATTGCTTAAGCCCAGGAGTTCAAGGCTGCTGTGATCATGTCACTGTACTCCAGTTTGGGTGACAGAGTGAGACCTTGTCTCAGAAAGAAAGGAAAAAGAAAGGAAATAAAATAAAAGAAAAGAAAGATGTCAGTGGAATATTCAGGGACTCACATCTTCTAGGGAGATTAAAGTAAGGATCTGAAGCTTCAGAGAAGTTTAAAGTATAATTCGAGTGTCACTGTGAAGTAGCTAAAGCAATGGAGTGGGTGAGATTTTCCAAAGAACATGAAAAATGTGAACAACTAACAGGCCCCATTGCCAGGAGGCATCAACATTGGGAAGTGGTAGAAGGTGGCAGCTTGCCACTAGCCTGTGAGGAACCCTTAGAAAGAGAAGAGGAGAACCAAGAAAGTCATGATCATGTGCATTAGAACAGGTAAGCACCAGCGGGAGGTGAGGAAAAGCTCATGTCTCCCCGTGTTAAGGCAGAAGAGAGCTGTGTATGAAGAGAACTGATGTGCAAACGCCAGATTTGTAACACCAGAGCCACCACTAAATAAAAGACATGGAGGAGCCTGGATATTCAAATAGTATAATTTGAGACACACTAGTCAAGCAGCCATCAGATGCACTTCATATATGCATAAAAGGGAATCCGAATGGCTCACATTTTCTTTCTCAGGAGCAGGAAATATTAGACTTTCTTCCTCAGAACAGAGACAGAAGGAAGCATTTCTCAATTACACTGTACAAAGACATACCCTATTGCCTGGCAAAGAGATGCTGAGAAAATTTTTATTGAATGATTGAGTTAACAGTAAATAGAAGTTTGACCTGAACTTACTTTGAGACAGTTTACGAGAGACTCCAGGAAGTCAGGGGCCCCTTAAGATAATGGTGGCTCCAGGAAGTGCTAGGTAGGACTTCTACAAAGATGTAGTGATTTTTCAGAAAACCTTTCAATATTTCTATATGTATTAAATAAAGCCAGTCTCCAATCTTTTCTGCTTTATTCATTTTAAGAACACTGACCCAGCAGTTTTTTATGAGGTCAAACACATATTTAAGATACAAATCAGCAATTCCACTTCTTGATACTTTCTCAATGAAATGACAACCAGTGTTTATACAAAAACCTGTGTATGTGAATGCTTAGAGTAGCTTTATTAGTGTTCAGCAAAACTACAAACACCACAAATGTCTCTCACCTAAGGAATGGATAAACAAACTGTGGTTTATATGTTCAAGAGAAAACTCAGCAATGAAAGTGAATGGACTGGGGATACACACTGCAGCCTTGTAAGTCTCAATGCATTTCAGTAAGCAAAAGAAGCCAGACTCTATGATCCCACTTATATGACATTCTGGAAAAGGTACAACTGTAGGGACAGAAAACACCAGTGGTTGCAAGAGGCTGGTCATAATAAGAGGGCCTGACAACAGAGGGCACCAAGGGCATATTTTTTGGAGTAATGGAACTTTTTCTTTTATTCTTGATTGTGGTAGTAGTTACGCAACTGTTTGCATTCATCAATACTTGCAGAACTGTGCAAGTATTGATGAATTTTACTGTGTGTAAATTATACCTTAAAAAATGAGGAAAAAAGAATACTGGTGTGGAAATTAGGAAAACTGGGATCTGGTTTCAGTTTTGCTACAAACTAGCTGAGCATCCATGGACAACCCTCTAATCCTCTTTAGGTCTTGGTGCCCAAACCTGTAAAATGAGACTAGACATTTTCTCAAAGAGTCTTTTGCTGTATTCTACAAAGACTTCCTTCTTTAAGCAAGGTAGTGGACCAGATGGCCTGTTTCAGTTCAGATGGCCTACTTGAGTTGCTCAAGTATCATTGCGGAGGTGACTGGACTAAAATAGCCAGTCTGCACACATAGTTCTGAAAAGTCTTGGATTAGAAAGCAGTGTTTCTAATTTTTGTCATTCCAAAAGCTAGAGCTGCGGGAAAGCCCATCTGGTCATTCAATTCCCAAGTAAAATTTGACACATGTATTTTGACAATGTGGAAAAAGTTCTTCAGCAAACACTAATGTTTAATGAGCTATAACTGGCCCTGGTAAACAGTCATGCTCTTCTTTTGTCATCTTGTAGGCACTGATTATAAAGGCATTTGAAGATGGTAGCATTTACTACCATCATACTACCTTATCCTCCAGTTGGGGCACTGTTTTCTACTGCCTGAATTTACCCAATCCTCATAGCTGCTGATACATTTTTTACACTATCCATGTATTTGTAGCTAAGAAAGTCACTAAAAGGGACATCCTAGGAATGGTTCCAAACTATATCATCCCTGGGGTTAAGGGAAGCATTTATAGCTCAAAACGGAAAACACTAAGAATAAAAACAATAATCTTGACAATGATGTCAAAAGTTTACACCTTTTACTTTGTAAAGCAGGGGTTCACAAATTATAGCCCAGAATTTTTTTTTTATTGTGGTAAAAAATACATAACATTACATTCACTATCTGAAGCGTTTTTAAGTGCACAGTTCAGTAGTAAGTATATTTAAGTTGCTGTGCAACAGATCTCTGTAAGGTTTCACCTTGCAAAACTGAAACTCTTTACCCATGAATCACTAATTCCTCCTCTCCCCAGCCCTTGGCAGCCACCTCTGTACTTTCTGTTTCTATGATTTTTGACTACTTTAGATACTCCATATGAATGAAATCATATATTATTTGTCCTTTTGTGACCAGTTTATTTCATTTAGCATAATGTCCTTGAGGTTCATCCATGTTGTAGCATGTGGCAGGATTTCCTTCTTTTTAAAGGCTGAATACCATTCTACTGTATTATATATATCCGTATTTTCTTTACCCGTTCACCTGTTCATGGACATTTGCGTTGCTTCTACCTCTTGCTTATTGTGAATAATGCTGCAATGAACATGGCTGTACAAATATTTCAAGACCTTTTCTTTGAATTATTTTAGACATATACCTAGAAGTGGGATTATTGGATAACATGTAATTCTATTTTTAATTTTTTGAGGAACCTCAATACTGTTTTTCATAATGGCTGCACAATTTTACATTCCCACTAATAGGGCACAAAGTTTCAGGTTTCTCTAGATTCTTACCAACTCTAGTTATTTTCTGTTATTTTGATAGTAGCCATTCTAATGAGTATGAGATGATATCTCATTGTGGTTTTGGTGTGCATTTCTGTAATGATTAGTGATGTTGAGCATCGTTTCATATGCCTGTTGGCCATTTGTATACCTTTTTGGGAAAACTGTCTATATGAGTCCTTTGTACATTTTTAATTAGATTATTTGTGGGGTTTCTTATTGTTACTGTTGAGTTGTAGAAGTTCCTTATATATTCTGGATATTAACCCCTTATCAGATATATGATTTACAAATATTTTCTCCCATTTTGTGGGTTGCTTTTTCACTCTGTTGATTGTTTTCTTTGAGGTGTACCAGCAATTGTTTTTGTGAATGAAGTTTTACTGGAACACTGCTATGCCTAATTCATTTAAATATTATCTTTGGTTGCTTTTGCATCATGGGGTAGTTGCCACAGACACCATTTGGCCTGCAAAGACTAAAATGCTAACTGGTCCTTTACAGAAAAAGGGTCTTTCATAGAATATGCCATGAACTATGCTATATGGCCTCTACATAAAATCTTATTATTGCCATAAAATGGGAATTATCAGTCCATTTGACAGATCAGAGGCGGTAAAGCATAATGATTAAAAGCTTGCTGTGGAGTCAGACCTGTGCTACGCTTTTTACCCATTGTATGACTCTGGGTATGTTACTTAAGCTCTTCATCCTCACTTTCCCCCATATGTAAATTGGGGTAACAAACAGTACTGGCCACAGGAGGGTAAATGTCAGAAGTTGACGTGACAAATTAATGCATGCTTTATATACAGTAAACATTCATTACTCTTTAGCTATATGAGAAACAGTCAACATTCAGTACCCCTGGGGAATTTTTCTTTCTAGAAATATTGTTCATCATTAAAAAGCTGATGATGCCCCTGCATATCCTCGATTATAGATTAATTTGAAGGATCCCAAAATAATTTGTACCACTGCTGTGTGTTACATAAGGCATCTTCCTCCCCATCTCTCATGAATCAAGCAGAAGGAAAGTATAATAACGATATTTCCAGCTCCATATACTGTGTTTCCCAAGAGACAACTAGAAGTACACTGACATGGATGAGTTTCCAGCAGGAACATTCAAGCAAGCAAGACTACCAGATCGACATCCTGGCTGCTCCTACAGAGAAGACCAAAAGGCTACACAGAGGAAAGAACCACGTTAAAGGCACCAAAGGGAGGTCATGAGAGCAAGGTCAAACATTGATTATGTTACTTGCAAATGTCAGGTAGTTACAAGGCCACTGTGAACAAGAGGAGAATCAGAGGCCAGAACTTCAGCTGAAGGACAGTTATGGCTTTAGATGATGAGCTGTTTCAGGAATTTTTGTCACGATTCATTGCTAGTGCTTACAAACTGATATATTTACTATGCATTTACCATACAAAATTTTTAAATGCCTTACAGTTTTTGTCTTTTGGTCAGCATCTATAAGGAGGAGAGCAAGAAAAAGGAGGGCAAAGAATTTCTTTTCCCTGTGTTCAGATAACCCACAGTGGCTATGCAGAGCTCGTCTGGTCCATTTGTGACCATCGTGGCCACTGTCATGAGGCTCCTGTCCAACTATGTAAGAACAACTAGTGTAGAATCAAAGCTTAAGACAATTTTAAAACAGCAATTGAAAGATGGAAAAGTAGGTTTAATTATCTATTATTTGATCCTCTAGAAAAACAGCAGAATGAACTTTCATATGGGTATATTTAGTCTGGAAGTCTGATTACAGACTGATACAACTGATTTGGGGTGTGTGTGTGTGCATGTGTGCGTATTTAATTTCTACATCCAAAAGAGTGTTGTTTCCTTGAGAGAAAATCTTTAGAGTGCATTCATTTGTTTCATTTTGGAATTGATTTTCAAGCTTGGGTCAGATTCTTTTGAATGTCTTCAGTATGGGAAAGATTTCATCCTTTGAGGATCGAGTTCCCTCTTTGGAAATGGCAGCCACATATTTAACTCCAGATCTTGTATATAAAGTGGACAATTAAGCACAGTGAAACACTCCAGGTCAAAAATAAAGCTTGGAAAAAATAATCCAATTAAAAAATAAGCAAAGAATCTGAATAGACATTTTTCTAAAGAAGATATACATATGACCAATAAGCACAGCAAAGGTGCACAACATCATTAGCCATTAGTGAAATGCAAATCAAAACCACAAGACACACTTCACACATATCACTTCACAAATAATTGAAAAGACCAACAATAACAAGTATTGGTGAGGATGTGGAGTAATTGGAATTCTTATACACTGTTGGTGGGAATGTAAAATGGTAAAGCCATTTTGGCTTTTATTACACATGGAGTTACCATGTGACCCAGAAATTCCACTCCTAGATATATACCCAAAAGAGATGAAAACACATGTCCACGCAAAAACTTGCACAAAAATGTTCAAAGAAGCATTATTAATAATCAAAATTCAGAAACAATCCATCAACTGATAAATAAAATGTGGCATATTCATACAATGGAATATTATTCCACAACGAAAATATTGACACATGCTTACAACATGGGTGAACCTTAAAAACATGATCCTAAGTGAAAGTAGCCAATCACAAAAGATCACATATTGTATGATTCTATTTGCAGAAAATGCCCAGAATAGGTAAATATAAAGTAGATTGCAGTCATGTGCCACAGAATGACGTTTTGGCTGACAAACTGCATGTAAGATGGTGGTCCCATGAGATTATTATACCATATTTTTACTGTACCCTTTCTATGCTTAAATATATTTAATTACATAAATATTTACTATTGTGTTACAAATGCCTACAGTATCCAGTACAGTAACATGATGTACAGGTTTGTAGCCTAGGAGCAATAGTCTATACCATACTGCCTAGGTGTGTAGTAGGCTATACTATCTAGGTCTGTGTAAGTACACTCTATGATGTTTGCACAATGACAAAATTGCATAACGATGCATTTCTTAGAACATATCCCTGTTGTTAGGCAACACATGATTGTAGTACCAGGGGCTGGTGTTCGGGGTGTTGGAAGGAAATGGGAAGTGACTTTTAAAGGGTAAAGGGTTTCTTTTGGGTTGATGAAAACATTTTAATATTGATTCTGGTGATGGTTGTACAACCCTGTTCATATACTAAAAATCATTGAATTGTACACTTTAAGTGTATAAATTGTATGTTACGTGAATTATATCTCTATAAATATAATAAGGCTTGTTATAAATTTATGACATTGATTTAATTGTGTGGCTCTTGTTACTGATAGCTAACAATATTCTGTATTTATTGCCATACTACACTGAGTGATTTATATATTTTAGCTCCTTTAATTCTTGGAACATCCTTATTTGGTAAGCAAATTTATTGATCCCCATTTCAGAGATTAGCAAATTGGAGCACAGAGAGATTAAGTAATTTCCTGGAAGTTGCACAGCAATACATGTCAGGGCCAGGAATTTAAAATTCAGGCCTGTCTGATGCTAAAATTCACTTTCTCCTTCTTGTTTCTTTTTAAATATTTTATTCCTTTAAATAGTTAATACACTCATATATTTCAAAAAACAAAGTGACATGAGAGGCATAGACCCTCTCTCCATCCACCATCTTCCCTGTCTCACAGGTGCATCTTGTATTAGCTTCTTGTGCATCATTCAGCATTTCCTTAAAACAAAACACATTATGGATATACATTTTTATTCTCCCTCTTTGGCAAATGTAGCATACTGTACACATTGTTCTGCACCTCGCTTTTTCACTTCTCATGGCATCTGGATCCTTCCATATTAATATTCTTCATTCTTGTGTTTATAGCTTCAGAGTACTCCAGTGCCTGGACGTACCATAATTTAATTATCTGGTCCCCTAAAGATGGACATAAGTTCTTCTCAATAACTTATATTTTGAAACTGTTTCCAAAGGAAAGGAGGAAACTCTTAAAAAATTCAATCATTTTTGAAATAAATCCCTTTCCTCAAAAATGGACTACTTTGAAGATGATAACTCTTTTTTGTTTTTTTTTAATTTCAGAATATTATGGGGGTACAACACTTTGGTTATATATATATTGCCCATTCACTGCCCAAGTCAGAGCTATAATTGTGGGCATCCCCCAAACTGTGCGCCCCACACCCACCAGGTGAGAGTTTTCCCATCCCCTCCACCCCCTCCCACCCCTGATGAATATTATTTCCATGTGTGACATAAGTATTGATCAGTTAGTACCAACTTGATGGTGAGTACCAGTGGTGCTTGTTTTTCCATTCTTGTGATACTTCGCTTCAAAGAATGGGCTCTAGCTCCATCCAGGATAATACCAGATGTGTTAATTCACCATTGTTTTCTATTGCTGAGTAATACTCCATTGTATACATACACCACATTTTATTAATCCACTTGTGTATTGATGGGCACCTGGGTTGTTTCCACATCTTTGCAATTGTGAATTGTGCTGCTATAAACATTTGAGCGCAGGTGTCTTTTTCACAGAATGTCTTTTTTTCCTTTGGGTAAATACCCAGTAGTGGGATTGCTGGATCAAATGATAGTTCTACTTTTAGTTCTTTGAGGTATCTCCATATTACTTTCCACAGAGGTTGATAACTCTCTTTTAAATGTGTTAGTTGATAAATATTTGTTAAATGCCAATGCAATGGATTGAATGTTATATCCCCCCAAAATTCATTTATCGACATCCTAAGCCCCAAGGTGATGATTTTAGGAGGCCTTGTATGAGGAAGTGGGCCCACACCAGACACTGAACTGTTGGGGCCTTGATCTTGGTCTTCCCAACCTTCAGAACTAAATTTTTACTGTTTATTAGATGCCAGTTTGTGATACTTTGTTATAACAGCCTAAATGGACTAGACAACCAACAAAAATAAATAAATAAATGCATTACACAAGAGTGACAGCCCCATGTGGGCCATGGAAGGATATTTCACCTCTATAAACGAAGTGTGATTCATACTCTTCAAAAGGGAGGCTCAGGAATTTCCAAAAACTAAGTAACATCCTGAAACCTTTGTTTGTACTTATTCAGCATATTGTTTCTGCTGATTAATATTTGCAGAGATGAAAAATCAAATACTTTATATAAATGCATATGTATATGTCTATATATTTAGAGACAGACTCTCACTCTGTCACCCAAGCTGGAGTGCAGTGGTATGATTATTGCTCACTGTAACCTTGAGCTCCTGGGCTCAAGTGATCTTTCTGCATAGGCCTCCTAAGTAGCTGGGACTACAGGCACACACCATCTTGCCTGGCTAATTTAAAAAACTTTTTTTAGAGATGGAGTCTATATTGCCCAAGCTGGTCTCGAACTCCTGGCCTCAAGCAATCCTCCTACCTCCGCCTCCTGAACTGCTAGGATTACAGGCACGAGCCACCATACCCAGCCAATATTCAGCATTGAATGACTATTACCCCAGTGGTAAATTTCCATATGATATATATGTGAAACTAATCAGTTCACTTGAGCGGAATGGAATTTCAATTCCTATTATAGAAAAACCTGGACACAGAATATTTTAAGGCTACCCCAATTGTCTTTAGAATTTCTATTATCAGTCAAAAAAAAAAAAAACTTGTCCATTTTGTAACTTTGTTTTTTTTTTTTTTTAAAAGAAACTATCACTTCAATAAGGCTATGGATTTTCTAAAGGATGCCCGACATAAAATGATTCTGATCATTAACATGTAAAGGACAAGCAATAAAAAAGGTAATATAAGTGCAGACAAAATATCCAAGAGCTAAAGAACAGTGATCTCTTCTAAAGGGAATCTAATGAAAGAATTCAAAATGCACAGCCTTTCAAAGCTAAAGAAAGTGACAACAACTGAATTGAAAAGGCTGAACTGAGCATTACCTTCCCAGAACACAAACATATATTTAGCTTAATAGACTTGAGTACTATCTCAGGAAAAATCCTATATATTATGCATCTAGGGCAATGAAAGCTGTAGAAAATGATTTTACAGAGCAAACACATTGAAGGCTGACACTAGTGGAGGAAAAGAGTCAAAGGCACACGTGATGAGTTTAGGTCTCATCCTACATATCATCATGGGAGAACAAAGCACTGACAAAACCTCAGACACTACATAGAACCTGGGCAGACCTATGGTAGTGGCTGAAGCTTAAAAAAAATGTGCATATTTGTATTTTCTGATTATAACTGTAATATGAATTTGTAGAAAAAGATTTGGAAAATATAGAAAAAAAGAAAACAAAATCACCCACAATCCCGCCACCCAGAGAAAACCATTTATCAAAATACTGGCATATCTACTTGCAGTCCTTTTTCTATGTACATATAAGAATATATGGTTTTTACAAAATTGGGCTCATAGTATGAATACAATTTTATACATGGCTTTTCCCCCACTTTGTATTACCTCTTGGGTACTTTCTCATGTTTTCATATATTCTTTGAAGATGTAATTTTGATAATTGCATTATATTGTATCTTATGAATCTAAGCAGAATTATTTGACTCTTTCCATATTGCCAGACCTCTAGGTTGTTTCTAAATTTTCCGTTTTTTAAATAGCCCTGTGATGCACTTTCTTATCATAATCTTCGTATCCCTATTTACTTCTTAAAAGAAACTTAAAAGTATATCAGTGTGTCACATTCAAATTTAAATCACTCAGTGTACCAGTACCTATAAATTCACCATTGGAAGTCTCCAGGGACAAAATGCAAATAATGCATATAAAATTAACAATACTATTTTCGTTTCACTTGAAGTCTATATTTATCCTTCTAGAGCAGTCATCTTTCAGGTAGTACATTACTTCCTCTAGGCAAAGGGACTATTACTGGGTTAATCTAAATGCAATAACATAAAACTTGGCTGACCTAGATTTCTCCAATATTAGTATGCATGCAATTACAATATTCTGCAGATTGAAAAATACCCAAGGCTCTTAAAACATCTATTTTATCATCCTCTCATATAAAATGATACACAATGGACACTAAAATAAAATAAAGGTGATAGCCAGTGGAGGTTGATAGCAACTAAATCCTACATAGACACGTAAGTCACATATAGTGTAACTTAAGGTTTTCTTCAAATTCTAGCTTTATTCTGTCACTTCCATAGTCATAGGGATCCTAAGTGCTCTCGTCATATTGAAGTTATTAATAATTCCTGTTAAGAATTATATGACCATAATAGTCCAGTCTACAATTCACTATAGTCTATTTTTTATTCTATTTTCAAGGAGCTAAATAGGGTTCTTATGATCTCTAAAGTATATGTGGACAAATACATTTACATATGGACATACACATCTAAAATGTTTTTCTCCCACTAGCCAGTGAAAAACAAAGTAAAAACCCAACAAAAACCCCACTTATAGCACTGGTAATCTTAACAGTTGAATCACTCAACTTCTAAGGCCCTCTCACAATTGGTGTTCGGATAAAGATAGCTAGGATTGCACCGTACAGTTATACAGACTGCACACTGTACAACTCTAGTGAGCACGATGATACCCTAATCTGCATGGCTGGTACTCTCTGGGGTTGTGCAGTGCACAATCCATATAGCTGTATGTAATGAACTTGAAGTTAGCTCAGATAATTCTGTTTGCTCATCTACTACTTATTTGTGCATCCTTCTCTCTAGTGAGCTACGAAAAAGAAAAATTTGGGGAGGGAAGTGGTCTTTAAATCTATACACTTTTTAAATGAAGGAAATTCTGCAAAGAAACAATAACAGATTCTCCCTGGCTCCCCTTTGTCGTGATGGTAAGGTTTTATTTCTTCCCGTCTCCCCTTCCATCCACCCACTAGAAAGCAACAGGATACCTTGTGTGAGCAACTGCAGATTTCTGACTTCTTCTCGCACCTTCAGCTGGAGCACCTGTTGTAAGATGTGCTGCCGGAGGTTCTCCTGGGCAATCCCCATTCGCTCAAGCTTTTTGTCAGTAAGTCTCAGCAGGGCTCGCCCTGCAGGGTTTTAAGAAATAAAAGGAAAAGCAAATGAACAATTTGCTGGAGGAGGATTTCTATCTTGGTCTTGGCTAACCCTGCCATAACAGAAGATTTCACCTAAACACAGACATTTTGGAATAGAGTTTCCTCCACTAGCCTTGCTCACAGAAATGGATAATCTGGATGAAGAAAATAAGCATATTTAAAAGAGAACCCTGATTTGTATCTAATATTGGTAATCCCCAACTGACTCATACATTAAGTTAGATAAAACAGCAAAATTTTAATCTGGACATTTGGGTCACAGATTGCAGGTTTCCACAGAAACAATGTTCTTCATTGGGAGATGGGTTTTCAGGCTAGCCCACTGGAGCCCAAGTCACTGACAACCCAGTTGGAGAACTAGATGCTCAAACTGCAGTTATATAGAAACTTGGACAACGTTTAACCCAGGGTACAATGTTTCTGTGAAACGTGCATTTAAAGTCCACTTTTAGTCTGCAAGCATCTGACTCTCCTGCTGCACCCCTGGCATTGGGCTGGAGTTCCATCCCTAGCTGGTGGGAACTATTCCTCAACCCCAATCACTGGTTTGAGTGAGGGTTCCAGCAGGGTTGAGGGTGAGAGGAGCGGAGTAAGCATGGGCATCTCACAAGTGCAAAACAAGGAGCCTTGGGGTGTGAGTTCCTGCGCCCTGCAGACACCCTGGGCCCTGCTCAGCCCCACGTGGCCTCCTTCCAACCCATTTCTTTCCTAAAGAAAAGGGTCCCTAAAGAAAAGGCATACTTCCCTTCCTACCGTGATTTCTATCAAATTCTTCCCTGCTCTGGGCTTGCCCTAAGATAAGCATATTTCCATTTTGAAGGTTTACGGCAAGAAATAAAGACAATGATCACTGTCAAGTGCCCACAGTACTACCTTTCCCCTCCGCAACATCTCTGGTCATCACACCTGCAGATCTCTCTCATTTTCACAGATGAAGAAGAGACAGAGTCAGCTACGTGTGATAAATGATAAGTCTGCAGGTATATTATCATATACATTTTTAAAACTAAATGCTCTACCTCCTTGAAAAAGAAAAAAACAACCACCACCAGAAGGTGGGGTTAATGGGCATTTTCATCAAAGAAATAGAAAAGCCTACGTGGCCTGTGAATAAAGAGACAGGTGAATGGAGAGAACCAGTTAGGAGTGGTCTGTTTTGTTTATGTTTCCTGTTTCCTTCCCTTTAACCCTTGCTAAGTGCATCAGTCAGGATAAGTTAGGTTACATGCTGCCGTAACAAACTATGCTAAAATACCAGTGGTGACAAAAGTTTTCTTCAAGCTTATTCTGCATGTTGGCTGAAAGTCTACTCATCTTGAACATTGCTGATCATTGTACCAGAGGGATAAAAGAAGGTGCTAGAAGATCTTCATACCATCAGTGAAACGCCCAGCTGAGAGCCATTTATAAATCATTGGCTAGAACTAATCACATGAACCTTCCCACCCACAAAAAGGCCAATTGTATTTCTGACATGTGCCCAGAAGCAGGGGTGGGGAACAGAAATATTTAATGGGCAGCACTGATGAGAACTATAATAATACAGATGTGGCCCCGGACCAGTGCCTGGCAGGGGAGTAGAATTCTGGGACGTGTGCACGTTTGCGGCAGTGGTGGGTGGTGGTCTGAAGCTTCTGTAGAACCTGCATCTGGAAGGGGAATCCTAGTAGCTGCAGCTCAGACTTGGTCACGCCAGACAGGTCATGGCAGTTCCCCAAATCAGACTTGAGTAGTTCCTACTGCCTTCCGTGGCAGATGGAATAATGATCCCCTAAAGACGTCCATGTTCTCATCTCTGGAACCTGGGAATTTGTTACATGACTAAAAGGACTTTGCAAATGTGATTAAGGTAAGGATCTGGAGATGGGATAGTACCCTGCATTCTCCAGGTGAGTCCAATCTAATCACAGGGGTCCTTATAAGACAAAGAGGGAGAAGGGACAGCTAGGGAGAGGGAAGATGTGACAGTGGAAGCAGAAGGCAGAGTGATGTGGCCAAGAGGCAAGGAACTCAGGCAGCCTCTAAGAGGTGGAGAAGACAAGGAAATGAATTCCCTCCCACATACTCCAGAATGCAGCTCTACTAACACCTTGCATTTAGCCCCAGAAGACCCCTTTGGGACTTCTGATCTCCAGAACTATAAGATAATAAATTTGTGTTGTTTTAAGCCACTAAGTTTGTGATAATTTGTTGCAGCAGCAATTGGCCTTGTTACTGGAATTTACATTGTTTTTAAGAAGTCAAACAGATGGCTTTAGATTTCCTTTCCCAATTTCTGGGTATTGGCATACTCAAGGGTAGAGAGCAGAGGACAGTTTAACAATGAGGAGCCCGGGTTCCAGGCTTCCGGGACAGCCCTGCCTTCCCATGTTCTGTTCATTGCCAGACCTTGTCCTGAAGTTTCACTCAGGAAAAAAAAGAATGGGGCTTAAATATCACTTATGTGGATAATTGGTCTCCAAATAACAGACATCTAGCTCTTTATACATGCCATAAACTCACAAATACTGTATAAAACACTCCTTGACATTCAGAATATCTAAATCCCTCCCAACATCAAAATGCGGATCACCCTCCCTCCTTTGTGTTCCCAATTATTTGGGCTGAGGTTTCACAAGCTGTGACATTTCATAGAGAGAACTGCTGAGGCATTGGTAAGATACACAGCAGCTTCACTCTTGAGAAGTTGTCTGGTCTGTCATTAGAACACAGTGTTAACAAGTCAGAGGGAGGGTTTTATTCCAGTGCACATAGCTCAACTTTTGTCTGTTTGATGCTCCCCTGTAAACCTCTAGTCTCAGCCTTTACCTAAATGCATCTGATTGGTCAAAGTGGGGATAACAGAAGCCCAACTAGAATGTTATTTTCTACTAATACTTTGGTGGGTTAATAGCATCAGGTTTGAATATATGAGTTCTAAAATTCCATCAGTTGTAAAAGTCTGTGCATTTTCTGACTGTGTGATACAAACAATCATTTCTACGAACATTTCACATATTAAATGCCCAACTGTTCAAATTATTTTATCCAACTCCTGATACTACAGATGTTGTTGTTGTTATCTCTATTTTGCGAAAGGGAAATGGAGAAGTTAATGAATATTTGAACCATGACAGCTTTTCCTAATTCTTCCCACTACACCCTCAGTTGTGCTTTATCTTCCTTGGTACGAGAATAAGATGTTTAGACCTCAGAAGAAAGGTAAAGGATGTAGAAAAACTTCCTGATAAAACCACTTTTAGAAAAGATCATGACCTGAACGCCAAGGATCTTTTGGACAAAATCTGATCACTACCTTCCTTGGATGGTTTCAACAGTGCCCTCCAGGTTGGTGATTCTGGAAAAATTTTACAATAATTAAATCGCTTCTAGAAGCAAAAGGCCCACCCATCTTCTTTCTCTCCATCTCCTGTTGACCAAAAATAAAAGAATGTCCAAACAAGTGTGGTGCAGCTTGAGATGCAGGTATCAAGGAAGTGGTAAGTAATCAGTCATCAGTCTCATCTTTTTTTTGCAATTTATATTGTTAATTTTTATTGCTTATCATAAAAAATCAACTGTTAGTTCAACACTTACTGAGCACTTACTATGTCCCTGTCACTTTGTTACTCCCTCTGGGTATAATGATGACCAGGGCAGACAGGGTCCCTCTCTTGAAGCTTTCAGGCTGACAAGGAAGGTGGCTCATGATAAATGTCTACAGGTGTAAGGTGAATGCTAAGAAGGGGCAAATGTGGGAGCTCAGAATGGGGCAACCTAGCGTAGTCTGGGCATCAGGAAGCTGTCATTGAGTAAAGGACATGTACCCTAGGACTCAGGGAGTAGGCAAGAGTTAGTCAGGAACTACTGAAAAGATTTTTTTTAAAAGTCCAGTAGCCACATAGAGGAAGAGGGAGGCTGCAATCGTAGACAGACAACAAAGGACCACAGTCACGGCCCTGACACTTCCTGCCTCTTCTCAGAATGCCTTGGCCATCTTGCTCTGCAGTCAGCTGCCCACATAAAGAGGGATCAAGGAGTCAAAAATCAACTCAATCTCAAACAAGCAGTAGCAGCTGAGTTTCCTGACACCCTCAAACTGGTTATCAACAGTATTTACATGACCCAGGCTGCTGGCCCCTTCACAGACTCTTGGGGTTGGAAGAAGCTTAAAGTCCATGTTGATCTCCCTCCCCACCTTTTCTTCTTTTCTTCATCAAGTATTTCTCGAGCGCCATCACGTGCCTGCCACTATCTGGGTGCTGGAGATGTGGGAAATGAATAGTGTCTGCTGCCTGCACGGAGCTCACCATTTAGCGGGAGAGGAAGGAGACACACACATAAACTGATCTCTGGATCTAGATGCAGAGATACAGGTGTGGTGTCAGATAGTAATGAGTGCTCCGAAGAAAAAGCAGAGTGGAGGGAGGTGTGCAGACAGGGTCCCCTATTAAAAAAAATGGGGCTATCGTGGTTAGGGCGGTTAGCAAAGGCCGCTCTGAAGAGGTCACACTGGAACCAGAAGGAAGAATAGGGGAACAGAAGTGTCAAGGCAATGAGAGGAGTGACAGGGAGACGGGTGTCACCAGGCAGAGCAGGCAGGACAAGAGAATGGTGGGAAATGAAGTCTGAGAGAAGGCAGGGCCAGAACGCACGGGGCCTCAGAAGCCCTGAAGTGGACTTTGGATTTTATTCTGCATGTGGAAAGTTTTGAGCAAGGATGACTTGGGCATGGTATCAGGTATTAAAAGAACCCTCTAGTCGCCATGTGGAGAATGGATTTGGCATTGGGGAGGTCAGTGTAGCCGTGAGGAGTCGTCAACAAACTACCACGGTAGTCTCAACAGGAAGTGATGGTGCCTTCAGATTGGGGTGGAGAGGAAGTAGTTGTGGAATTCTGGATATATTTTTAATGACTTTACAATGCCCAGAAGTGGAGTTTGAAGGAAAGGCAGACATCAGAGATGACTCATGCTTTCAACCTGAGCCACCAAAGGCTGGTGGCACCATTTCTAAGCAAGAAATTAAGTCACTGCTGTAAGAGAGGATGTGTTGGAAGGAGGAAATCCTGGTAGCATTACTGCTGGCTTTTCTTTTGAGAGCACTTGGCATCTAGAGAGGTAATAAAAAGAATAGAATTAAACCAAAAAGAACAATTAAAATATTCTTCTTTCTTCCTCTTAATGCTCTCATTCCTCAAGATTCTCCTCCAGTCCCAAAGCTCTGAGTAGACTGGGGGTAAGGTAAGCACAGGCATACCCTGGTGAAATTTAGAGAAATAAGAGGGACCCCTTAGAACCCAAGCTTGGTATTGATTAGACCCATCAGCTGCCTTCAGTGCCAGAAATATTCCCCAGGACCCCTTGTAGAGGCTCAGGCCAGGGAATATTCAGTGAGGATGTTCACCCAGCAGAAACATGATGCTCTGATAGCAAATTTGGAAAATCAGAGAGTTTTGCTGCAATCTGAAGCTTGAGTGTATACATAAAAGTATTACTCTGTGTGGCCCCACTAGAAGGCTAGCTCCATAAAAGTAAGTGGAATGCTTAATTTCATATGGCAACTTGACTGGGCCATGAGGTGCCTAGATATTTAGTCAAACATATTCTTGGTGTTTCTGTGAGGGTGTTTTTGGATGAGAATTAATATTTAAATTAGTAGACTGGGTAAAGTAGATTGTTCTCCATAATGTGGGTGGGCCTCATCTAAGCAGTTAAAGTCCTGAATAGAACAAAAGCCTAACCCCGTCCCCTGAGTAAGAGAGATTCTCCCACCTGACAGCCTTTGAACTGGGACATTGGCTTTTCTTAGTTTTATAGCAGCCCACCAGCCTACGGACTCAAAAAACATTAGCTGCTCTGGATTCTACAGCAGATTCTGGCCTTTGAACTTGAACTGGGACATTGGCTCTGCAGATTTTGGACTTGCCAGCCTCCATAACTGCATGAGCCAATTTCTTATAATGAATCAGTCTCTATGTATATATATATGCACACATACAGTGTACATATACCCTATTGGCTTTGTCTCTCTGGAGAACCCTAACATGATAGGGTCAAGTCCCCTATCATGTGCCTCTGTGGTGGCACATAGTAGTGCTCATACATACTTACTGAACACACACTTTGTGTTACTAAATTAGTGTAAAGGTTATCTTCTTTACCCACATATTGATGATCTCAAGGTCACTAAATTACTATCCTTTCTGATGTAAGAAAATTGATTGGAAACTGGCTGTCAGGTAAAACAACAACACAATGAGAAATTGAATTTAGTTGAGGGAGGAGGCTACATTTTGTTGATAGTAACTACAGAAACACATGCCAAGTTGACAAAAATAGGCAACATGAGACTAAATGGGTACCTTGCCTTCCCACAGGCTTAAAGACAGACAAGTGCCTTGTCCTGTTTTTGAATTCACACCAAGTGAGACTACAAGCCTTGCTAAGCAGTAGTGCAGCAAGAACAGGTGAGGGATAACCAAATCACAGAGCAGTTTATTAGTTTCCTATGGTTGCCATAACAAATTACCATAAACATAGGGACTTCAAACAACAGAAATTTACTCTTTGTGGTTCTGGAAGCCAGAAGTTCAGCATCAGTTTCACTGGGATAAAATCAAGGTGTCAGGAAGGGCACATTTCCTGTGGAAGCTGTAGGGGAGAATCCATCTCTTGATACTTCCAGCTTCTGCTGGCTGCAAGCATTCCTGTGCCTGTTTGGCCACATCACTCTACTCTCTGCCTCCATTTTCACATCACCTTCTCCTCGTGTGTATATCATCTCATTCTGCCTCTCTCTTATAAGGACACTTGTGACTGGATCCAGGGCCTGCCTGAATAATCCAGGATACCCTCCCCATGTGAAGAATATATCTGCAAAGACCTGTTTTCCTTTAAAGGTAACATTTATAGCTTGCAGGGCTTAGGACCCGATATCTTTGGGTGGTTATTATTCAGCCTACTATAAGCCAAAAGGAACCTTTGTGTCTTCTGAGTATGGCACAGGACTGAGCTCCACATGGAGAACTGAGGCTCTGAGAAAGTGACTCGACTAAAACAGCACAGGAGATGAGGTGAAGACTTAGGTCGAGACACGTGTCTCCAACCTTCAAGCCCAGCCTGCTCTCTGGCCTCTATTCCAGGAGCCCTCCATCTTTTGCTCAGAGAATTGTAACAGACTGCCTGGCTCAGTTGTCAAGATAAATGATTGCATGCCGTACAGCATAATTGGAAATGACAGAATATGCTGGAGGTGGTTACAGAGTGGTTTCAGACCCTATCTCGATGCCACTTTTCCCAGAAAATAGGTGAATTACAAGGCCTCTTTTCTGCTAGAAATAGATGTCACTGGACAGTTCCTCAAACAAATGACCATTTGTGCACTGTCTTAGCTCCAAACCTGCTCTCAGGTAAAATTCCACATCACGTACCAAGCAGATGCCCCCTGGCTCTACCCCAGTCCCGGCTGGGCCAGAGCAACAGAGTGACAGGCACTGGGCATACAACCAGTGTCCCACAGTCCGAACCTGTATTTCTTCAATCATGCCATTTCCAAAATTGGAATTTTTGGAACAAAGAAATAAGGAGGGGGGCAAAATCACAAAAGCACAGGATCACAGCTAAAAGATGTGGATAAATGCCCAGGAAAGTACAATATGAGTCTGGATGCAAATTACATTACTTCAAAAGCAACTGTGAGGATCAAATGAAGTAACACATACACACGTCTTTTGCAACTTGGAACCACCATGATGATACAATTTGGGTATCTGTTTCTTATGGCCACCACGACTTCACGCTCTTCCTCCTCCTCCTCCTCTTCCTAATAACGATGATAATAGCAAACATCTATTGAGCGGTTACTATGTGTTACACACTGTCCTAAGAGATTTACATGGATTATCTCATTTCAACAATTCTCTGAAGGTGCTATTATTATCTATAATTGATTAAGAGTTATGAACACAGCTAAAAGCCATATACCTAATAACCTGCAGATCTGGGATACAAATATAGGTAGAAGTCATGCTCTTAAGCACCTCCCTAAATTGCCATCCAGGAATTCTTTGCATAGACTTATGTACTCCCCAAGGCCACTTTGGCCAATTCTCAAATAGGAAACACTACTCATGGGCAGGTGAGAGGCTGAGCATCAGGAAAGGGTCACCGTCTCTGAGGACTTAATGGCAAGCAGTGGGAACACTGGCAAAACATCACTATGCACAAGGATGTGATGGTCTTCGATGCAGTGGAGAATGGCAGGGGACTGAGAGGTCTTTGAAAGCAGCCATTAAACGGACTCACCCACTCCTTTATCACAGACTTTCTATGTGTGTACCATGGACTGAATCTGCCATACTTCTAGGAACTAGGAATATGAACAAAACAATTTCCTTGCCAGAGAGACAACACAGATCCTTTGAGAACCCATAGGAGGAGCACCTAACTCATCTGGGGACCTTGAACAAAAACCAAAAGTCAAGAAGGCTAGTAGGAAGGGGAAGGGCATTCAAGGCACAGGGAACAGCATAGGCAAAGACAGAGATATAAGAATCAGAAGGTACATTACAGGAACTCCAAGAAGTTCTACATGGCAGGGTGTGAAGCATGCGGCAGGGAGTAGGAGGTGCAGGGACATGTGTGCCATTTCATGATGCTTGGTCTTCACCTTATAGGCAAGCTGGTATTAGTCTTTTCCTCCTTTTCTCTCCCACCCCAAAAAAGCACATATGAGACACAAGAGATGATGTTCACAGTAGTAAAACATTTCATTTGTAGAACTAATATTATGGATACCTCATTTTTGCCTATACTGCTATCCCTGCTCATTTCTGGTAAAAAGAACCCCTCTTTTGTCTTTTGGGAGTTGCTCTTTTTCACCTGGTGGGGGTTTTAACAAAATTAAGTTTTTAATAATATTTAAAAATTTTTTAATTAAAAATATTCCCTGTGGTACTTTTTACTTCTAAAGTACTATATAATTTTCTTGTTTATTATGTTTATTTTTTATTTTCTGATTCCCTCCCAACCCCTCCCTTAATATAAGCTCCATAAGAGGAGGGCTTCCTTGAGGTTTTCAAGCACCTAGCTAGAGTCTGACTCAATGTAGGCACTAAAAACATATTTTTTTAAATTGATGATAGGTGTGTAACCCAGATGGAGTAAATAAAAGTTCTTTGCTGGCATTGTCATGGTTGCTAAGGGCAAAGTTCAGTGACATCCGAAGGGACAATATAATGCTAGACTTGCTGTTAGTGGCTGTCTTTGCCACCATATGAAGAGAATTTGCTAGAGAATAAAGCCAGCAGAGAAACAGAGCTGAAAATGAGAAAGAGGGAAGTAGGGTGAGAGGAGAGAGGCAGAAAAGGAGGGGAAAAGATATCATCCGGTTTCCTGAATACAGCCTTGCCTGAAGTTAGGTACCCCTGCATTCTCAGTTATGTAAGTCAATACATGGTGCAGGAGGAGGATGAGCTAGCTGAGCTCATTTGTACCACTTGTACCAAAACAATCTTGACTTACAGATTCCAGTGTACGTGGAATTCTCAGGTAAGTCACCGTACAGCCATGCCATCCCCATTTCAAGAAATCCCATCATGGTATAAGTGAGTAAGAATGATAGAAACCTACTGCAATTCATTTTCTGAAGTCAAACATTGGCAAATATTGGTATTTTAGTTATTATTCCTTACAAATTATTTGAAATACACCTTAAATCTGATTGCATACTTCTGTTTGCTTGATGTATTTGGGCAACCTCCTTATCCAATTACACCAGAGGTCACAAGCTCAAATGCTGTGGTTGTTAAGATAACACAATTGTATGAAGAGAACTGCCCTGAGGGATTACTGGTATAGGTAGACTGTAGCGGACTGAACAGTTTGTTTTTTCCCCCTAAAATGGGCAATTCCAATTCATTCTTGTTGTGCTAGAATATAGGCTGTGTTGCTACTTCTTTTATTTTTAAGTTAAGGACAATTGAAAATCCAAAAGTCTTATGAAACCTCTCAATTTAAAATTTGCTACCATATGTGCACATGGGTGTTGATCAATTAATTCCAACTTAATAGTGAGTACATGTGGTGTTTGTTTTTCCATTCCTGTGCTACTTCACTTAGAAGAATGGTCTGTAGTTCCATCCAGATTGTTACAAAAGGTACTTGTTCACCTTTTTTTTTTTTTAATGGCTGTGGGTAGTAAAACTCAATGGAAACCAAGTAGGTGGGAGGGGGAAGGAGGGGATGGGTAAATTTACACCTACTGGGTACAATGCACGCTACTGTGGTGATGGGCACACTTATAGTTTTGACTCAAATTGCACAAAAGCAAAACATAATCAAATCATTTGTATCCCCATAATATACTGAAATAAAAAAAAAAAAGGCCACACAGTGGCCAGCGTCAAAGGTACACAAAATAAGAGATACACATGCATGTGTGTATAGACCATATATATGTGTGTGTGCGTGTATACAGAAATACAGAACATTTATACATATCTCTGCATGTGTATACATATATATATGAAAAAGGATAAAATAAAAGATTTCAAGCATTAAAAAAAACTGCTCATTTTTTCCATACTATGAAAGCCAAACAAATCATGCATATAGGTCATATTGGGCTCACAAGTTGCCACTTCCAACATCTGACTTTTAACCCTCCTTCTCCCACGTTCCTCCTACTTTCAATGGAAAGGAATTTAGGTGGCCTTGCCTTCAGGGTTTCCACTGACTTTAGGAATGGACTCCAAGTTCTGTGATTCCATTCTGTACAGCCTATTTTAAATCAACAGCCAACAAAAACTAAGGGTAATTAACTAGTCTGAACTAGCCCTCCACTTTTTATAACCTAAAGATGCATTGCAAATCCAGCTTCCTTAGCAACCCCCAGCCCAATGCCTGATTTCCTGAAGGTGACTATGAATCACCCAATACCAGAGCTAGCAAGGACTCAAAGGTCAGCCAATCCATTGCCTCATTTCCTGGAAAGAATGCACACAAAACCTTCCAAGACCAGTAAGCCTCCTCTCACTTCTACCTGAGAGCACAGTCCACTGCCAAGGCCGGTCACTCACTTGGTTAGATTTAGAATGATTAGCAGTTAATTGAAGGCCCTTTCTCTGGGCCAAGGGAAAGAAGGGTTAATGGAAATTTGCTCTGTGGTTACTGTAAGTAATTTACCATACTGATGGGAACTACATAATTGATTTTTTTTTTAAACCAGTCTTGGGTAAAAAGACTATTTTATACAATCTACTTTTTTGGCTGAATATATTCAGGTGCTGATGATGTTAATAGGAGAAAATTGAAATAATACTAATTCCCACCTGAAATATAAATTCAGAAAGAAATCATATTGTGGTGCTTTTCAAACAGTGAAAATGTGGCCCTGCATTATTTTTATTCCTCTGAGAAGGAATACACAGCTCCCAAATAGTAAATTAAAGGTTAAATATTTTTATGTTGTTGATAGTACAGATAGTTACCAAATCCAATTCACAAATTAATTTTTAAAAACCCTAAAACATTTTGTTTGGGGATTTTGTAGACTCAGTAATAACTTCTCTTGTACCTCAGAGCAGATTTTTCAAGCAAAGAAGTCTAGTGCCAACATAGAGAAGCTATAGCTGAAGATTTATGATATAATAAAAAACCTTCAAGGTCTTTTATGTTTTTGATAGGTAGACCAAACCTCGTGGTGCATTTGCTTTTATTTGTCAGCATTTATATGCATTGTTTGGGATTCTCTGTTAATCAAGTGTCACTAGGTGAGCAGCCCACTGTGCATTAGGCATCTTTTAAAATTCATTACCAAGAAGCATATAAGATGTCTATTGACAAACATCCTCCTTCCCCTCAATATTCTACTTACGGCCATAACAGCAAACTTATACATACAGTGCTCATATGCCGAAGAGAATGGATGCCTGGCATGCTGGCTCCTGCATGTGAATTAATTTGAGCTAGTACCTATAGTCAAAGTAATGTTTTGAAAAAGTTTTAAATCTATTTTGACATCCTTTTCCTAATACTGAGGGATTTGTTTTTCCTTGAATGTTTAACTTTATTAGTATCAGGGATTTCTTTGGTAGAAATATTAACGAGTATTGTCCCAGCTTCAGATACATCCAATAGAAGAGATGGAAACAGTGCTTTTGCCTTCATGCAGCTTAAAAATTACCTGCAGATGTAAGACCAGCAAGCATCAGACAGCTAAAAAAAAAAAAATCAATTATGTGATAAAACCCTGTAGCCATGACCATGAAGACCATGAAATCTATCAGGAAAGTTTTGGTAAAAAGAGGTCTTAGGTTTGGAGTTAAAAGTTCAGGATGGATCAACCAGTTATTAGCTACATGGTCATTGTGACAATTCACCTCTCTACGTTTTAGTTTCTTCACTTGCAAAATGGGGATGATATGATACCCTCTATCTCCCTGTTGTGCTGATTAAGTACTCACTACCATGAGCAGAATAAAAAGTATTGTCGCCTCCTTTAGGAAACAGACCTAAAGAAGGGTAAGACCCTATGAGGAGCTGTGTAGCTCA
The DNA here is from genome assembly GCA_023783475.1 of Daubentonia madagascariensis. Lineage (NCBI taxonomy): Eukaryota > Metazoa > Chordata > Mammalia > Primates > Daubentoniidae > Daubentonia > Daubentonia madagascariensis. Next base: position 10,292,359 of record JAKFHU010002250.1, on the reverse strand, counting down.
CTCCAAAACTATGATGGGTACACTTTAAAGGATGGTATTCTGATGGTGACCCTGGGGAAACCTTTCTCAGGAGGGAGGTGTTAAAAAAAAAAAAGGAAATGCAATTTATTACATGCCAAATTGCCAAAGTCATCAATGCGATATGCAGGTAGACTTGAACATTTCTGCTTTACTTTACCTATATACAACAGAGCTTCTCAATCTCAGTACTACTGACATTTGAGGCTGGCTAATTCTTTGGTGGGGGGCTGTCCTGTGCCTTGCAGGATGTTGTGCAGCATCCTTGGCTTCTACCTGCCAGATGCCAGTAGTACATCCCCCCCAGCTGTGCCAAGCAAAAATGTCTCCAGATTTTTGGCAAATGTTTGCTGGAGGGCAAAATTGCCCCTGGTTGAGAATCATTGATCTAGAAATTTGCTTTCAAAAACCAACTGATTCTCAAAATGTTAATTCAAGAGGCAGACTAATCTCAGTATTAGAGGTTCATAGGACTCAGGTTGGTGAGGAGGCAACCCAACACAAAACTTAATCCTGGGAAAAGCATCTACTACGTGTCAGGCCCTTTCCCGTCCATTGTTCCAATTTAATCCACACCACCACCCTGAGATGTATTCTTATCTCTGTGTTAGAGATGAGTCCACTGATGTTCACGGAGATAGTGAAAAAGCACACAAGTAGCACAGCTGGAATTCCAAATCAGTTCTACAAGTAAAAAATTTCCATGCATTTGATCTGAAAATGTTGCAAAGCCCATAACCATAGCATTTCAAGTGAGATTTAACCTAAGGCTCTTCACCAATAAAAGAGTAATGAAAGGTGAATAAAGTTTCCCTGTTTGATAAGTGACAAAAATTTGAGGGAACCAAGATCACAAGCACCGACTGACATTGGCGTTGCTTCAGTGCCGAAGAGACAATAAAAACACACATCATGTTCCCTCTGTTCCACAATGGAATAAAAATAAGCTCATCAAGCTGAAGTCCAATTTTTTTTTTTTTTGAGACAAGGTCTCACTCTGTCACCCTGGCTACAGTGCAGTGGCAACATCATAGCTCACTGCAGCCTTGAACTCCTGACCTCAGGAAATCCTTCTGCCTTGGCTTCCCAAAGTACTAGGATTATAGGCGTGAGCCACTGTGCTCAGCCTGAAGTCCAAAATTTGATGTCAACAGGTTACATACCAAAAGTTATGCAGGAATAAGATAAACAACATGAACAGATTTCGTTTATCCGTGTCTCCACACATGCTTAGCCTTCTGATGCCTCTCAACCCCTTTTGTCTGATGAGCTTCAGGGGTTGGCTCAGGGCTTACTTTCTCGGCAAGTCCCTCCTTGCCTTGGAGCCTATAGGTAAAATACAAGGTAGTAAGTGCTACATTAAGGATGTCTATTTCCCTACTTAAATCATAATCTCCTGAAAGTAAGGGTGCATCTTTTCATTTATATACTGCCAAAATCTGGGATACTGCTTAGTAAGCTAGCGAAATATTATTTCAAAATGATTGTCAAGTTAGAAAATGTGGCAGAGCCTAAGGGTAAAAGTCCCATATTGCATTTTCACAAACATTTGAATCAAATGGCTTATAGTACCAATATCCTGACTTTGCAATAGCCACCTAGTAGTCCACGCTAATGATGGTGCTACTGACTGTGGGGCTTGAGACATAGATGGATGATGACTTTATCCTTTCAATTTTCTTATCCCAGAGATTATAACGCTGGAACAGCAGGAAGATGGGAGGAGAAGGAAGCCCATGGCATGATGAGTGAGATCACTCCTGAAGAGTGGGAAGGGGCACTGGATGGCCCTGAAAGCATGGACAAATGGCTTTATGATAGTTAAGGGCATGCCCTATGAAGTAAGATGCCTGGGTGCAAACCACATCTCTACCACTTACATGACACACGATCCTAAGTAAGTTACTTAAACCAATTTAAGTCTTCACTTTTCTGTCTTATCAATGGGTGTGTTAACAGCACCTCTGTCTATAGGAATATTTATGAAGATTAAATTAGATGATGCATGGGAAAGCACTTAGCACAGTGCTGGCTCATAATAAGCTTTCAATAGAAGCTAGTGATGGGTGGTGATGAAGAGGAGTCCTAAGCCACAGATGAGTCTATGATCAGCAATATGGTCTCTTCATCCCCTCAGATGAAACGTATGGTACATCCATGCCAATCTATATCTGCAAACACCAACCCCAAAGCCTTTTTAGCACACCCCTTCACTTACTGTTACTCTCAACCTCTGCTTGAGGGCTCAGGTCACTTAGTTTTTATTTCCCTTTTCATAATTATATTAGTACATAAAGTGTATCTCCAATTTATAAAGGCGATTCTCAAACTGAGCTCTCAAGAACTCCAAGTTGCAATTAGGAATTTCAAGAAGCACTTGGAAAGAAAGCAAAGCAATGCCCACTTGGGTTTTCTCCAACAACCACACTAAGGCCAGGGTTCTGGGACCAAAACATCATGTACAACTGTGGTCCCCAACCCCCCCTATTCCCCACCCGCACAGCAGGAGGCCAGCGGCAGGCCCAACCTGCACCCACAGCCATACCTCATCACTCACTCGCATCACTGCCTGAACCCCGCTCCCCGTCAGATCAGTGGCAGCATCAGACCCTCACAGGGGCCCAAAACCCACTGCAGACTGCACATGCGAGGGATCCAGGTTGCCGCTCCCCATGAGAATCCAATGCCTGATGATCTGAGGTGGAGCTGAGGCGGTGACCCCCCTATGCTTGCTCCCCCTGCTCCACCCCCTTCCACCCCCTTTCACCCCCTCTACCCCCATCTGTGGAAAAACTGTCTTCCACAAAACTGCTCCCTGGTGTCAAAAGGTTGGGAACCACTGATGTACAAGGTTCTCCACCTTCAAATAGTTTCAAACCATTGTTCTAAGCAACACTTTGTTTACTGTGGGTACAAATAAATGCAAACTATAATCAATAATGGACTCTTTCTATAATCGATCATAAATGGTAATAAAAATGGACCCAGAGTAAGTTGGAGAAAAGGAGGAAGTTGAAGAAAAAAGCAAGATTCTTTCATATAATTTTCTCTTTTGGCTTAAATTTAGCTAGAAAATGTCCAGCTCAACATGAATTCATTAATTCTTCTAACAATAATGTAATTAATAACTTACATTTAAATTATGCTTTTTTTCTTTTGATAAAGAGACCTGAACTTGGAGTAGAAAGCTTGGGTTTGTAGCTTGGTGCTTCCACATGCTAGCTTTGAGTTTGAGTAACTTATTTAATGCCACTGAGTCACAGTTTCCTCATCTGTAAAATGGAATAATGATTTTAATCACTTTGAGTTTTCTATATGAAAGTTAAGTTAGGTAGTAAATTAGAAAGTGCCTAGCATAGCACCTGACTTGATACATTTATTTCAAATTAAACATTACATAAAGGTATACCTTGTATCGGCTTCTAGTGTACTTACTATAGTATAAAATAATTTTGAATGTATTCACATGCCTGTCTTCCCTTCTAAATTCTGGGCTATGAAGAGAATGTGGGTTGCATTTAACACAGTAACCCCAGTACTCAGCAGTTCATAGATGTTCATTAAAGTTTTGCTGAATGAATAAAAGGCTCTGTTAGAAAGGAAGACGAAATGGTATCATCTCCATTTTATGGACAAGAAATAGGCCCAGAAAAGTGAAGGAACTTGTCCAAAGTCATAGGACTAGTAATTGTCAGAGCAAAGACTAGAACTCTACCTCCCTTTAGGAAGGCTGTGCCTGCTTTAGCCCAGCATTCACTTAATAAACAACGAATGATCTGCTACATGCCAGTTGAGAGTCTAGCACATGTGGTATTTGGAAAGGGAGAAACTAGTTAGGAACCTGGAGCTTTTGTTGAGCCCATGGATGATAGCAGCTTCTACCAGAAAGGCGGTGACAAAAGGATGCACAGAGAGGAGAAATTCTGCATGTAGCATCAAAAGAACCTGAGGAGAGATTAGGTATTTGAAGCAAGATGGAAGAAGCTGTCAAGGGGGATCCATGTGTTTTTGGCTTGGGCAATAAAATAAAAGAAAGCGCATTTGCTGATATGGGGGATACTGAGTGAGCAAGTAGAGGGAAAAGAACAACACTTCTGGTTTGGACATGTAATAAATCTGAACTGCCTACGTCTATGATTCAATAGAAATGCAAAGTGGGTATGTAGGTGTACAGGATGGAGCGCCAGGGAGAAGCCAGCTCTGGAGTTTTTGCTTGGGAGTCACCATCACAGAGTTGACATACAACCCATGGGCAAGAGGAAAGCAAGTATGAACACAGGTCTTAGGACTGGCCCCTGGAGGAAGGGGCTGGGCAGATCTAGTACTGAGTGGATAGATCAGTACTAGATCTATCCTGGTTGGAAATGGGCCAACAAGGACACTCCCAAGGAGTGACTGGAGACATGGGAAGGAATGTGTGACAACGAGGTGTCAGAAGGAATATGGTTCAAGAAAAAGCAAGTAGCCATCTGTTAAATGTTGATAAATCTAGCAAGGTGGAGTCATTAGAACATACCTTGCAATGTAAGGTCCCTGAAGCATAGAAACTCTGAGTCTACAGATTGCGTGAACAGTGAAGCATCTAACATGTCTAGGTCACTCAATAACTGAGCTTTTCTCCTAGGTCAGATATTTTTTGTTTGACTCAACAGACAAAGGTGAAGGAGTTACATGGAAATGAATCCATAAACCTTTCACATCAACATTATTATTATAATAAAGGCATCGTCATCAACAACAACTTATTGGTCAATTATGATGGGCTGTGTGTAACTGCGAACAATTTCTCATTCCTTAATGTAACCTTTGTGACAATTCCTTGGATAGGCTCAACATTAACATTATCCCCATTTTAAAAATGAGGCAAATGGGACTTGAGAATTTAAATACTATGACTATGATCACATAGGTAGCAAGGGACAGAATTTCAAATTACTATTTTTCCAAATACTAGCTCATCTTCTTCACTCCCTCTGCTATCTGGCCTTTCTTTGAATAGACGAAGAGGGCAATTGAAAAGGAAGAGAATCTTTCCTCGTCTTTTTATTTCTAGTCCTCATGAAAGTGCCATCAATTCCATTTATATACAATTCTAGAAAATCCAAACTTAACTACTTGACAAAGTAAATCAGTGGCATTGGAGGAGAAAAGTTTTGAAAAGAGGGATGGATTAAAAAGAAAATAAGGACACTTTTGGAAGTGATAGACGTGTTCATTTACTGGATTCTGGTGACGGTTTCACAGGTGTATTCATAGGTCAGAACTCATGAAACTGCACGCTTTAAATATGTGCAGTTTATTGTGCATTAGTTACACTTCAATAAAGCTGGAAAAGAAATAAGAAAGATAAATGGTTGATGAAAGGGTGGGATAGAAGGGTGAGGAGACAAAGACCAGAGAAAAGTAGAGTTCAAATACCTTAGTCTGAATCAAACCACAATTCCCAAGAATTATTGGTTGCAATGATTGGTATGGCCTTCATGCTGTGCCACTTAGATCCTCCTTAAGAAGCAGAGAATGCCCCAGCTGCTTTCTGCTGACAGCTGTCAGCCCTTCTGGGAATTTCCCTGGGCTAAGAAGAGCCACCTTGCCCAAGGTCACGCCCCTCTTCCCCAGAGCAGCCTGCATCCAGTGACTGGTGGAGGGGGAGAAGGGGAAGGTATAAAGGTTCTGCCCTTCCAGGAATCCTAGTCCCAACTTGGCACAACTTCAAAGGGCAATCCCAGCTCCAGAGCTCCCTGTGGGGTTGGCAGAGGTCTTGTGGCTAAATCACAGCCCAGCTTCTACCCTCTGCCCTTTCCTGCTTTTATTCATTTCCCTCACAGGTGTTGAGCATGAGGACACCACCCAACAAATCTTCCCATCGGCAGATCTCCTTCTCTGAGCCTGCTTCTGGGGAAACCCAAACTCTGGTAGGGCTTCACTGGGTAGAGGGGTGCCTGATTGGTTCTCTGAAACAAACATTATATGTTAGCTGTGGTGATTTTAAACCAGCCAAGGTGGCTTCACTGTACGATATAGTGCGCTTCTAGGTCACCTATCTCTATAGTTAGTAGGTGTGTGTGCAGCAAATGAAAATGAATTTGAATAGTGGCCTCTGCAATATATAATTAGTAAGATAAATCTGCTGCTAAAAATTCTGTGTACATCATCTATTGATTTTATAAGTGTGGCTCATTTTCCATAAAATGCTATGAGCACTAGGTAATCATAGTATACAATGTACTTGAATAACACGTAAATCATAAATACATACATATGCATACTCATGCATATATTTTCACACACACATAAACATTTATGTATAATCTATTTTACTGAGGGTTGTTCTATGTCAGGAACTCTGATAAGTGCTTGACACAAATTACCTCATCAGATCCTCACACGTAGGCATAATTACTTTCTTCTTTTTTTTCAAATGAGAAAACTAAAACCCAGACAGGTTAAGGGTCCTGACAAAGACTTCCCAGCCAGAAGAGGCAATGCCTTGGGTGAAATCTAGGACCACGAGATTTCAAACCCAATACTTTTAATCACTATACCAAATTGAACATTATTTTGAAGAAATTTCTTACAAAAGTGTATGAATTTGACATGAGGGTAACAAAAAGTAATTTACTGATCCCTTATTTTGTAAATTTAGGTTTTGTATAATAATGAATTTCAGGAGACATTTGGGTACCTCAATAAGTCAGTTATAGATAACAAAGCCACAGGGAAATGTAGCATTGTCCTCTGGCCCTTGTAGAAGCTGCATCTTCTCGACAATTGAAGTGAGCTTATGAAATGTTTTATTTTATATGCAGAGTAATGGAGCATAGCAGAATACATGCCTTCAACTACAAAAATCTGTAAATCAACACACGCTCCACCATGTTGTGACTGTGAGAACATACACTTTCACAAGCCAGGAGACAGCTTTTGTCAAGGAAGGGCTGACTCCAGTGAATACTGATCAGCCACTAAAAACAGAACTCAGATTGAAAAAACATCTTATAACTGATAAATGTATTGCTATCATCACATCAACAGCTTGAATTCAATGAAAACTATATTGGTTAAATTAAGTCTTCTACATAAAGATGTCAAATGTTATAACTTCACTATTACGGTGAAGAATAGCTTCAAAATGTGCCTAAACTGAAGAATTAGGTGGCACCATCCTTGAAATGACTTTATAGAACTGTTAGATTTAAAATCATAAAGCTCTAATTGAACATCAAATTTCTTTTAGTTTGGGCTACATTTTCCAGTGCCATGTCACCCCAATCCAAGGCATCATGATCATTTTTGTATCTTCTAACACACACAGAAGAAGTGCTTGTAGCAAATATTCCTAGTGCTATGAAAACTAGACATGGCTGAAAACTTGAATTTAAAACATTTCTTTGAGATTTTCTTTGATAGTAAAGCAATAGTCTTACTAGTTCCTTTTTTGCCTCGGGTCCTACATATTTCTGGATTGGATTATTACAGCTCTGGGCTTTATTTAAAATATGAAAACATTAAAAACTCATGAGGAGTTTTTAGATCTATGAGAATTCACCTTTTAAATGAGCTAAGTCATGGGATTCACTGCTGCAATCACACACACACACAGACACACACACACACACTTTTTGAAGACATTGAGATTGCTCAAATATCTAGTAAATGTGCTTCTAACATTTAACCTTGAGATTTTATTTTCAGAATGTCTTCTCATCACTTACAAAGTCCACATCACTTACAAAATCCAACTTTTAGGATGAAAGTGAGCCTTTCTTGAACGTGATTTACATTTCCTTTGTTTGTTCCTTATAAATTTTATATTTTAAGCTTAATATTCTGATTTACAGAGCTCCACTTCCTTGTTTTACCATAAGAAAAAGGCACAAGTTTCCAAGATTTGATTCTAAACAATCCACTGCATTTAATTATGAAAACCTACTGAACATAAAGAAGTTAGAGGAGAAGAAGAAAATCATATGCTACAAAGGAAATAATTCAGTATTACAAAATAATTGAAATTAGAGACAGGAAAGGCTTATTAGGTCATCTGTCAAAGAAAGTACATGCATCTGACACCCAGATTTAATATGCCAGATATGCTGGGTCATCCAAGGTACCTCTAATCTTTGGCTAAAGTAGAGAAACTAAAAAAGAACATTTAAGGAGCAGAGCCCTTAATAAAAGGCAAGATAAAAATATCAGAGATAAATCTGTAAGATGCAGAGGAAAGGCAAATGGAGAAGTAACACTGAAACATCAAGAAGATAAAACTTTATCTATTTGAAAGTTTTTGAGATAGAAATGCAAGTCATATATGATAACCACACTGACAAAGTGTCCAGGGATTGGGGTTTATAGGGGAACTGTTACAGCCAGAAAAGCCAGAGGGGTCAAAGGCTGAAGGATGTGATTGCATGTGTAAAACCCCAACCTTTCATCTGTGGAATGTCACTTAACCCTTAGAAATGTCTGGCCTAGTTTTCCTTCCAGTAAAGAACAACGGGTAGCAGAAACATTCTTCTGAGCATGTGTTGGGGAGAAGGCGAGGGAAGAGGCATGGAAGGAAATGGCTCTGGTCTGCCAGAGCAGAAGCGTAAAGGAGCAGATGCTGGCATTTACTCAGATAATCCAAGCAGAATTACCCCAAAACATTAAGCATCTTCAGATCTCACCATATGACCTTTGATAACACAAATCTTTGGTGAGGCATGGTCTTGTTGATCTTTTCTTGTTTGTGTTCATTAAAAAAAAAAAAAAAATCTGACACTAGTAACTAGTTGCTACAAGTTGCTTAAAACAGAGAAGCCTGCCAGAATACATAGTGAAATGGGGTAAAAACTTGCTGGTAAGCAATCTCTAAAGCTTATCCAAATCCCTGTCAAGAGTCCACCCACACAGTCTGCACTGTGAATTGGGTACTAAGCTTCTCTTGTGATTTATCACGTATCTCCACAAAAACATTGAGGCTAGCATCTGCCTGTGTAGGGAATGCTGCGTCTTTATGACAGCCTGCCAGTTTCTTTAATGCAACTCTTAAGAATTCAAGATCATTTGTTAAATTCAACCAGGTCACTGTTGCAACTGAGCTAATGGAAACAAAGGGAAAAGGACAAAATGTGCCCTAACTTGTTGAGCAAATGAGGCTTCTCAGTGGAAATGGGGGATAAAGTCTGCTGTACTTTTATAAATGTTATGTATAGGGTCTGTGTGTGTGTGTAATTTTTTTTTTTTTTAAATGAGAGGCAGTATAGTAAAATGGGTAAAAGCAGGATTCTGGAGTAGGATTCCCTGGATTTAAATTCTAGCTGTTTCACTTATTAGTTTGGTAAATTTCAACAATATTTTAAGCTTTTATCCTTAGTTTCTATATCTGTTAAAAAAAAACCAAAAAGGATAATAATAGTATTTATTTAATAAGGTAGTCATGAGGATGAGGATGAAATAAGATGATCCATATATACTTTATTACTTGCCATACAGGTAATAAAGCCCTAGTAAGAGCTGCTATTATTAAACTAAAAACAAAAACACAACAAAACTAGTTTCTTAAAATAAATTGTGATTATTTCGAGAAAATGACCTTAAAGGGTCGACGTTACAGAGTGGGATCTGACAAGTCTATCATGTCGTAATACAATGAAGTGCACCAGGGAAAGAAATCAGAGGGAGGAGAAAGTCTGGGGAAGTAGAAAAACAACAGTGTCATACTCCTAACAAAGAACAACCATTAACTTGAGTCCAGAAGGCCAAGGGGTTCTTGAGGACAAAAATGTTTCCCTGTCTTTGGAATAGAGACAACATATTGCTTTTGGACTTCGGCAATGGAAGACTCAGCATGATGTGTTTTTTTGTTTGTTTGATTGATTTTTGATACTTATCCTGCTTGGTATTCTCTGAGTTTCCTGAATCTGTACTTTGGTTTCTGCATTAATTTTGTAAAATTCTTGGCCTCCTGAAGAAAATTCAAATATTTCCTCAGCTTCACTCTCTCTCTTTTCCATCTGGAATTCCAATTACCCATATGCTAGACCGTTTGATATGAAGGGTGGCTGAGGGTTTTCTGAAATAGTCCTGGTTTCAAAGTGCCTCCATTGTTTGCCTGAAAATATAGTCATCATAGATTTAACCTAAAACTTTTCTTAGTTGAAATTTGGAGTTTCTGTTATTAAAAAATTTAAGTAGTGGCATACATACAAACTTCAGTGCCATAAGAGTTACCAAAGGCATTTACTATATATATGCAGATTTCCTGGACAAGAATTCTGACTCAGTGGGGTGAGGCCTGGGAGAATGTATCCTTGACAGGCACCACGGATGAGGCTGAGATGGGTCATCTGGGGATTATACTTAAAGAAACATCAGCTCAACAAATCCATTACTTTTTTCTACTTATATTCTTATAAGCTTTCCCTCAACCTATACTTTATTTATCTTAAATTTGTCTTATTTTAGTCCATGAATGAACTGTTCTTACAGCTCCACCAGAATGGCTAAAATTAAAAGCACTGACAATACTGAGTGCTGGCAAGGATGTGGAGGGATTGAGCTATCATGAACTGCTGGTCAAAGTGTAAATGGAAATAATCACCTTTGAAAACTCTGGGGTTTCTATTAAGCTAAATATACATAAGACTCAGCAATTTCATTTCTAGTTATAAAAAGGAGTGTTCGTTTCCACCAAAAGAATGTTCATGGCAGCTTTATCGGAAGTAACCTAATGTCCTTTAGCAATAGAATGGATTAGGATATAGTGCCACAATGAAATATTGTTCAACAATGAAAAACCACAAACTACAGCTATACTCAACAACACGGATGAATCTCACAGAGAAAATGTTGAGTGAAAAAAGTGAGAGACACAAAAAAGTTAATAAAGAAAATTAATCTATGGTGGCAGAGGTTAGAATAGGGGTTAACTGAGAAGACATTAACTGGGAGGAAGTGCAGGGAAGATGGCTGTGGTCCTAGAAACAATCTGTGTCTTGATCTGAGTGAGGTTTACATAAGTGTATGCACATATGTAAAAAATTTATTGAGCCGTATGCTTAAGATCTATCTGTATACTTTACTGTATGTAAGTTATACCAGAAAAAAGAAAGAAAGAAAAGAAGGAAGGGAGAGAGAAAGGAGGTAGGAAGAAAGGAAGGAAAGATAAGGCATTTTGTCCAAGAATTTGACAATTTTGAAAACAAATTTAAAACCCCTTTGGGTCCTTGCCACTAATGACTTCACAGACTTTATCATGTACCTTCTCAGCCATCATATTTCCAGACTATAAAGAAAGCCAACGTGGAGATAATATTTTCTGTAAATAAATTTTAACAGCAGATGGAAATCATATGTGCAAATAGATAACAAGAAAAATCTTGACTTATTTTTGGTTTTTCTCCCCATGATATTTTCCTCTGACTACAAAAGAGAAGAGTATTAAATAGGAAAAAATACACAAGACCTTTCCTGACAAGCCAGCCTCCAATATTTCTTATTGGGAAATGAGGTTAAAACAAACACTCTGCTTTCTTTCTTTTAAATTGTGGTAAAAATATATAACATAAAATGTATAATATTCACCATTTTTAAGTGTACAACTCAGTAGTGTTACCTATATTCATATTGTTGTGCAACCGATGTCCAGAATTTTTTCATCTTGCAAACCTGAAATCTATACCCATGAAATAACAACTCCCCATTTTTCCTCTCCCCAATCCTGGCAACCACCATTCTACTTTGTTTCTATAAGGTTGATCACATTAGATACCTCATATAAGTGAAATCACACTGTATTTGTCCTTTTGTGACCGGCTTATTTGCCTTAGTGTGACATCCTCAAGATTCATCCATGTTGTAGCATGTAATAGGATTTCCTTCTTTTTTTGTTAAAGAAATACTACTTTATTGATAAAGTAGTATTCAAACCCATTAATAATAAAATGAAGGCAAATTTAAATTAAAATTCAATACCTGGACACCATTATCCTAAGTGAAGTATCTCAGGAGGGGAAAAAGAAACACCACACGTTCTCTGTAACAATCGGGGCTAAATGATGGGCACACACGAGGCACAAAGAGATGTAAAGAACATTGGAAACCAAAAAGGGGGGATAGTGAGGGAGGTCATGGGTAAAAACTTACCTATTGGGTACAATGACCACTATTCTGGTGGTGGTCACACTAAACCCCCTGACTTAAGCCTTATACAAGGTAGCTATGTAACAAAAACATCTGTACCCCCCCTAATATTTTGGGAAAAAAGAACACTCAGTTTCTTTTTAAAGTTAAATAATATTCCATTGTATGTGTGTGTACACACACTCTCCCCACATTTTCTTTATCCAGTCATCTGTCAATGGACATTTGGGTTGCTTTTATATCTTGGCTATTGTGCATAATGCTGTCATAAACATAGGTGTGCAAACTATCTCTTCAAGATCTTGGTTTGACTTATTTCAGATAAATACCCAAGAATGAGATTACTAAATATTTTGGTAATTCTATTCTTAATTTTTTGAGGAACCTCCATATTGTGTTCCATAGTGGCTGTACCATTTTACATTCTTATCAACAGTGCACAAAGGTTCCAGTTTCTCCACATCCTTGCCAACATTTGTTATTTTCTATTTTTTTTTTTTGATAGTGGCCATCCTAATGGCTATAAGGTTATATCTCAATGTGGTTTTGATTTGCATTTCTCTATGATCCTGAGTATCTTTTCATATGCTTCTAACATTATATATTCTTCAGGAAAACAAATCACAAAATAAACACAGTGGAAAATGTTGAAGGTAGAAGAAAGAGGCTAGTCCTACATTTTTGCATTAGGTTAGGAAGAACAATGTATGGATAAATGCTTCAACTTAAGAAACAAAACAAAACAGGAATCTCCTCCTTGACAAATGTCATTGGAAAGACAGACAGTGAAGTGGGTCCAGCTTCCCGTTGCTGCTTCCAGATTATTACTCCATTCTCAAAAAAGACATCCTTTTCCTTTGGTGTTTATGCCATCCCCCAATTGCATCTTTACCCCTTTTTTCATCGTCTACTTTCTCAGTCACCCACATCCCTTGAGGAATATGGATCACAGACTCAATTTTTACCTCAAATCCTACTGTCATACAAATGACTCTATTATCTTACTACTACCCTAGTTCAACCCCCCACCCTCATAGCCGTACTCTAGACTTTGTTATCACTGTGAATTATTCGAGCTTTTACAGTTTGAACTTCATTACAGCCTCCTACGTGCCCAGCTGTTCTCACTCCAGCTAATCTGCTCCTTCATCCCTATCCATGCTCAAGCTCCTCGTACTCCTTTCCCCCAAAATCTCTAAGTTCTGTTCTGTGCTCACTTTCTCACTCCAATCCTACACTCATTTGCATACCAGACTTCCTCAATAGTAGCCTCAAATTCAGTGTCCCTTGTACTTACGCTACAAAAGACCAGCTAAAAGTCAATCAAAGGATATGGCAACCATCTGTCTTCTCGATCTGCACACCCCTGGAGAGAAGTTGCACCAGTGTGTGGACTGTTGCCAGTACAACTCAGGTCATGGTCTCCATCCTCACCTAGACCTCAGATCTGCCCAGCAGTTCTTTCTTTGAATCTCTTCTCAGCTCTACACCACTCCTATTCCAGATTTCCAGGACCATTAACCGCTCTACCCAACCATTAGCTGCCATCACTGTCAGAGAGAAGTGTTCTGCTCTGGAACACAGGTAGACAGTGCAGTCATTTTCATCTTCCTGAGAAGGATTCTGGAAGAACGAAGGTAGTCTGTTATCTTGGTTCTTCCAACTTAATAAGCTGTTTTGTAGCAACTCTATTCCATAAAATATCATTTTTACTAAATTTGCTAACTGCTTTTAGTTTTGAAAGCTCTATTATTTGCTGATATAAAAGAAAGTCCACTCAGTTAATAATCAAGGATTCTTTCATTTCAAGCAAAGATCAAATGCCATAGTGGCTCAAAGGAATATAGGTAAAGCCTCCGAGACAGAATTTTTAAATTTAATCCCAGCCTGGGTATGGGTTTTCTATGTAGCCTTAAACAAGGAATTTTAAGTCACTTTGCCTTAGCTCTCCCATTAAAAAGAACAAAAAAGATATTAATCCTGCTAATTCAACTTAGCTAATTGTTGAAGAAAATTAAATCATTTATGAGGCTGTTATGAAATGTAAAACCTAAGATACTGAGATGAAGTTACAAATGGGATGGGTGTGGAGGGGAGGAAAATTAATTTTCACTGATACAGGCAGTTAATTTTTCAAATCAGCCTCCAGTGGGAATTCATTTTATAGGAAAGTAAGTTCTAATCCTCCACAATGTTTTGACCAGATCACTGAGGAGATGAGTTGTTGAGAACGACTGAGATTTTTACAATTTGCTTTTCACTGCAGACAGAGCAATTTCATTGTTCACTTAACAAACACTGAGTACCTACTTTGTGTCATTTTGGGTTTTTTTTTTAATTAACTCAACATATTTATTCAATGTCCCCTATGTCAACTGCTTTCACAATAGTGTGTGTTTGCACCCAGGGGGACGTGCTAGATGATATATTAGGGTGTGGAAAGAAAATGTTAGACTGTATATTCATACTTTTCATCTAAAAAAAAAAAAAAGAATCTATTAGTTGGAAGGCCGTGATGTAGCTAAAGTATTCCCCAGAGAATGGTGAGAATTCCACAGACTTGAGGAGATAGCATTGCCCAGACTCACTGGCTCCTGGCCAGTGTACTGGAACATAGTATTTACATGTGTCTGGTTAAATGGATTTGTAATTTATAATAACTAATTTCAACTAAGCTGCCTCACACAAAATAGACAAGAAAGTTAAAACAGTTATTGAAAACCAATAAAATAAAGAAGCTGGCATTTTGTACTCCAAAGAAAAGCATTTAATTAGCTGCACTATGAGGCAAAAGCAACAATGATGTTCCATTCTGACAAGATAGCCCCAAATGCAAAATTATCAAGAAAGACTAATTCAAATATTTATTTATATCCACTATTGTTAGCTGCAAATGTCATCTTAAAATATATCTTCTTGCCTTGAGACATTAGCTAGTGATAATATGATATAAAACCATCACAATTAGCAAGATATTTAATATTTTATGTCTTTATCAGATCGACTTTAGCTTTCTATTTAGAAATGTTTTATAATGAGCATAATCATGAGGTTATTTACTTATAAAGTATATATCTAAAGGTACTTATGCATGTTGGGGATACATGTTCAAAAGTGTTCACTCATGGGGGGGTGTGATAAAAAACAAATTGAAAATACATGAAAGAGATTTTGAGAATAAAGGCTGAAAGGGAGAGAGTTGTACTACGTCTCACTGAATACAAAGGAATATGAACAGTCTCTGCTCAAGTCCAGATATTTCTGCAAGGCTATGAAAAATTTCTCATATGAAATACTATCTGCATTAATGGTCCATATGGTACTTTTAAAACAGACTTAAATACTTTGACACTCCTTTTGTTGAGGGGCGGGGACTATGTCTCCTCCTCCTTGGATCTGAGTGGGTTTGTGTCTATTTTGACTATTAGACTTTGTTGTCAATAAAAGTTATTCATCATTTATTGGTACTCTCAGGATGTTTGCTATGCTATGGAGGAAGCTACCTGCTATGTAAGAAGTTCAATTACCCTCAGACAGCCATGCACAAGAGGCCATATGCAGGTGGATGGTTCCAGATAAGCCAAATCTTCCTAGCCACATACGTTATGTGAGGCCACCTTGGCCTTCTATGCTAGTCTGTCAGGTGACTATCAGCAAATGACCTCAGTTGACATTACAAGGTGCAGAAGAATTACCCAGAAGAACCTTGCTGAAATTCCTTACCCATAAAATCTGAGATATGATAATATGCCTCTTTTTATAGGCTATAAAATTTTGGGATTCTTTGCCATGTAGCAACTAATAACCTTCAACAGAATCTGTTACCAGAAGTGAGGTGCTAATATAACAAAAAACTAAACAGATGGCATTGACATTGAGACTAGGTGGCAGGCAAGAGATGGAGAGAGCTTGAGAAGCCTTTTAGTAAGGACAGTAAGGAAAATGTTATCAGAACATAAGGAAAATATTATTGGAAGTGAGAGGAAAAGAGATTTGTATCATATATTGGTGGAAATTTTAGAAACACTCTTAAGTGTAGTACTGTGGAAAACATAAAATGTACTAATATTTTGAAGAATCTAAGAGATTTTTTTATTACAGTGAATTCCAATAAGATGCCTAGAAAACCAACAGACTTTTTAAGAGAATTGTATTGGCACAATATACTGACAGCTAGGACTGAAAGGGTCAGACACAGAATAAAAAAAAAGATGAACTTGAGCTCCCAAAATTCTATGGCCTAGAAACATGCTGAGACAACTACTCAGCTATAAACATAAGGCTGTTTCTTCTAGAAAAGGAAAAATGACCCAAACGGTAGAACCACAAGTCTACAACAGGGGTTGGTAAACTATAGCTTATAGGCCAAATTTGGGCAGTGGCCTGGTTTTGTATGTCCAGTGAGCTAAAAATGTTTCTACATTTTTAATTGATTGTTTAAAAGCAAAAGAACAGAATTCAAAAAATACCATGTGTGTCAGACAAACAAAGCCTAAATATTTACTATATAGTACTCCATAGAAAAAGTTTACTGACCTTCTCCTAGAGGGTAAAGCCAAGAAACAGAGAATCATTCCTAGGGAGCAGTAATGGGCTTGGCTAGATTTCAGAATTGATACAGATTTGTGTCTAATGTGGTTAACCTACGCCTATTCCATCATTTTATGCCGAGGGGCAGATAACTAGTCTCTTTAGTTCACTGATAGTCAGATCAAGGGGATCTATACCCAAGAAATGGTACCTTAGTAGGGATCTCATCTGAACCTGCACATGATTCATTGATAACAAGATCCTGGACCCTGTGCCTGAGCCTGATATAACGTGATGGGTCTTTGGATGGGTGGGTCTTATGAGGGGCTGAGTGATTCATACACAAAATGTAAATAATTCATTGCTTGAGCAATGACCATGGTGATTTCAAAACATGTTTGAAAATTCTTTTATACTCCTTCCATAGAGAGGTGGTATCTGTGTCCCCTCTACTGGAATATGGGAGGATTTCTGTTTGTTCCAACTTATAAAGTACAGAAGTTACTCCATAAGTTCCAAGACTAGGTCAGAAAAGGCCATGCATTTTCTGTCTGATTCTTTTAGGATATTTGCTCTAAGGATAAGTCTCTGCTATGTAAGGATTTTGATTGTCCTCATACCTCACTATGCTGGAGTGAAGTGCAACCACTCCTGACAATCCA
The DNA here is from genome assembly GCA_023783475.1 of Daubentonia madagascariensis. Classification (NCBI taxonomy): domain Eukaryota; kingdom Metazoa; phylum Chordata; class Mammalia; order Primates; family Daubentoniidae; genus Daubentonia; species Daubentonia madagascariensis. Next base: position 10,275,029 of record JAKFHU010002250.1, on the reverse strand, counting down.
GCTGGGCCCAGAATCCTAGCCAAGACACCAGACATGTGAGTGAAGCTGTCTTGGACCACCCAGAACAGTCCATTTATCAGCTGAGTACCTACCACTGACATTATGAGGCTCAGAAGAATTGCCCGGCCAAGCCCTTCCTGATTCTTGACCCACATAATCTATGAGATAGAATAAAATGGTTGTGATTTTAAGCCACCAACTTTTAGTGTATTTTGTTATGCAGCAATAGGTAACTGGAACAGTTCACTATTCATATGGCAGGATATACTCTATGTTGGGGTGGTGCTGGGGTCCCAGCCATGGGACTTGCTTTGGTCAATGGAATGTTAGTTAATGTGACACAAGTAGAGGCTTGAAAAGCACCTGCAAAATTGGGTTTCTCTTCTCTTGCTCCTCCACTATTGCTATGAGGTTTACCTGGGCCAGCATGCTAGAGGGCAAGACACATTGCAGCAAGGCAGGGGCCCTCGGTTGTTCCCGCCATACTGGTTGAGTCTGTCCTACATAAACAAACAGCCAGCTGCCTCACAGAAGAGCAAATGAGCCCAGTCAAGACCAGAAGGATCACTTATCAAATCTAGTCTAAATCACCAGGATGCGAACAGGTGAGCTAACTAAATATTTATTGTTTTAAGCCACTCATTTTGGAGAGTATATATGTGTTATGTACTATTTCAATAGCAATAGTCAATACAATGAAGATATTTATTGCAAGGCACTTCCCTAATAAAAACACTGTTTCTAATCATATAGTTTTGTGCACTGTCCCTAAAACACTTGGCATATTTAATCTACTATTTTGCCTTAGGATGTCCTTTCCTTCCAGAATGCCCATTACCTTCATTCTGCCTGTCCTAATCGTACAAATTCTTAATAGCCTACCTTAAATTATACAACCCTACTATTAACCTAGATCACTCCAACCTACAGTGGTCTTACCTCTAGATTCCTGTAGAATTCATTTTATGTATCATCCTCTTGACAATTAAGTGTAGATTTCTTTGAGATGCTACTTAATTACTTTTGGGTTTCATTTCTCCCTACCTATATTTTGAGATCTCTGAAGGCTGGTATCTTGTGTCATACTATTTCTCACCCCTCATCCCAGGCCTTACAGAACTTAGCTCAATATAAAGTACACAGTAGGGGTTCAGTAAATATAGGAAGAAGGCAAAGAATAAGCCATAGCTTTTGAAAAGGTCTTAGACAGGTAGGGACAACAAAATACACATTTTATAACATTGCTTACAGTCATTTTCTATTACTTCAAATTTGAAAGAATAATAGAGCTCTTTATGGAAGATAATTGAGCAATTTGGTACAGGGTCAGGGGGTGGGAAGAAAATCTACTAAAATCTCAAATGTTTTCAGTGAATCAGAGTCTTTATGGGTAAAAAGGTATTAAACAATTGCTGTCAGGCTTGACTATCTGCCAAATGACTGATCATAACGGCATATTCCCAACTTGGAGATTTTGCAAGTCATTAATAGACTGTGCAACATTTACCAGGTGTTTGGTTAAAGCATGCTTTCATAAAGAGTTTGCAAACATTTATATGCCATAGAAATCCTCCCACTGTATTTAGACATTTGAAAAAGAAGAATCATTTTCCTTTAAATGATTGTATTTCTCATGAAAAGGCATTGTGTTCCCAAGAATCATAAAGAGAAGTGTCACTCTGCATCTGTTTGCCTCATTTCCCCTCCCCCCAAGGAAATTACCTCTGAGGATAATGGGGAGGCTGAATTAGAGCAGTCACTTGCCAAACATTGCATTTTAGTGACAATGTACCATATCTAAATTTTTTTTTACACTTGATCTTAGCGAAAAGGCTGAGAAACAATACTAAATTTCATGCCCAATCTATTTGAATCTCACTTGCAAGAAGAAGTAAGCACATTTATTAATTTATCTTCCTCTTCCTTTTGAAAAAGGCGTCTTTGAGTAGGGCTTAACCAGTCTTTACATCCAGAAATCTAAAATGAGGCCAAATAGGTATCCCATAATTGAAACAGATTAGTGTTGAAGGGCTAGGGTTTGGTGGTAGGGTAGGGAATACTTTCTGAGGCTTATTAAAAAATGGTAGTAATGTCTTTCATATTAGCCACAAAAAACTGGCACTGCTTATGTGGCAGGTTGAGATGGTAGGTTTGAATAATCCTACCCACTAAAAATGTTCTAATTAAAAGTACATGTCTAAGGCCTAGCTACTGGTGCTTTCTTGAGCTAGTGGAGACCTTGACCAGAGAGACTACTCCCTTTCCATATCGTGGGACACTTAACACTGAAGCTGATTAATTTACATCCAAGTACAACCTGATAGAATTTTTTTTAAAAGATTGTGATTAGCCGTCTGTCACCTCCCCTCACATCAAAATAGCAAAGCTTGCCTACCAAAGGGAGAATCCTCCCAGGACTAACTGGATGGATAAGGGGTACACACTGAAAGCCCAAGTTGCACCTCTAAGACGGGCATCCTACAGTTTGCTTGTGTGAAAGCTCCCCCTTGAGGAGCTCAAAACAACTGCAAGACACAAGGGAACAGTTCCATCTTCAGCTCCTGTTCTTCAGAAGCAAAGGCTGAACACGCCTTTAGGACAAAGAGAAGAAAAATCCTTCACGGACATTTCTGCCAAAAATGATTTTACAAAAGTATTTTTTTTTGCCTCCATCCAAGCTCTTTTATTACTTAATTGGCATCTCTAACAAGAGCCATAGCACCATGCTGGCCTTGGGACAGCCAGGACTTACCTCCTTCAACCAACCTGAGGAAACACTACTGTAAAAAAATAAAGATAACCTTGTTCCTAAGTTACGTACTTGTGTGTATATGTGTGTGTAGTCTTCTATGAATAATTAGTTGATTTGTATTCTGAAAATGGCATGAGGGGGAAAAAAAGATACTTCTATTGAAAAAAAGTCTTTGACTAAATGAGAATTTGGAGATCCTACTCTTTATTCAAGATGAGCATTCCATAAAGCTGACTCTTATTGAGGTTTTGAAAGAATTAGGAGATTTCCTCCTAGTCTATGGTCTTAAGTAACCATTCTCCTCCAGGATACACAGGCTCCTTTTCCAAGTATGTTTCAAGAATGAGCTATCTAATCTGCCCACATAAGTCAAATAAGCAAAGCTCAGGGGCACATTCCACACGCAGAAGTGGCAACTCACACGTTGGGATCTGCCTGTTATGTGCCTCACCAAAGAGAGGGCTTCATCACACTAATAGTGCCGGAGGCCTCAGATGACTCAAATGTATCTTCCACTAAAATTGTTTCCAAAAAAAAAAAAAAAGTCTCAATGTTCTCATTTATCTAGTGTGGCTTTCCCCTTTTTTCTTCAAATTTTTGGAGACATTTCCCACAGCACATTGAAGAACAGACATCAATGCTCAGAGTTATAAAGGGAGGATAGGGTTTTCTATCAGATTAGGGAGATCAGTTCCTGTAACAGTTTAATGGTTACTACTGAAGGGGAAGCAAGGAAGCGGTTCGCAGTGCATACTATCCATCTAAATCACAGTATGACGGCATCTGATGCTGGATGTAGAGGAAAACACAGATGAAATGTTATAGGAAGTGATAAGCTTCATAGTTTTATTATTATTAACCATAATTATAATAAGTTAATTAGTCCAGGGAAAGAACTTAGCCCAAGAGGCATTATCAATTTTTTTTTTCAGGGCATATTACTCAAATTCTGGCAAAGGATAATCAATGACACTACATTTTTACTTAGTATGTTTCTAACATGCTCTAAGGAGTCAGCTGAAATAAAAAAATCTTCAAAATTGGGCAGAATCAAATAACAAAGACTGGTTTCATCTCTAAAATAACATTTAGCTTGTTGAACTAAATGTTGTAGTTGCCAAAATTCCAGATTGACAGAATTATCCAATGTGAAAATCAAACCATCTAGTGGTATATAATTTCATTTATTTGGGCTTCATTAGCCTGACCAGTACTACCCGTGCTAACCAGCACAGTGGAATCACAGGATAATCCCTAACCCCCACTTAACCCCATTTAACACGTTCATGCTTGCTTTTCCCCAGTATGTCCATCCAGCTCTCTTCTTCCACCCCTCAGATATTTAGCATCTACATGTATTTGAAGAGTAATTAATCTACTGTATGTACGTCATTTGTGATTATGTAATATAATATCTGATGCTGATGATTCAGTTAATTTTTTGCATTTTCATTTTTTAAAGTGCTTCCAGATTTTCAAAGGTTTTTTCCCCCCCATTGGACTAAACATGGAAAAAACTGCAACAGATAAAAATTTTTAAATATCATCCTTTTCTGGATTTTTTTAAATGGAGCTTAGTGAAACTGGGTTAATGAAATGATGTGAACATATGTGTTTGCACTAAAGAATATTCAGTTTCCCAGAAGAACAGAGCGTTCCTTCTTTAAAGGAGCCCAACCTCCTTCTCAGGCTTTTCTACGTCTCCATTCTACTAGAGTGGGCCATCTAGCAATAGCTCAGCAAATGTTTATTGAGTAAATTAATGAGCACTAATTTAAAGATAATTGAACAATTAGTGGGTAATGAATGATTTGTAAATTAGCAATTTATAATAAATTAAAAATTATTTAATCAGTAAATAATTAAACTTCAATAGAGATAATGATAAAATATTCAGTAAGTAAATAAATGGCCAGAATAAAAAAAGAAAATCCCCCCCAAATTAAAGGCCCAAACCATAACATATTTGCAATGGAAAGAAATATTATTTCCAAACACTGTAAGATATGAGTATTGAAACAAAATTAGACAAATTAGTGAGCAGGGCAATTCACCATGCTATCTTCCATAAAAACCTATTGTTAGCAATGATTTCTTTAATATTCAACTGCTAAATGTTCAATTTAGAACTCACCGTTAAAACATACTTGAGAGGTTTTCTATTTAAACTCCATTGTTTCGCCATGAGGCATGTGAGCCACTTTTCAGATGTATGGCCTGCCCAGATATCCTTGGCGGGTGCAGAGCTGGCTTTCCTTCCAGTTGGTTCATTCTTTCTTCCCTTCCATTCCTTCTGCCTGCCACTAACTCAATCCCTATTTCCTCAGTGCCTACTATGTGTCATTTCTATGCAGTGGGCCAATTTCTGTGAAATCTGAGGTAATGGGTCCCAAATAAATGAGCACATATTTGTGACAGCCTTTCAAACTATGAAGGTTCAAAGATAAGCACGGTACTGTCGATTACCTTCTAATCCTGGCCTGGTTTCACTCTTAGTGGTTTATGTAACAATCATTTCTACTGATACTGCTCACAAGAAGCACAGTAGCCACTGTTTGTAGACTCAATTTATTCCACAGCCTTTCTTTGTAGATGTACTAAAAAAATCCAACTCAAATGTGTGCAGCCAGAGGTGACAAAGAGGCAGGGATACAGATTGCAAAAGTTTCCAAAAAGAAAAACCAGCCAGTTTCTTAAATAAAAAGCAGGAGAAATGACAAGGATAATTTTTCCAACCAGGAAATGCTTTTGCCATGATAGCATCTGATACATGATCAAAGAGAAACATCAGTACCACATATATTTTTCCATTGTTTCCAGCCATCTGTCCCAGACATTTTGCTAATTATCTCAAAAAAGTGTTTTGGTATAATTTTCCTTTCCTTTGTATTTCTAATTAAGGGTAATAATTTCTCTTGGTGATTAATATCTTCAGTATTAAATAATCTTGAGTGACTACAGCTGGAATATATACATCATTCTAGAGTTCTGAATCTCTTAAGACCGTCTTCTCCTTGGTGTCAAAAATCTTTCCCTATAGTTTGCATGTTAACAGCATTGAAGGCTCTATACTAGCCAAGTATGACTGTGCTGAGTATTTAATTAACAAAGGCAAAATGATGGAAGAAGTGAGGAATTTTCCTTGGATTGGAGAAGGAAAAAAAAAATAGCCTTAGGTATCAGAGGAGCAGAGCACTGCCATCTTCTGGCTCTGTGGTCTGGGTCAATTTTTTTTTTTTCCTCCTAACGTCTCTGAGCTCTGAGTTTTAGAGTCCTCATCTGAAAAGAGTTTCACACTAACATTTTATTAACAGGGTTCTGAAGTTAGATAACGGGTGTGAAATATCACTTTATAAATTTCAAGTGTGATAGAAATATCAGTGGGAAATTTCGTACGAGTAACAAAACCTGTAAGATTCTAGAGACAGCCTCAGAATAGTTAACTGAACATGCTCAGGAAATAGTTTACTGAAACTAAGCGGCCTCCCTGTTATATTCTACAGTAGCACTTTCTATCAGTGCCCGGACATCCCTTCCTTCTTGACTCTGTAGCTGTCTTCATTTGTTGGGAGAGAGGGTAGTCTTTGACCTGGACTTAGTGGGAGCCTACTTTGCAAAGGTAAGTATATCTTGACCCCCTTCTTCTATGCGCTCAACTGATTATCACTGTGAATATATTACTAAGTGGAAGATTTGGGGTTAAGATCCTTCTGGAATGACTACAGCAGTCCCATCGTTCCCCCCTGCAACCCCCAGATACACGCCTCATCACTCTCTGAAAGATTTATAAAGGAGGACACTGTGGCAACATGTGACCTTTTGAAACTGCTCCCCTGGAAGGAATTCTAATGTCCTCCTGTCTGTGTTACCTGCTGCGTACCAACCACTGGGGAAAGATGCTGAAAGTTTAATGAATTGAAGAAAAGCTGTGCAAGCTTCTCTTTTGGAGGAGCCTTGGGGAAGAGGGAAGCAGACAGAAAAAAAGCTTTCAAAGAAATTACACTGCCCCCAAGGGTAGCATCTACAGATGACAGGGACAGGGACTTGGAGATGCATGATTTCTTCTGGTGCTCATTTACCTACAGGGCTGGTTTCACTACTGTGACTGGCTACAACTGTGGCAAAGGTGAAGGCACCCGATCAATATCAGAGACACAAATGCTAGAGAAAGAAAATTGTGACTATCACAACTAAGGGCAATTGACACGGCAGTTGAGGGTTTGGAATATTGTATTTTGCACGTGCCTCTGAGTGTTTGTGTGTATATGTCCGTGTGTGTGTGTACGAGGTAGAAAAATTCAGAATACAACCTAAGAATCTAGGACGTGGACCTAGCTGGGGAGAGAAGTAGGGTGTTGAATGTAGAAGCCAATGGGACCAGATACACTATTTATCTGGAAAGCAGACATATATACAACAACCAGAGAATAACTACATTCAAAGAAAATATTTTGTATTCAACAACTGACATAGAAATGCATTCATAATAATATTTCTAAGTGGAAAAGAGAAGTCTATACCACCTACTAAGGTATGATGCCATTCTTAGAAATAAATGTGTGCAGAGAAAACTATCTGAAAGGATGAATATCAAAGTGCTTGTATAAGAGATTATTTCTGGATGTTGGAATTAGAGTGGAATTTTACTTTTTTTTTCTTTTTTGTTCATGTATGGTTTCTAATTTTCTACATTTAGTATACAAAAAGGAAAAAAGTAGCATGTTTTAAAAAACTATGAATTCTAAATTTCCTTCATAAATATCACTGAGAAAACAGACTTGGGCATAGGGAGGAAGAGGTTAGAACAGGGGTTGGCAAACTATAGCCTGTGTGCCAAATCTGGCCAGCCATCTGTTTTTTGTAAATAAAGTTTTACTGGAACACAGCCACCTCATTTGTTTACATAGGACAAACATAGAGTTCAGTAGTTGTGATCAAGACCATATGACCTGTGAAGCCAAATGGCTCCTCTATCTGGTCCTTTACAAGAAAGTTTTGCCAAAACCTGGTTGAGAAGCACCTTTCCCCTAATAATAGGTTATCCATGGCATCCTACTAGCTGTGTGAGCTTGGGGAAGTCAACCTCCACATTTCAGTTGCCTCATATGTAAAGAGGGAGATAACTCATATTAGAGTTGTTACAAAGATTCAATGAGTTAATGCATAAAAAGTTCTATACAATATGCTTGGCACATACTAAATGCTCAATCATGCTACATTCTTATTATCTACTTCCTTTACATAAGATGCATTATTTCACTATTACGTTAAATCTAATAGAATTGCCACTTTTCTTGGCCAAAATTGCTCAATATTGGCAATTTTATACGGTTTAATGTAACCATACTTTAGCCGTTCGCTGTTCTCATTGCTCCTGTTTAAGTTCTAATCACTGATACGGTATCGATCAATATCATCAAGGTAGTTTGGAGTCAGCTATATTGCCATGAAGGGCTGCAAATCAAAATCTAGCATTCCTTGTTGTACCCCAATTCAGATGTTTAGATGTCTGAAACAAAATACTATATTCGTCACACACTTTGTTACTTGTGAAACATAGGCAAATTGGCACTTAATATACCTACGGTGTGAGAGATTCTGTGCCCCTGCCCTGCTGCCCTAAACGGAAGCTTTTCAGATAAAGAATATTCATTTCTACCCTACAAAACAGCACCTGACTCAAATTTCAGCAGACCCAGTGAGCTTCCACGACACTGACAATCACTCTTGGCACTGAGCAGAGTTCCAGACACAATCAGCAGAACATCTGGGAAGACCTGCCTGAAGGGGATATGGGACTCAGGATGCCGCAAAATTTGGAGAGTCTGTCATGCAAGCACACTTCAGGATGGCATTTTGGAGCTTAGTACAGATTCAAAATAGAAGTTCTTTAAAAAAGTGAAACGGGGCTTCTCCGAGAATGACACAGGAAAATAGACTTGAACATCAATGGAATGTAATTATGAGAAGCTGCAGATTGGAAGGTATAGGATGAGCTTCATGAAAAGGAGGCCAATCAGGAAACCGAAGGACTAATCAAAGTATTCTTATCAGCAGAAATGAAGAAAGGCTTTAAGTTCAGTGCTAAGACTATCAAAGGAAGAACAAACTCAATTTAATCCAATCAACACATGAAATGCCTATTTTATGCCAGTGCTGGGCCAACACAGCTAGAGATAGTAAGATAAATCAGACTCTATTTCTATCCTAGAGGAATTTCTAGGCTGGTGGGAGGGAGATAAACATGTAACCAAATAATTTTGATATCATGCGATAAGTGCTATAATATTAACAATAATAGCTGTCATTTATTCCTTGCATAACACGTAAAGAAAACAGAATGGAAACATTAATTCACCTTGGAGCGGTCCACGCAGGGGGAGGGGGAGGGGCCCAATGAGAGTTAGATGCTGAAAATGACGGAAAGGTCACTAGGTGAACGTTGAGGCAAGGATGAGAGCGATCTGCTGCAGTTTCAGGACAGGATGGGAAGGAGGACTGCTTATGAAGGACCTCACAGGCCAAGCGTAAGAATTGGGACTTTATTCATTAGGCACTAAGTCTCTATGAGCAGGAAGTGACCTGGTTAAGTCTGGTTTAAAAAAAAGACCAAAGGACAGATACTTTCCTAGAGAGCCGTGAGGCAGGATCATAGGAAGGAGAGAGACTATGCTGTTCAGTCTGTGAAAACCTAGAAAAATGGCAGTAAGAATAGAAGAGGGGATATATTTAGGACGCAGCATGTTTTCAAACTGCAATGCAAGAGGTAGATTGTCTGAAAATCCAGAAAAAAGAGAAAAACAGACGAGCACAATTCTGGTGTGGGAGGAGGAGGGACAGAAGGAGGGAGAAGAACACAGGTTAGGCCCCTGGCCTTGGGAGAGAGGACATCGTCCTTTAAACACAGAGGAAGCAGGTAAGGAGGAGCATAAATGCAGATAATCTCACAGGGAAGGATGTTAGGGAAATTCATTGCCAGTGGTCTCTAACTCTTAGAATAATGAATGGGGAGAGGGATGGAGATTTTGTGGAAAGGTGGTTAGGTATGAAACCGCCTTAAAGACTGGGAAAGGGACCAAACTAGAGGTAGGTAAAAGAATTTGCTGGGCAGGGTGGCTCATGCCTGTAATCCTAGCACTTTGGGAGGCTGAGGCGGGAGGACTGCTTGAGGCTAGGAGTTGGTGACCAGCCTGAGCAAGAGCGAGACCCCATCTCTACAAAAATAGAAAAACCAGCTGGATGTGGTGGCACACGCCTGTAGTCCCAGCTACTTGGAAGGCTGAGGCAGGAGGATCGCTTGAGCCCAGGAGTTTGAGGTTGCAGTGAGTTATGATGATGACACCGCACTCTACTCAAGGCGACAGAGTGAGACCCTGTCTCAAAAAAACCAAAAAAACTATTCATTAGCTTTGGGATCCACCTGGACCAACAACTTATACATTGGTGATATCTCTCATCAGCACATTGATTTTTACCAATCAATAGGGCGTTGAGCTTGTCACTTCACTTACCATTAGTCATGTCATATCGTTAATGGGTACTGAATAAACACCCAAGAAAGGAAAATCTAATTTCCTCAGCCTGGCCCTCAAAACCTTTTGTAACATACTTTACAATATCCTCTTCTGCTCTGTCTTCACCTCCTTCACTGTCCCTTCCTTGGGATTCAGAAACCCAAATGCCTCAGGGCTCAGGCAGGTAATACACAAGGGTGTGAAGAAACAGGGTTGGGGGCTTCTGGGAAGTGGTGAGTCCATGGCTCAAATGCTGTTATATTTTCTTTTTAAATTCTCTGAGAGTCAAACAAAATACATACACATAACTTCACATTTTAGGGACTTTACCTGTCTTTTGAGAGGCTTTATCTTCTAACATTTTATGCAGGATAAATTCAGCCTCCTATAAGCAGACATCCCAATGAACCAGGCTCACAGGTATATTCCTTCTCATATCTTCTTTGGTACTTACCCTGTGTTTACTTTCTATGTCACTTATTGGCACTTATAAGATGATGCTGTCTTTCGTAGTACAGTGGTCCAAACATAAGCTTTGCTTACATGAGGTACCCAGAATAGTCAAAATTCCAGAGACAGAAAGTAGAATGGCGGTTGCCAGAGGCTGGGGGAAGGAGTGGGGAGTTAGTATTTAATGGGGATGATGTTTCAGCTTTGCCAGATAAAGAGTTTTGTGGATGGATGGTGGTGACGGTTGCACAAGAAAATGAATGTGCTTAGTGCCACTTAAAAATGGTTAAGATGGCAAATGTTATGTGTACTTTGCCACAACTAAAAAATAAATTTAATAAAACAAAAACAACTCCAAAAACATAAGCTTTGAATTCAGATAGTCCTGGTTTAAAATCCCGACTTTCCCACCTCTGGGCTTGTATGACGTTAAGGAAAGCTACTTAAGTTCTCTGAGCTTCATGTTCCTCATTTGTAAAATGGCAATAATACCCACTTTGCAGCAGTATTGGGAAGATAAAATTAAACAGTATATGTAAAATACTTACTGGAGTGCCTGGCATGCAAACACTTAATATTTCTTAAGGTATATGGTTTTCCCCGACATGATAATTTAAGGAAGGGCAAGAATCACATCTTCCAAATTCTATATACCCTAATTTACAACAGAAATATCTTGGGAGTATTCGATGCTAAGTATATGTTTGGGAGATGTGTTGATATTTACAATAATCGTTATTACTAAAAAATGCCTTGGGCAAGGCAAAATTTTGGTGGGCTAGAGAAATTCAAGCTGACTGGTAGGTTTTAGGGCCTTAGTTAGATAACTGAGATATTCCTAAGCAATAAAAGCAAGGCTTTTATTGCATGCATAAGCCACATGCATATGCATATGTGTACATATGTATTATTTATATCTACACATACATATAAGTTTATATAATTCTTTACCACTTGCAAAGTGCTTTGCTTCTCATTAACTTTTGTATGGAATTCATATAACTACAGATCAATAATAATAGTAGCTAATACCAACTTTGTAAAGTACCCATTATCATAATTATATTTAGAGAAAGGAAAACTAAGGCTCAGAGAGGTTAAGCGGACTTGGCCAAGGTCACATACAGTGAACAATCAGTGGTATGTACTCCGTTGTAGGCTGCCAGAATCCAATTTTTCTCCAATCTTGCATAGCTATCGAAGATATGAGGCTTGCCAAGAGTATTCTAAACATTTAACAGTAACATTGCCCTAAAGCTAATATGGGAATTGAAAAATATCTCTAATGAGAATTTCAACAGGGAACATAGGAGTTCAAACACTATGTCCTAAAATCATGCTGGCCAAGACCTTGTGAGGACAGTCATACTTCATCACAACAGTGCCCCAGGATCTTAAATATAATCAATCCCACATGTGTGGGCTTCCGTTTCTTCCATCAACAACATCTGGCTTCAGGCTCCTCACCATAAATGATGCCATCTGAAGGAAGAGAGTCAGTGGTCCACTTAATTGATTGCCTCTAAAAGGCCTAATTTCTAATCTCCCAGGAAACTGCAGTCACAGAGGTTCTGCCCATGCAACTTGGGGCTTTGTAAGGATGGGAACTCTAACTTGACGAGAAGGGAGCATATGGTACATTAATTTTCAAATAGGAAATAGGAGGAAAACCAGAGAGGGGTCTCCAATTTGCAATCTGACTCCAGTATTTTCCAAAAACGTACAAAAACAAAAGAAACTGACAGAATAATAAAGTCATCAATAAAAGTCAAATGCAAACAGGAGATAGAAAGCAAATAGGGACTTAAAACAGATCATGCCTAATTGACTTAATTTCTCTGATAGGATAAAAAGCTCAACATTCAAAATATAAGTAGAGGTTGTAGTCATATTTGACTTAGTATCATGTAACATTCTCTTAGGGGACTATCGAATAGAATAAAGACAGGAAGAAAAAAGAAAAAACTGGACCTGGTTGAAGGTGAGGAGGTAGATCAAGTCCATCGCTATAAAGCCTTCATTCTGCTCCTCTAATTTGGATGGAAAAACAAACTCAACTAAAAGGGTGTCTTACCCATTTGAAAACCCTACTCTGGTTACTTCAAAGTGAGGCAACCCACTGGACTTTTCATAAGAATGGGTCTCTTGCTCTCCCATAGCAATGTGACCTAGCTTTGAATGTTTTCTGGCAATACAAAAGTTGTGTTCCCTTGTACAAATCAGTTTAGCCTCTGGGCCTGTTTATTCATGTGAAAAATAGGAGACTGACATTGTAGAACCAGTGATGCCCTGCTTTTCTATGTCACTGCAATGGAATAATACCCTCTATCTCTGTTAGCAGTGTTTGGTGCATATAGTGGTGCTCATCAAATGCTTATCAATTCACTAATTACAGACCAATAATGATGACAGGCGATTTTTATTGACATGCTATTATATGCTAGGCACTGTTCTAAGTATTTTCCAGGTTTCAGCTCCCTAATCCTTCCAACAAGCGCCAATGTGGTAGGTCTTGTTGAGGGTAAGTGCTCAGCTCCTCTGATTACCTTGAGTCTCCCACTGAACTCTGAGCCTCATGTTCCTTACCTGAAAAAGCTTGCAAGATTATTGAAAGCTACTAATTCTTTAACATTGAACAGTTCCAGGCATTTCTAGGTACTTGATAGGCATCCACTCATAATGTACACACAGTTCTTAGCTGAGCATCTGGTATATAAAAAACCCCCAAGAAACGGGCTGGGCATGGTGGCTCACGCCTTGTAATCCTAGCTTCCATGGGAGGCTGAGGCGGGTGGATTGTCTGAGCTCAGCAGTTTGAGACCAGTCTGAGCAAGAGCGAGACCTCTTCTCAAGGAAAAAAAATTAAAAAAAATCAGCCAGGTGTCGTGGTGCGTGCCTGTAGTCCCAGCTACTCAGAAGGCTGAGGCAAGATGATTGCTTGAGCCCAGGAGTTGGAGGTTGTGGTGAGCTGCAATGATGCCACTGCACTCTACCCAGGGCGACAGAGCGAGGACTCTGTCTCCACACACAAAAAAAAAGACAAAAAAATAATGCAACTAGACGACCATCCTTCACAAATCCCCCCTTTAAGATGAAATAAAATTAAAAAAAATAAAAAAATAAAAAAATTTAAAAACTGCAAGAAACAGTAGGCATTATTAAAGATGTCAGGGGTTTTCTGAAGCAGGATTGCTCCACAGAAAGAATATTCTTCTGTTCTAGTTCTCTGATCTATGAAACAAATAGTTCATTTGGTGACAATTTCCACTCTTATCCTGTCAAGTATTATCACTAGTATTAAATAAATTCTGCATTTATAATACTGATAAATGTGCCCTTGGAGCAGTGGTTTCCTTACGCTAGCCTACAAATTGGTATTGTTCTGTGATGAAAATGGGAGAAATAAAAATAACGTATGCTTTTCTTAAAGCAAAATTTATTCCATTTTTAAATCATGAAGGTTTTTTTGTGCTAAAATTCCTTTGGTTCATAAAATGGTGGTGAGAGCAGTTTTTAATTAAAAAATATTAATGGGCAAAATAAAAAGGTGGCAACCATATGTCATCTGCAAAAAAACATTTTCTGCAATTTAACTTGTCAGTGAAATCCAAAAGTCTTGGGTGCACTAATACATAATATAGACTCAGAGAAGCAGAACTTCTAGAAAAAGACAAGAGAATTGTTGTTAGTTTGTCATCAGTCATCTCCCAACAACTGGCAAAACTATGCCTTTCCTTATAAGAATGCTTTGGTATCTTCAGATTATTCTTGAAGAAAATGCATAAAGTGGATTTTCAAACTCAATCTCTCTCTATATAACTATCTGTATTATGGATAGATGAATATAAAACCATATCCATCCATCCATCCTTAATCTAAATGATCCTATCGCCAGTATGGAAAGATGTAGAATAACCTTTTTTTTTTCCTTTTAAGAACAGTGTCATTTAAAAAATTTGGAAAGTACACAAGCTTTTATAAACCAACTTCATTGCAACATAATTTATATACAATAAATTCAACACATTTGAAATACCAAGTACAGTAACCTTTGACAAGGATACAAAACATTTTCACCACCATGGAAAGCTCCTTTGCTTCTCTTTACAGAAAAGTTAAAGTTCCCTTCCACCCCTCACTCCAGGCAACCCCTGATCTGATAACTATCACTGTAGGTTAATCTTGTCTGCTCTAGAATTTCACATGATGAGAATCACACAGTATGTACTCTTTTGTGTTCAACTTGTTTCACTCAGCACAATGTGAGATTCATTCATGTTGCACGCATCAGGAGTTGGTTCCTTTTTATTACTGAATAGAGATTTCACTGGGAATATGCCACAATTTATTTTTCTTTTGATTGGCATAGGGTTGTTAAGAACTTTTGGCTATTCTAAGTAATAGAATAATAGCAAAAAATTATAGTAATAGACAAAAATTCTAATTAGTATTTATATGTCTAAAAAAAAGGACTTGTATATAGAATATATAAAGAAAATTTAAAACTCAAGAAGACAAATAACCCAATAACCACTTTGCACCCAGTAGGATGGCTCAGATTCAAATAACAAGTGTTGCTCAGGATGTGGCACAAGTGCATTTTTTGTACGTTGTTGTTGTGAGTATAATATGGTACCACCTGATTTAAAAACTTTAAGTTTCTTGTAAAGTTAATCACAAACTTATGAAGTGATCCTTCAATTCCACTCTGAGGTATTTACTCAAGAGAAATGGAAACATATGATCTTGAAATTCTAGTTCTCTAATATTCAAAAAATGCTTATGGGCCATTCTTATATCTTTGTGAAGTATCAGTTCAAATCTTTTGCCCATTATTGGGTTATTTGTCTTCTTAGTTTTAAATGTTCTTTATATATTCTGTATATAAGTCCTGTTTCAGATATGTAATAGAAGTAATTTCTTCTTATTTGTGGCTTGTCTTTTCAATTCCTTGATGGATTCTTTGAAGAGCAGGTCTTAATTTTGATAAAAACCAATTTATCAATTTTTTTTCTTTTATAGTTAGTGCCTCTAGGGGTTTGTCTAAGAAATCTTTGCCTAGTCCCAAGATTGTGAAGATTTTCTTTTATACTTTCTTCTAGAAATTTTATGGATTTAGGTTTTACATTTAGGTCTGTATTTATTTCAAATTACATTTTGTGTATAGGTTAACACAGGGGTTAAAGTTCATTTATCCAGCTGTTCCAGTACCATTTAGCGAAAAGGCCACCCTTTCTCTCATTGAATTGCTTTGGTACCACTTGGGAAATCATTCAGCCATATGTGTGTGGGTGTATTTCTGGAATTTCTATTCTGTACTATTGATCTGTAAGTCAGGCTTTATTCCAGTATCATACTGTCTTGGTCACCATAGTTTTGCAGTAAGTCTTAAAATCAAAAAAGATTTTTTATATTGTTTTCACTACTCTAGCTTCTTTGCATGTCCATACAAATTTTAGAACCAAAGTGTTTATTTCTAGAAAAAAATTCTGCTGGGATTTTGATCGACATTGCAGTGACTCTATCATCATTGGAAGAATGGACATAATTTTTATACTGAGTCTTCTAATTCCACAAATGTGGTATATCTCACCATTTATTTAGATCTTTAATTTCTCTTAGCAATGTTTTATAGTTTTCTGTGTATAGTCTTGCATATATTTTAGTTTGTACATATTAATCTTGTATTCTGTGTACTTACCAAATTAAATTATTAGTTCTTGTAGGATTTTTTTTTTCTTTGTATAGGTGAGCATCCTTAATCCAAAAATCCCAAATCCAAAATGCTCCAAATTCCAAAATTTTTTGAGCACCAACATGATGCTCAAAGTAAATGCTCATTGGAGCATTTCAAATTTCAGATTTTTGGATTAGGGAAGCTCAACTGGTATGTATTCTACAAATATTCCAAAATGCTCCCCTGCAAAAAAAAATCCAAATTTGGAAATACTTCTGGCCTGAAACATTTTGGAGAAAGGATACTTAATCTATAAATCTCACAGTGTTTTCTACATAAACAAGTATGTCATCTATAAGTAAAAACAGTTTTACTTCTTTCTGTCCAATCTTTATGCCTTTAATCCTTTCCTTGCTTTATTTCACTGGTTGGGGTCTTCAGTGTAACATTTAACAGGTGAGAGAGCATATGTCTTTATCTTGTTCTGGAGTGTGGAGAAAAAACATTCAGTCTTTCACAGTAAGGATGATGTTAGCTGTAGGTTCATCGTAGATGCTCTGTATTTGGAAGGTTACTTTTATTTCTAGTTGTCTGAGAGACTTTTCCTTATTGATAGATGGTAAATTTTGTCAAATGCTTTTTCAGCATCTATTGAGAAGAATGTGTATTGGATACACATTCTATAAAGTGTTCTATACATGTCAATTAGGTCAAGTAAATTGATAATGCTGTTCAGGTCATCTATATCCTTACTACATCTTTGCTTTGTCTATGAACTACAGTGTAATATTGAAGTTCATAACCATAGTGGTGGATTTATCTATTTCTACCTTGAATTTTTTTTAAGTGTTTGCCTCATGTATTTTGATGCTCTGTTGTTAAATGCACGAATGTTTAGCATTATTATGTCTTCTTGGAGAATTTATCCCTTTATCATTCTGTAATGTCCCTCTATCATTTTCACTCTTCGTTGTTCTAAAGTCTGCTTTGTCCCAACTAAATATAATTACTATAGCTTTCTTTTGATTGTTAGCATGGTATACACTTCTCCAACATTTTATTTTAACCTGATTATTGATATTTAAAGTGTGTTTCTTGTAGACAGAATACAGTTAGGTTTTCCCCTCCTAATCTGACAATCTTTGTTTTTTAACTAGTGTGTTAAGACCATTTACCCTTAAGGCAATTATTGATATAGTTGGATTAAGATCTTCCAGCTTTATAACTTTTTTCTATACATTGTTTCTGTTTTTCTCTTTTTTCTTCCTTTTCTGATTTGAATTAAGCATTTGATACAATTTCATTTTATCTTCTCAACATATCATTTATATTTCCTTTATAAATAGTTTTTTAGTGGTTGTCCTAGAGTTAATAAGATACATTTTGAAATAATCTAAGTCCACCTTCAAATAACATTATTCTTTACATGTAGCACAGGTAGTGTATAGGAGAACATTCTCCATTCTTCCCTTCCATCCCTTGTGACATTGTTGTTATTCATTTTACTCATCTATATGCTATAAAACCCAATATAGTATTGTTACTACTGCTTTAAACAGTTATCTTTTAGATAAATTAATAATAAGAAAAATAAAGAAAGTTATTTTATCTTCACTTATTCCTTTTCTTTTTCCTTTTTTTAGGTTGGTCCCAGTTTCTCAGCTGTATCATTTTCCTTCTGCATGAAGAATTTTTTTTTAAGATTTCTTGCCGAACGGTTTGCTAGCACTGAATTGCTCCCTTTTTGTTTGTCTGAGCAGGTATTTACTTCTCCTTTCCTTTTGAAGGATAATTTTCTTGGATATAGAATTGGCAATTTTTTTCTTTCAACCCTTTAAAGTTTTCACCCACTCTCTTCTTGCTCGACAGATTTCAGATGAGAAGTCTCCCGAAATTCTATCCTTTTTCCTCTGTAGGTAATGTGTGTGTGTTTGCTTGTTTTTAAAATCTGGCTTCTTTCAAGATTTTACCTTTATCTTTTTTTGTGTGTGAGGGGGATGTGTAGTTCAACTAGGCTATGATATGCCTAGGTGTGGTTGTTTTGGGATTTATCCTGCTTGGTGTTCTCTGAACTTCTTGGATCTGTGGTCTGATGTCTGTCATTAACTTTGGAAAGTTCTCAGTCATTATAACTTGAACTATTTCTTCTGTCTTCTCTTCTTCTTCTAGTATTCCAATAATGCATGTTACATCTTTTAATATTGCTCCACAGTTCTTGGATGTTCTGCTTTGTTATTTTCATTCATTTTCCTCTTTGCATATCAGTTTGGGTATTTTCTCTTGATCTATCCGCAAGTTCACTGATTCTTTCCAATGTCTGTGTTGAACCTACTGATGATCCCATTGAAGGCATTCTTTATCTCTGTTAAAGTGTTTTTTTTAATCTCTAGCATTCCTTTTGATCCTTTATTAGAGTTTTCATTTGTCTGCTCACATTACTCATCTGACATTACGTTACCTTCTCAATGTAGCAGAAAGAAGGACATCTACTGAGATGAAGAAGGAATCTGGCAGGAAGCATTTTTGGGTATCCAATTGACAGTCCACTGGAATGAAGGAGAGGACTGGGAGATAGCATCATGGTGTCACTGAGGCCTGGCAGCAAGAATGTGTAATTGGGGGTGGGGGTGTCATCCAGGGCTTTCTTCAGCAAGGGTTTCTAACCTGGGAACCTAAACAGGACCTAGGGGTATGTTTCAGTTAAACCTCAGCACAAACTTTCTAATAATTAAACTTTTCAACTATTAACTCAATGTGATGAGTCTTACCATAGGGCCTTATCCTGGGAGCTACAGGGTGGGATATCTGACTCAGGCAAGGAGAACTAAGAAAGGATTTCTGTAGGAAGAAAATTGGAATCATCCAGGTGAACAGGTGGGTGTGAAGATGGTAGAGCATAGCATTTGAGAACCCTTCAAAGCAGTTCAGCAGGCCTGCAGCTTAGAATAGAAGGGAATAAGCAAAACCAAAAACTATAACCACCACCACCATCACAATCCAAAATCTTAAATAGAAAACAGGCTGCTTTTTAAAATTATGAAATGCTCATACCTGGAGGTGTTCAAGCAAAGGCTGGCTGGCCATCCAGCAGGGGTGTTGGGAAGGATATGGAAAGAGACATCTGGTTGGACTGTTAGGGACCGTGCATGTCCCACTCTTCCTATTCCCTTGCAGAAGGACTTCTCAACTGACACACCTGGCCTCCCTCCTGCCTCCATGTGCTGCTTGCTCAGCCCTGTTCCATGTTCTGTGCTCTCTTGTGCTCTCTGACATTACATTACAGACCCATGTGCCTGATGGAGTCTGTTTTCTGCCAAGTGCTAAAAGGGGCAGTGCCCAGTTGTGCAGTTACTGGGATACTTAATTAACATAGGAAAATTCTTAACAAATCAATTTGTCTAAATATCTAACTGACATTCTCCAAAAAGCTTTATCAGGAATGAAGCTGATATTCTGATGTCCATTTACCCAACTCCTGTGTTTATTTCTCATTGAAAGGGGTATTTTTTTTTACTGACCCCACAAATCCTTGGATGACATCTAAAGTCCTTTCCAACACTTAGAAGTCCATTACCCTGAATCATCAAGAAAACCAAGTACCCTTGGTTTAAGAATGCTGAGGAATTATTTTTAAAAAGTTGGTAAGTTAATAAGTTAGAATGTTAGTAAGCTTCCCATAAAAAGGGGTTAAGATAAAGAATACACGATATTATTGGAAAATTAACTTATGAGAAAAACCCATGCCCTAATGATGTCAGGAACTTTACTACATAGATATAAAATTATGCTCAGGATTCAATAAAAAGTATAGAGCAGTTCACACAAAGGAGAAATGAACAAAATACAAAGATATAGAAAAATAGAACACAATATCCAGAGGGGAAAGCAATAAAGACAAGAAAATGTGCAGATGAAGCACTGGGTAGTTAAATATGTCCACATTTTATTTTGTTCTTCTGGATTCTCCTAAGTAGTATTCTCATAGGTAAATCACATAAAGTAATTATTCTACTTCTTTTGACACTTGTTAACTACAGACCCATTGGTCTCTACAGGGAACTCTAACCATAATAAAAGATTCAGAAGACAATAGCAGAAGGATAAAGGAGTAGAACAGGTCAGAAAAATCAGCACTGAAGAGAACAGTGTTAGCAAATGCACACAGCCACATTCCAAAGGTCTGAAAAAGACAAAGTGGTTTCTTCTTTATTCAATAGCATAAGCAGAACTGCCAAATTTCAGGGTGCTACATCTCAGCAGGATATTTTTTAAAGGGAAAAGAGGCACAAATGGGTAATAGTCGAAGCATAAAAAAGGACCAGAGATACCATCTATTTTGTAGGAGACCATTTAGATATATGACAAATCAATATGGACCACTTGTGCAGGATACTCATATGGTAACTATTCCTGCAGACACCTAAAGGATACCCATGGTTCTTCCAGGAAGTAGACCCAAGGAAACATTTTGTACATTCAAAGTAGCTTTTAAAAAAATTTTATATTCTGGGGAGCTCTGAGTGCTTCACCCATGAAAAGAAGTCGTTAAAATTGGCAGGGAAGAAGCCCTTTACAGATGGAGAATTTGAAGCTGAATGAGGTGAGGCAACTTTAGCAACTACCACAGGAAGAATACCAGGCAGAGCCAGGGGCTGAAATCTCCTTAAATCTGAAAAAATTCTTAACTGTGCATCAAAGAGAATTTGAAAGTTGCCTGTGAACTTAGGCCCGGCCCCAGTAGGACCTCCTCATCAGTATTCCAAGCCAGGCCTCAGAAAGCTAGGGAAAGAATCTTGCAAGCACAGGAAAATAGACACATTTCTTTCCTTCAAGCCTAATCTGATGATTTAAATCCATATATCCTAGTGCCTCTCTGGTGTTCTAACCATCTTATTCCTGTTTTAGAGTGCTGCTGTAGGGAGTTAACACTAGTACAGTGGTTCCCCCTTGGCCACAGTTTCACTTTCTGAGGTTTTCAGTTACCTGTGGTCAACTGTGGTCTGAAAATAGGTGAGTACGGTATAAGAAGATATTGAGAGAGAGAGAGAGAGAGAGAGAGAGAGAGCGAGAGCGCGAGAGCGAGCGAGCACATTCACATAGCTCTTATTACAGTAAATTGTTATAATTAGTTCTATTTTATTATTAAGTATTGTTGTTGATCTCTTACTGTGCTTTATCACAGTTATGTATGTCTGTACAGGAAAAAACAGTACATACAGGGTTTGGCATTATGCGTGGTTTCAGGCATCCACTGGGGGTCTTAGAAAGTATTCCCTTGAGATAAGGAGGCCTACTGTAGCTTCTCTTCTGACTAAACGCATCTGCCACAAAGTAGCAGGTGTCTTCTGGACACAATGAAATTATCACAAATTCGAATAGGAAATTTGCAAAGATTTTGAGCACTGGTAGGTTAAACTATATCTAAAATTTTCTTAGACTTTGGAGCAACTGGGGGAAAGTTTGTTTAGAATTTAATGTCCTTCAAACAAACACATAAGAAAAATGCTAATATAGAACTGTTTGTAAAAAAAAAATAAATACGGGAAATTTAAACAACTACCCAGGTTAAAAGGTAATTTTCAAGTCCTAGCTACTCAGGAGGCAGGAGGATTGCTTGAGCCCAGGAGTTCGAGGCTGCAGTGAGCTATTATCACGCCCACCACATTCCAGCCTAGGCGACAGAGTGAGACTCTGTCTCTAAATAATAAATAAATAAAAATAAAAAAGGGTAATTTTCAAAAAAGATTAAAATCATGATTCTCACACAAATACAAAAATGAACACATTTTTAAGATTTTTAACTTAACTTATTAATGATGAAACTAGCAAGATGATACAACCAGCTCAAAGGAGAATCCAAACAGCAGACACAATTAAAGATCAGGAAGACTGAAGTGAATGTGTACATGGGAGGCAAAGCTCATCTTTTCCCCAGTGGCTGGGAAATCAACTGAACCTCTGTGGGACGGAATTTACATGTCAATAGACAAGCATTATGTTGTACAACTCAGAGTTATAAAATAGCTCCCTAGAATCAGACTTAGATAGCCCAAAATGTTGAGCTATAGAGGATGATGTACAGTTTTCCACGAAAGCACAAATTTTTCCCTACGTGGGTCACTGACTATCTTATTTACTGCTATAGTCTCCAAACCTGGTACATGGTAGATGGTCCATAAATATTTGCTAAACGGATGAATGAATGTCTACTATGTGTCAGGCATTAAGCTAGGCCCTTCACATGGATCATCCCATTTAATCTTTCCAACAACCCTTTAAGATAAATATTAGTCTCATTTTACTGACAAGAAACTAACTTGTGTGACATTATGTTGCTATTACACGTCAAAGGTTGGGGTGGAGGACAGCAGTGAGGATTTGACTCAGACCTATGATCAGAAAACCTGTCTTTCTTTTCTTCTTCTTTCCATTTATTTCCTTTTTATTTACAATCACTGGATCATCTGCCTCTAAATCATATATAACATTGATACAACATGCTTCCTTAATGAGCATGATACTGGAGATCCTTGCTTTAAGAAAAATAAAAGAACAGCAGCACTCGAGAGAATCTAAGCAAAAATAAGAGACACATGAACGATTTTTTTTTTTTTTTTGCAGCCTTGCAGATTAACACAAGGTATTTACCAGCCCAGACTGTTTTGTTTCCCTTTAGGTGCTCCCAGTTTTCAGGACAATAAAACTAGAATTCAATATTGTTTACGTGTGTTGTTTTGTCATCACAGAAATTAGGGCGGCACTTAGGAAAATGGCAGCAGTTCACATTCATCTTATGCTTACTGTGACCATGAATGAATGACCTTCACAGCAACACCAATGATGAGGTAGGTACTATTATCTCCTTTTTACAGGTGAGGAGAGCTGAAGTTCACCTAGCAACCTTCACAAAATCACACAGCTGTTTTGCAGCTCTGGGCTTCAACCTGGCACTTCTAACCACTTTCCTGCCCTCTCCTACGTCACTCTATTGTCTGCACAGCCTGTCAAGGTTGCTATGGCATCATGTCTTGATTTTTTACAAACTTCCTTGCCTAATTTATCACAGCCTCTGACAGTACTGGGATTCCCACAGCTTCCAGCATCACAGGACTGGTAATCATAGGCTGGCTTAAGTCCCGAAAGCTATTTTCTGGCCACTTGGCACTTGTGATCATTTGAGTGCTTTACATTCCCCCTTAGAGAGGCAGGGGCCAGAGAACAGGGGAAGAGAGTGGTCTTCTGAGACTTCAAATAGGTGAATGTCAAAAAGATGTGGACCAAATGTTAATCTGAAATCATTCTCTTTGTTCCCTAAGTCCCCAAATAATTCCCTACTTTCTTTTCTGGCCAGAAAATAGGCTTCCCTTAGAATGAAGTAACAATATGTTTCTCAACACCTCCAGGTGAGTCTTGACGTGAATAATGACACAATACTGGCATGTACAAGGTGTGGATAAATGGTTAACTTAGTGGTTTTCCTATATTATTTCATTTAATCGTCACAATGCCTCTCTGAAACAGGTGTTATTATCTTTATTCTGGAGAGGAGGAAGTGAGGCTAAATAATTTGCCCAAGTTAAGCAGCTTGCCCACGATCCCAAGAAGGTTGTGGTTTACCAATACCAGAGGTGTTTTGTGGAGACCAAGCGCGCCACCAAAAGCACATGACAACTACTGGAAGCACATACCTCATTCGCATGTCCCTGTCCTCATGTCACTTAGCAGAAAACCTTGGGAAGTGGTACCATTTACTCCATATGCATTGAAGCCTGGATCTTTATTTCTGAGGAGTGTAAGGCTCATCCTTTTCAAACCATTATAAATGCTTATCCTTCCCTCAAGGGTACCTCATAATTCTCACCCCTAATAAAAGATAACACCGCTTTCAAATAAGATCATGAAAAAGGCTTCACCATTACTATAACACAGACATTAAGAAACATTAAGCAGCCATTATCTGATGAAGGCTATCATAATCAGGGCAATGGTTACTAACTGATTGATTACTTTTAGGGGGGGAATAACTGACCCTATATGAGCTTTTCTTATATTCTTAAGGGAGGGACTAAAAAAAATAAGATCTAGGCACTTGGAATCTAAGCTAAGTGCCCACACTGCCTTCCGAATTTCAGGAATTTTATCCAAAAGAGCCATTAGCTCTAGTTGGGGGGAGAAAGGAAGTGCACAAAAGACCATTTTTATACTTAAGTTAGGAGGATTTTACTCTCTTGTTTGTTAATTCTGCTTGAGCCATGATTGGGTATGTTCCTGATATATTTAGACATTATCAACTTAGTGAGCAGGAATCTATGATCATACAGCTCAGCATTTTTTTAAACATTTAGTGCCAGAGCTCTTTTTAAAACCAAATCAAATTTTCTATATGACTTGACTATATAAAGCAGACAGAAAGGGAGCTGATTTGGTTGACACACCCACTTCTACCCAAAGCACACACGTGTTCTATTGGCAGCCAAAGGCTCCATGGAACACACTTTGAAAACCACCAAGTCCTGCTCTAGGAAGGCGAAGTAGATATGCCCCAGATCTCATAGCTGCAGGGTAAGAACTGAACTGCAAAGAGAAATAGTTTCTGCTTAACAAATCCCTTTTCATAGTAATAGAAGTGAGCAGAACGAGAGAGGTTAGGATTTCTCAAGACAGAAGTATGGGTTTGGAAAGAGGTTTGGCATCTAGGGTGTTGAGCTCTTTCATGGCAAGTCATCTTCCCACCAGTGTCAGTGTCCCTCAGAAAAAAGGAAGGATCTGGGCTAGAATGAGGACTTTTCAACACTGTTTCCCCCAGAAGCCACACAGTGTTGGCACAACGTGTCCTCACTCCTACCCTTCACCACACTCTTTGGGGAGGAGTGGGGGAGGAGTGTCACCTGCATATAGTCACAATCTTAGGGCGGGAGGGCAGACCAGGTCTGCACAAGTCCGCTTACTCTGACAGGCTGCGACAATGGGCATATTCGCTCCATCTTGCCCACCCCATCCCCTGATTGAGAGACTTGATCTGAAGAGCCTTCATGGTTCATTATACTGTCCTATCTTCTGCTTCCAAGTACTTCCTGACCTCCACCTGTAATACTCAAATATGCTTGATCTCAATGGAGTCTTAATTTGCGCCTTGAAGGTATTCACCTCAAGGGCAGTGAGTTAGTATCCTTGCATTTCACTTCAGAAACTTGGATCATCTCTGGGTGCAGACCCAAGCAGGTAGTCATCAGGGAATCAGATGGAATCCAGCCACCATGTTGTGAAAGGCAGGGAAACTGACTTTCCACCAAGACTCTTTCACATCATTGGATATATACATACAGTTTACCAAGTCAGAAAAATCAACAAACTATCTTAAAAATGAAAAAGACAATTTTCCTATTTAGAAACCTTCCCTACTTAGAAGATCTACATACTGATCCTATAATCACGTTCATTTGAACAACATCCTTTCCTTTTTTTTTCTCTAGGATTGGTGTGCTCCTTTCTCTCTAGGATCCTTCCACCCCTCATTGTGATTCCCATACACTTTTACACTGAACACTCAAAATCCACAATTTTCTATAATAACTGCATATGCTTGTTGAGTATACAACATGGATCTGGAATTTATCAGACCTTTTAAAGTAAACTCATGCCAGATAATTTCAGCAGGAAGATGCCTTTTCATTATAAGGGTATGGGACAGGCCATTGTGACAGGGAGGGGAACAGGAGTGAAATATCCTGGATACTGCATACTTTACCAGTTATGTCATGCTGTTTGAATGACTCACTGTAGATCTGATACTGATTCGGACAATGCTTCTTCAACCACTTGCAGACATCCTGCTGGGTCCATAGAGCCACTGGTTTAGATAGCTTCACCGTAGCTGACTATAAATAAAGAAGGAAAAGAAGATCTGTGAATGCTGGCCCCATGCCTAGGAAGGCACAACTGTTGTTAAAAGTTGTAGAGTGCGGTAAAGGCTACAAACTGGATTCCCTGAAAATAAATATCTGGCTCTTGTCCTCCTCTTAACCTCTGCAGACCTGCTCAATCCTGCTGAAAACCACAAAGAAAAGGTCTAGGTGGAGAAGCCATGAAAATTATCTCAAGTTATCATCTCTACCAGGGAAAAATCCCCAGAAATCCTTAGGAAGTAGTGTTTTCTAATGAATAACAAAGACAATGGGGTTGCTAAGCAATTAATTAAATTTTAGGGGGGAAATAGCTACCCCCAATTGCCTTTCTCTGTATTCTAAGAAGATGTCCATCTCCAGTTGTCTCTGACATCTCTAGGGCCTAGTAATATAGTGGCTCCAGCAGGTGCTAATAATTATTTTAGGAATGAATGTTACAGAATTTAGATACCTACATAATAAGAAGTACAAGTCTGCCTTGGGGCTCTGGACTTAGGGTAGCCCTGTAAAGCCTAGGAACATTAGTTATGCCACAGTGGGAAAGCAAAAAGTCAATTCCACCAGTGTGTGGGGAATGGCAATAAGATAATGGGGGTAGTTAGGCTTTATATAGAAGACAACTAGTCAAAGCCTTTTATTGCTCACTGGATATTTCAGGGAAGTATTTATAAGGGAAAAAGCCCAAAGAACAAAAACACACAGAGGTGCCAAGAGCCTAGCCTTTGACAAATAGCAGATTACAAATACACTTATTAGTTAATAAGCATCAGCTCTGTGCCAGATGCTAGTCTCCCTCACGAGTCCCAGGAACTTGGTTTAGGCTAGATTAAAGCTTCACTATTAATAATTTTTATCACTCTGGATCAGTGTTTGCCAAAAAATCAGGGCTACAATATTGATAGTTCTTTAAAGCAGGGGTCCCCAACCTATCATGAGTTGTATAATTATTTCATTATACATTACAATGTAATGATAATAGAAATAAAGTGCACAATAAATGCACTTGAATCATTCCAAAACCATCCTCCCCCTCTCCAGTCCGTGGAAAAATTGAAAAATTGTCTTCCATGAAAACAGAACCTTCAACAGGAAGCAGTGTATCTAGTACCTAACAACTGTTCTGTTTTACTTTTATTATATTTAAGGCTATCTTTAAGTTATGGCACAAATAAATTTTATTTCCTGTAGTAATATCCAGTTTGCTTTTAAAACAAATTTGAGTTGGTTTTTTTTTTCCTCTAAAAACCACTCAGCAGGCCAATTTAAAGAAAAAATTAAGGAAACAATGATATAGATGGTGAGAAGATAATAGTAAAAATAGTGGACATAATATGCAAGTGATTCAAGTTTGGAAAGCATAATGCTCAGGTGTTATTTTGTACTAGTATATTTCCAGTCATGAGACCTTGGCCCATCAATCATAAAATAATCACAAACAATGCTTATCATGATTTATATATGTACGTATATTCATACACACTTGTACATACATATATATCTGCTTTTCGTTCCACGCGACTGAGATTTCTTCCACTGATATTTGGAGTTGATGTTCCCTCCCCTTGAATTTTGGCAGTGTATGTGACCATCCTGAGTAATGGAGTAAGCGGAACTGATGCTGTGTGACTTCTGAGGCTAGGTCATAAAAAAGATACAGCTTCTGCCTGGCTCATGCTCTTTGGCACTCACATTTGGAATCCAGCCATCACGCTGTGAGGAAGCCCAGGCCACATGAGGAGACCATGTGTTGGAGTTTTGGCCAATCCCCCAGCTAAAGTCTCAGCTGACAGCCACCACTAACCACCAGACAAGAGAGTAAACAAGCTTCAGACAATTCCAGCCACCAGCATTCAGATCTTCCAGTTGAGGCCCCCAGACACCATATAAAGAGACGAGCCATCCTTGCTGTGCCCTGAGTTCCTGACCCACATAATCTGTGAACATCATAAATACTTGTCTTATGTCACCAAGTTTCGGGGTAATTTGTTCAGCAACCCCAGTAACTGGAACACTCAGTGAGAATGGGAGGATGAGAGCTGTTATAACTGTGCTCCTTAGAGTGTACTGTACATCCACAATGAATAATGAATGAATGAATTAATGAAATGAAGCAATTTTCACAGAGTCGGCATTCACGGACACACCTTACTATTTAGTCAGCAGTGACTTTCAAACCCAGCCCTTGCTGCTCTACCCCACTGTGTGTTGTGCTTACGTGGCTCCTAACCAAACATACCTGCTCCTGCCCGCCACCCTTCCTCCCAGAGCCCTGGGCTGCCAGCCATTTTTCCTCTAACCTCTGTGTGAAACCAAATTGATTGTTTCCTAATTTTGATGAGAGAGGACGACCTCAGGCATGGAGGGTATAAATTTTTTTTTGTTGGTGGTAAGGTTTAGTTTTTTTTCTTTTTGCCCATCACTTCCTTTCCTTTGCATGATTAGGAAACCAGAATTTTAGATCTTCTAGCTAGAAATGCACTTACCACTGTATTTCACAAGTCAGCACCTCTGCATCTGGTTCTTTCCTGCTCTAAAATTTTTCCTTCAGATTAGCTGAATGAGTTTATAGCTGACAAATCATTACCCTGAAATTCTTGCAAGTTTCTTGCAAGTAAAGCTAATCACATCATTGGAAATCTCCGCAGAAGCCTATAAATTAGGAAAGGCAAGGCAGAAGGATGACGTTGCTTGTACATCAACATACTAAACTTCTTTCTTCCTGGAAGGTTATTCTTTAACATGCTCATTTCCTAGGAAACAGAGGACTCTCAGCATCAACTGGGCTTCAGGTGGAGATTTACTCAACATGCAGTCAACTCAAAACACATCCACACTAGCCCAGCATGAATGTTTTTGTTATAATTTCCTTTTATCATAATGTCAGGGAACGTGAGGCTAACACTCAAGGAACTGCTTCACTTTTCTTTCAGAATATACTCTAAGCAGTAATTTGGTACCACTCAAAGCTTTAGGCATGGATTTTTAAGATTGTATGAACCTACAGAGATGCCTCCATATAAACTGGTATTGCAAATAAGACAAATAAAATAACTAGCAGATAAAGATTTCTACCATTAATAATCACTCTCTGTTCCTAATCAGATGGTGAGAGAAGTATTGATCCCATTTATAAGCTGATTCTTAGCCTTGGCCTTTTTATGAAATTGTTATTAATATTAGCTTACTATATATTAAGAGCCATAATGACTCCAGCTCCCCCACTCTGCTCCTCCTTTCTAGACTCTCAGAGCCGACTTTCATTTGTTCTGCCTGAATTTCTCTTTTTGTAGTGCCCTGGGTCAACTTCCTCAACAGCAACCAGGTTTTGGGAGTGAATGCCATAACCTGATTCCTTTGAAGAGTTTAAACTTCACTTCTGTGTGCAACTTGGAAAAACAATCAGAAGCATATGTTAAACCCACATCAATCAAATTTTAACATATTGCCCCACTGAAGGTAGGAATGGGAGGGCCAGAGCTGTCAAAGCCTTCCACTGCCCTCCTACCTTCCTCCTCGCCCAACACCCACACTCTTTTCACATCAATCTCTAGATGGTAACTTTCTCTGATATGCCACTAAGGTCCCCCCCCCACCAGTAGTAGCCTAAACCTAAATAATAATAGTTCATAAAGCAAATAAATAAAGCATTTCACGTTTACTAGGAACAGTAAACTAATAAGAAAAAAAAAACAACAATATCCTGCCCAAAGGCAAACATTAAAAAAAATTTGCTCTAGTTCCCTTTCTCCCCATTCATGTCTACCACATCATTCTCTGGATTTACAACCCTGGGGACAATTTTGGATTATTTTACTGCCCTGAAAGAGGCCTGAGGCAGTTTGTTACCTTAACTCCCATGCATTGTGACACCAAGTAGAATTCCAGACATTTCCTTTCCGAATTTGTCCTAGCCTTTCTGTAGACAAATTGAAAGTACATTTCAGATGCTTTTAACTTTCTGTTTCACAGGGAGACCACACTTTATGCAAAATACACATTCCCAAGGGAAGGTTGTTTGCAAATTATTTTTACAAATGATTTCTATTTAATTTTTATACAATAATTTCAACTGTGTTTTATAGGAATTTCCGATTTGTGTTTAACTGGAAAGAACTCTTAAACATCAAGTTTTAAGTTCTCCAAGGTAAACTTGAAGCTTTTCTACTAAGTAATAGAATGATTACGTGCTTTAAAGAAGTTTGATCATGCCTTTAAGTTTTATTTCATAATTCAAAATAACTGTTTTGCAATATAAATTCTCTTTTAATTTGCTGGGTTTTTATAAGAGAACACTGAAATTTAAGCTCCTAATAGCTGTACAAACTCTTAACCAGGTGAGCTTATATGAGGTCCAGTTGGTTTATAATGAAAAAATACAGAATGCTTACACTGTTTACATCCATTGGCAGGACAAAGTGAGATTTATGGCCAAATATCAGAAAGCAATAAACATATTTTCAGTATCTCATTATAAGCAAGTGTTTGCAAGCTCTAAGAATTGCCTCTTTCTTCCATTACTATCTTGTAGTGTTCTTTCTTTACTTCCTAGTCCTCTCTTACTGACTTCCATTGTGTCATCTTACTCAAAATTACAGAAAGAGGAAGGAGGAGGGAGGAGAGGAGAAGACGACACACACACCAAATCATTAATGTCTACATTAGCAGCTTCTAATGCTTATTCACCCAAAAAGGGGTCTGTAAGTATCAGGAAGGATTGGCCCTTTCACAGAATACCTGACATTTGAATTAATTAATTTTATTTATTTTTATATTTATTTTTATTTCAGAATATTACATGAATTGCTTTTGTACAGTTTGAGTCAAAGTTATAAGTGTGCCTATCACCCAGATAATGTGAATTGTACCTGTTAGGTGTGATTTTACCCATCCCCTCCTCCCCTCTCCCACCTACTTGATTTCCCTTCAGTTTTACTTCCGTCTGTGCACATGAGCGCTGATCAGTTAGTTTCAATTTAATAGCAAGTACATGTGGTGTTTGTTTTGCCATTGTTCTCATACTTCACTTAGGAAAATGGTCTCCAGTTCCTTCTAGGCTGTTATAAAAGGTATTAATTCATGAGTTTTTTTTTTTAATGTCTGAGTAGTACTCCATGGCATACATGTACCACATTTTATTAATCCACTCATGAATTGATGGGCACTTGGTTTGATTCTACATCTTTGCAATTGGGAATTGTGCTGCAATAAACATTCAAGTACAAGTGTCTTTTTGATAAAATGGTTTTTCCTTTGGGTAAATACCCAGTAGTGGGATTGCTGGGTCAAATGGTAGGTCTACTTTTAGTTCTTTTAGGAATCTCCATACTATTTTCCATAGAGGTTGCACTAGTTTGCAGTCCCACCAACAGCGTATGAATATTCCTTTCTCTCTGCATCCACGCCAGCATCTATTGTTTTGGGACTTTTTGATGAAAGCCATTCTCACTGGAGTTAGGTGATATCTCACTGTAGTTTCGATCTGCATTTCCCTGATAGAGATGTTGTGCATTTTCTCATATGTTTATTGGCCATTAATCTATCTTCTTTTGAAAAGCTTCTGTTCATGTCTTTCGCTCACTTTTTAATGGGGTTGTTTGATTTTTTCTTACTGATTTGCTTCAGTTCTTTGCAGATTCTGGTTATAAGCCCTTTATCAGATATATAGCATGCAAATATTTTATCCCATTCTGTAGGTTGTCTATTTGCTCTATTGATTGTTTCCTTGGCTTTGCAGAAGCTTTTAAATTTAATTGAATTCCATGTATTTATCTTTATTATTGCTGTGATTTCCTTCGGGGTCTTCTTCATAAATTCTTTGCCCAGGCTGATATCTATAAGAGTTTTTCCAACATTTTCTTCTAGAATTCTTATAGTTTCATGTCTTAGGTTTAAGTCTGTTATCCGTTTTGAATTAATTTTTGTGAGTGGTGAGAGGTAAGGATCCCATTTCAATCTTCTACATGTGGCTATCAAATTTTCCCAGGACCATTTACTGAATAGGGTTTCTTTTCTCCAGTGTATATTGTTGTCTCCTCTGTCAAAGAACAGATGGAAATATGAGGATGGTTTTATATCTGGGTTCTCTGTTCTGATCCATTTGTCTATGTCTCTATTTTTGTGCCAGTACCATGCTGTTATGGTTACTACAGTCTTGTAGTTTAGCTTGAAGTCTGGTAAAGTGATGCCTCCCAATTTGTTCCTTTTGTTTAAGGTTGCTTTGGCTATTTGGGCTCTTTTTGGTTCCATAAGAAGCATAGAATTATTTTTTCTAAATCTGCAAAAAATGACATTGGTATTTAGATGGGGATTAGATTCAATCTGTAAATCACTTTAGATAGTATAGATGTTTTAACAATGTTGATTCTGCCAACCCAAGACCATGGTATGTTTTTCCATTTGTTTAGATCCTCTGTGATTTCGTTCCTCAGTGTTTCATAGTTCCCTTATAGAAGCCTTTCACCTTCTTGATTAAAAATATTTCTAGGTATTATATTTTCTGTGCTGCAGTTGTGAAAGGTATTGAGTCTTTGATTTTATTCTCAGCTTGACTGTTGTTAGAGTGTAGAAATGCTACTGATTTGTGTACATTGATTTTTTAACCTGAGACTTTGCTAAATTTAATTATCAATTCCAGGAGTCTCTTGGCAGAACCTTTGGAGTTTTCTAGATATAAGAACATATCATTAGCAAAGAGCAATAGTTTAATCTCTTCTTTCCCCATTTGGATACCCTTGATTTCCTTTTCTTGCCTGATTGCTCTGGCTAGGACTTCTAGTACTATGTTGAATAAGAGTGGTGACAGTGGGCAACCTTGTTTAATTCCAGTTCTAAGTGGGAATGCTTTCAACTTTTCCCCATTCAGTATGATATTGGCTGTGGGTTTGTCATATATGGCTTTTATAATTTTGAGGTATTTCCCATCTATGCCTATTTTGTTGAGAGTTCTTATCATAAAAGGATGCTGAATTTTGTTAAATTCTTTTTCTGCATCTATTAAAATGATACGTTCTTTGTTCTTGCTTATGTTTTTGTGGTGAATCACATTCATTGATTTACGTATGTTGAACCATCCTTGCAGCCCTGGGTTGAGGCCCACTTGGTTGTGGTGCGTTATTTTTTGATGTGCTGCTGAATTCAGTTTGTTTGAATTTTATTGAGAATTTTTGCATCTATATTCATAAGGTATATTGGTCCGTAGTTTTCTTTTCTTGATGTGTCCTTTCCTGGCTTTGGTATCAAGGTGATACTGGCTTTGTAGAACGAGTTGGGGAGGAGTCCTTCCTTCTCAATGTTAGGAAATAATTTCTGCAGTATGGGTACCAATTCTCCTTTGTAGATCTGATAAAATTCGGGTGTGAAACCATCTGGTCCAGGACTTTTTTTTGTTGGAGGACTTTTTATTGATGGTTCCATTTCGTTGGTTGCTATTGGCCTGTTTAGGAGTTCTATTTCTTCCTGACTGAGCCTTAGGAGGTTGCGTGTTTATGTGAATTTGTCCATTTCCTCAATGTTTTCAAGTTTATGTGTATAGGGACTTTTTATAATATTGAGAGATGACATTTAGTATTTCTGTGGTATCAGTTGTAGTATCTCCTTTTTCATTTCTGATTAAGCTTATTTGGGTCCTTTCTTTTTTATTTCTGGTTAATCTAGAGAGTGGTCTATAAATTTTATCTTCTTGAGGAACGAATTTTTGGTTTCATTCATCTTCGGTATAATTCTTTTGTTTTTTATTTCATTTATTTCTGCCCTGACCTTAGTTATTTCTTTTCTTCTGCTGGATTTGGGTTTGATTTCCTCTTCTTTTTCTAATTCCTTGAGATGATTCATTAGATTGTTGATTTGTGATCTTTCTGTCTTTTTGATGTAGGCATTTATGGCTATGAATTTTCCTCTTAGGCCTACTTTTGCTGAATCCCACAGATTTTTATAGCTTGTGTCCCCTTTGTCATTCAGTTTGAAGAATCTTTTGATTTCCATCTCTATTTCCTCCTTGACCCAATAATCGTTCAGCAGTAGGTTGTTTAACCTCCATGACTTTACATAGAGTTGAGCATTTCTGTTAGAGTTTATTTCTAATTTTATTTCACTGTGGTCTAAGAAGATACATGGTACAATTTCTATTTTTTTGAATTTGTTGAGACATGTTTTGTGGTCTAAGATGTCATCAGTCTTAGAGAATGTTCCATGTGCTGATGAGAAGAACATATATTCAGTGGTTTTGAGGTAGAATGTTCTGTAAATGTCTGTTAGGCCCATTTGTTCTAGAGTCCCCTTAGGTCCAGTGTTTCTTTGTTTATTTTCTGCTTGGAGGATCTGTCAGTTCTGTCAGTGGGGTGTTCAAGTCCCCAGTTACTACAATGCTGCTGTTTATCACTCTGTTTAGATCTAGTAGGGTTTGCTTTATGCATGTGGGTGCACCTGTATTAGGTGCATACATATTTAGGATTGTTATGTCTTCTTGTTGAATGCTCCCTTTGCCATTATATAACGACCATCTTTGTCTTTCTTTACTATTGTTGATTTGAAGTCTATGTTATCTGATATGAGAATGACTATACCACCTTTCTTTTGGTTTCCATTTGCATGGAATATTTTTTTCCATCCCTTCACCTTGAGTCTGAATGAGTCTTTGTCAGTTAGATGTGTTTCCTGGGGACAGCAGATACTTAGCTTGTATTTTTTTTTTTTAATCTATTCAGCCAGCCTATGTCTCTTGAGTGGGGAATTCAAGCTGTTCACATTTATTGAAAGAATTGGTAAGTGGGTGAATTTCTGTTCATCCTGTTGGGTAGAATCTTGTTGGGTTGTTTTTACCTCTTGAGCCATTATAGTATATGTGCTCTGAGCTTTAGCTTTTGGGTGATTTTACACTGGTGGGTATCATGCTGATTGATGTATAATGCAGATCTGAGTACTTCCTGCAGGGCAGATCTGGTCTTGAAAAATTCCCTCAGTGTTTGTTTGTCTGAGAAAGTCTTTATTTATCCCTCACACAAGAAACTTAGTTGATAGCAAAATTCTAGGCTGGCCATTATTCTGTTCGAGAAGCCTGAGAATGGGGCTCCAATCCCTTCTAGCTTGCAAAATCTCAGTTGAGAAGTCTGCAGTTAGTTTGATGGGTTTTCCTTTGTAAGTTACCTGATGTTTTTGCCTTACAGCTTATAGGAGTTCCTCCTTCATGTTAAGATTGGCCAGTCTGATAACTATGTGTCATGGTTATTTCCTTTTTTGCCATGAATCTCCCAGGTGTCTGTTGAGCTTCCTGTGCCTGGTTATCTAAATTTCTAGCAAGACTAGGGAAGTTTTCCTCAATTACTCCCTCAGATAGGTTTCCCAACCCTTGTGTATTTTCTTCTTCACCCTCAGGGATGCCTATGATTCTTACGTTAGGCCTCTTTACGTAATCCCATAGTTCTTGTAGGCTTTGTTCCTTCCTCTTATTCCTCCGTTCTTTATCTTTGACCTACTTGTTTAATTTGAAGGTGCTATCTTCAAGCTCTGAGATTCTTTCTTCTGCATGGTCTAGCCTATTCTTAAAGCTTTCCACTGTGTTTTGTATTTCCTTGAATGAATTTTTCATTTCCAGAAGGTCTGCTTGGTTTTTTTCAATAATTCAATTTCTTTAGTGAATTTTTCTTTCATGTCTTGTATTGTTCTGTGGTTTGTGTTGGGTTTCAATTTTCTCTTGTATTTCGTTGAGCTTCCTTATAATCCATATTGGAAATTCTTTATCAGTCATTTCAATATTTTTGTTTTGGTTGATATCCATTGATAAGGAGTTATTGTCTTCTTTTGGGGGTGTCCTTTCACTTTGATTTTTCATGTTTCCAGATTTCTTTCACTGACTCCTTCTCGATTGAGACATGGGGGTGGCTAGGCCTGGCTTGCTGGCCTGTCTCTGGGTCCCTGAAGATTGATCCCCAACCATGCTAGGGAGAGGAGTGCTGGTCCTGAGTTGCCTGTGGGGTGTGTTCTAGCAGGATTGATGAACCTATCGGCTTACCACTGACCTGCTGTTTTCACCTCTTCCCAGCAGTGTGAAATGAGTTGGGTCCCCCAGCTTAATCTCCTAGATGGCAAGTGGTACTTGTGAGTATGAATCATCCACTCCCTGTTTGCTTGAGTTGGAAAGCACTATACTGAGCTATGGAGTTGTTTCCCCTGTCATTAGTTGATGCTTATGTGGAAAGAGCCAGCTTCTCAGATGTTCTTTTGTGCCTGTTTTATGCTCTTGTCCCCCAGGTGGACAACATGAATACCTCAAGTTTGATCAGGGACCCTGTAGCTCCCAGAGGGTTGTTGGATCTCTACCCACTGAGGTGGGGGGAGAAGCAAGACAAATCGTGGCTGGATTGCAAGAGCCTGAAAGGCTCAGTGGTTCCATTTATGGCCACTAGGGGGAGCTGCTGGTATAAGGTTTAGGGCAAGCTCTCTAAACCAGGAAGGCTGTTCCCGAGGAAGGGGCCAAAATGCTTGAGTGCTAAGGCCCTACGTTGGGCTCTTTCTGCCCTTCTCCACTACCACAGTTTGTCCACAGGGAGAGGTGAGCACCCTCTCAAATCCCCACTCCCTGGGACTCTACAGCACACGCCCTTCAGATCAGTCCATGAGAGATTCCTCACTGCTCGAGACCAGCTCTCAAGCATCCCCTGCCTTCTGTGCATCTGATCTACTAACATGTGTCTCCTTGAAATGCTGGCAGGTAGGGGATTCTCCAATTGCACATCCCTGTTCCACCAGTAGACCCCAAAGGGAGAGTAGTGGGCCTCTGTGTCCATAGGGGCCTCAGCCAGAGGCACGCTCCCACTGGAGAGAAGTGGCTGCTCAATGATTTCTTTGCTCAAGCTGCACTCCCTATTGTAATGAGTTAGGGGAGGAGCTGCTGCTCCCATTCAGCCAGCACTCCCAAGGCAATTGGTTGCATGGAGCCAGGGACTAGGCTATTTCTGAGTGCCACACCCCCATCCAATATGGTGGTTCTCCAGCAGGGGTTGGGGGTGGGTACACTCACAGATCACCGTTCCTCAACATCCTACCACACACTCACATGGGATCTGTCCTTGGGGGTTCCTCACCAGCCAAGTCCAGGACTGAGACCTCTCCCCTGCATCTCCCTGCACTGCTCTCATGTCCAGGGGACACCAGGATCAGCCCACCTATCGAAGCTGCCAGCACGCAATCCTGTGAAATGCCATTGGTCAGGAAGCTCCCAAATTGTGGCAGGCCCCTCTCTCCGTGAGGAGCTCAGCCAAGAGCGTGCACCCACTGTAGAGAAGCAGCAATTCATGAGCTTCTTGATTCAGAGTACTCTTGTGGTTGCAGTGGATGGGGGAGGGGCCACAGCTCCCAGTCAGCCTGAGCTTCAAGTACTTTCTCAAATGCTGTAAATGGGGGAGGTGCAAAAGTGGAAGTGTCTGGGTGTAAGAAAGCTAGCACTCCGGTCTCTTGTGGCACTCTCCCATGGGGTGTCCCTTATGAACACCCAAACTCTTGGGGCTCATGAGTTCACCCCACTTATCCTAATTAGCCATCGTGCCTGGGCTCGTGGAAGGTGGAAATGCCTTCAGTATACTTTGCGTCCTGCTGATCATCAAAGGCAAGTAGGTGGGGGAGGGGAAATCCCCCTTACCCCTTCACCGGGCTCCGAGCCTCTCTGGGTTTGATCCACGCTATCTTCTCCTCTCTATCTTCTTCTTTCTCAGCTTCACAGTTTTTCTTTGTGGGGTCCCCTGTCATGTCAGTTGTCTCTCTCTGGATCCACATCTGAGCTGCAACTTCTCTCCACTCTCCTCAGTCCAATATTCTACCTTCCAGCCAGGCAGTCCGACAAACAATGTCTCTAGTCAGCCATCTTTGAATTAATTAATTTTAAAGTACTAATAGTGCCCTCTTTTGTCACCTTAATCTTTTCATGAAAAAATGTGGTTAGAAAATTTTAAAAAGGTATCTCCTCTGTTGTATGCTGTTTCCAGGGTAGTCTATGAAATCCACTTGTTAATGATCATTCTTGGGTTTGGACCAAAATATCTTACGATGGATGAAGCTCTTAAACTTTATGCCTCCCAAAGAGATGAATCTCACTGCCAGAAAGTTTCCAGGTAAAGGACAAACACAATTCCTCTTAGGTGAATGAAAGATAACTATATGTAGTGTTATTTCACATTCTTTCATCTTTAACCACTGCTTTAATGTTACCTGGGTCATTTCATGCTTCCTAAATTGTGATGCTCATCTCTTCTGAGTGGTATAAGGAGCCCCTAAGTAGCTGTAATGGGTAAGCAACTTCAGTAACTTTTCCAAATATACAGTGAGGCATGATTAGTTTTTTCAACTGTTTTTCACAGGGCATCTGTTTTAGACCTTTCACTTCCTAGTCCTCTTCACTGGGAATTGTAGCTTGTTCATACGTTCTTCAAAAGGCAGTATCCTAAATGTGCTGACTACAAAAATGAAATATAGTATTGACGCCTAAACCTTTATTATTAATAAGTCACATCATTGGCTCATTCTTAGAGGAAATAGAAAACGTTGAGTCTTCCTCAAATGAACTGTTATCAAACTAGGACTCTCTTCTCCTGAAGGTAGATTTTTCTGAGCCCCAACTTTATTTTGCAGGTTTTGATTCATCATCTGAAATCCCCATTCACCAGTGTACTGGTTATTTTCCCATATTTGCATCATCCATGTAAACAAAAGCTCTTTCAGGTCCTTAATAACTTTTAAGAATGTAACAGAGTCCTGGGAGTTTAACTGTTTTAAGACATCATTGTCATAGTGTCATCAAAAGAAAAAAAAGGAGATAAGGTTGGCCTGAGATAACTTTTTCCCTTAATTTTCCTATATTGAATTGTATTTGATGGCCTTTTTAATTCCTAAATGCTAAGAACCACAGACTCAAATGTCCAAGGAATCTCAGCAGTAAGTTGGTTCAAGTTTAAACTGAATATGAGAATCCAATCCACTTTAAGATATCTAAGAAGGTAGTTAGTAAACCTGGACTATGATGAATATATCAAGAGGGGTGTGTGTGTGTGTGTGTGTGTGTGTGTGAAAACTTTACTTGGATAAAAACCAAATGTCAATCCCCTAATTGAATATAATTATGTTTTCTTTACTTTTTTTTTGACTACACAAAATTTGGAAAAACACTGATCTAGATTCAAGACTTTCCCTGAAAATTCATGGCATCAGAAAATGTATCCTGTAAAATAGGCCACACTATTCCTAATAAACAGTAATGGTTTAAAATGTTCCTTCATATGGAAGTCTAAGTTGGACCTCCATCATCTTTTTCACTGATTCTTGAGTCCTGCCTTTGGAAAAATGCAAGACAAATCTGCTCACCACCCACTGCCCTAATTTCCATTTCACACCTCACATAGGTGTTCTCCATTAGGTCTCCTGGCCTTTTTTTTTTTTTCCTTACAATGATATAGGCTGATGAATCCCAAATTGCATTTCCTGTCCAGTCTTCTTGAACTACGGAATTGTATATGCAAGTTATGACTTCACAGTTTCATTTTCATATCTAGTAAACATCTCAAACTCAACATGTCCAAAATGGACCTCCTGTTCTTCTCCACCAAAAATGCCCTATGTAGCTTTCTATATTTCATGTGATAGAAACGCTATACTTCCCATTGCTGAGGTCCCAAATCTTGGATTTATCATAGATTCCACTCTTTCTCTTGTATTCTCTATCCAATCTATTGGGAATTTTGAAGGATTCTACCTTTAAATATATCTAGACTCCAATCTCTTCATCACCAACATTGCTACAATCCTTATTGGAAATACTATCATGCCACACCTAGATTACTGCATCTAGGTACCTAATGCACCAAACAAGTCATCCTGTTCTTCCCTTGACCTCAATTTAAATCTTTTACAAGGCCTCATGCAATCTGGCCACCCAGGTCTTTGATGTCATCTTTACTACTTTTTCCCTAATACATTCTGTTCCTCCTATACCAGCCTATTTGCTATTGCTCAAAAATACCAACTATGCCCACTTTTACTTTGCTTGGAATGTTATTTTCCCAGATATTTACATGACTAATTCTCTCACTTCCTTCAGGCCTTTGCTCAAATGCTCCCAATAAGTCCTATTCTGACCTCCCTATTTAAAAATGCAACACTCCTCCTGCTGCTGTTTCCAATACTCATTACACCTTTCTGCTCTGTTCCTTTCTTCATAGAAAGTATCATCTAACATACTACATAATGAACTTATTTTGTCTATTGTTTATTATGTTTCTTCCCACTGCCTTGCAACCTGCACAAGGGCAGAGGTCTTTCTTAGTGAAGAAGCCCAAACTTTAGAACAGCACCTGGCACAAAGCAGGGACTCAATACTTATCTGTTGAACAAATGAAAAACTGTCTGGTCCATCATCATATATCACAGCTCCTATATCCTTTGAGTATCAGAAAACTGGTTCCGGCTCTTGACGTTCCCAGGTTGGGACTCAAACAGTCTTTCCTCTGATTAGATTTCTCTTATATTGAGCCAAAAATGCAGAGGCAGTCTAACACTATAATTCTTAGCGAGACAGTTCACATCTCTAATACTCAATTTTTTCTTTCTTAACTGACATAGAGAGTGATATGATGAAACAAGCTTGGCATTTGGAATCATGCAGACCTGGATTGGA
The DNA here is from genome assembly GCA_023783475.1 of Daubentonia madagascariensis. NCBI lineage: Eukaryota > Metazoa > Chordata > Mammalia > Primates > Daubentoniidae > Daubentonia > Daubentonia madagascariensis. Next base: position 10,234,075 of record JAKFHU010002250.1, on the reverse strand, counting down.
GGCTCTGGCATTCACTAGCACTATGGACCTTGGGCCAGTCACTGACCCATTCTAACATGTTTCTGAATACACTGCAAATAATACCTATCTTGTCGTTTGTGGAAGGATTAGAAACAGTTTATCTAAAGCACTTAAACACTGCCTGCCACATGTGTCCAGAATATATCTTTGCATTTCCTGAATGGAATTAGTATGCTCTTCAGCTGGACTCTCCATCCTGATCTGGGAAGCAGGTGTGCGACACAGTGGACACAGGCAGACTCTTCAGAGTCCAGCTGACTTGAGTTTTAGGCATTGTGAGATCGTGTTGTGTGCAATCAACTAAGATCGAAAGAAACACAATTGATAAGAAAGGAAGAGGATTAAAAGGAACCAGTGGAAAAGCAGGCATAGGAAGAAGAGAGTGAGACAGTATAGAAAAAGAGAAGAAAAAAATACAATGGAAAATGAAGATGTCAAATTAAAAGAGGAAAAGGGATGCTCCTTATTCCGGCTGGGCCTTGCTGCAAATATACAAATATCACCTTGTGTCTTCCAATGATAAGTCCTGCCATTTGTTTCCCTCTGAGACTCAGAGTCAGTCCTCTTCTATCTCCAGGGACAGTCACGTACAAAGTGTCCTAATTCCATGCCAAAGATACAGCCCAGATTCCCCAGGCACCTCGTAGAACTATTTATGAAGGCACTCTCCAGATGTGTAGATGTTACCACTCACAAGCTGTGAAGCAGAGGCTCACATGCAATGCTAGTAAGATCTGCTGGACCCCAAGTGCACGCTGCTGGGCATCAGGGTTTCTAACAATAAAACTTCATAGAGGGAATAAACAGATGCGCACAGGCAGTCAACAGGAAACAAGATGTCTCTGGCAGCCCGCATGGCTCTGGTTATCAAGGCCTGTTCTTCCTATCAGCCCAGATTGTGCAGCCTGTCAAAAGAAATACAGAGGGAGAGGATCACACTGTACTTTGTGTCTGCTCTGTCTTAGTACAGCAGGAAAAGCCATCATTCATCCACACAGATGAGCACACCCTGCGGGAGGTGCTGTGCGTGCAAGACACAAAGGCACACGTGCTCTCTGAGCACGTATCTTATGGGCAAACCCCTGTGTGAGTGTTGGATGGATGAAAGCATGACAAAAACAAAAACGAAAACAAATACGAACCATAAAAATGGTTATTGATCATCATTACCTCATTTCTACAACAATTCCTTTGGAATAACAATGTAGCAGATTGACAACAAAAAATGTCCTCTGTGCAGAAATGCCCCTGTGAAATGTGACTGGAGGTCCTCTGCCATTAGATGGCATCTGTCTCCCCACCTATTGAGTTGGGGGGGCAGGGGGAGCCATGTGGTTTGCTTTGGCCAGAAGAATATAGCAGAGGTGATGATGGGCCAGGTCAGAGCTGTGTTCTCAAGAGGTCTTGCGTGCTTGTGCACTCTTTCTTGCTTTTCCAATTCCTGTGAGAAAACGTGTGGTTAAGCCTGACCAAATCAGGCTTGGGAATGTAGCCACAGAAGGTATTGATGCCATTTCAGACATAATATTCATACCATTTTGTAACACAGAATATGGGAGGAATTGCTTTAAGAACTGTAGATAAATCATCTTGAATTCTCCCACAACCTACAAAGTAGGTATCAGTTTTAGTAGAGATACAGGCGTAGAGAATTGAAATAACTAATCCAAGGTTGCGCTGCTAGTGAATTTCAGAGCTGCCTGCAGTCCAGGTGTGCAGTGATTTCAAACTTCACACTTACTTCATGACATCACTCTAGCTTGATGGACACAGGAGGAAAAAATGAGGGTAAGTGTGAGCTATCTTGCTGAGATTGCCAGTGCTAGATTGCTTCCTTAATTAACTGATTATATAAATCTGATCAAAACCAACTCTGCCTTTGCCTTAATCTGGGTATGCCCAAGCCAGAGTTGAGTTCAGAATCAGCCACCTAACTCCTACTCCAGGTCTCTTTCCACTCTCCTTATTGGGGAAGAAGGCACATTTTCTGTACTATACAATAGGATAGTGCTAATCTTTCTGCCACTCAGTTATATCACCAATAAAATGAGAATAAAAACACCTACTCTGCCCCTTTTACAAAGTTGTTGTGAAGATCAAACAAAACAACGAAAAGGCTGGGTGTTTAATTTGGATGATTTTATAGAAAAGAGAGGGCTGATGGGTCCTAGGGAAACTGGGGCCACCGTGCTGTTGGCACTCCAGAGAAAACAGAAGCCCTACAAAAATGCTGTAATTGTATTTAGTAAAGCAGGGTAGGGGGACTCTGGAGTTTGGAGAGCCTAAAATTTCTGGAATCCTTTAAGGTAGGGGTTGGTCTGTGCAAAGATTCCAATGAAAGTGTTCTAGGGCTTTACAAGCTAGCCACCCCCCAGCTCCATGACTTCTTGGTGGCAAAACAATTTGTCCATCTGTTCAATTCAGCCAAATGATGAATTAATTCAATGGGGGCTGGTATGGACTGAATGTATGTGTCTCCCCAAATTCATACATTGAAGCCCTAACTCCCAACTTATATTCTGAGATAGGGCCTTTAGGGAAGTAATTAAGGTTAAATGAGTTCAGAAGGGTAGGTCCCTGATTGATAGGATTAGCATTCTTACAAGAAGGGACATCAGAGAGCTATCTCTCTCCACCACACAGTGAGAGAGTGGCCATCTGCAAGCCCAGAAGACAGCCCTCACCAAAACTCGACCATGTTGGCACCCTGATCTCAGACTTCCAGCCTCTTGAGCTGTGTGAGAAAATTTTTTTTTTTTTTTTTTTTAGTTTAAGCCACCCAGTCTGTGGTACTTTATTATGGCAGCCCGAGCTGACTAACACAGGGGCAAACTCCAGTTCAGACAGACTGATCGATTCAGACAAAATAGTCCGACAATCTAAGATTGATAGAGCTTTGAAGATCTCACTCTTAATAATTAGGAAGAAGATAAACTGGAGGTGAGATGAATTATAAGATAATAGAAAAAACAAATTTTTCTTATACATCTGCATTTACTTTTCAAATACTGAGTCTTCTACAATTAAAAAAATTTTTTTACTGTGGATTTACCTAACATAATTACTTTTGTTTTTATAAACAGTTTTTCCAGAATCCATGTCCACATACATTTTTTATGGCCACATTCCCCACTGAACAAATAATTAGGTATCCTTATTTGATTAATAATTTAAGTAATTTTTATGTTTCTATAATCATCCTATTTTTAATCTTCTCATTGTGACCAAAGACAGTATACATATGGTTTAAAAAAAATAAGTTATACAAAAGGGCTTATAGTGAAAAATACCAGTCCCTTGTCCCATCTCTTCTCACTGGCAATTATTTTGTCTTCAAAGTAGAACCCAAACACAGTCCTAACTCAAATACCTCCCTTCTCAGACTTCAGTTGCACTTTCTAGGAGCAACCTCTTAATGGTTTCTCTTTTCAGTCTCTAATTTATGAGACTAAGAGAATTATCCATTGATACCATAATGAGAATAACCAGGAATTGGCACACATATGCTAGCTTCCTCCTCTTATCTGTTCCTCTGAATGTTTTTGCTTAGTATTCTTACTTTTAGTACTTTTAAATATATTATTTAAAATTACAAAAATAATAATTCTACATGATTTTCTAAATATTATTTTTTTTTCTATAATTGTTTCTTTCCTTCAAAGTCTCACCTTCTGTCATTTACAGCATTACTTTTATATTGTCAAGGTTAATAGCATATGTCTTCTGTCCTAGAATATTTGGTCTGCTATGCGAAGCATGATTGCAGATTGATTCACAGTTAAAAAATCAATAAGCAGCATTTACCCTATTGTGACTGTATAAATACTGTTCCAATGCTGGTCCCATTAGCCTGGTTGGGATTATTTTTTCTTCTATCACGTTCTCAGCAGTCCAATGTCATAACCACTGAGAATCTCAAGGTTTCTGAGAATGAAAAGCAAATAGACTTTCTCATATGCAGCAGCTGTTTAAATTCATGCCACAGTTTAGTTTATTTCATATCTGGAACAAATATTCTTATGCAGTTTTATGGTCTTCAGGGTATTTAATTTCTTTTCTTCTTCTCTTGTTTTGTTGGTATCAATTTTTTCAAAGATTTTTAATCATATTCTCTATTTACCAAATTCCCTGTTTTTCCCAAAGATCTACCTCACGGAGTCTTCCCTGGTCCAGACTAAACCGGCCGCTTTCTAGATCTGCTACATAGGGGACATTTAGGATTCGCCTCCATTGCTGTCCTGGATGGATAGATGTAAAAATTATTTCCTGGATCCCCATCTTCCTCTTTCTTAGTTTACATCTTTTCTTTTTGCTGGAATATTCATAAGCAATTTCCTAAGAAAGGGCTTTGGAAGGTAAACATTCTGAATCCTTGCACGTCAGAAAAAGTCTTTATTCCATCTTCACATTTGATTGACAACATGGCTAGACACAGAGTTCTAAGTTGAAAAAAAAAATTCCTCACAATTTTGAAGGCATTGCTCCCTAGCTTTCTACCCTCAAGTAGTGCCGTGAGAAGTCTAAGGTAGCTTGATCCTCATTCCTTTTTGGATACCTTATATTTTTCTCTCTGCAGGATGCTTTGAGGACCTTCTTTTTATTCTTGATATTCTGAAATTTCACAAGACATGCTTAGATACGGGTCTCACTCTTTCTGACTGGCAGTCAGTGGGCCCTTTCCATTTAAAGATAAAGCCCTGGCGAATCTTGTTTTATTATTTTAAAAGTATATCCTCCACTGTTTATTCTATTCTTTTATCCAGAACTCCTTTTATTAAATATTGGACCTTCCAGATTGAATATCTACTTTTTTTAAAGTTCTTAAAAATTTTCTTTATTTTTAATTGTGGTAGAATACACACACATAAAATGTACCCTCTTAATCATTTTTAAGTATACAGTTCAGCAGTACTAAGTGCATTCACATTGTTGTGCAACCGTCACCATTATCCATCTCCAGAACTGTCTTTATCTTGCAAAACTGAGACTCTGTAGCCATTAAACAATAACTCCCCATTCCCCCTCCCCCCAGCCCCTCTGTGGCAATTACCATTCTACTTTCTGCTGCTGTGAGCTTGACTACTCTAGGGATCTGGCATAAGTGGAATCATACAGTATTTGCCTTTTTGTGACTGGCTTATTTCACTTAGTGTAATATCCTTAAGGTTCATTCATGTTGTAGCAAGTGTCAGAATTTCCTTCCTTTTTGAGACTGAATAATATTGTCTGGTTTCTTCATAGAAAAACATCCTGAAAGGGTTGTCTGAGGTAACCGAATCTGCTCCAGGACCTTGCACTGTCTTGCCACACTCTGGTTGGTCTTCGCTGTCCATCCTTCCACTGAACATGCCCTTGCCACCACCACCGAGGAACGCAGGTTGCTAATTCCAATATTACGTCTTTCAATACCATACCACACCTTCTTTCATGAGGCCTCTTGGTAGCATCTGACACAGTGGAATACACTTTCTTTCCTGGCTTCTGTGTCTCTCTCTGATGGTTTCCTCCCTGCTGCCCTAGTTATACCTTCTCTCTTTGCCACATCCCCCTCTTCTGACTTAAATGGTGTGCTCTGGGGTTTGGTCCTAGAACTCCTTCTGCTTTCTATCTACACTCTCTTCTGGGGTAATGTTAAACCCAACTGACTTTAAATAATGTCAATAAGTCAATGACCCTCAAGTTTATACTTCTTTCTTCATATCACACTACAACATCCTATTCGTCTATACAAGCTGCCTAATTTGGTCTCTCACCTGGATGTCCAACAGGACTTTCAGACTTAACATGTCCAAAACAGAGTTCACAATTTCCCTCAGATCTGCTCTTCTGCCAGTGTTTCCACATCTTGGTAGGTACTGACCAAAAGCCCAGTAATGATCCTTTCATTCTTTAGCTTTCCCTTGCTCCGTCCCTATCACACAAACGCATACGCACAGGACCGTGGAGTCTACCTAGAAAACACCTCCAGGATGTACACACTTACATCCACCTCTACTCCCTCCACCCCAGTACAAAAGGCAACTATTTTTCACCTAGACTCCAGCAATAACCTATCTCCCAATTTCCACACTTGCCACCTACAATCTATTGTCCACAGCACAACCAGAGTAAGCTTTTAGATATGTAAATCTGATTGGGTCCCTTAGTGACATCCCTTTGCACTCATAATAAAATCCAAACTCCATCCTCCAGCCTGCGAGGCCTTCTCTCCTAATGTATCTCCTACTTCTTCTTTGCCTTGGTCTTGATATTCCAAGACTAGGACAGTCTTCCCTCTTTCTGTTCCTCCAACCCATAAAGCACATCCTTACTTTAGGGTGAGTAATAAAAGTTGGCTCTTTTCTCAGATGTTCTCATAGCTGGCTTTGGCTTGTTGTTTAGATCTCAGTTTAAAAATCATCTCTTCAAGGCTGTCTTCCCTGACCATGTAATCTCAAGTAATTCCCAAAATATTTTAACACATCATATTTTCATCATAACCCCTATCTGACAGTTTCCTATACCTATTTACAATATTCCCTGCACCTAGCACCTAGGCACTCAAATATTCTTTAGATGAATGAACTATACAATAAATAGGGAGCTCTCTCCATTATCTATACTGTTTCTTAATGATATATAAATTCTAGAAGTGAGAATACAGAACTTTTTCTCCTGTGTGTTCTCCTGTCTCAATGTGATAGTAGAGCAAGGTTTTGACGTTAAGACAAGGAGAAGCAACCTGCAAAGTCCAGAAGTGGCCTTGTGCATCTGCATTTGAAAATAGTGATGGTTCTGCCCTGTCTCATTCACTCATTCATTCATTCATTCACATATACTTACTGGCTACTTGTTCAATGCCTAGCATTGCATTATTAGGTGTGGAGTATTGAGCACTGAATAACACAGCAGAGGTCCTTCATTATACACTTTATATTCACAAGTGTGAGACCAACAGACCAAGAAATATAATAATGGAAGCTGCATGGCATTGTGACCAAGCACTCAGCCAGACGCTGCTCAAATGGAATTCCACGGACCTGGATTTGCATCTTGGTTTTTCCATTTACTAGCTATGCAATCACAAGCAGGTGGTTTAATTTCTCTAAGCTTCTGCTTCACATAAAGGTAAAGGGGGTAAATACATTTATCTCACAGGTTTGTTATGAGTATTTAATTAGAAAATAAATATAAAACATGCTGTTTAGTCCCTGGTACTAATAATAATTAATAAACAACATTCTCTGCCATTATTATTATTACTATTATTGTCAGGACAGCTGCCACTTCCACTACTGCTACTATCATCCCTTTTGCTATTGAAGACATGAGGCAGGTGGAAATCAGAATTAAAATGTTTTTATTATATTTGTTGACAGCTACATAATAAGCCAGATTCATTATTTGCCAGTGGCATAATTCACCTAGACCCATAGGGAAGGCAAAAATGCAAAGGATTTGATGGTTCCCATATTACAGCTCTTTTCCAGAAAATAGCAAGAAAAGATAAGAAACATTGTACCATATCCTGGCCATTTCTTAGACCTAAACATGAATTTGGCTCCTATTATTAGAAAGAGAAATTTCAGCATCCTCACTGATGGGCCACGAATATCCAATTAAATGCGAATCCCAGCTTCCTGTCGGCGTACACACACCTTGGCCAAGACGAAGCATTTTCATTTGCTCAGACTTTTCTTCCAGTGCGACTTATCCTCTGGGTCTTTGAGGCTGAACGACCTTCTCTAGGGAGGATCATTTGGGGCCCTAAATGGAAATCTGGAATCTCACTGAGCAATGCTCCCTCAGTTCACGAACGCTATTTGTGGAAATGAAGTCTTGGATCCTACGGAAGTGCTTAACAAATGCAAAAAAAGAAAAACTCCCACTTGACAAGCATCATCCAGAGTCGATGGGAATGAACAGTGACACTAGGAGATACACCACAAATGCAGTTTCCCTACTTAACTAAATCACATTCCTCCACAAAACATCATTTAAAATCCTCTTTCCTGTTTCCATCCTTTCTATCTCCCCTTTTCCCTTTTAATAAGCTTCCCTTTTCATTTTTAAATTCCATTTCCATTTTCCCTTGATTGTAGCCAGGTTGTTAAATTAAAAACCTTCATACTCTGTCTTTGCATGCACATTATTTTCCATTTCTATTCTGGGGCCTAATTCTGATCCTTTAGCCATTTAGCATTCTGAGCAGGTGCAAAAGGAGGCTGGAGGCTCAAAGGTATCACCCTGCATTTCTTGACCTCTTTGAATTGAAAGCACATTACTTTAATAACAAAAATATCTGGGTTACACATTTGATATACAGACCAGGGAAAATCAAGTGCAGAGACATTTTTCTGATGCTTTAAAGAAATGCCCAGAAAAGGATTCCAAACTAATTTTCCACTGATTCTCTGTTCCTCCACTACCTTATTTTTCTGTACCTTTTATACCATCAGCAAAGTCATTTGGGATTTCAGAGTCATTTGGGATTATTGATTATGAAGCAGCAAAAATCTTTCACACTGCAAGCAGAGCGATGCCAGCCTCTCTCTTAGCTAGCTTTTCAATTGTATTATTTCTACTCATCAAATGTATTTTAGGCCATAATTCTTTTTAGAGTCAAACTAGTTTTTAAGTTACTGTGACTTGCTCAAAAGTGACCATATAAAAAGTTCAAAAACTGTAGATTTAATGTGCCCAACACTTAATTTCATGCTCTGTCTGCCCCATTGTTCAAAGCAAATAGTAGTTAAGTCTTCAGCTATATATGAGAGAGAGAATATATGTGTGTGGGTGGGTGTATTCAGTTCATTACTTCAATTTTTACAATGTTAATATATTGCTTTTTTAAAAAATCTGCTACATAGGAAAGGTGTCAAACAATAATTTATAACCTATCACATTAACTTTCCAGTTCCTATTTGCAAAATGTTCTAACTTCTAGGGTTAACATATTCAGCAGCACTTCTACATTTTTCTTTATTTTCTACTTTAAACAGGACTACATCCAAATGATGAAGGACTGGAAAGAAGGGCAGCACTAAAAGCAAGGAAAATGCCTCTGCATATTAGAATTCTAATTATTTAAAAGCCACTTAAAACAAGCAAACAATTATTAATTACTATGGATGACTATTTTGGGTCAGGTGCATGCAAAGATTTTTAAATCTGCCAAACAAGTGGCCCCTACTCACTCCTACAGTTTAAAAGAAGAAAACTTACATATGATGAATATTTAACATCATGCAGGAGGTGAATGGCTAGGTAGCTTTTTCCATAGAATAACTAGAAGAGTCATTCACTCACAAAAATTTTAATCAAGTATCCACTACATGCAAGGAACTTTGGGAGCCACTAGTGAGAAGCACTAACAAGACACTTGTCCACACATGAGTAATGTTCCAACACAAGAGACAGACACAACAGAGGCCAACAGCCCCATGGTGGTGAGTGCCATGGGAGGCAAAGCTGGGTGAGCAGAGAGCCCAGGACCAGGACAAAGGTGCAGGGGTGCTGTAAGGAGGTGTCTATTTCAGATGGGGTGGTCAAGTTCATTTCCTATCACAACTACTCACTGAAATAAAAGCTGTGATACAAGTTGGAAGTATTTTGCATACAAATAACATATATAAACTTCAGCATGGAAAAAATAAAATTAAAAATTGTGTTACAAAATTGATTTTATTGAAAAGTTTCTACTTTCAACAGAAGTGTGTTTTCCAGTAATAACAACCTAGCCTCCAATCTGCTCTGAATTCTAATACAGGGTGTCCCAAAAGTTGCCATACATAGGGAAAATGGGAAATTGTAGCTAAATGTACCTTTATTTACAAAATATTTATTAATAAAATGTTACAAAATGATTCCTTCGTATGGAGACTTTTGGGACACCCTGTATATTGCCCCTCACAAATGTTCCACCTCATCATTCTTTTTTTCCATGAAATATTATAATTTACATGGTCCTATAACCTCGTAATTACAATGTCCTATACCCACACATGGCATTATGCTATTTGATGGGCCAGGTATAAAAACACAAACCAACAACCAACAACCCACCATTAAATGGAGGGAAGGTTCACTTGTTCAATTTAATACGTTTATTCAACATTTATCCCTTACTGTTTGCCAGAAACTACGCTATTGGCTGGGGACACAAAGATGAAAAATAAGGGCTTGAAGCCAAGGGTCTCAAAAGAGGCAGGAGGAGAGAGAGTAACTTAGTTAGATAGTAGTAGTCTAGAGTACAAGTGCAAGGATAGAGAAAAGCAGCAGATGCTTTGGGTACTCGTAGGAATGCACCCGGCCTGCTGCCTGCACGAGTGAATGTTAAGTGCAGACATGGAGTCAGGAAGGAGGTAGAACAAACAGAGGGTATTCTTAGGACAGAGGTGCATGAGAATATCAATGCAGCAAAAAGAAAAAACCAGAAAACTGAGAGCTGGAAGATTCTGAGAAGGGAACACTACTGGATGGAGAAGTGTAGAGGAGGATGGAGGAAGTGCTGGGGAAAAGCAGGGGAAAAGAGCACGGACAGCGAGACTCTTTGGCTCTCACATACAGCGGGCTGCCTGCACGTACACACGCAGGCATTCTCTCAAGCATGCTAGGCTGTGTGTGGTGAGGCAGGGGTGAAACACACCCAATCCCTATGGTCCCATCTGGCAAACCTGACATGACTGGTACCTACCTAGCTTCCCAGGTTCATCACCCATCATGTCTCCAGAACCCTTTCTCTAGCCACATAAATGCCTGCCTCTTTTCTGCGTCTGTGCCTTTGCACACAGTGTTTTATCTGGCTAGCATGCCACTTCCACCTTTCTTACCTGGAGTATTCCTGCACACCTTTCAAGCCCTAAATCAAATATAACCTCTGTTATAGGATTTCCCCAATTTCCCCTGCCTTGTTCCCACAGTTCTTGGTAATTTTCTCCAATTAGAGCCCCTTTGCCAGTGAGGCTTAATTATCTGCCTAAATGTTTGCTCCCACACAGAACCATGAGCATGTCAAGGGTACTGACAGTTCTATCCATTATTTCACAGTGCCAACACATGGTCTGCCACATAGTAGATGCTGATTATATAAATGTTTGCTTTTATATAATTTACTATTCCACTAGTCATTTAACAAAGGCTCAGATACCCAAGACAGAAGACACTATTCTATGAATGTTTTAACAAATTGAAAAAAATTACACATGGTACTCTTGAATGCATTCTCACTGTAACAACCTCAACAACATAGGTATATGAAGAATTTCAATGCCCTTTTCATAGTATTCTCCTAATTCCATTCTTCTCCACAGAGGTACCAACTATCATCCCTTTGAGGTACAGCTTGATGCACATTTTCTTTCCTTTGTATTTTACACATGCACATATGTATAATAGGAATGTATAGTCTTCTGAGTCCGGACCACCCCTACAAATGCAACAGTGCCACGTACACTGCTTTGCAACTTGTTTTTACCTAACGGTAGGTTTTCGAGATATTTTCTACCCCAGAACATATAGAGTCACCTCATTATTTGCAACTGCTGCATAGTATTCACTAGTAAATAGAGACATGCAAAGGAAAACAACGAATGAGTTTTCACCCAAGAAAAATGCAGGCATCGAGAAGACTGATGATACCCAGTGGGGCAATGTGTTCTCACTTAAACTAGTTCTGCCTTTTTGAAGTGCGAATTAGTGTTTTCTAAAGTTTTCTAATGTGCAATTCCACTTCAAGGTCTCTATCCTATAGAAACACAGGCACCTATGCTTAAAAGGGCACATAGAGGTGTGCATTGCTGTGGAATTCACAATAGTGAAAACTTGGAAACATCCTAAATTTCCATAAGGGTTTAATACATTTTGGAATAGCTGCATTTGATTTTGTCGGTCTTGGGTACATGGTATTAAATGATCTAATTTTACTACAGTCCCATGTCTGTCCCTTCCTAAGGTGCTTTATTTCAAGTCTCTCTCTTTTCTAATACTTTCAAATACTGCAATTCACGATTATATGCACACCTGATAATGTGATTCTGTCAGAGCCTTACTTATTTCCAGAGATTTTTAATAGCCTTGTCTTATCTTCCTACACAAAGTGAAGAATACGGTTATTCTGGTAAGCATGTACAAATCTTTCCTTTATTCCAACACCAAACTTGAATTTGACAAGACAGCAATAGTTTTTGCCTTATTATTAAGAATAGGCATGTGTTGAATGTCAACTATATTTAAGGGGTTGTGGAGGGGACAGTGATAAAACACAAGCATACACCACTCAGCTTCACACAGACCAATACTCTAACTCTGGCAACCAAGAATCATTAAAAAGGAAATAAACAGAATTATTTGTATGTTTGTTTGTTTATCTGTTCATTCATACATTCTTCCATTGGCTAGCTAGATCAGTGCAGTGACAGATGGATCAAACAGAATCCTCCACAGTATCAAACTAGAAAAAAAAGCAGACAGGCAGGCAAGCAAGCAAGCAAGCAAACCTGACACACCATGGCTGAAAATAAGGACAATGAGAAAGGAGGCCCACTTACAAAGTCCAAAGCAGAGGCACCAAACAGCACTTGGAAGGACAAAAGGCAATTGCTGGTTACCCCCCAGATGCCAGGATAAAAGGTTAAGTCCCCTAAGAAACAAATGAAAAGTGGAGGAAAGTGCTGAGTCCAAACAGAATCTTCAATTGGTGTGGGGAATGAATGGCTCCTTTCCAGACCAAGAAACTGGAACTTCACAGGTGGTGGGTTAAGGTTAGAACTTTGAACCTAGACCAACTGGCTGGGGCAGGGCAATGGGAATTCCAGGCAGGCAGGGGCAGCAGAGGTGTGAGGTGTGTGGTGGGACATGGTGGCTCAGGCAGGCATTAACAGATCAGGAGGTCTAGGATAAAGACAAGGGTTCATTCTGGAATCCCAGGGAGTACAGCAATGGTACATGTGAAAGCCAGCATCACGTGGGAAGGCGAGCAGGTGGTGAGTGGGCAGAAGGCAGGGCTTCCACTGCTTGGCAAAGGCTTAGAGGAAGGACACAGGCTCTGGGAAGGTGGGCCAGGCACCTAGGCAGGCAGTCTCAGTCTTGCAGGAACAGGAGGACAAAGGGGAACAGAAAAGCGATCCTATTCATTACAAGTATATCAGGTTGCAAAATGGGGCTGGTCTACTCCCACCCAAGCCAAGCCCAAAGAAGCCCAAGTGGCAAGACTTGACTCCTGACTCCCCTTAAATTCTCTCTGATTAACAACCAACATCCCATACCCTTGGCCTGGGGTGGAACCTTTAAACTGTGGTCAAATGGCTTCATCTGTGGGGATCAGAGGGCTTCCAAGGCAGGGGGCCAGGCAGGTCCTCATCCTCAATTACTGGGCTTGGCAGGAGGAGGAGGGAAAAATGTGGTTTTGGCAACTCTGCTGGAATTATAAGACCTTAATTAGATTACTGGATCAACCTCTGACTAGCAATGAATGTCCTTGGGGAGGTCGTTTAATCTCTCTGTGAGACTGCGTCTGAGTTTCCACAACCAAAAAATGAAAGTAATATTTCAGAGGCAGCTTATAGGAGAAGCCCATAAGAGCAATAGTATTGCTAAAAGGATTAGGATTTCTGCTGATCCTTCAATTATATACTGTCCTTCACCCTCTGGCCTTGTGGAAAATATAGGAGAGCTGGGAGAAGTCCCAACAAATAACCATTGCAAAGAAATGCACTTGCTTTATATTTATGATAGGTGATGGAGCGAACTTTGCTGACCCTAAATTGGTGTGTTGTGAAGTAGTGTAGTATGACTGAGTCATTCACCTTTAAGAATCTTGTAAATAAGAAAGAGTAGAGACAGAGTGACTCTGTATTTCCACTGGCCCATGAGAGTTGGGCCACCACAGGGAACACTTCAGAGAAAAGATGGGTCCAGGAAAAGGGTATTCAAGGTTGACCGTAGTTAGAACCAAGGAAAGAATTAGATTAAGTACAGCTATTTATACTTGAGAAAATAGTTAATAATTTGAATCTAACCAGTAGAATGCTGACTATTTAGCTAAAAATAAAAGGCTTTTCCCAAAAGGTGCCAAAGGCAAGTCAAGAAGGTACAGAGAAAGTCTTTTGAAAGTGTCATAAAGGATACACAGAAACAATTCTGTTTGCTATTACTTGGTTTATTTTGAGCAAATATAGTTCCTGTTAAAAGTTCCCAGTGGGCTGCTCCTTTAAGCTCTGGGGGCAAGATCTAATTGGAGCTAACAGGAATTAATTACACATGGAGGATATTAGCCGCTCAAAGATTTATCCCACCATAAGAAATAGTTTCTTCTAAGTGAAGTATCTCAAGAATGGAAAAACAAGGGCCACACGTACTCACCATCAAATTGATACTAATTGATCAACTCTTATGCACATATATGGAAGTAACATTCACTGGGTGTCGGGCAGGTAGGAGGTGGGAGGAGGGGAAGGGTAAATTCACACCTAAGGGGTGCAGTGCGCACTATTTGGGGGATGGGCACTCTTGCAGCTCTGACGTGGGCAGAGCAAAGGCAGTATGTGTAACCTAAACGTCTGTACCCCCATAATACTCTGAAATTTAAAGAAAGTGCAAGACAGACTAATGCAGTTGTTTAAAAAATCCATTAAGGAATAATTGACATACAATAAACTGCACATACTTAAAGTGTAAAAAAAAAAATAAAAAGAAAATAAATTTTTCTTTGCTTTAAAAAAAAAAAAAAAGAAATAGTTTGAAATGCCACCCCCCACCCCTGGCCAAGTTCTGTTGAGATAATCTGGGCTCTTCTCAGGAAATTTCAAACAGAAAATAAGAGATGCTGTGCTTTGCTGTGTTGTCTTAACAGAATGGTTTTACAGAGTTAAAGCACAAAGTGCATGGTTTTCAGTGTGTCTGGTCCAGTGGAGAAGGTTTCCCAAACTAGCAAGGTGAGTGATCCCTATATCCTTAGCTGCAACCCTGGCTGAAAATTAGGATAATCTGAAGGGTTTCTTAAGAGAAATGCCTGAGATCTACCCCAATCAAATTAAATCAGAATCTCTGAAGGTGCAGACCCAGGATCAGTAATTATATTCACAGCCAAGGTTGGGAACCACTGCACTGATACATTCCTTCAGATGGGGGAGTCGAACTCATAAAACTTGATGGCTTTCTAATATGATTACTTAAACTTCCTTTGCTGCAGTGCCATCATTACCAAGCAACCTTTATTACTTGATTTTCTACTCTTTTCATAAGGGCTAAAAGAAGGTGATGAGCTAACCCAAGACATTTGTCTGCTTGCCAGTACGGTTCTCATTTTAAATCAATAAAAGGGACTTCTCGTTTGTTAATTGTTGTCTTGTTATTCTCAACAGTCCTATAGAATATCCAGATCTGTTTAACTATACACGGCTTCAGACATATACATAGCGGAGGATAAAACCTGGACTTCTCATGACTTTCTCAAGTGCTGCCCTTAGGAGAAGCTACGGAACAGCCTCGTCTCTTCTACAGAACTTTAAAGGCGGTTATTGTATTTTAAAGGGAATTAGAATTTTTTTTGTTATGGCAAAATAATTACATACAAACGAGATGTGAGGGGCATATTCTTGACTGCCTTGGTCTTCTATGCCTAGGGTGACCAACCATCCTGGTTTGTCTGGGACCAAGGAGGGTCCTAGAACCTGGGACTTTGAATTTTAAAAGTAAGACAATTCTGGGGAAACTGTACCTTATGGGATTTCTGGGACTCAAGACTTTCAATTCTAAATCCATTCTGGATGAGTTGGTCACCCTACACACATCCTAGTTTCTAAGATGGATCCATTTTTTTTTTTAAAGAGGCTTCATTGATCACTTAGTGGTAACTAAAGGGAAATAAGCAGATTAGAGGAAGAATTAAAAATTTTCTCCATCTCCCATCTCAGTTCCTCAACACCAAGAATGAAGCCAGCAAACACTCTACTGCACTCCTAATTAATACCTAGAACAGTGTTCTTATAGATGAAATCTCAATATAGGATTGAAAGCAGTCACAGTGCAGCCATGAGCAATGTAAAAGCATAAACAGGAACCTCAAGGCAGATTGAGAGGCCTGTAGAGCAAAGGGAGACCTAGAACCAGGGCAGTCAGCTGGTTCCAGTCCACCGGTTCAGGAGCCAAGATGATCTTGAAGCCATGTGGCCACAACTAATATTTGCTGGGTACTTAAATATGCACTAGACTAAGACATACAAAGATTATATAATTTAACCAGAACTCTATGAAATAAATCTAATTGTCACATTCATTTTATTATAATTATATGTAATTATTATATTCATCTAATTATTATACTCATTTTTACACAGGAGAAAACCTGAAGCTATAGCTAAGGGTTTTACTCACCCCTGTTCACTTCCTTCATTCCAGCCCATAGTAGGCACACAGTAAGTAACACAAAAATATTAACTACAAAAAAAAAAAATTGAAGTGTGGTAAGTATTTTAAAGGACAATTAAATAAAAATATTTTTTCAAGTATCCTACAAAATGGTTGACATCTATTTAAGCAGGTCTGTAACTGACCATTCTTTACAGATTACTTAAAGATAAAAAGGGAGAAGGATTAATATTAATATTAGTAACCTAACACTCAAGTAAAGTGAAACAAATGATGTGTTCTGCCTAGCAGTAATAGGTACAGGGAGGAAGAAAAAAAGTAGGGTGGTGTGTGCTAAGAAGGAAAATTAAACTGAAAATTAGATTCCCTGCCACAAATTTTGACAAAACTTAAAGGAAATTAATAAACCACTTTACACTGGCTTTGCTGATCACAGAAAGCCTCTGACTCCACTTGACATAAGCAAATAAAGATGGTAACACTTGACATGTAATTCTTGGCTTACTTAATTGGATTGCCTCACAAAACATTTTAGGTAATCAATGATTCCTAGTACTAGTCACAAAAGAGGATACCAGGCGGTTGGGAACACAAAATGACAGGACTGCATTCTGTTGAGTATCTGTTCAGAGGAAGTGGTCCAACCATCACCTGATTCTGCCCCTGCCTAAATGTCTTAGTCCATATGACTATTTCTGGGCCCCCTTGAACCCTCATGACCAACTACAGCTTGAGGATCTGAAAGCCTAGCTTAAATCCCCACTTGATAGCTACATGACCCAAAGCAAATAATCACAGTATGCTTCTGTTTCCTTGTCTGTAAAACAGGAATAACTGTACCTACTGCATAGGGTTGAAGAATTAAGTGGTATCATCCATGTACAGTGCTTAGAATGACGTCTACTATGAAGAAAAACTTATATGAATGTTTATTATTTTTATTATTGTTTTTGTTGTTTTATATATCAAAAGCTGTGCTACCTCCACTTTAAAGTTAAGATCTCTAATCCAGGTTCAGTTAGAAAAGTGGTGGAGCCACCATCTGTGTGCTCCTCTACAGAACATGTGGCCATGATCTTTGCTGCAATGTAGACTCAGGGTAAAGTAGCAAGATGTCTAGACTGCAGTCATTTACCTTACAGGCTTATTGGTTACCCACTCTAGGACAGCCTTGGGCTCAGCAGCTCCTAACCAGTTTGGAGCTTGGCACAGGCCAAACATGCTAGTTGGTAAGGATCTGTTTGAATCCTGCTCCATCAATTATGGTCTAAGACAAAAATGCAAAGCAGATGGTCCTCAATCTGTTTATGATGGGGCAATCTATTTATGACTCGTGGTTGCTCCCACACATTGTAATCGCCAAGACACTTTCCCAACTCAAGAGCCCAAAAGGCCTTAACAAGGTCATGAGATTGACTCATGGCTTTCTGTGCCCCACCAGTGCACAAAGATGGGGACCAATGTAGCACTATGCTGCAGATCAATTTATCCATCCAGTGGGAAATCGAGACCTACCGCAAGCCACCATCTATTTCTCCTTCAGTAATTTCATTCCTGTAAACCACAAATCTTCCTTTGCAGCAAGTAACAAGATAGTCTGTCAACACTACAAATGTGGAAATGAGTGAACAATGACAAATAGCAGAGTACCCTAGCACAGGAGTGTATACACGCACACGCACACACACACCAGGCCCGACTCCTAACAATATGAAATGGCTGTGCATGGTGGGAAAACAGCTGCAGCAAGCAAGCAGACCAAAAAGTGTATCATCACGATCTCTGGCAGATTCACCAGGCGGTGACATGAACTAGCATGGAGGGATGGGTTTTTGCCAAGTGCCTCTGGAAACCAACCAGTCTTCTCATGTTCACAAAAGTCCCACTCCTCTTGGCAGCAGCATCCTCTCTAAAAATGCCAAAATGTCTTTCAACCACCCTACTATTATTTCCACTGGCTCAGAAATGCCTTTAGAAAACAACCCACAGCGCAAAGGGAGAGCCAATGAGGCACTTCGTACTTCATAGAGCTCTGTTGATATGAAACAATACCTATTTTTAATATGGACATTTTTAGTGGGCTAGAAGTTGGTCTTACAACCATCTCTTCCCCTTCACTCTTTCCTCCCCTTGACTCAGAAGTGCCTGGAAGAACATTGGGCACACAACGGTTCCGATGAGGTCAACTAAAATGCAGCTTCGTTATGGCAACAGGCTAGATTTTTTCACTCCAGTTTCAACTCTATCACTGACCTCTTTATGAACACTATGTCCTGCTAGAGGAATATGCAGGACTTTTGGTATTTTATCCGTGAGTGTATACTTCTCGTTACTGTGCAGAGAAGGGAAGTATGAAAAACAATGGCCAGTTGAGGAGACAAAGCACAGTGGCTTATTTTGCTGCATGACTAATGAGATGCAAAGTAAAGGTTTTAAAAAGCTTTAAGTTATAGTAAGCGGCTACAACTTCGTCATATCATATAGGATTCTGCTGGATTTCAACATTTTCTCATCACCTTCAACTCCTCTCTCTGCCTGGTCCATGCTATTCTTTCTGCCTGGAATGCTGCAGCCAAGCACATTTCTGCCCATCCTCCAGGCAGGTCAAAGTTCAGTCTTCTGCGCTTCCACCACATAGCAGCCAGAAGTCCTCTCGTCTTCCTCTGACCTTTTAAAATGGCCCATGCCATTCAGATGCCCCTTAGCATTTACCGCCTTGTTGTGTACTTTTTTGTGGATCTGTCTTATCCATGGAAGAGGATGAAAGCCTGCAGGGTGGCTGTCATTACTCTACTCTGCAGGATTTTCAGTAGAACTTTGTAAGTGTTATTTCCTCTATTTTATAAATAGAGTTCACAGAGATTCAGTTTGCCTACTCTGACACACTATTGGTTCAGCTTACTTTGTGGATAGTTAGGCAAAAGCAACTAAAATTTAAGCACACTTGTCTTTTAACTTCCCCCATCTAGGGATCTAGCCTTATACCCATTTGCACAGATGGGCATGTACTATACTTTTTACATTGCTATTGCATCATTAATTGTAATTGAAATTACATTAGAAACAAGCCACATGTCCAGTGACAGGGAAATGTTTTAATACATTTTAATATATATCAAAATTATACATATATATATAGAGAGAGAGAGAGAGAAAGAAATGGAATATTCTTCATCTGTTAGAGAGCAAAAGAGAAAGAGAAAACTACACATGAGGATTTCTCAGTGCTAAGAACAGTTAATAGTTGTTGAATGAATGAATAAATCACCAAGATACAATGTGAGAAAAGCAAATCACAAAACACTATATATGACTCTACTTATGCTAAAAAGCTATTTACACACACAAACACACTGTGTTTTTCTACTCCATATTTTACTTTTTTTTTTTTTTAAAAAAAACAGTGGGTTTATGTTCATATATTACCTAAGCAATAAAGAAAAATTAACATGAAAAAAGATAGATGACCTGGCCTGGGTGACTTAGATATTAGGTTGCAAAGTAGGAGTTGGACTAGACCTGGGTGCTTTGAAAGCCCCTTCTTTTTCACTTAGACTTTCCTCTCTTTTCGTAGTGGAAAGAGTGGATTTTGAGTTGAAAGACCCTGGTTCTGGTTCTGACTGTCAACACCTTCCTGAGCAACTTTAGCTGAGTCACTCGACCTTCAGAAGGTTTGCCGCTGATTCTTTAGCCACAGAGTAGGAATAATGTCTATCTTCCAAGGTAACTGAGAATAAATCAAATGATGCACATATTAGCCCCTGATAAACTATAAAGCACTATCCAAATGCAGTAGGAGATATTATTATCATTGTGATTATTACTTCCATGAAGTATTAACACAGTGTCTCACATAGATAAGGCACATAATATAAATGAGAGAAATGAATGACTGTTTTAGAATATGTAAATTTAGTCTTCTGCATTCATTCAGCATTAGCTCCCTCCAAAGAGTTCTTTCAGTCTTTTAGGGATATCTCATTGGGAAAAAAAAAAATAAAAAGAGCTGAATCCCTTATTTCATCTAATATAAGATGCCACTTATTTTAAAACATGCATTAATTTTATATACGACTAAGGGTGAAAAAGAAAGATGCTAAATAAACTACCTCACACAATGTTGCCTGATTTGGGAAATAAGAAAGTGTGAAAGAAAATGTGCATTTAAGAATCTATGAAATATTGTATTTAAATGAAAGGCTTCAGGCAAATTAGCTGATCAATTATACATTGTGCCTTTCAAATGAAATTACTAATTTAATAATAAAGCATGATTTTCACAAACCAGTGATATTTTAAAGTGCCTTTTCCCCTTTGAATGTGCTGGACAAAGCATTTTTTTTCATGTTTTAAAAATTATAGAGAATAGATAATTACTAGTGAATGCTGACCTTTTCCTTATTATGAGTAATTATGCTATTAAAAGCATCATTTGGACCTTAATTTGATATACAAATTATTCAATTACCTAGTCTGCAGTTGTAAGGACTTTCAGCAGCCACCATTATTTGGCGAGAAGGGAAGGACAGTACTGAGCATGAAGCAATTTCATCTTGCACTCTGCTACAGAAATTTTAGTTGTATCAAAATAGCATTAAAGTAGTGACTAAACCAATAATTCCATTGAAATGCTTCATGGCACCAAATTATAACCAATATATCACCACTGAAAACATGTGCAAGAAGACCAGGTCAAAGAGACCTCATAAAAATCCCTTTGCAAAGCCAAAACTGAAGCATGTCACTGAAAAACATAACTAGATTTAAGCAAAAATTACTTATCCTTAAGATACCCGGGTTTAACGTCCATGAAACTTGCTTCTTGTCCTAGGTATCTATTTATTGGTTTTGTTTTGGTGGTGGTCATGGTGATGACAGTGGAGATCCAGGTACCCAGTACCTTCCACAAAGCAAGGTGGTAGATCTACCTAAAGAACCTCTATTGCCTAACAGCAGTGAGGTATAGACAAAAAACCAAACTGAGTTTGAATCCCAGTTTCATTACTTACGAGCTGTAGCATCATTGGAAAATCACTGCCTTAATTTCCTCATCTGTAAAATGTAAACACCACCACCAAGCACCTTCCAGATTGTTGTAAAGATGGGTGATCAGTCTCAAAAACCAATCACACAGCTGAGTTTCAATAAATGGGATGAAGAGAAGAAGAAATTATTGTACTTATTCTGTGGTTTTCCATTACAATGCCCTAATAGAAGAAAGTGTCTGGTTATGGGAAAGAAGCTTGGCATAAGTTTCTGACTCAGAATAGGGAGGTGATTTGAAAAATTCCACAAATTCCAATCTTATCCACAGCTATTGCCTTACTGTAGATTTTGACAGGCAAAAAAAAAAAGACTTAAAATTATCTCAAAATGACCTGTCCCTAAGAGGAGTGCTGGGCTTTTCCCCATTTGCTCACCTGATGTATTTTTAGTCCCTCTCTGGGCCCCAGAAGGCTGACCTGTGCACGGTGCTCTCCTGCTTCCCGTGGGGCCAACCAGTGGGAAGGGCTAGTATGAGATAAGATGGTGGGGAAAAGGGAGGGGCCAGGGCACCTTGCCCCTTGCCCCTTGCCCCCTTCAAAGCGGTCCTGGCAGTGGCTGGTCCCTCCAGCTTCTGTACTCCATCAGGCGGCTCCTCCTGCACAGCTTCAGCTCTGAATCAGGCTCGGTCATGCTGTTCCTTCCTCCTACCCCTTCACGTTCCTCCTATGGTTCCCCCCTGGGACCCTCACCATGCACTGGTAGTTTTCTAAACCTTCCCCATACCTCTAAGTAGTCCCTTTCTTAACATTTAGTTTCAAAAACCCTAGTGAGTATGCCATCTGTTTCCTGCCTTATTAACAGAGAATTCAAAAAGAGAATATTCTGTCCACTCCTTCCAGACTTAAAAGCGCTGCAGGGACCGTGACCCTACAGTCCCACAACCACATCTTTACAAATGAGGGAAAGCCAAGTGCTTGAGGAGTCACCGGTGTTTTTGCAAATCTCTCTTTCTCTGATTTGCAGCCACCCTGGCTCTGTCATCCCCCACTTCAGGCCTTCCAGACAAAATCCAAATTGTCCATTAAGGCCTATGAGAGCCTTTGTGCTCCTTCCACTCGAGCTCAATCCCTCGCCCCTCCCTCACTTGCACTGCGCATGCCAACTAATCGTGACTCTGCAGCTCCTCACGGGCCTCTGCACACAGGTCTTCGCACAGGCGTTTCCTCGGCCTGGCAAGGCAGTGAGCTCCCTGCTCTCTCTAGCTAACCTGCTTATGACATGAGATACGGCTGGCACGTCACGCCCCCTAGCACTCTTCCCACTCCCACACCAAGTCTTCTCTACCCTCTCATAGCACTACTACACATGTCTATTCAAACATACCACAAATCTGTGATGAAACTGTTCATTGACTTGATTATATTCCCATCCAATTTTACTAGCCACTTGACAGTATGGTTATATTTTTATTTAAGGCCCAACAACATAATCATCATCATCAGTATTGTTGTAATCATCATCCTCATCACCTAATATGCACATATTAAACAGTTTAATAAGTGCTTTTGTTCTATTATGTGCCACTGTTCTAAGTGCTTCTGCAGATATTAATTCACTTCCTATTCCCATCAACCCAATAAGACAGACGATAATATTACCCCCATTTTACAGATGTTGAAACTGAGGCATAGTATGGTTAAACACATTGATTGGATCATAAAGCTAGTAAATTATGAAGCCAGGATTGAAATCCAAGCAGTCCAACTGCAGAGTCTGTACTCCATGGTCTACTGCCTCTCAAAGGCACTTAAATAACATTTGTTGGATTATTTAATAAATGTTACTGAGATTTACTATACACAAAATTGGATATTGGGGAAACAAAAAATAGGAAAGTATGGCTAAATGCAGTTATAAAAGACTTTTGGGAAAATCTTTTGGACTTGAGATCCATTAACATCACCATGCAATTTTTTCCCCATTCTCATGAGAGGCAGATGGGATTACCAGATTAACAGACTATTCCATGTTCTCAAGCAAGGCACTGCTAGGATCTATATGTCCCTTCCCAGGAGACTAACTGCATCTGCAACAAGGTAGGTAAGGGCAATGTCATGTTTGTAAATTTCCTGGGAAAAGTCCTACCCCTTCATAGAAACCATTCCTTTAAGTATAAAACACCTGCTACTTGGTATCCCAAACAGTATGCAAAGGCTATTCTTGTGTCACTATTAAACCTGCTCCCAAAGCATCCAGAGTGTTGTGACTTGTCACCAGTAGGACACAATTCCTGACCTGAGGAAAGTGAAAAGAGGAGAGGAAACATCTCCCCACACTGGAGTGATCCCCTAGTGGGAAAGTCTTCGTCTTAGCTGCATGTCAGAGATGTGCCCTCTGCCATCCTCCCCAAAGCCTGGCTGAACTGAGCCGGTCCTTGCATTCTGGACCACGCAAATAAGGGGAGATTCTCATCTTGAGACACAGGACAGGAGCACCATGAGCAATTTCTGGGTTTTGCTATGCACTCCATTTTTTAGGGAAGGAAGGGATAGTAGATTCATTTTGGATAGTTTTTGTCCTTTGGTGACTGAAATTTTCATCATACAGTGATAAATAAAGAATCAAAGTAGAGTCTAGCCCAGAAAGATGAGGCATCTTTAATTCTGCCAAACCCAGTAACAGTTCCAAAGCTCCCAGATTCCAGTTCAGAAATATTACATGGCTGATATTATCATAACAAGAAAACACAAGAAACAATGGAAATCATGTGGAGGGGCTTACAAGTGACAGAGAAGAAGACTAAAGATGCCTGGCACTGCTACCACCTCAATTCAACAAATCTGAACAGGTGGCTCTAGGAACAAGATAATATTAGGTATGTTCTTAAAATTACTAAAAATAAATGCTAAAATTATTTCAGGCCCTCATTCGCATTCTGGTAGCCCTGGATATCAAAGCTTTATGCCAAGTAACCTTAATGCTCAGAAAATGGCATTTGTTCCTTTGGCTCTAGTGGCTCTCTGCCAGCTCTTAAGCAATGTTCAATGCCTCTTCCCAATTGCCAGCAATAGTACAATTGCAAGTCCTCTAGAAAGTCTGTCATCAACTGGTTCCAACTCAGACACATCACTTCCTGTCCCTGCACACCTCAGCACACTCTCTAGTCATCTGGATGAGTTATGGTACCGAGATGGAGCATGGTCTGTTTCTGTGGCCTGTCTGATGTTCAGTTCAGGATGGCTGCTTCACAAGTCCTCAAACAGCAACTCCTGCTTGTTCTCTGGGACACAACTACATAGAGTTAGCTGAAGATAAAAGATCCTTTGTTGTAATGCAACCCAGAGATGTTTAACTATTTAATTCAAGTAAAAAAAAATTTACTTTTCCACTTCCCTATTTCAAGCCAGTGACTCTCCCATTTTTCTAAAATTTCACATTTATAGGAATGGCTCAAATGTACCTTTGGTTTGAAAACCAGTTGAAAGTTCATAAATCCCAAGGGACATTTGGGAACAGGATATGCACAGGGACTTATTCCCAAGCCTATTCTACAATATTGACTTTGGGGACCTAAAATTCTGACAGGAAGGCACTAATGTTGTCTACCAGATGGAACAGAGCAAGTCCTTTGACTTGCAATGCTTAGCATTGACCTACCAAGGGAGGCAGGAGAGTACAGCAGGAAGAATGGGGTCTTGGGAAGCAGATGTAGAAAGTTAAGAACATTATCTCTCCCATGCATAGCTGGATGGCCTCGCAGCTTCAGTGTCCTCAAACAATGAGTTGGAAGTGATACTATCTACCTCACTGAGTGGGGCTTAACTAAGATTTTTTTTAGAAGTACCTGGAATAGGAGAGTACTCAATACTTGGTTAGAATACCTCTTTATAATTATCTGATTCTGGAGTCAGATTAAAAAAAAAAAGACAGACACTATTCCAAGTATAATATCACATAGATGCCAGTTCCTCAAAAACCAAAGAACCCATGAGGAATTAATATATGTTCAGTAATATTGCCTGCCTACCCCTGCACCTCTAGTTCTCAATACGCCTTCATTCTTATTCTAGTCACCATCCAGTTACTTAAATATAAATCCCTTTATATCACATTAATTTAATAAACTATTTATAAAGAGGCAGTGAGCTCAACAACTACCAGCAAATTAATTCCTTTGAGCCTTAGATAATTAGCATGATGGCTTGGCCAAAATATCTTCTTCCAACAGGGTGTTCCCATTAAGGGAAAGCTGCTGTTCACTTTTCCATCAGGACTGGAGGAGAGACTTGAATTGCCAGGCTCAACTGCAGTGCCATTGACCATCCAAAGACAAACAGGAAAATAGGGGGAACCAGGAAAGAGCCAACAGGGCTTCGTGGAGAGCAACCTCATTTCCTTAAGCCACAAAGCAATGAACCTGCTGCATAAACCCAAGGAAAGGGAGGGAGTATATGTAGATTTTATTTAAAACATTTATAAAGCACTTTAGAAATGGTAACGAATCCTCATGACAACTCTAAAAGGTACCATAATTATTCCCATTTCATGGTTGTGGCAAGTGAGGCACAAAGAAGTTAACTTAGCTAACATCACACAGCTTGCAAATAGCACAACTTGCCAGGTAGTCTGGCCCAAGAATCCCTGCTACTCTGGGATTCAGTGTCTCTACTTCAGTTATGTCCAAGCCTCTTCCTAATGACCAGCTGCTTGGGGCAGTTTCTGTCATCACAGTCTCCACGGCATTGATCTACTTTTCATGATCCTGGCTGTCTCTCCCTGGCAGTGAGTAGGAGCTCCAGGACCTCATTAGAGAAGAGCTGACACTCCATTATTTGACATTAAGCTACCCAAGCAATGAAAATATGTCATAGTCACTCAAGGCCAGTGTCAGCAAATTCCTACGCCACACCTGGAACACCATTTTCAAGATAGATGGATTTGGTAAGGTTGTTTTCCCTGTGTCTCCTGATGCACAGCTAGCGGTCCATACACCTGTAATTCCTTTGTTCAAAACTCTCCATTGACTCCCCACTTCCCTCAAAGTAAAAATCAAGCCCTTACAGTGGACTACAAGGCCTTTCCCAAGCTGTCCCTCTATTATTATCTCTCTGATGAATCTCTCCTACCAATCTCCCTTAGTTCACTCCCCTCTAACCACACTGGCCTCTCTGCCCCTTCTTTAACTTGTCAGGCACACTGCCTCAGGACCTGTGCACTGGCTGCTCTCCTCATCTGGACTACTCTTCCACAATATCTTCACAGCTCACTCTTTTTCAAGTATTTGCTAAAATGGTACCTTCTCAATGAAGCCTTCTATGACCATGACCTCACCCACCAGTAATCCCTTCCCTACCCTTTCCCCTCCATAATACCCATTATTTTCTTATATAATTGCTTCTAGAAAGCAAACTGTGCAAAAGCAGGTATTCTTGTCAGTCATATTCACTTCTACATCCCTAGACAATATCACAGTGCCTCCTAGTCCATAGTTGTGCAAATTATCTGCTGAAAACAGTATAAGAGGGAAGGACGGTAGTAGGAGAAAAGCATAAACCAAATACCAGAGTCATACTTAGATTCAATAGGCAAGGTCCTTGGAGAACTCAAACGCCACCAAAAAGAAAAAAAAACCCTATAAAATGAAGAAAAAATTAGGTATGTACTTTTGAAAAACTTCAGCATTATGTAATTTAATGATTTTCCAGACAAGGAGAAGCAAATGGTTTTCTCTCCCATGCCAGCTTCAGTAGCAGGGACGTTGTACTTGATTACTGACGCCTGTGGAGCAAGGCAACATGCATGCCACATGTCCTAAGTAGGAGAGAACAGCAGGCAACCACAGCATGGTGAGCAAATTAGAAGGTTACAGAAAGAGAAGCAATCCTCCCGAACCGCTTGAAGGGCAGCCTTTAACACAGGCATTCATCTCCCCAACATTTTCTGACATATGTCAAGCACTATGTTAGGACCCAGTGATGCAAACGTAAAGAGTTAAGTAAATTAATCATTAAATAGGATAATACCAGATGAGCTATTATAATAGCCTCCTAACTGGTCCCCTCTATTGACTTGGGCCCCCTCCAAAGCACTATCCATAGAAACAACCAGAATGATTTAAAAATGCAAATCAGATGTCTCACTGGCTTCCCATTGCATTTCAGATCCAGCCCCTTGACGTGGTCTGCAAGGCTGGGCATGATCACACCCACCTTTGGACTTGGCTCCAGGAGCATGGCCACGTCAGTTCTGTGAAGGCCCCTTCGTGTTAAAGTCCACACAGTTCCCTCTATCAGGGCCTTGCTCAATCTTTTTCTTCCCCATTAATCTTGGCACGGTGGCTTCTTCTTACTTTTCAAGTCTCTAGTTTAAACATCACTTCCTCAGAGCATCCTTCCTTAACCACACATTGTAAGGAGGTTCCCATCGTTATTCATAAGGGTACCCTGTTCTTTCCCATCCTAGAGCCTACAGCAACTTATAATTAAGTTTTAAACTATTTGTTTACAACATGCGGTAAGTTCCATGGAAACATGGGTCATCACTATTTGTTTGATGGTTTTTATACTTAACACCTAATAGTGTTTTCAGCATATAGAAGGAGCTAAAAAAAAGTTTGCTGAATAGCTGGTTAGGTGGTTGGCTGTTGGACTGGTAGAAAGAGGAAAAGAGGAAAAGAGGGAGGAGAGGAGTTTATGGGATAAAGGAACATTAAGAAAGAACCAATTAATTCTCCATAAGGATAGGAAAGTAAGACCCTAACAGGCTTTGCAGAGGAGGGTCATTTTCATATATTTTTACCAATGATTTGAAGTCAAAGACTTAACCAGCCCTGTGCTAGATGGCATCAGGGCACAGGAGGGAATTAAAAATGGCTGATCACAATCCCTGCCCTCAGTGATCCTATAAACATGTGGGCTAGATTGACTTATGTGAATGAAGGAAAAATAGCAGAGGCACAGTAAAGAGTTCCATTAAATATAATAAAGTTCCAAACTACACAGGTTAGACAATAAATCGCACGGGCAGAGACACAAGAAGGTTCCACAGAGGAAGCAGGACCTGCAGATTGCCTTGGAAAACACCGACAGAGCACTTACTCTGAGCCTGGCAGTGTCCAAGAGCCTTTCAAATATTAACTCATCTAATTTCCCCGACAACCCCCATGAAGTACCTGCCAATTATTACCTCCGTTTTACAAACCAGGCAAAAATCACACAGCTAATTCATGGAAGGGCAGGGATTCAAGTCCAGGTGGTCTCACTCCTCAAAGAAAGATGCCCAGTGACATTTGCCAAATGACCATTATTTTCATTCCCCAAAAAATGTCATGAGTATCTCTTCAATTGAATAGGTGCAGAATCCCAAAATTTCAAATACATGAAATGAGCGCTTAAGGCAGCAAGTCAGACCTTCGGTACAAGATGACACCCACCCTGCAAAAGCAGACATTATCTGTCATTTCAATCTTCTCCCTGGACTAATGGAGACTTTTTGAGGGAAAGATAACTTTAACTCATCACAACTCACTTCACTTCATACACTTTTAACTCTTTTACTGAATGCCTGCCTAATGAAAGGTACGGAAAATAGGTACAGTTGGCCCTCTGTATCTGTGCGTTCCACACCCACGGGTTCAACCAACCTCAGATTGAAAACATTTGGAAAAAACATTTGTGTCTGTACTGAACACGTATAAACTTTTGTTTAAACAATGCAGTATAGCAACTATTTACATAGCCTTTACATTGTATTAGGTATCGTAAGTAATCTAGAGGTGATTTAAAGTATACAGGAGGATGTGTGTAGGTTATATGCAAATACTATACCATTTTATATCGGGAATTTGAGCATCTGCAGATTTTGGTCCTAGAACCAACCCTCTATGGATACGGAGGACGATGGTCTATGTTTTATTGCTTGCTTTAAAGCTCGTCCAAGGATCAGTAATTCAGGGCACCCACAGAGGTCACTTCAGCCCATAATAAGGACATTCTGATGCTTTTGTGATGAAACTCCAAAAAGGACATACCTGTAAGCCTCCTCTGTACCGAAGGGGTTTTCATTAGCTTTTTGAGAATTATTCCCAAGGAAGCCACAAGGAAGAGAAAGTAAATACATTTTATATTCAGTAAAATTGGCAATTAAAGGGCAATGCAGCAAAGGATTCTTAAAGTACCTGATCTTTGCCATCCAACTCAATCTAAAAAAATTTCAGGTACAAATATAATCATGCTAGCTTTGTGCAGAATATGATGAGCTTCATGAATAAATTATTTGAGAGACATAGAAGAGGTATAAGGGCATTAAACAAAATTATTTAATAAAGTAATAATCATGTCAGAAAGCGTATCTACTATTTGTAACAATCACGACAATAACTGGGAGTGTTTGAGGTTAAAACACAAACCATCAGCATCTTAGTAATTCACTGCACTTGACATTTTAAGGAGACACTATTTTGCATTAACATGTACGTTTTATGGGGAAACATACCACTTAGATTTGTAAATCGAAAAAGACTGACATTATAAGAACCTAGTCTTAAATCACTTCCTACATTTATTGCCCTGCTTGTGTCATCTAATGTGGTCATTTACAATTTGCTTTAACAAATAAGAACTTCTGTCAATCACTCAACTCTTGCCATATTGAGACCAAGGTTGCCATCTAGTGAATTTCATTACAACATTTATTCAAGGGTCAGTGGCCAACTTTGATTTTCTATCTCAAAGATGAAATTTAATTATTATAAATTCATGTCTAGGTCATTAATATTAACAGGCTTCCTAAATACCTAATACCTTTATATAACAAAAAAATTCTTACACTCCTAAAGAATGTACACAATTAAAATAGACAACATTAAAGAAACTCACATGTGGGAGGACCTACTAAGGACCAGATACTGTGTCAGGATCTTTTGCATACTATCTCTAATTTAATTTTTTAAATAACCCTATGTTGTAATTCTTACCCCCATTTCACAGATGAGAAAACTGTGGCTCAGAGAGATTGGCTTGCAGAAGGTCACCCAGATAAATTCAAAGCCAGATTCATTCATTCAGCAAATATATATTGAGTGCCAACTCTGTGTCAAGTATTATTCTCAGTACTAGGGACACAACAGGAAACGAAACAGAAAGCCTAACTATATGGAATTCATTCCAGTGGACATAGATAGCTAAGAACTATCATGTTATAGAACATCATACAATGATAAGTCCTATAAGGAAAAACAGACTAGGGTAAGAGGAAATGGTGGCAGAGGCTTGGAAGATCTTTTCTGAGAAGGGAACATGGGAGCAGAGACCTCAATGAAGTCAGTCACATGGATGAAGTAGTCATGTGACTATCCGAAGAACAGGCTTAGGTTTGTTAGCTAGGTGGAATTTCTAACCAATCTATGATATTCTATTACAAGTAAGTTACATATGTGTTATCAGTATAGCTTTGTGGTTCAAAATACCACTGTCCCCAAAGTTTCAGTTATGCAAGATGAATGTCTTAGAGATCTACTGTACAGCATTATGCCTATAGTTAACAATACTATATTGCATACTTTAAAATTTGCTAAGAGGGTAGATCTTAAGGGTTCTTATAAAAATTATAATAAATAAAGAGGGCTGGAGGAAACTGGGAGATATGTGATATATTTATGACAGTTATATGTCATAGTTATATTCTTATCTCCAAACCCATGAAGTTGTATACATTAAATATGTACAGCTTTTTGTATGTCAATCATACCTCAATAAAATGATTTTTTAAAATACCACTGTCTCTTTACATAGTAGAGCAATACATTAGTTGAGATTCTTTTGCAAAGCCAACAGCTAAAATCTCCTAGGGAGCCTTACCTCTTTCTGTTGCCAACACACTTCCACTGACTCTTATGTGCTCCACTCCCAGAGGGGCAGAAGGCCAGAAAAAAGTTTGTCTTTGTCTTTGGAGGGGTGATTACAAACTCTGAAATGTCACTTCCTTCTCTCCTTCCCTTCTTTAATTTCTTCATTTAACAAATATTTATGGAACATTCTAGGCTCTGGAAATATGGAGGCGAAGGAACCCAGACACTGATTCCTGGTCCTTTATAGGTTTCATGGTAATGGATCAACCCAATGATGCTTGTGGGAGGTCCCGGCCACCCTGCTTGGAATCTTTTCCCTGATTGTCTACATTTGCACCATCACTGTCTGCAGACCCATGCCCTGTCTTCTCACTTAGACTGTTCCTCTTCCATGTGGTCCTTTCACCAGTGTGATTTCTATATTATATTAATATTAGTTAACCTAGCACACAGGACTGAACACCCTCTGGGCAAAAGATTTCTACTAATATTCAGTCAGTAAACCACATGGCACGGCTTGCCAAGACCCCACCTCCACATCCCACCCCCAGGATGCACTGCTCTCCTCTTTCACCCCCTAGATACTCCTGGAGGTAACATAGTAAAACAATTCACGCCAAAGCTGTAATGACCTTCAGATCTAAGATTCTTTGACTTAAAAAAGTGCTATAATGACTTATTAAATACACTTTTCTCCTGCAAATGGCAGAGGTGGGGGAGGGGAGAAGAAAAAACTAAGTAGGCTGATTGGATGGTGAGAGAAGGCAGAGAGGATAAAGGAACCAGAACAAAGTTTAACCAACCTCATTCTGTAGCCTCCCCAAATTGAAAGTTTTCAATATAAATTTTCTCTTTCCTCCTAATCATTTTCTTTTTAAAATTTCATTCTTGGTTATGATCTCTGTGCTATAGAAGTCAGTAGGTGATATGCATATATAATATAGTTGATATATACATATTGCCAAATAATTTTGCCATGAGCTAGCAATATTTATGGAATTTTATAGGCAATTCCAGCAGCTAGAAGGCATACTAATTTTGGATTTTCTGATTTTTTTTTTAAGGCAACAATATCATTAAAATTACTCAATACTGGTATGGTAAATCCCAACTCAGCTAACTGGTTTCTGTCTTCAATTTCCTCACATGAAACAACACCTATATCACAGAGTCACTATGGGATGGAATTAAGCAATGTTGTGTCAAACAGTCCTGGCAGAAGGCAGATGGCACAAAGGGTAAATGAGAATTTAATGAAGGTAGTTGTGGTAAGCAGAATAATGACAGCCTGGGGAGTGAGGGGAGGTAGGTGTGACCAGAGCAGAGGTATCCCCAATAGAAGCCGTGGTCTCAGGTAGCAAAATACAGCCCTGTCAACCCCCAGATCAGCAGAGGTGGTGTTGGGGAATAAATATTCTAACCCCTCTCTCCTCCTGCCCTTTGGTCTCCTGCTGGTGTTTCCCCATTGGAAGTCAGAGGGCAAGGGAGCCTGGGTGACAGGGCCCTCCCAGGGTCTGTACAATGGATTGCAGGGGCAAACAAAATCCCCAGCAGAAGTGTACGCAAGGACCTAGTATACAACTGGAAGCTGGGTGGCTTTCCCACCTAGGTGACTCAGCCCACTGCCTTAGGGGGTTAGTGGCTCTAGGCTTCTGTTATCGTTGTTTTCCAGCTACTTTATGCAACTGTGCTATGTGCAGCACATAATATGAGACTTGAGCACCAATATCCTTTGGGAAATGT
The DNA here is from genome assembly GCA_023783475.1 of Daubentonia madagascariensis. Lineage (NCBI taxonomy): Eukaryota > Metazoa > Chordata > Mammalia > Primates > Daubentoniidae > Daubentonia > Daubentonia madagascariensis. The sequence continues at coordinate 10,201,131 of JAKFHU010002250.1, read as the reverse complement.
ATTCAATTCAAAACACTACAAGCTTTGTGAAAGGAGGTTAGGGGAAGGCACACTAAGTTTAATGAATAAGCAGAGACCAGCACCAAGAGAGGCTGCAAGACAATCCAGGCCACACTTAATGTGCATAAAGGATTTCTTTGCCTATTTCAAAGTTCCCCTAGTCATGTGAGGTTTAAAGCAGTCCAGGCTTCTGCCATTCAGGCTGAGAGTGGCCAACAATGTGGTGGTTAGCAAAAGAACTCTACATCTGGATGCCTCATGTGGCTTCTGAGAGGACTGAAAGGAAGGACTACAGTTTTATTGTGCCTTTAACCTAACGAGGATTATGCTTTGTGCTAAGCACTTCCACAAATATTCTTTTGTTCTCTTTTCCCAAATGACCTTTTGAGTTAGGTATTATTGGTCCCCCTGTGGAGAAGAGGAAAATAAAATTCAGGCATGAAAAGTAACTCAGAGGTAGAGCATGACAGAACTGGGATCTGACCCTGACCCCTCCTGCTCCAGGTCCACTGTCCTGTCGATTACAACATGGTCCACCATGGCCCCAAATCATGGCTTCATCACTTGAAAAACAGACCTACCAAATGCACCATGATTTTCTATTCCTGCAATTTGATTAATTTCACCAATGAGCTATACTTAACATAATCCCTTGCTACCCTGCAACACCAAGATATTCACTATGACGTTTAACAGTGCAGCTGGTGACTGAAAACGGAAGTACACTTACTTCCATAAGTAAGTATGGTGACAGTGGGTCTGTGGTATCAAAAACATTCAGTCAGCACAGAAGTGAAAAAGGTCAAGAAGATTATCAAATGTGGGTTTATAATCACTATCAATGATGACAAGCCTTACCTCAAACACATTTTGTTCCTTGGGACACAGTTAATAAGGCACATGTTGTGAACATTCCATTCACTCATTCATTTTACTGTTATTTTAAGACCAGTTACATCATCTAAAGTGCTTGAATACAGATGTTTTACATGACATATCTAATGGGAATACTGGACTCTTCAAGGAGATTCAGAATCACAATACAGAACTTATTTTATTATTATTTTTACTTTTCCATTGAGGTATACAAACAGTAAAGTGTACTAATCTTTAAAGGTACAATGCAACAAGATTTTGCAAATGTATACACCATGTAATCACAAACTCCCATCAAGACCTTGGGAATTTCCATAATACTAGATGGTTTCTCACACGTTTCTTGCTCAACCCTAACCTGGTATCGGCAGCTGTTTCAATCGTAGACATTCTGGTGAGGGTGTTGTGGTAACTCATTTTATTCTTAATTTTCATTTCTGTGATAAGTAATGATGCTGAACATGTTTTCATGTGTTTATTGGCCATTTCGATACCCGCTTTTGTGAAGTGCCTGTTCAAATCTTTTTAAACAATTGGAGTGTTTGTCTTTTTTCTCACTGATTTATATAACTTTTTAATATAAATCCCTTACTAAATTTATGTATTGCAAACATCTTCACCTAGTCTATGGTTTGCCTTTTCATTTTGCTATGTCCTTTGATCATCAGAAGTTCTAATTTTAATGACACCTAGTTTATCATTTTTTCTTATGGTTAGTGCTTTTTGTGTCTTGTTTCAGAAATCCTTGCCTACCCTGAGGTCATGAAGATACTCCCTTTACATAGAACTTTTAAAATACTTCAGTAGAAGAAATCTTCAAATGCCAGAAATTTCAGCCTCTCACCTCCTACCAAGTTTCCTCTAAACTAACTAAAACAGCGCTTCTTCCCCTTTAAAGCTAGCTAAAGAAACCACCTTGACAAATTTACTTCAGTAATCTGTTCCAGTGTTTTAAAACCCTATCAGGATGTTTTTCTTTATGTCGACTAGAAATTGCAATCTTGTTCCTGTGATGGATTTATAATGCTTCTGATTTCCACATTAAAAACTAATTTAAAACATTTTTAGCTTGTAACGTTCTTCTGTTCTAAGTACAGTTGTTGTAATGGCTTCTTATTGCATTTCTTATGTTGGCTTTTCCTATTGTTTAAAACTCTGAAAGGAAGCAACGTGATTTAATTGTTCAAAACAACTACACAATTGTTGGTTATTATTAGGATACTGAGATCCTGGTAGACACTGGGGTGGAGAGATGGGAAAAAAGGAGGCAACTCTGCTCTCCAGAAACATTCTAGAAAATTCAGATTAGTATAGAGAAGGAATGTTCCTCTTGCATACCACACCTCTCTGCCTATATTTCTACCTTGCAGGTAGAAAAAGTCTTTATTGAGTAAAATGTGTTAAGTCCCTACTATCAGGGAGTTTTAAAAATAAGAAGTCTGATATTCTTGATGTAGCTAAACATTATCATATGTTAACATTTTGCAGCTACTTAGATATGAGAGTTGTGTAACTTTACTATTTAACATGCTAATCAATTTTTACTCAATACAGGCTAGAAGGGTGGGGGAACCCATTTATTCAGATATGGTTCCTATATTCTTGGCAATTACTTTATAATTGTGGATCATGGCTATCATTTTCCTATCCTGCTTAAACCATCCACTAGCAGAAATTGAAAGTAAAAACCATGAAACATTCTGTTGATGAAGGATTGTTTCATTTTCATCATCTTCATCCCTAAGGGACAAAGAAGCAAAAGAGAAAACAAAATATCACAGGAAAGTGAATAAAACTTTGTGGTTCAGGATCACAATTGCAGCCAGGATGGTATTTTAAAAATGCAAATCTGACTGTGCTAGTTAGGATTAGGTTTAGCTAAGAAGAAGCAAAAAAATCTAAAAATACTTTCTATTCTCTCTTCCCTCTCTCCCTCTCATAACTCAGGGACGCCACGTAAACTCTTCTCCATGAAGTCCAAAGGATCTGACCCTAAGACGTGGCCAGTATCTCCAAAGTCCAAGGCCACATTTAAGTTTCTGGAAGCAGGAAGAAGCAGGAAATGAAGAAGGCGGGCACACTCCAGCTTCCTCCCAGAGAAGGTCCCCAAAACTGCCAAAAAACACTTCCATTTGCATCCTCTTGGCCAGAGCTTAGTCACATGGTTACACAGAGCTGCAATTTAGGCTAGGAAATGAAGCCTTTATTTTGGTTAGCCACGCCCAGCTAAAAATTTTGTGAAGATTAAAGACGGGAACACCGGTGGAAGGCTGGGAGGCGCTGCTCCACCAGTTATGCATTTCTAAAAAGTAAAACCAAGCCCTGTCTTCCCATTGCCCTGGGATTTGGTGTCCACACGGGTTTTCCCAGGCTGGCTCCTATCCGCCGTCCTGGGCATCGCTGCTGTCACTCTCCCCAGACTTCCCTGTGCTCCAGTCAAACCAGACTTCTTCAGCTCCTTGAAGAAGTGAGTTCTTTCTCACTTGCCAAATTCTTAGGAAACTTTCTCCCTCTTTGCCTCTTGATCTGAGTCATTCTGCCCTGTCCTTATAGAGTCTGCTTAAATACCATTTTCTCTGGAGCCTAACATGCTAGTATGGCATCTTATCATAAGGCTCATCCCACAGTCATTTCTTATTTAATGTCTATCTCAGCCATTCAACTGCAAAATCCATGAAGTCAGGGACCTCATCTACTGTGTTCACCATTACATTCCTGGTTATCTAAGCACAATATTTTTATTTTTAGGTAAAATTTACTTATAGTAAAATGAATAGATATTAAGAACACAATTTGATGAGTTTTAAGACATGTTTTCACCTGTGCAACCAATACTCCAATCAAATATGTAATAAAACATTCATCCCCCTCCAAGAAATTCCCTTATGTCCTCTTCGAATCAACCCCCACACCTTATAGTAATGTCGATTTTATTTTCTATCACTATAGATTGGTTTTGCCTGTTTTTGTACTCCATACAAATGGATCATACAGTAAATACACTCTTGAGTCTGGCTTCTTTCACTCAATACAGTATCTATTGGATTCAGTCATGTTGCTGAGTGTATCTGTTCTCCTTTAATGATGTATAAATCAAATTGTATAAATTTACCATAATTTGTTGATCCATTCTCTTGTTAATAGATGTTTGAGTTATTTACATTTTGGGTGTATTATAAGGAAAGCTGCTATGAATATTCATGTACAAGTCTTTGTGTGAATATATGTTTTCATTTCTCTTGGAAATACCTAGGGGCAGGCTGGCTGAGTCACTGTGCAAGTATATATTTAACTTCATATTTACTGTATGTTTAAGTTTGAGGAATTGCCAACAGTTTCCAAAAATGGTTATACCATTTTTACATTACCTCTCACAATGTATGAAGTTCTGGTTCCTCCACATTCTCACTGATATTTGGTGTTGCCAATTTTTTTTTTTAACTTTTAAGCCATTCTTATAAATGTCAAGTAGTATCTCATTGTGGTTCTAATTTTCCTAGGAAGTAACGACATTGAGCACATTTTCACATACTTATTGGCCATTTCAATACTTGCTTTTGTGAAATATCTTAAGTCTTTGCCAATTTAAAAAATTGGGTTGTTTCTCCTTTTTTATTGATTTGTATGACTTCTTCATGTATTCTGAATACAAATCACTCATCAGATATATGCACTGCACATATTCACCTCAGTCTCTGCAAACACAGTGTTTGGCAGTAAGAATTTCATAAATATATTTTAAATTAAGTTGGAAGAGATGAAAGTCACTTGACTGGGTGGTGATGGGGGGATTCATTCATCTGAACAAGCCATGCCTTGCCTCACGCTGTCTCCATTCGCTGCCAATGCTCTCTCTGCTGTTTTGACATCTGTTCACAGATGACTAATGCTTTTTGTATATGTCTTCAGCTATTTCACTTGTATTATTACAGTGGGCCCAGTGCATCCCTAAGTTCTTTGAGAGGAGAAGCATATACTTCTTCCTCACCTTACAAAAACATGTAACATGATACTGGATATAAAGAGAGAACGTGAGGAATATTCTGAATTAATCAGTTCTGATGAGTTCTTCAGAGACTAGTATGTTCAAATTATGACCTATAAACCATATATGAAAGCTAATATTCTACCTTTAGTAGATTATACAAATTGATTTATTCACCTAAAACAAGTACGTATAAAAATTACTTTTCTAAATGTACGAAGAGCCAAAAGAATCATGTACTTATTGTCCATTTCAAAACTTGCTTTTGTGAAATGTCTGTTCATATCTTCCCCATACTAAAAAATTAGGTTGTCTCTCCTTTTTTATTGATTTGTATGACTTCTTCATGTATTCTGAATACAAATCATTTATCAGATACATGCATTGCACATATTTACCTCAGTCTCTGCAAACACAGTGATGTGTCTGCACTATCACACCTTAAAATCTGCAATTAAAGATACTACACTAAAATGAAATTTAGTGGAGAAGACATCTCTGTCTTCTATATATACCCAGCATATTAAATAGCCTAAAACAGAGGGAAAAAATGCATAAAACAGAAGACACGAATTATCAGCTGGATGGCCTAATAACCAGCAATTTGTTAGAAGTCAATACAACTAATGTTGTACTAGCCTGAATATTTCTGTTGACACCAAAATAGTTTACAAAAACTTTTAAACCAAAAATTAAGAATATTTTTTACCCAGCTGATCAAGTGAGAAACTTTGGGGTCAACCTTGAATTCTCCCTCTCCTTCATCTACTTATCCAGTTAATCACCAAGTGCCACACATACTAAATTTCTCTCAAGTTGATTATCCTTTTCCACTCCCACTGATACCACCTTACTTCAGACCTCATCAGCTGTCACCAGCAAAAAACCTCTAAACATTTTTTTTTTCCTGGCCTCTTTTTGCTTCTGCTCATTTCCTACGATTCCATTAAACAAAGCCCAGGTCCTCATCAGTCAAAGGAAGCTCTTCATAACCTGGCTCTACTCTGCTTTATAGGCAGAATAACAGGCTCCCAAAGATGTCCACATTCTACCCTTCGAAATCTGGGAATGCATTACCTTCCATAGCAAAAAGGACTTTGCAAACGTGATTAAGGTGAAGGGAAGATTATCCTGGATTATCTGCATTTGCCCAGTGGGATCACAAGTGTCAGAGCAGGAGAGATTTGAAGATGCTATGCTGCTGGCTTTGAAGATGTGGAAGGAGCCACATGTCAAAGAATGAGTCTAAAGGAATGTGTCCTTTAAAAGCTGGAAAAGACAAAGAATGAATTCTTTCCTCTAAAAGGAATGCAGCCCTGTCAACACCTTGCTTTTAGCCAGTAAGACCCATTTTGGCCTTCTGACATCCAGAACTGTAAGATAATAAGGTTTGTGTTGATTTAAGCCACTATGTCTGTGGTAATTTGTTACAGCAGCAACAGGAAAATAATACAATAGCGTCACTTGCCTTCACTTTATAAATACGAGCAGTAGCTGTGTGCTAAAGGTATCATATACTCTCATGGAACTGCATTCCATGCTGTTGTATGCTTGGAGCATAAGGTCCATGAGGGAAGTCCCCAGTGTCATCACTGAAGCATGTACTCAAAAACATTTGCTGAATTAATCAATGAAGTTCTCTCAGTCTTGAATGCCTTTCCCTTATTCACATAGTTAATTACTGCTTAATCATCAAATGTCTTCACTTGGTTTCCAGTTTTTACCAAGGAGTTGATCAATTCTTCTGTTGTGCTTCCCTAGCACCCTTCATCTCTTTATCTTCCAATTCTTTGTGTGCATGTCTCTCTACTCTACAAGTTTGTGAGGACAAAAATGATTTCCTTCCTCCTAGTGCTTAGCACAATGTCTCACACAAAGCATGGTATAATAGATGTCTTACAAATGAACGTCTTCCATTTACCCCAAATAACACATGGTGAGAACAGGCGTTACTCAGTTCTGTATCTCTCACCTGCATTGTCACAAGCAGGTTATCTACACTTCCCTAAGCTCAGCTTCCCTCTCTGTAGGCTGAGGATATGACAGTCTGTACATTATGTAGTACTTATAACAATCATATGAAAAAATGCCTGTAAAGCACATGACACAAGTATCTGACACACAGTAAGTTTGCAGTAAATGTTAGTTGCAGTCATTATTGTCACCAGTGGAAGATGTTCAAGAATGCAGGGTGAGCTTAGGCAATAATGTATTAAATGGAAAGGGAACCAAACATATCAACTGGGGTCCTCGGATTGTCATGGGATATATGCCCTTGTTAACATAGGACTGACTTGAATCGTGGACATCAAGCAAGCCACAGTACATGAGTCTTAGAAGCCCAAATTCCAAAGCTTTGGGAAAGTGTGACATCATGATATTTGCTTTCTCTCCCAGTCTGAAAATCAGTTCTAAATATATTGACTCTGTCAAATACTTCTCTTCCAAGTTCAGCTGGGTGTGATTTTTACATGATCACTTCAGCTAATAAATAAACATGTACGTGATGACTAGTTGAAAACTGGCTAATAAATTTTGACACTGCAGGAAGATAATCTTCAAAGATGTATAGGTGTTTCTGACCAGTTATTTATCTAATCCCTTTAATTTCTCTCTATTTAATTTATGGTTAAGAAAATGGAGACCTGGATCTAGCTGCTTGGGTGGACTTCACAGTTACTGACTGGTACTTACTTCTCTGTGTCACAATTTCCTGATCGGTAAAATGGGCATAATAACAGCACTTACCTTCTTAGGGTTTTAGTAAGGATTAAATGATATAATATATACAAAGTGCTTAGGAAAGTGCCTGATACATTTAAGTGCTCATTTAATGTTGGCTGTTACTACCATTAATCTTTTTGAAATTATGTTTTGAAATAATACAATTTATAACAACATCAAGGAGATCGCACCAGCCATCTTCTTTAGACTTAAAAGTACAGAAAAATGTTTATAAGAATAACAAGCATCTGGGAACATTTACCAAAAAAATGCCTTTTTGAGGATCTATATACTTAATCAAGGGTTTAGAAGTTTTCAGACACGTAAAAATGGCTAAATGGAATGTAACACATCTGATAAGAAATGCTAATGAAATCTGAAATGTCAGAGGAGACATCAATTAAGCTTAAAAACCAAAATGAAATTTTCAAAGACAGAAACAGATGGAGAATATGAAAGAAAGGAGGAAAGTCAGGAAATGAAGAGAATGAAGCAACACAGGAGTAATGAAACAGAAGAATAGGAAGCAGATAAGTAATGAACTGAAACAAGGTGGGGAATGTGCGGTAACAGGGTATACTACAGTGGGCACAGGTGCCATTCTCAGGCCCAGCTCGCTTCTGATTGTAGCTGAGACAAATTTACCTTCATTTTTAAAGACGACATTTCACAATCCATTTAATCTTTTCAATGATCACCTAGTCACAGAAACAGTCTCTGTGTAAGGACCCTGTTTACACAACTATACACTGTGCCCTGGAAGACAGGCCCACCAGTATGCTATATAAAAGACAGACAAGAAGGAGATTGTGTTTGCAATGAAATATAAAATAAAAAACTTAATATACACTAATATATCTTATTTAAGATCTGCTAGCTTGGCATGTTAAGCCCGTAATGTTTATTACCTCAACACCACCAGAGGTACATGGATAGCTCTAGGCATGTCACCAAATCAAACCGGAGAATCGCTGCTCTGAATTTCTAATAACGTCACTACTACATCTCTTTTTTCTTCCTCTAAAACCTATGATACTAGTTGTTTAGTAGTAATGCAGATATACCTTACCCAAACTAAATTCCTGGGAAAAGGTCAGTGTTCACACCTAGAATTTCCATGGCTTATGACATATAGCATAAAAAATATGAAAATTAACAGAAATGATATTGCCAAGATATGCCTTGATAGAAAGAACATATTCATAGAGCTCACTTTAAAGTAGAAGTGTATGTTTATTCATTCATTTAATAAATATAGACATGGCACTGATTAAGCGTGAGGTATATAGTAGAAATGGTAGATATGGTGGATATAACTAGAGGATAGACAAACTCTGCCTTCCCGCAGAGAGTGCAGAGTCTTGTACTATGAAGTGTTTTAGATATATGTCTTGTCACTCTACTAAGTTCATTTTATACCCCCCCTCCTCCTGTGAATACATGCTGGCTTTTCTAGATATAATCTGATGGAGGCTGTTATCTGTCAGGATAGGCTAGGTTATGCTGCAGTAACAAACAACCTCCACATCTGAGTGACCTAACAGAAGTTTATTTCCTGCCTTCATACATGTCCAGTACAGAGGATCAACTTATCACAGCTACTCAGGGACTTATACCGGCAGAGGCTCATCCTAACACGGGCTTCCATGATGACCACAAACACGGGAAGGGGGTTCTTGGTCTTAAATTGGTACCTGAATGCTCCAGTCTGAAAGTGATACACAACACTGCCACTCATGACTCCTATGCCAGAACCACCCAACCAGTAGGAAACCAAAAAGTTCAGTATCCCACAGGCATGAAAAGGAGAGGAGGGCAAAATATTGTTACCTAGAGTGAACAATTACCACAATGGTTTTCTGTAAGAAATAAGAGAAAGTGAGAAATTACGGAAAGGACAATTGACTTGATCTATTCCCAGCTCCAAGACTTATTAGCCACATGCCCACAAAGCCACTTAACCTCCTCAAGCCAAAGTTATATGGCAATAATATCTCTCTTGCCTACCTTAGATAGTGGATCTGCAGCTTTAATGAAGCAATGATATATGAAACTGTTCTGAAAGCTTAAACATGTTCTAGAAATGTAAAATAATACTGAATATGGGTTGCATATGTTCAAGGAGGACAGAGTCAACCAGGGCTAGAGAAAAATTGTAAAAACTGGAGGCTGCTAAAAGTTCAACGTGACTTAAAAGCACAAATAATTTATAAATCTTGGTCACAGAATCCAAGACTACCAAGTTGAAGACCAAGGATCTCTTCCTTTGAGTAATAATAAAAAAAGATGCTGACTTCCTTGATCTCTGAGTTCTCAAGAGAATCAACGGGGTTGTCAGGGATATCTAGCATCTAGAGAAGACTGTCCTTAATATGGCTTCATGGTTCTCCATGCTGGGACAACAAACCCTTTCATGCCACCTCCCTCTGCATCAGAGTGATGCAGATCTGTGCCGAGCCTACCTTCCATGCCTCTGAGTTTTCCTTTTGTCCTTGAAACTCCTCCCCATCTTTTCTTTCCATATCAATTGTTCTCAAATGTAGTGAGGACGATGGATGCCTAGGACACAGAGAGATAGTCCCTGTGTGTGAAGTCATCCCTGAATCTTCATTAAAAGCAATTGTTCCTTCCTCTATGGTCAAAATACAATTATTTTACCTTATATTCTTATTTATTTAGTTCTTACTTGGATTAGAGTTCGTATTCTTGTCTCCCCCGGATACTAGAGAGTGTGGAGGGCAGAGAGAGTGTCTAGTTACTCACCTTCTTGTCCAGCAATGCCTGGCATGGTGGTCTGTATGGAACAGACCACCACACAGATGTGGGGAGGAGGGAATATCTCTCTGGCCACTTTTTCTGTCATTTCATTTCCTCTTGTTCTTCTCAAATGGCCCCTCACCGATTAGGATTGGTTACCTTAGCGCCAATCTATCACGAGCTCTTTTTCTCAGTGTGACCTTCTTCTTTACCCATTCTCTCCTCACCCAAGCTATGAAAAACTGTCAGTTTTATACCCCATTCTCTCAATGCCTTGCTTTCTACAAAACTAGATGTTCATCACAATTGGCGGGGAAGCTGTCTTAATCTGTTTGTGTTGCCATCAAGGAATACCTGAGACTGGGTAATTTATAAAGGAGGTTTACTGGCTCACAGTTCTGCTGGCTGGAAGACTGGGCATCTGGTGAAAGCCTCAGGCTGCTTCTACTCACGGCAGAAGGTGAAGGGGGGCCAACATGTGCAGACATCACATGGCAAAAGAGAGAGAAGAACGAAGAGGTTCTTTTCAACAACCAGCTCTTGTGGGAACAAAAGGAATGATGTTGTCCTCACTCATTACTGTGAGGACAACATCAAGCCATCCATAGAGGATTCACCCACTGGCCCAAACACCCCCCACACGGCCCCACCTCCAACACTGGGGATCAAATCTCAACATGAAATTTGGAAGGTTCAAACAAACCACATCCAAACTATAGCAGAAGCTTTCTAAAATATATACAGATTCCAACAAATTTTACTTGTTCTCACCACAGAAAATAAGTGTGTAATGTAACACATGTTAATTATTGATTTGACCACTGTACAATGTATATATGCTTCAAAACATATTGTAAGTCATAAATATATGCAATTTTTGTCAATTCATTAAAAAGTTTAAAAACATATATACAGATTTCTCATCTCCATGAGACCTAGTAAGTCATCATTTTGTGGATGTGGTCTGGGACTCTATCCAGCTTGGTCCTCTGAGCAGCATTTGGAAAGCACCTTTATCATTTGTGTTCACAGGTGATAAGAGATTACACCTATAGATTACAAGTGTATTAGCAGAGATGTTTATTGTTTAGTCCAGTGTAGTGCTTCTCACACTTTAACAAACATATGAATCACCTGGAGATCCTATTAAAATGCAGACTCTGATTCAGAAGGTCTGGGGTGGGGACCAAGCTCATGCATTTCTATTAATAATGAGCTTCCAAACCGGTAGTGTACGGACCTCACTTTGAACAGCAAGACCACACTTGTAACTGTTTTGTTAGTTTGTTTATGAGGAGGCTATTTGAAAACTGTATTTTCCAGTCACTATATTATAATAGAAAAAAAGCAATCTTTTAGCCTGAAAATATAAATAGAAGTTCAAATTCGCAACATCTCTTTATAATAAATCAATCAATTCATAAGATCAGTGAGAGTTCTGATGAATACAAAATTTGAAATCATGGGTTATGTTAGACAAATGCATATTATCAGCATTAGTACTTTATTTTTACATGTTGTTTCCCTAATGAATGTCCTGATTCATAGTGACAAAAAAATAACCATTTGCAACTATTTGCCAGCTGGTCTTACAATCTTAGGTTAGGTATTAATGAAATAGAAATGACAGGAAAAGCTTTTTTCTAATAACTGTGTAAAAGTCAGGGCAAGTTAAATCACCCATAATCTCCAGTGTATTTAAATCTGGAATATATTTAAGGGTACATTTTCATTGTAGTTTTCAGTGAATAAAAATGTAAAACTAAATTCAAAGCAAATATCTGTTGAACTCCTCAGCCATCTCTACAATTTTGAGGAAAACATTTTAAAAACCACACCTCAATAAGATTTTGTAGGTTTTAGCAGCATTGAGTTATGGCCTATGCAGAGGATAATTTTGAAAATGGGAGGAATGGCTAAATGTAGCAAGGGTCTCAAATGATAAAATAAGAGTAATACCTTTTCCCAATTCTTTATGGCAAGCCAAGTACATAGGCTTGGTTTCCAGGAAGTTTCCAGATAAGGATCCCCCCCCCCCCCCCGCCCAATTGAAGTTCATGCCGAAACAAAACATTTGCCAGAATAAGGCAATAATGTGACAAGCACTATAAATAACCATGCAGAGCAGAGAATGCCTGGGTGTGTGTGTGCATGTGTGAGGCAGAGATATTAAAAGCATCAAGGTAACAATTTTTTATGTTCAATGGTTGATTCTGCCTCAATATTAAAGAGCTTGGTGGCTTTTAATGATGAAAAAATTATGCAAACATTAAAAAACAATTTTATATAATTATTTGGAGTTTGCTTTCATTTTACAAACAGCAATTTAAAATAAATCCATTAATGCCGTCTATGGGGATTTCTTGCAAGTAAAAGGAAATGTATCATGCATTGCAGTTTGGTTTAATACTTAGAAAATAATCTCTCCTACCAGTAGTGCATTATGAAAGGGAAATTAAGAAACTTAAGTGATTATTTCTGTGGCTGGGAATGGGTCTTTAATGGGGCAGTTTCTTTAATAGAAAGGTATTAGAGTCATCCATTCATTTAACAAACACTCATGAAGAATTGAACTGTGCTCAGGGCTCCTTTCTCACCAGCCAACAGCACTTCCAAGGCTCATCCTGCCAAGCACTCCCTCTGACCCTCTAGGAGCTGTGAATACAGCTGAAATTCATCCTCACGGCATAAAGAATACACAGACAGTTGCCCACTTCCTTCAAGACTTGTTGCCTTTCACCATTTCTGAGGCTGAACATTAGTCAGAAACCCAGCGCCACATGGAGGCAGGATGGGGAACCACAACACTGCCACCAAGTCCCTCCTGGCTCTTCTACCTCTCATTCTCTATGTCTACTTCTTTTATAACCACTACTAGGTGAAATCCAATTAAAATAAACACCTAAAGCAGAAACTGAAAGAAAAATTAATCCTATCACAAAATGGTCGCCTGGGGTGCTTTTGGAGAGTCTGAGAGGTGCAGTAACACTAATTGTGCCAGTCGGCCATATTGGGTGGAGGTCACATTTCAAACCTGCTTATTTAACTATCTTTTTGGGGTGTCTCAAAGACCAACATCTTGAAACAGTTTCTTAGATTGCCTCCACCCCCAGCTACCATTTAAATCAGCCATTCCCTATCCCCTCTTTCTCCTCTCTCGTCCTGTCAGTGTATTCTGAAGTTCATATTCACTAACACCTATATCCTGAATGGTGTTGAATGGGAAGGAAAGGTCAACACCTACAAACCACTTCTGCACTGGCCTCTTCAGCCCATAGCAAAACAACATCCTCCTCTCTGTGACCTCCTCTCCCAGACCAGGCATTATAGAGAAGCCCAGAGAAGAGCAACATAGTGGTAATGGATAGATCCTCTTTACTGAATATATAATGTGCTAGGTCCATCTAATCCTCAAAACAACCCTACAAGGTCCACCCACAAAGGGGACCCGGCTGTTAATCACTCTCATAGCTGGTGAGATGGTCTGGTGGATGTGCCTTTGACTTGCTATTTCTAAAAGGTTTAGGGTGATCTAGCCAAACTCAGTGCTTAGCAGAGGGTATAGTGGGTTGAATGGTGGCCCCAGGAAACTATGTCCATGACCTAAATCCTAGGACCTGTGAAGGTGACCTTACTTAGAAAAAGGGTCTTCACTAATATAATTAAGCTTCAGATAATGAAATCATCCTGGACTATCCAGGTAGGCCCTAAATTCAATAAGTGTCCTTACAGAAGAAAGGCACAGAGAGATTTGAGACAGACAGAAAGGGAGAAGACACAGTCATACAGAAGAAAATACAACGTGAAGACAGAGCAGAGAGAGATGTGGCCACAAGCCAAGGAATGCCAATAGCTTCCAGAGGTGGAAGCGTCAAGGAACAGATTCTTCCCTAGAGCCTCCAGAGGGAGTGCAGCCCTGGTGACACATTGTCTTTGGACTTCTGGCCTCCAGAACTGTGAGAGAATAAATGTCTGTTGTTTTAAGCTACCCAATTTGTGGTAATTTGTTATGGCAGACATAGAAAACTAATACAAAGGCATACACAAGCTTCTTTCTGAATGCCTATTTTTGATTCTAACTTCTGCTGTATCTGGCACTAACTGGAATAGGAGGGCATTGTGATGGAATATGAAGTTGGTTTTGGTGAGCAGTAACACAGGCTGAGCAAGTCTCAGGGCCCCACTTTGTTCTGATGTTACTCAGACTCAACATTGGCAATTGGTGCTACTGGCTTTTCTAATACTCATTCTCTCCTTTCTTAAGAACAGAACTCATTTTTGTCAGGGCAACATCATGGAAACTACATATCCCAGGTTCCTTTGCAAGTAGCCATGTGATTGAATTCTTGTCTAAGAGATAGAAACGGCAGTTGTCAGTTGGAACCCCCAGGAAAACCATTTTTAAAGGGGGCAGACTCTTCTGGCACTTACCCTTGGGTCTTATCCCTCTTCCAACTTGGTGTGCAAATATGATGAGTTGAACTGAAACTATGAGAAGGAAGAACCCTCATGCTAAGGAAGGCAGAGGAGAAAGCAGCAGCCTGTGACACCAAAGACTGGGCTTCCTATAATGTGAGATATTTGAGCCACTGTTTAATTGGTTTCCTGTAACTCACAACCAGATGTAATCCTAATATGTCCACCAGCTTAGAAAAACAGAACATTCTTCATGAACTCACTCAATTACTAGAGCTCTCCACATCAGGATTTGCGGTGAAGCCACAGCCAAAAATGATGCATTAGTTTGCCTTCCATTTTCCAGTTACTGAAATATCTTCCTTCAGGCTTCTGAACAGGATTTGGGTATTCCTTGGTGCCCTGGGCATGATATCTATTAGCACCCCAATGTCATTACCATCCCTAAAAAGAAACTTTATTAAAAGTTAGCTCTCTTGCTTACTGCTCTAGTCACTAACAGAATTCAGTACACACACCTGTGGTCACACCTATTATCTAGGTCAATTGATAACAGGACACTGGTCTCTACACATGAGCAGGATGAATCAGAGGAGGCACCAACATGAAAGAGACCAAGCTCCAGTTTGGAAGATTGGCACCTTGTTTTTCCTACAGATTTCTGGAACTCCTAACTTTTTATCTACCCTTGATATATCTACCCACTAATCAATAGGTTTGCTTTATTAACTTTAGCTTTTTAATATTTTGATTATTCACGAAACCTAATAACCTACTCATTTTTCTATGCTTGAGTATTTAAGAGCTTTGAGCTCCTACTTGGCTCTAGTCTTTAGCAAGTAAAACATCTCCTGAACCCCAATTTGGGTAAAACTATGGGCCATTTTGAAGGCGCCCATTCCCTCCTCTGATTGCCTGATATTCCAGATCTTCCATGTATTAGCATTACTTCTCAATATGCTATGCGGAAAAGGAAAACTGGGATAGATTTACCCTGCCACTATGTCAACAATGTTTACAAGAACCAGAAAAAGCTACACAATCTCTTAGTCTGGGTTTCTTGAACCATAAATGGATACAAAAAAGTACTTGCTAATGACTTGACGCGTGAAGAGTCATGTATTTGATGTCGTCACCAAGACTGGCTGACAGGCATTAGAGACACATTCCTCTGATAGTTTCCTAGGCCAATACTATTTACAAAAAAAAAAATCAGCCACAGTCAATTTAGAAAATGTTAGCCTTTAACTTAGACAACCTAAAAAAAAAAAAAAAAAGGCTTCTAATACTAGAGGACTACATTGGTGTGGTGGAACGTGTGCCCAGCTGGATAATACAGAAGTCCAGAGCTGATCAGGAATCTTCCACCACTGCATTGTTGGCACATATCATCTGCCACCATAATGCTGTATAGTGGTGGGTCTTGGGCGTGGGTGGGTATAGTGGTTATAAATAAACTGGCTATGCATCCCTCCAAATGATTAGAGTGAAAATCCATTTTCCATGGCTTAGAGATTGAACTTTATAACCTAAGTCATTCCAGGTCTTATATAATCAGTGTAGCTACAACCAACTTAACTTTCCCCAGTCTTGGCTTACCTTGCTGCATTTCACAAATTCTACAATGCAGTTATGCTGACCACCTCACTGATGTCTTGTACTTTCCCACTCTTCCAGCTCCAAATATGTAATTCCCTCTGCCATAGAAAGGCTCCCCTGCTTGTACAAATATTACTTATTTTATTCAAAGCTCAGGTCAAATGATACATCCTCATTGAAGTCTTCTCGGTAAGAGCTAATATCTCCCTCCACTGAACTGTACCTCGTATTAAATTATAACCACATGAATACTTGTCCCATTTTAACTACTAGATTGTAAACTCCTTCAAAGTGTATGTAACACAGATATCTACCTCAAAGCCCACACTGCGGGCTCATTATGTACCTGCCTGATGCCAAGCATGATATAAACATCATCTTACTCCCTATTATTCCAAGTTTGTAGATGGGAAAAAAGAGACTGAGGCTTAGAAAGGCTAGGTAATTTGTCCAAGATCCCAGAGCTAATTGGGATTTGAATTTTGAACTACAATACCAATAATAAATATATTAGCTATTGTAAAGAATATAGACCTACACCCAGAAATAAGTGGAAAACCACCTAAACTTCTAATTCATGAGTAGTACAGTTGATCGTTGAATGATATGGGCTTGAACTGCAGGGATCCACTTATATGCAGATTTTTTCAACCAACATAGATCTCAAAAATACAGTATTCGAGGGATGCAAAACCTGCAGATATGGAGAGCTGATGCTGACTTTTCATGCACGCAGGTTCCACAGGGCTGTCTGAGGGACTTGAGTATGCATGGATTTTGGTATACATGGGGGTTCTGGAACTAATCCTCATGTGTACTGAGGGATGACTGTGCACAGTCATGGCTAGATCTTATTTGCTCGCAAAAGGAAGGTAATGATTGCTTAGTTGAACAAATTCCCAGACAGTATAACTTCCTTCATTTTCTTAAGTGTGTTTGTGTTTTGTTTTGGCCATCTAGGAAGCCACCATTTTCACAACTAATAATAAACTTGACTTGTTAATGCCATTTTGACTTAACCTATGATTTCTGCTGTCTGAGAAGATAAAGCAAAAAAGACACCTTCATATCATCTTACATTCTCACCTCAATGTCACTTGCACAATTGTTGCTTATTTGTATTGGTTTTCCTTATTTTGGGCAGGGAGTGCTTATTTCCAGCATTGTCAAATATGGGGGCAGTTTTGGGCACACAGCAGGTGCTCAATCAATACCCACTGTCTTTTATTTTCAACCAAATTCCTGTGAGCAGTCAAAAAGGCAGGCAGAGTATGACAGAGGTGGAGATATGAAAGGGATGAATGTGTTTTCTCCAAACTCATTTTATTCTCCGACTTTGAACATAATTCCAGGGCAAGGCATCATTAAAAATGGAACATTAATGTTACAACATGATTGAAAGTCCAGTATCATATTGAAGTGATGGATCAAATTTCTCACAAAATCTGTTCTACAATAACATTTCATATTCTTAATAACACTCTGGTCTAAATATTGACAGTGAGTTGGCACTTGGGAGACAAGAAGATGATAAAAAATATACCAAGAATATTAGACCTTTTTCCCTTAAGGTTCAATAATTGTCTGGTAAAAGAAAAGTATCATTTTCTTGGGTGATTCCAAATTGATCTTTAGCGAAGAGGCAAAAAGATCACAAGTCTAGTGAAATGTGTGTGTGTATCTGTATCCAATAAGTGCCAAATAATTGCATTAAAGCTTTAAAAGTTCTTATGTGAATGGATTTGGCCAACTCTCCAAAGTTTAATATTACTTAACCCTCAAGGAATGACTCATAGCCCAAACAGTCACCATATCTATCTTGATTAAACCCACAGGCCAGTCCAGGTAGGGGTGGGCCTGATTGGCACCAGAACTGCAGGAAAATTGCCTGAGGGTTCAGAAACCATTTCTCCGAGAAACAGAAATTGTATTGTCTCTTCATGAAACAGGCTTTGACTCTGAGGGCAGAAACAGACATATCTACCCATGTTCTGTTTCTAAATTGGTTCTATTTCTGAAATGTAAAAGTATATGATTTGGTAAAATCCTGCACACAACTTCCCCCAAACTCAAAATAAAGCATCACATAAATAACACCCCTTCCCTCATTCCTTTTTATGGTGACGCCCAGATTATGGTTAGTTTCTTATTTTAAATTAAAATTTAACATCATTAATAGCTTTAAGTTGTCTTCATATTTACACAAAATTTAAATATTTAATTCTTTTGATTTTTATATCTTAAACATATGTCCTAAATATCCAACATTGACTATTATCTGAGATTATAAATCTTAATGGAAGGGTGAGGTCTGTGTAATAATGCATGATTGTACTCCAAAGCATAACATTAATAAATTATTTCAGTAGTGAATATTGCCATTCATATTTAACGATGGTAATACTGAGGGTGGAAGTTGTCTGTGTAAGCTAGAGTAGTCACACACACAACACACACACACTCTTTTCTTTTCACACTCCCTTCATTTTAGTGGAAAAGCCATCGTCTAATTGTGTGTTGGGCTAGTACTTTATAATCATCAGTAATATTTTATTTTTTAAAATTTATTTCAATAGATTTAGATGGCACAAGTATTTTTTGTTACATACTTGAATTGTATAGTGGTAAAGTCAGGGCTTTTAGTGTACCCGTCACCCAAATAGTGTACATTGTAGCTGATACCACTAATCTTTTATAACAGTTATTTTCAGTTTCACTTTACAAAAGAATCCTCTGAGAAGCTTGGTAGTTACCATTCTCCCCACCAAAAAAAAATAAATAAAAATTCTTCCCCAGTAGACTTAGGGTAGGGCCCAGAAACCTTCACTGACAAGCACCTCATGTGATTCTGATGCTGATCATACTCTGAGAAATGAGGAGCTATTTCACTGAGTTACTCAGTATGAAAAACAGGAAAGGGAACTATACAGATTTTATGGAGGTTTCTTTTATAATATTCTATTACTGCCTGTGAACTAGGGTGATATTTTCATTTATATGACTCGATCTTGAACTTTGAGGACAGGGTTGGGACACAATATTTCAGGAGGGGGCCATTCATATCATAAATCAAGTAAAGGCACTCCTTCCCCCTCGGTTATGCAAAGTACACTTTTCAACGCCAGGGTCAGTGGGCCAGGGGCATCATATGTTGGAGAGTGGCACCTACTGGTCATGTTAAGATATTACAGCCTAGTTCTACTAGGCACCCAAAGCCAAAAATCTCTCCAACTACCCCCAAAAACGCTGGGACAGAGGAACACTATTTATTCATTTAATAATTCTTCACCAAATTCCTATCAAGAGCTTGGGTCAACAGTTAAAAGTGCTAACAACTCACAATATTCAGTAGATAGAATGCATTTCCTCTAAGGTTACTTTACTCCCTATTTTAATGGGATTATAGCCTGAAGTTTCTCAGGAAGTTCAACTTAAAAGGTGTAACAACACTTTTGTCATTTAAAAAGTAAACTGACTGTGACAGTTTGGGATATTATATTTTTTTTCACAAAGAACCTACTGGAATTCAAATATTACTTTGCTTATCATTGACAACTCATCTAGAACAGAAGGAAATTGAACTGTTAACAAAAGGGATGTCTTAGTGTGACAGATTCACCAAATTACAAAAGAACAAATAAATAAATACAAAAACTCAAAGCTGCAGAGATTAATTTAATTTGGTTACTTCCCTGGAAAGCACTCAGAATGATGGGAATAGGAAGGGAAAAAAGATCGATTCTTATTTAGAGGAACTGACAGCAATTGAAATTGAAATGTTCATATGAAAGAGAAAGCCATTAAAAACTGTAGGTGATTTGACAATTCCACTTTTTTCAAAGTTTACGGTGTTATTTTAGGCAACATAATATGCAGTGTCTAGTAGGTCAATTGACAAATTTAGAAATCTCTCGATGTTTAAAAAAAAGTATGTGAAGTATGTGAATAGACATTTTATGGATTGGAAAATCTGGGTAGATTTGATAACGCAAACTTTAGAGCAATGTTTGCTGAACCTCTGCTGTGTCAATTATCATGGTGCAGCCCCAGCAACTCTATAGTTCCGGTTGAAGAGGCACTTTCTTTCTTAAAGCCCTACATTCAAGCTTCTATAGACAGCTCTAAAGTAAAGGGGAAAAAAGACAATTTAAAATATTTCTCCACACCATGCAACACAAAATCCACGACGGAATGAAGGTTTGCAGTAGGCTTTACAATGCATATAGATCATTTAATGGGAAATTAAAGAGACACAATTTGGTCAGTAGTTAAATCATTTCCCATTGTAATGACTTTAAAGGCATCTCTTTATTTTGTAAAAGCATACAACAGAGACACATACAAATCTGCACTAAACAAAGAGCCAGTCTTTTGCAAACACTTGCTCCTACTTTTAGAATGGACAAATCAAACTTGACCTTTCTGTTTATCAATGAAATCTAAGCCTCCAGTCCTAAATAATAAGTAAATTAATCAGTAAATCAGTAGTTGGACCTTTCTAAGAGAACTATGGTGGAGCTTTTTTACCATCCAGCTGTTTCCATTCTCCTTTATCTGGAAACAGGATCTACATTGACTTTGGAGCACCTATCTAGCACTCCTAGGTCCACATAACAATCGGTTGAGTGACTACAGTCAGAGTGGTCCCTTAACTCTGAAGACTTTGGCAGAACTTCCAGGAAAGAGACATTTCTCTACCAGTCTTGAGGCTCGGGACTGCCACACTCAGAGACCATGGCAGAAAGTAAAGCAAAGGAAGACAAAATAGACCCAGGAGATGGGATTCGTGACACTGTGTGAGCCCTGGATCCAGCCATGCCTGAGCTCTGATTGGCTTTTTCAGTTTTGTGAACCAATAAACACCTTCCCTATTATTTAGTTGATTAATTGCACAAAATAGTCTGAGTTACTTTTATGTCACTTATAATTGAACAAATTCTGCAGAATTCAAACAAATATCAGCTTGCACTGAAATAGAGTCATACTAGATACTCAATATTTTTATGAGACCACAACAAAAGAAAATAAAAGCACCAGACTGTTGTTAGAAACACTGAGTTTTCCATTTTAGTGCTTAAATCCTTAGCATGATATTCTAAGTTCTCCATGATCTAGTCCCAGTTATTTTTCCAATAGCATCACCCAAAACATTGTTCCCTGCCTTCTAAGACCCATTCATACTGATCTACTGACTATACCCAAACATGCCTTGCCCTTCGGTACCTCTTTGACATTGCTCACATCATTCTCTTGGCTTGAAATATGCCCTCTAACCTCTTCCCCATTGTTCGGCCTACAGACTATCCTTCAAAGCCAAGTTTAAATATGATTTTCTCCATGAAGCTCATCCCAATCTTCCAGTCAGTTATAATTATTCCTCCCCTGCAAAGCTCTTGCTTGTATCAAGTAATACATGTGAAAAACGTTTTGTGCATTATCGGGAGCTATACAAAAGGCAGTTCTTTTTAATGTTACTGAGCACTTATATCAGTTTTTTTTCTTATAGTTATTAATATATATGTGTATCTTCTTCACTAGACTGGGGACATCTTGAAAGCAGGGACTACCTTTTATTTTCCTACAGCCTAGTAAATTGTCTTGGCAAAATAAATACTAAATAGTTGATGCATTTCAGATAAGTACTAATCATTTGATTTTTCTCTTGCAAAACCAGAGCCCATAAAAATTATATAATCTGCCCATCCTAATGTAACTTGCCCAAGAAGAGAGATTTAAGATAATATTTCAGAAATAAAATATTAAAACAACCCAGTAAAGATGAATAGACTAGAAAACTTTTTTAAAAGGAAAAGGTGTTTGGACATATCAATCATGAAATATTAAAAATTAGAGGATGCAGGAAAGGCTGTAGGAATTGTGAAGGCCAACATGGCTAACAGGGTGCATATTAAGCTGCAAAATTATAAGCACCCTGTTAACAAGGATGTTTCCCAAAACAGTCCCCCCTCAACAAAAGACAACAATCAACAAACCACTATATATAAATACACACACACACACATTCCTATACATGTGTTAAAGATCAGATCAAACACAGAGCAGAGCCTTTATACCAGAGTTTTTCTACTATAAAAAGGATAGGATTTGGTTGCTCCAGAGAGAAAGGAAGAAAGTGCTTCTAAGGCAAATAATTCAGGTACAGACAGTTGGAGGTGAGGAGATATGGGGTAGGGTGGGGGTGGATGTAGTGGTGACAGAGCTGCTTGGCAGAGGTCACAAACTCAACTTCCTGTGGGGGCTAGACAGGTAATATCAATGAGCAGAGAGGGCCAAAGGAGGGAAAACAAAGCTTCAATATCAATAGCAAATGACACTTGCTCTAAGTTTTGGGGGGGAAATGGGAGGTGATGGGGACCATAGCTAACCAAAGAATACCCCTTCTACAGGGAGCCATCGCTATTCTATTCCAGCCTATTATTTCTATGTGAAAATTCAAGTCCAAAGTCTCCAGAAAATATGATTTTCCAAGCAACACTTAAAATTCATATTTTAAATGAATTTTTCCATCATTAAATGCTGGCAACTAATTTACATAAAACTTTTAAAGCATTGTGCAGGCCAAGTAAATGCTCCTGTTGGACAAACTTCAAATTTGTAGCCTCTGCTATAAAAAGTATCTGAAGGCAGCAACCCTCCCCAGTCACATGGCATTTAAAACTATTTTTTAGGCTCCCATGCTACTTAATGGGCTGACCACCAAGTACCCTAAGATGAGTGGAGGTACCACAGCAGAAATATTAAACATTTATATAGTGCCATAGGTTTACAAAGTGCTTCCTCATACATTCTGTCAATTCATCCTCAGAGTGTTTTGTAAGAAAGGTAGTACTTTTCTCGTTTTCAGATCAGGTTTACAGAAGGCTCCGGAGAAGGCAAAAGGGAGTCCCATGGCTCCTTCATATCCCTACTTCCATTCACTCCCAGTAAATATTTATCGAGCACTATCTATGAGCCAGACATCCTCATTCCATTACTCTCTTCACTGCTATAGAATGGGGAAGGCTAACAAATTGTCAAAGATTATTCATTATCCTTTTATCTATAATGTATTTAAAACAGCTCACAAATCGTTGAGGTTGTATACCATCTGTGAATCATTATACTCTTTGCACATGAAATACTGATTTAGTCAATATAAGATAATTAAATAGAGACAATTATGGGTTATATTAGATGCCTACCTTGAACTAGCTTGCAGTATGGACAAGTGGCGATTGATAACAAAGATTAAGACAAGTTTACGAGAGAAAAACCTTAACACTTGGAAATAGCATCATCAAATTAGTCTGTATTTGTGCACTGAGAAAAGGATGCCCATATTTAGGGTCAGCCTCTTACACCAGCTTACAGAGTAGCAAAATATTATCAGTATATAACTCAAAAGCCCCAGCGTCAGACATACTCAAGCTGCACTCAGCAGAGGTGAGTGGACGGGTCTGGTGACAGAGCACCGTTTATCTGGGGCCCCCTTCTTGACACTTTCCTCCTTGATGAGCCTCTTTTCCAACCCCAGCTTTTCCCATCCCCCATATTCTGGTGTGTGAAACTGCCATCCCTTTTCCTTCATCCACAGGTGACTCTAGCCAGCCGTCACCAACTGGCAAATCCCAAGTCCTGCCCGATGGAGGTTTTGTTTAACTGGCATGGTACTTTTATTGCCTTCACACAAGACTTGGACTCTACTAAATCACAGCCCCCAGCCCTCCTGCAGCAGTCATTCCCATGATCTGTTGACCCCTGAAGCTATTTAAATAAGGAATCCTGCTCTGGGGGCTGTCCTAAGAAAGGATTAGCAATTCCAAAATCCTGCTTTCATAAAGGGTAAGCCATGGAGACATACAGGAGAACTCTGGTTCCCAGTAGCCTCCCCCAGTTCCCCCTTCACACTGGGACTAGTGAATTTTCTAAAACAGCTCTCTAGGGCCCTGGGAAAAAAGCTCAAATGCAGAGCAACTCACACCTCCACCGTCATCTTCCTCCTTCATCTGTACTGTGCCACTGACTTCTCCAACCTCTCCTTATCTCTATTGCATACTTACTGGTTCTTGCCCTCTATCTTGAGGGTATAATCTAAACACTGCTTTACAATAGTTTTCTAGTTCTTTCATTTATGTTGGTGTTGGCTACTGTGATGACATCTCAATTTTATAAGTGTTTTAGTCAAAAGTTTTGTATTGTTTACAACATGCTGTTCACATTAAATGGGTGCAGGAAACCTCAGGAGCTCTGGGAATACAGAATGCTATCCTTGGTACAACAGGGCAGCTTGGTTCTTAAGGTCCAAAAGTTTATCTTTTTCTTTCCTTGGACTGGAAATATTCTGGTTCTAATTATCTTTTCCTGTTGACTCATTTTTCCTTAAATCTAACCTGTGGCCCTTTCCTATTGTTGACATTTTTCTTTGTTTCAGACAAATCTACTGACATTTTAACAGGATTTGTGCAGAGGCTATATTTCTACAAGCTCCATATTCCAAGACAGTTCCAAGAAAATCTAGAACCTTCTTTTTTAGGCTGACTCTTATTTTCTGTACATGGGTAAATGTCCCTCCCTAAAAAATAATCAGTGGGGAAGAAATAATTTTAATTTCAGAATCGTTCCTAGCTCAAAGGAGGTACTGGACACACTAGTTACCGGGGAGAACAAAGTAGCTGAGAAGAAAAGGGTAAGATTCTTTGAAGTGATTCCAAGTAAGGATAAACCAATACCACTTTGGGCACACAGACAGATGCCATTGCACAGTGGTTACATCAGTGTTCTGGAGTCAAGTTCAAGGGTCAACCTCAGTTGTAGTACTTACCTGCTTAACTGGGAAAATTAGTGTTCTATACCTCAACTTCCTCATTTGAAAAATGGGGATAATAACAGTACCATCCTCCATAGGGCTAGAGGCAGGTAAATGTTATAATATTAATGTCTAACAATAGTTCTTGGTACATGGTAAGTGACTGGGAAATGTTTAAAACAACAAATAGAAGTAAGTATATCACATCCATAAGGGCAACCTGTAGGAATTCCAGATGACATATCATCCAAGAGCTTACAGAACATGGGATTATGAACAAAACCACAAGCACCCATGGAGTCTGCTGGCACTGCCCCTCAGGAGGATGTGAACTGTCACTCCAAAGATCAGAAGCAACCACACATATATAGGGTGGTTTCCAAAGGCAACATGGCCTGGAGATTTCTAGAGTGTTATAAAATCAACCAGCATTTATCGGTAATACCTTAGCTTTTGAATGGGTGAGTTTGTAAGAAATATTTTGGTTGCAATTCAACCAACCCTAAATTAACTCATATGTACCAACCCCAGAATAGGTTGGGGAAGGGAGGTGTTGACTCACACACATAACTGGAAATGTTGTCTTTGTTCATGATTAAATCTGGGACCTTAAACAAAATCATTTGGGTTCTATTTCTCTCCTCCTCTCTAACAGGCAAATAAGATGGCCAACAGCAGCCCCAGATTCATTCTCTACCAATTTAGCAATCCCAAGGAAAAAGGGGCAGTTGCCTCTCAATAGTTTTGGCAAAATGTCCTGCACAGATTTCTATAATCCAAGAGCTTACAGAACATGGGATCCATGGGGCCAGCCTGGATCTTATGTCCACATTGGAACTAATCACTGTGGCCAAAGGGATGGTGTTCTTTGAAGGATCAGGCATAAGTCATATGCCTACCACTATGGGTGAGGGACACTTGGCTCCACCAAACCACATGGAACAGGTTCCCTATAGGGTTGAAGGCCCATGTTACTAAAGGAATGGATGAAGTGTGACAGACAGATAAGCCGAGAGAGATCCCTTTTGATGGGTAACACAGAAAAAGAATCATGTGCAAAGCAAGAACTCTGATGGTCAAGTAACAAACAGACATCCCTTCACAGTTAAAAATCTATACCCTACTAGCTATGAATCCAATATTTGTATCTTGATACATTAGATAATAGCCTCTTTTATTTGACCCCTTCTTCCAATATTCCCCCCCCACTCCATGCCCAGAAGGTTATAAAATGACAAAGCCTGTTATTTAGCTCTATATTTCAAGCATCAAGCACAGTGCCTAACATTTTCAAAGTTATCAATAAAATTTTATTGTGTTAAACTAGGAGTAAAGAGTAATCACCCAACAATACATGAGCCTCAGTCACCCTTCTCATCCCTTACTACAAAATACATTCCTTGGAATAAGTTTTTTCATACCCTACCACACCACCATCATGGTGAGCACCTCTGACCTCCTGAAGAAAGCATAAGGAAGTTTGTTTGAAGCATCAGTAAGTACCGCCAGGTATTCCTGAGGCTTCCAAGCTGGGACGCATGTTCCTGGAATGCACAGCTGTCCTTATCTTAGTGTCCACAATGGCAGGCACAAGGGATTGGTACACAGCATGCATTCAAGAAACACTTGCAAAAGAAAATGATGAGCCCTTAAAGAAAGAGGACATGGAAACCAAGGGCTTGAGAGGGCCCTGTTGCACAAGAAAGCAAGATTTAAGAGGCAGGAAACACAGAAATGCAGATAACTATCACCAAAAGTAGAGAAAAAAGTTAGCAGTTGTTGGGGACCAAGGACCAGCCTGATTTATACTAACAGACAAGCAAGCCTGTCACGTGGGAATGAAAGAAACCCAACTGCAGAGTAGTACTAGCCTCTTTCTCCTCAATTACACCGTCAGTGGATAAACACCCTTCTGGATTTTTGGGAGATCTGGGTTTCTCTACACACTCCTAAGTTGTATTTCTGCTCTCCTACCTAGGAGGAACTCCGCCAGCAACACTCAACACATAACACGAGCTACCACCTACTGAGCGCCTTCTATACACCAGGCATTTTGCCAGGCACTGGGCATCTTAAATTACATTAATAGTTAATAAAGAAGACTCCAAATGGCTACAGCTTACGAGGGAGGGAGCCTAAGTTATACCAGAATTTCAATGCAGGTCTGGCTGACATTCTTGCATTCTTCCCCTTGCAAATGTAAAGTCCTCTGGGGCTACTTTCCTAATGAATGTAGTGAAATATATCTACACCCATTCTAAAGTACATGGAGCACAGTTTTACTCATTTTGATGATTTATGGAGGTGCAATGGCTGTACCTTTGCTTTTAAGTGACATACAATATTGGATGATTGTATCTCTGAGTTGAGGGATGCTGATGCACTATCATGCATGTGTCCCTGACACCACAGTTCTGTCTAAAGATGATCTGTTTTTATGGTATGACTTTCAGAAACATGTTAACAGTTTTTTTTTTTTTTAAAAAAAGAGGTCCACAGATTTTCTAAAGCTGTATACTTTTAAAATTAGGACTTGCTTTTATGGTCACAACTAAATAACATGATTTAACATCTAGTCTGTGTATTCTAGATAATTTGACTAATAAAGCCACAACAACATTGTTTTTAATCAAGCCATTAGAGTACATTTAAGTTGAGTATTGAAAAAATGTAATAATTATGTTGGTGTTTCCATAAGTTATAATTGCCTCTGGTATGATTACTGATAATTTCAGGTAATTGTCATCAATATGAAAGAGCTTTTTGTGGTCCCACATGAGATAATACTCTAGGGAAGGCATTACAGAGTCAAGAGAGGAACTGAGGAAGGGGAGAGTGAGTTCATTCCTACTGTAACTTGCTTGGTTTATTACCTAAAATAAGTACATTATTAGAATATAATTATTTAATTACCTCATGAAAACCCTATGCTGAACTACAACAACAGCTTTTAAGCGAAGAAGAAAAAATATATGTGAAACTATCTTTCCATCTTCAAATTCTGGACTTTTCAGAAAATGTGGTCAATTTAAATCATTTAGATACCTACCTGAACAATCTAACACCTGGAATGTCTGAATTGGCAGGCACGGCAACTCACACTGCATGTGTGTGAGATACTTCAAAACGTGGCCATTACTACTGTCAGGGAGAGAAAAAGCACTCTCACAAAAATCTATTTTTCTCCACACTATTAGTATAAGGATACAGGGCGTAAAAAAAAAAAAAAAAAAAAAGATAATTTTAAAATATAAATGCTCAGTGGAATCCAGGTACTGATACATTTGGCCCAAGGAATGTACATGAATTAACTGTTTCTGAAAACATATAACTCATTTATGAAGACACAGGATCTCAATGGTAAAATGTTAAGAGAAAAAGGACTAAATGTCCAGGAAAAGTAATCAGAAAACCAGGTGACTTATGTTTCTTTTCTGGGAGACTCATCAACAAGCTAGATGTCTAAAGACAATCACTTACAGTTTTGCTTTATCCAAATATCAAAAGGTCAGAGTGGCTCAATTTACTGTTTCTTATACAAACTTTTTTTCATTGATTTAGAAAGGAGAAGAGCAAAAAGATAGTAAAACTCCA
Source organism: Daubentonia madagascariensis (assembly GCA_023783475.1). Lineage (NCBI taxonomy): Eukaryota > Metazoa > Chordata > Mammalia > Primates > Daubentoniidae > Daubentonia > Daubentonia madagascariensis. The sequence continues at coordinate 10,172,374 of JAKFHU010002250.1, read as the reverse complement.
ATCAGCCTGAAAGAAAGGTTAAAGCCATTCTTTTTTTATATCCATTCTGGGTAGTGATCCATAAAAAATAATTAGGACAAGGGTAAACCTATTATGTGGCACAGGTTTGCCATCAGTCTTGCCAATCTGTATTTGCTCAGGCACTAAAGATTTGGACTGTGTAGATTTATAATTAAAATGTATATTAAATGTATATGTATAAATTTCTCTTCCTTCATGCTACCTAGCCTGTGTCTGCGAGAATACCTGATTCTTCCCTTTTAGTCTAAACTAGCATCCTTGTGCATGCTGATGTAAAAATTGCAGTGTTTCCCCCCCCATTCTATTTGTTGCATTGACCGATTTTTCACACATTTCTAAACATCCATCATGTGGTTGTTATCTCTACCCAGCACTCACTGTCTGCCACATTTCCCTTGATCCTACCTTTAAGCTAAGCTCCTTTAACACCAGCTGCCATGTCTATTTCCTTCATCCCTTTGCTGAGCAGAGGTGGCTGAGCACGAGGTCTCTCACTTTCAGGTGCTGGCTGTGTTATATGCAGGATTTTGCATTAGAGACCTGTCAGAGCTGGCCTGAAGGAGGGTACATTTGAAATCATTTCTCTTATTGAGAGATAAGTGCTCACTGTCATTTATTCTTCCTTTCTCGCTTTTACCTTTCACACTACTTCCATATTTATCCTCCAGCCGCCTGCATATTTGACAATGCCATTGCTGATAGTGTTATACTACCAGATACGCACACGTATGGCTGAAGTGAATGATGCGTGACCTTCAGCGCTTTCTATGCTTAATACACACATTCGGGCTTCATCCAAGACTGTTCGGGCTGTGCTGATGATCGCTATGCAGGTCCTTATTTTCCTTAATGGTAATAATAATGCTAAGTGATAAGGCCAAGAATTTATTAAGCTTCTTTCTTCCCAGGTAATTAAATGTCATATCCCTGTAGCCACCTCATTATGTTGGCATTCAGCCACACTAAGCTATAGAGCAAATGCAAAAGCGAAGCTTCATTGTGTGGGGGTGTATTTTTTGCCTAGTTTTTCAAATTCACATTGGATTACTCACTAGGGAATCTTACAGTGAGTGAGTATACATATTTGTCAACCGAAAATATGATGTGCCAAGGAAGTCCTGGTTAACTAACAAGGTCTCTAGCCTATATCATAATGAACGTACCACAATTTGTCCAGCACTCCCAAAATTGTGAGCTGTTGGGGATGAGAATCGTGTTTCCCATAGCTTTGTATTGCTTACACTGTCCAGCACAGTGGTGACTGCTTAGTAACCAATTATTAGTTGTCTGAGAGGGGTGGAAAGAGAGAAAGCAAATGACAGCAAGAGAGAGAGAATGACCTAGAGAGAATCCAAGCACATCACCCAGCTTGCAAAGTTCAGTACTAAATAATCACATGCTGTGAGCAAACCTGAGCTTTACTGAAGTTTCCATCAAAGAGAAACAGAAAAGAACCATTTCATAAGAAGGGACACTTTCTGCGCAAAATTGCTGGGAACTTTTAATCTATTTGTGACAATTCCAGATTAAAGATTTTAATATCCAGTTTAATTGGAAACCTTGTCAGCATGTCTTTCCAGATTTGTTACACTGAGAAACAAATGTATCACCTGACATGAAATGCATCTGAACAAACCCAAAACAGCTCAATGGAACAAGCAGTTTTTAAAGGTTTTGTTTCTTTATCTACACAAATTAAAAAAAAAAAAAACAAAACAGAAAACAAGACATTGTCTAGTTCCTCAATAAATATGTAGCCATGAGGTCATCCCAAGAGAAAACTATAAGATAGATTATTCTAGTGTTACGACATTTTATATGTACCACACAATGGATTTTGTTTAGATCTCTCTACTTAATAAAATACACAATGTTCCTGGCTGTTTTGGTCCTTGGAGGTCATTCTGATATTTGATATTTCTCTAGCCGAAAATGCAATTTTATTGGGCTTTACAAAATGTACTTTTTAGATAGATATCTAACTCATAAAATATATTTTATACCTGAAAACAGCACAGTTGAACCAAAGGGGTGGCACAACATGCGTGCCCTGTGATTCACAAAAAGTTTGAAAATTAGCTCTGGGAGTCACAAACCTTTCAGAGACTGCTGACTAGGCACATGGTTTATTGAAGAGTGCGGGGAGCAGGAGACCGGGGGGTGTTCCCTCAACCTCCTGTGGAAATAGAAGTTATTTGCTTGTGGACAAAAAGATGTAAGTCTACAGATAGGTCTAGACTTGGAATGTTAGTCCATGAAATTGAAAGCGGACACCAACGTCAGAGTGGCTAAAACAGAAACAATTAGGAATAAGCTCTCATCACCTATCCTAACGTTGTTCCTCCTTTTCATTGCTATCCCACATATAATAAGAGGTGACTCCTGGTGCTTACAGAATAAAGCTAAACTTCTCACATGGCATACTTTACCTCTCTCATTTTGTTGACATACCCACCTGGCAAAACCCCAACCCTCCATAAATTCAGCTCTCTCTCCTGAATGACCTACAGCCGCCCAGCTGAAAGGGGCCAGAGAATACTACACAACCCTGCCAACTGCTCTCCCTTGAAATTTATCCCATAACCACTTGGCCAGTAAGTCAAAAGTACCTTAAAGTTCCAGGTATTTCCACTATTTGTCCCTAATCTAATCACTCACCTCTTCCCTTCAGCATGTGCTTTCTATCCTCGCTTTTGAATGGAAACTAATTCTCATTTCTCCCTCAGAAGAGAGCTCCCTAATCCTCTCACTGTCATCTCTGCCGTCCACCTGTCTTGTCTTTGGGCCCGTTTACTTTGCCTCCTGTAACTATGGGTGCTCCTTTAAGCCAAACCGTCCAGCATGTGTCCACTCTTTCCCCACATCCTCAATTTCTCCCTCCGTGAGGCCATCCCTTGCTCTTGTTCTCCAAGCCCACCAGTGCATTCTCTGCCAAGCCCACTCCTGTCAGCCTGTTCACCACAACCACTCAGCTGACACAGTTCTCCATGATCACCAAGGACTCCACGATGCTGAACACTGTGGGCAGTTCTCAGTCACCACACTTGACATACAAGGAACATCTGATTCTACCATCTCCTGCTAGAAGCAATTTCTTGTTTTAGCATCCAGGACATAGCTCACCTCCTTCCCCTCCTACCTCACTGGTTGCCTCTTCTGTGACTCCTTACTGTTTCCTTCTCATCTCCCTGACTTCTAAATATCGGACGCTGCAGCATTCAGTCCCTGCAGCTTTGCTCTCCTCGCTCCCTGAGAGAACTCACCGAGTCTCTGCCAATTTATACCTGCAACCTATACTTGTCCTCTGAACTTCAGACTTATCTGTCTAGCCGCCTGCTCAACACTTCCAACTAAAAATGTCTAAAAGAGAATTCTTGATTTCTATTCTCACCCAACCCTATTCCCCCTGCAGTTCTTTGACTTAGTTAATAATTGTGACCCTCCAATTGCTCAGCCCCAAATCTTTGAGTCAATCTTAATTTCTCATCCCTTGTGTATGTCCCCCTATGTGAGCCATCAAAATATCGAGTATCTGGCCACTCCTCCCCACTGCCACTGGGTCCACCACTCTCTTTCCCTTGGACAATTGCAATAGCTTCCTGAGTGGGATTCCTCCCACCCCTCAATAGTCTATTCTCAACATAGCAGCCAGAGTGAAATTTTGTAAACACTAAGTCAGATTATATCAAAACTCAAAGATGCTTTACAACCTCAGAGTAAAAGCAAAAATACTCTCCCAATAGCCTCCCAGGCTTTGCATGAGTTACAATCCCCACCTGGTTCTCTCCTCTTGTCTCCGATCACTCTCTTCTCATTTTCTTTCTTTCTCCTTGCTGTTTCTCCAGCACATCAAACATGCTCTCCCCCAGGTCTTTGTATTGTTTTCCTCTGTTGGAATGATTTTCCCCAGATAGCTACTTGCTTGCCTCCTGCACTTCCTTCAGGTCTCTGATTAAATGTCAGCTTATTAACAAGGTCTTCCCAAGCCCCCCATCCACCCACCCTTTTCCCCTCACCCTGCTTTATAATAATTTTCCATGGCAGTTATCATTTCACATTATACATTTGTTTGTTTATTCATCGACTAAAGCTCCTACTAGAATGTAAGCACCATCAGGATAGATACTGACTATACTGCACTCAGCTGTGTCCCCAGCACCCAGAGAAGTGCCTGGCCCCATAATAGAAGCTCAACAAAAATTAGTTGAGGGAAAGAATGGCCCAAAAGTTCATCAGGCACTTCTCACATTGTGTTTTCATCATACCAAACTGCCCATTCCTGGTGATTGCATGTTTTCACATTCCATGGACTCCATATGCTATTCCCTGTGACTGAAACACTTCCCCTGACTCCTTGTCCAGTGGATGGACAAGTTTGAAATGTCTTTGACATTTCACAAACATCTCTGTAACCTGCCCTGTTTCTCCCAACCTCTTCTGTGCTCCTAAAGTAGTTCATAAGAAAACATCCCTATCAAGTTGGTTCATAAATCCATTTGTTCATATGTTCAAAGCAACATCATACACACAACTACTAACCCTGCCCCACAGATGGAGGACAGAGCTGACACACTTCTGTTCTGTCACTCAACTTGGTTAATATCAATGAAAGTTCATAAATTTGAAGTCTACAAATATTGAAGTATCTAATTGCATTTTACTGTAATTGTTTTACTTCTGTGTCCTTCACAAGACTGATTGCAGGGACCAAGTCTTATTAGCCCTAAAGCTGGTAAAATTTGAGCGTGTGAAGATTAAATGCATACTATCAATAGATAACAAATAACACTTACTAGAAGCTTATCAGCATCCTGCTGTTCTACACGGATTACCTCATTTAAGCCTCTGAATAACAATATGAGGTAGAAATTATTAACTCCTTTTATACTTATGGAACCCAAGGTTTGGACAGGTAAATAATTACGCCAAAGGTCAAACAATGGCAAATGGCAGAGCTCCTTAACCTCAACCATCTGGCCTATGATATTAAGAAATCTCAGAAAGGTCACCAAGAAAACCAGGAAAGGATTCCCAAGCTGGCTACAGATCAGAATCACCTGAGATACTGTTAAATTGCAGAGTCTTTGTTTTCTGCTTTGGTGGCTCTGGGATGGAGCCCAGAGATCTGTATTTTTAATAGGCACCACAGGTGATTATGTTGCAGCCAGTTCACTGACCAGGTGTAACATGCAGGAAACAGCACATCAAATGGGGTGAGTAGGAGGAATTTAATGCAAAGACTATTTAGAAAAGTGCTAGCAGGGATAAGGTAAAGTGGAGCACCAGCAGAGAGCTGTTCATACCCTAGGTGGAAAGGGACAAGGTGAGGGAGCTATGGCTGCAGGAAAAGACAGCCTGGCAGGAGCTTGTTCAGTCAAGGTCAAAGGCAATCAGAAGCCAGAGGGCAAGGGAGCCTTGATACAGTCAATACAGGACAGCCTTCTTAGGCATGGAGGGGGGGAAAAAAGGGAGAGGTATAACAATCTGGAGGGCTAAACAGAAAACATTCCACACATCAGGGATTTGAGAATCAGTTTCCTATGGAAAGGAAACACTGGTCCAATCATTGCATTGGGCGTATAACACAAACCTGCTGACATCCAATTGTCTTTCACGTTCTCGCTCAGCTCCAAGCCATATAGTCACCTGCTTGCAGAATACCTATGTGTCCTGCATATGAGACACACCCAACTAAACATGTTTCCTGCACCCCTGCACACATGGAACCTGCTTGCCCTGCATCCCTATTCAATGGACAGCAATGCTTTCACCCAGGCTCCTGGAATCTGGGTAATCATCTGTAACTCTTCCCTCTCCCTCCTTTCCAATCAGTTAATTGTGAATCCTTCTTTATACTCCCTACCTATCTTTCCATTCCTGGAATAAAGCCTACTTAATCACTGCATATTATTGACACAATGGTAGATTATCTGATATTTATAATCATATGATATTGGTCTATAGTTTTTGTTTATACTAATTTTATTATGTTTTGTCATTAATATGCCATCTTCCTTTATAGTCTGAAATAGTGTAGTAACGTTAGGATTAACTGTTTTCTGATATGTAGACAACTTAGTTGGATAACGATCTGGTCCTTGTGACTTTTAAATGGTAGACATTTAATGTTTTCAACATCTTCTATGAATGAATTTTTATTTTTTTTCTGGTTTAAATTTACTTAATTTTGAATTCATATATAGTAAAATTCATTATTTTTGGTGTAAGGGTCTATGAATTTTGGCCAATGCCCAGAATCACGTACCTACCAGGACAGAGGTGTGTCCTTCCATTCCCTCTGTCCAGGAAGGCAGTTCTCTCTCAGACTTTGACACCCCTGTGCAACTGAGGCAGAAAGAACAGGGAGAAGAAATAATGGGGATCACTGTCCCCCACCAGCCCAAGTCACTCTTTGAACCACGCAGACCCCTTTCCCTAATTTTTCTGGCCAGAGACAGTTTTCTCTCAAAGTGTTCGGTGCTTGCATCTCCTCTGTGGCCACACACAGTGTCATTCAGGGCCAGCCCTGGGAGGCAGTAGGAGAAAAAAGACAAAAAGAAAAAAAGATTCTCCCCACACTCTTCAGCTTGCAGGAGCTCCCTTTCCTGGTACTCTGGCCAGAAATAGGGGGTTTCTCCCTTCAGTTGTGGCTATGGACAACCACTGCACTTTTCAGTGGCTGGGGCTGCCCACGTGTCACAGCCAGGGAGGAGAGAGGAGAAAACCAAGAACCTACCACACTGTACCCATAGTTCTTCAATTTTGACTTCCCTCCCAATTTATCTATTCTATTTACCTTTCAGAGGCCTCCAAAGCTTTTTAAAAAAATTCTGTCCAGAACTTTTAGTTATAATCAATGGCAGAAATCACCTTGCTGGGCTTCTCCGTCTTGGCCTCCACCAGAAATAACTTATAATTTGCATCCTAAACACATCCTTTGGGCTTTCAAATTTATCATCACAAGGTTTTACATTGCATTCTCTTAGAATTCTTTTAATTTGTTCTCTAAGATTTTTATCTCCTTTCTTGTTTCTAATTATGTACATTTTTCCTGTCTTTTTCTCACTTACAGTCAAAAAGACTATCAGTTTTATTGGTCTTTTCAAAGAACCAGATTTCAGACTCATTTAACTTTTCTACAAGTCATTGTTTTCAATTTCAACAATTTCAGTTCTTATCTTTAATAATTATCATTTTCTACGTTTTATGTTCCTTTTCTAAATTCTTAAGATACATTTTGAATTCCTTTATTTTACTTTTTAAATATTGATGTTTAAGGCAATACATTTTCCTGAGTTCAGCTTTTGATATACCCCATAAATTTTGGTAGGAAATGTTCTCCTTTTAATTGCTTTTAGATAATTTATAATTCAAGCTTTAATTTCTATTTCAATCCAAGAATAATTTAGAAAAAATGTATTAACACATAATTAAGACTTTTGTTGTCATCACCATATTATTAGTTTCTTTTTCAAAATTGTTTTTAATTATTAGATTATAATTAGAAAATATGGCTTATGAAAATTTGGGGCTAAGAACATAATCAATTCTTAAAACTATTCCATAGAAATTCAAAAATACACATACTTTCCCCATCATAGAAGTTAAATATATTCAATTTTGTATATTATAACACATATTTTGCTGGATCTGGGTGATTCTGAAAGACATATACCAAGATCCCACACTAAAATTTTATGAATACCAAGTTCCTTTTGCATTTTAATAGGTTCCTTTTAATAGTTCCTTTTGCTTTATATTTTTCACTCTTGTTTGGTACATTTATGCTTATGACTAATATGTCTTTTACCCTGCACCTATTATAATTAAGTAATGTCCCTATTTATCCTATTCAGTGCTTTTAACTTTAAATTCCCATAAGTTTGATACTAGAATTATAACCGCTATTTTTCATGGTATCTCTTTGTACATTCCTATAATTTAAACCATTTTTCATCTCTTTGATTTAAAAGTGCTTCATGTTACTAGATTTGTTTACTGAATTTATAGAAAATCATAAGGAACATGGCATGTTCATAATAATGAAGCAACTGATATACTTAAATCTATTCTTTGTATCTTCCATTATTTTCTATTGATTTTATTCTGTTTCCTTTTCTTTTTCCTGGTTTGATCAAGTTACCTTTTACTGCCTTCCCTAGCTGTACCCTGATTGATTTCTAAGTTTTACTTTTCTTCTGTTTTTTCATTCCACCAGTGATTATCTATCTCTTTCCTTTCCAGATAATCATGGTATGTTTCTATTAAATGCAAAGAGGGTAACAAATATGATCTCCATACCCCCTCTATCAGTGTTTCCCCCCCACACACTGCTTTCCTTCTCTCCCAATAGAAGACAAAATCTTTAAAATGCTTTTCTTGGCCTTTTCCCTAGCTTTGATTTTACTGATACTATTTACTATTTTTAGTTACCCCTATAATAAAATAAACATACCTGGTATTACATTACAATGTTCCTATCACTTTATTATTATCCGTTTAGATTTAGCTATATAAACTGATACATATAGAGAGAAAGAGAGAAAGAACGAACCAGACTTTATGTGCCTCCTGATGTGATACAGTAAGTAGTACCCAGCACTACCTACGAAGGAATCATTCCAAGAAGTGAAATCTGACCATAATCAAACCTCTGGCTTTAACTATCAGTTTACAGATAATACGGGGAGAGTGGAACACATTAAGTGAAATACGAGGATGCAACCAGCCAAAATTATGAATGTGCAAAATTCTACAAGATTAATAACTGTTTTGATTTTTTTCTTTAATGCTTTTTAAGTGGGGAGGGATAGCTATAACAAATTTCAAAATAAACCACAACTGTAAAAGGACATTTTTGAGACTGTTGGGGAAAATTTAATATGGACTTGGTATTAGATATCCTTAAGACATTGTTATGAATTTTGTGGGGTACAATAACTTTATGCCTATACACTAAAAAAACAAATCCTCCTCTGTTATAGATACATACTGGAATATTTCCAAATGAAATGTTAGGATGTTTTTGTTTATAATACCTCCATGTGTGGGGATATTACACAGTTGGGGCAATATATGAAACTAGATATTTGTTGAAACTGGGTGTTGGCTACCTGGAGGTCCATTTTACCACTCTTTACTATTTCATGTATGTTTGAAATTTTCATACTAAAAGTCAAGGGAAAATTATATTTTTTATTTATACAAAGGTTTTTTATGTTGTTACTTAACCTCCTAAATGCTCACATTGTTTTCATTAATGTTACTGATGGTCTCCCCCAGAACTCTCAGAGCACTACTAGTTCAGAGATCAGCAAACTTTTTCTGTAAAGGCCTTTGTGGACCAAGAGGCAAAATTGAGAATATTATGTAGGTATATATATAACAAGAGAGAGAACAAATTTCCATAAATTCTTTATTGGCTAAATTAAAAAACAGTAAAAACGGAGTATTATTTTTGTAATACAGGTCTGAGGTCTACTAATGAGAAGAACAGAATTGGAAGGAGAAATTTTGCTTAATTGGGGCTCAAAGTGAATGTTCCCTACAATCCTGGTAAAAATGTGGCTCATTTTCCCATAAAACCTTTCCTTGTATCTCTGAAACACAATGATCATCACTTCTGGCAACTCATCAGAACGTGTTGCCCTCTTTGGGGTCAGGAAGGCCTTTAAGTCCTCCAAGAGCCACTTTTGGGACTGGTGTTGCCTTTAGTCCCAGGGCTGGCAGCACTCTGCAGATCCACCTCACTCCAGGACGTAAGGTTACCCAAGGTCTCTGCATCACTGTGCCCCATGCTTGAGTTTGGCTCCTGACTTGGCCCTCTGGTTCTGGATTCCAGTAGATCTGCAGGTCCTGCCTGCCTAACCCATAACTGCTTCACTCAGGACAGATGGAAGACAACTGGACTGCAACGAGGTAGAAGGGTGGCAGGAACCTGATTCTGTGCCACCATCTTCCCAGGCAAATCCCAAAGTCTTTCTAATCTGGCTCCTGCCTTCTCTCTAACATCATCTCTCTCAACTTTCCATTTACTTCACTCGGCTTTTGACATAGTTTGCTAGTTTGCTATGCATTCTCTTTGTCTTCCTTACTATAGCAATGCTATTTGCATACTCTTTCTACCTTATTCACCTCAACCCCTCCCTCAAATCTATCAGCATCATTATCAGCTTCATGTCCTTCCTGAATATTCCCATTCTACTGTGTGCTTTCAACATGTGGATGTTCATGCCATGCTGAAACCATTTGGTAGCCTCTGCACCTAGCATGGTATCTAGATCATGAATGAACATACATCATCTCTGATCCCTCTGGGACTCTTAAATCTAGCTATGAATACACAGGTAAATAAGATAGGCTCTCACAGATAAATATATAGAAAGTAGGAAAGGACATGCATGTAGGATGGGTTTATTCTGCTTGGGGAGGGAAGAAAGAAAAAATGATTTGAAATATAGCTAATTAAAGAAAATCAACAAATTTAATTGTAACATGTCCAATGGAAAGCAATGCAGTAATGTTAGAAGTGTGTGATGACTCATAGGTAATAAACGTTTATTTATCATACGCTTATTTTTTTTTAAAAAAAAGGAGTCAAGGCAGCTTAAAACAAAAGATACAGGTATAATAAAACTTTAAGATAGGGGTAAAAAGACACGAGCCAATTCATAAAAGGGAATGGGGAGAGGAAAGAAACCAATTGTACCAGAAACCCTTAGGTAAGGTGTAAGAATATTATAACAAAAGTCAGTTGGACTATAAAGAATATTAGTCTGCAAACACTGATACAGCAGTGGGGAAAAAAAATACCTGGTTCTAAGAAATGGTACCAGAGTTGAGGCAAACACATGACTGGATTGGATAAACCAACCCAAACTGCTGTTGGAAATATCTCATAAGATTGCCAGTTCCTTTGGCCCCCATTCTGTACTCATCAAGCAGTCATCCGGTTGGCTGCCAATTCTCTGGACCAATGTATGGTACTCAATCTTGTTCCAGTTGCATCTACCCTGGTAAATTAATGATTTTGCATTCTGGTTCATGAGCGGTCCCTTAGGCACTTGATTAGCATAAATCAACAAACCAGAACCTGTTCAAACCAAGAATATGTGGTTTTCAAAATCTTGAAACATTGAGAGTCCAGACTATGACTTTATTATCCCGAAAACTAAAGAAGCCACAAAGGAAGTGAACCTGGGAACAAAAACAAATGCACATGGAAATAACAAGCATGAACCATGCTAGTCTGGCAGGGTTCTTTGCCCTCTACATGCCCTTCCCAAGCCTTTGCTATTCCCATTCCCACCATTAGGAATATCACACTGCTACATCTTTTCTCAATTTTTTCCTATTCCCAATCATTAATTTAAATCACAACGTTCCCATGACTTGGTCTTTGAACAGACCCCCCCACTGATAATCTACAGCCTCACCAGACAGCAGCCTGCATAGGGTTAAGCAGAGAAGCACTGCACACTTCTAGCAGGTGCCATTCACTTCTCTGTCTGCAGTTGTGCCATTGCCCAACCCACAAGACCTCTCACAGCAGCCCTGCCAATTGCCCAAGTAATTTTTATTTGTACTAGTCATTTAAATAATTTTCTTTTTCAAATTCACATTTCAAGTGTATCTGTCATCTTCATTGGTAGATTGAAAGGTCCTTACAAACCAATTCTCCCCCAAATATAGAGTAGGCACCAATAGAACATTTTCTAATTCATATAATTCTTATCCATTCTAGCATAGGATTTAAAGAAGAAAAAGCACTTATATGTATTAAGGACCTATTTGTCTTTCATTTAATACTTTACCCTCACATTAATCCCATTAAAAATTATTTTATTAGTTTATGTTTCAGAAGTAACAAATTGACATAGCTTCACCTGAAATAATACAATAATATAGGAAACTAACTCTCATCCTTCTCCTACACATCTATTAATTCCACAAAGGCCAGTACTGTCAAATTTGGTATGTATCATTGCTGTCCTTTTTCCATATACTTACATATATACACGTAAATATAAGTACCTTTAATATAAATTGGATCACACTATATTTTTCCTTCTATAATTTAATTTTTTCTAATAATAGGTCTTTGAAAGCTTTCCATAATATTATCTGTGCATCTACCTTATTCATTTAAATTTAAATGCATAATATTCCACTGAAAAGATAAACCATGATTGATTTAGCTACCCCCTTACTGATGGGCATTAGTTTGTTTCCAATTTTTCACTCTAATGGATATATCATAATTTACTCTCCTATTGATGTAGGTTGTTTTTATTTCTTTCTCTACAACAAAATGTGCTGGAATAAGAATCTTTGTACATATATCTTTGTGCACAATTGAAGAATTCTTGATGGATTTCTAGAAGTCGAATTGTTGGGTCAAAGGGTATACATATTTTATATCTCAAAATTAATGCCAAAATAACTTATACAGAAGCTTTAATAAAGAATACTCCCATTAACAGTGTATGAAAGTGCTCATTGTTTCACATTACTTGTCAGTACCAAGTATTTTAATGCTTTTTAATTTTTGCTAATCTTATGCAAAAAAACTCAATTAAAAAATTAATTTCTTTGATTAACAATGAGGTTGAGTCTTTCTATAAGTTTATTGTTACATAAAAATTTCTTCTCTAAATTGCCTATTTATTCCTTTAGCCTATTTATATATTTGATAGTTTGTTTTACTGATTTATATGGATATTTGCTTTACTTAACATGTTAAGGATATCAATTCCATGTCTGCTAAAATATATCACAAATATCTTCTCTCACACTGTCATCTATGTTTAACTGTGTTCATAATGACTTTTTATATTTACAACTATTTAATTTTACAATGCTTAAGAATATCTTTCTTATATATTGCCTTCTGAAAGTTTTAAAGATTTGTTTCATCTTTCAAGATCTTTAACCCAAGTGAAATTTATTTTTGTGTATGGTATAAAGTAAGGTATCTATTTCTATTTTTCCCCAAAAAATGTCATTATCTCCATTTTGCAAATAACTAAAACTAAAACTCAGAAAGGTTAAGAAATTTGCCCAATATTTCAGAGGTAGCAAGTGACCTAACTAGGACATAAACCTACTGACCCTTTCTACCAAAGCAAACCACCTCCCAAGAGTAATGCATGATACATTCCACATTAAAACATTATTACATTTAGCATAAACAGCCTAAAAATGTCACTCACGTCTGCTGCACTGCTTTAGAAGCAAGAAGTGCCTTGGCATTGCTGATCATATATAGATATACCTGCCAAGATCTTCTTTGCATTTGCTCAGAGATGGAATCACGAAGTCCAGGAATAGAATTCCATTATTATTCATCACCAACTAGCTGCTATCATGAAAATGAGGATGCCTCAAATTGACACTTTCTCAAAAGACAATTCTATGTTCTCTTGGCTGGCATGGAAGCTGAGTGATAATAACCATAGAAGAAGAATAAGGCTGACATTTTTCCCCCAGGACCAGGAGGCTGAACTATTCTGACTCCAGTTTCAACCACCAATCCCCAGCAAATACTGTCCTGCTGTAAGCTACACGAAAAACTGGCTTTATTATTTTTTTAAATCTCATCTATGTAGTGGGGCCCACAGTGAACACTATTGGGAGTGTCTTCCAGTTTATAATAAATTTCTTTGCATCTGAGGATGTACCCCATCCCCCTACCCAAGAGCCATAGGGTCTTGGGGAAGAACTGCCGGTCACCATGTTTGTTTGTGTCACAGGTGATTGCCCAAGGGTGGACCACTAACTCACCCTGGGCCATTAGATTCTCTCTCGCCCAGAATTTAGATTTGGGAATGAGGGAGTCAAGTCAGCCTCATCACACAGCTAAAACTGGACAGTGTAAACTCAGTCCATGTGCCATCATATGGACTGGGAAGCAGAGAAACCAGCTGCAGGTAAGAAAAGGGAAAAGGGATATATGCACAGAGAAGCAGAGAAAAAGAGCTGGTGACAGGATATTACCTGGGTTTCTAATAACTTTCTACTTGGGGTCATTCATTTCATCAACAAATACTTACTATGCACCTAATATGTGCCAGATGTTATTTTAGACGACAGAGTATTCTAAGATACCACTCCATCCTTAAAATAAGTTGTTCTTTTTATTTACTTATTTTTTTCATTAAGCTAACTGGCAGGAATTTCTGCTTCTTGTAACCAGAGAGCTACAACTAACACAGGCCCACAAATACAAGAATCTTCTATCTGCGGGATGTCTCACACTTTCAACTGTTCCAGATGCCAGCTCCATTTAGTAGGCACTCAACCTTGCCTTGTCACTCATTTGATAAGTCTCTCCCATCATCTAAGGTGACTCCAAGTTCTTCCAGGGTAGTGGTTCTCAAATGCCACGACAGGTCCCCAGTGTGTTATGATCAGTGATGAGGTATGTCATTATTAATTTTTTAATTATAATAAAGTGCTAAAGTTGGCTAGCGTTTATGATGGCTTTTTTCCTGAGCAGATTCAAGGTCATCCCTAATAATGTCAGTCTCACTTGCGCTCCCATATGCTTTCTCAATGGAAGAGAAATCTAATACACCAGCATGCAGAGAACTGTGCATAACCCTGGGTTGTACATAGGGGCATGTTAGCTATGTGAGAATCATCCCTACTGTTTGTCAAGGTTGATGGAAAGTTAAGAATCTCACAGAGTGTATCTTTTACATATGTTTAATTCTAAACATATGACGGGAACTCAATAAACTGCTGCTATTGCTACTGTTCATGCTGCAGAAATGAACCTTAAGCCTGTAATTGGCCATATAAAAAGTGTCTGCATGTTCTCTAAGCCTTAGCCCTTGAAGCATTTTATCTCAAGCTGAAATACATGCAAAGATTGGGTAAAAGTCAAATGATGAGATCAAACAAAGGTAAGAACAGTGCTGTGAACATGTCTTTCGCCAGCGTTCCTTTTTGATGGGAAACATCCCTCCATCAGGCTATAGGATCCTGGTAGGACAGTGATTGGTCCAGAGGTGGGCATGTGACCTGAGCAGAGCCAATCAGGATCCTTTTCCAGAAGTTGAATTGATGCTGGGAGAGAGAACAAGATCCGCTTAAATCTCCACTGGCAGAACTACATAAACTTAGAGCCACAAGGACCTATCTTTCCCAGAGAATGAAGCAAACCTTGGTATGTTTAGGTACTATATGTGTATTATTTCATTAAATCCTATGACCCAGAATGTAGATAGCTATTAAGTCCACTTTTCTGATAAGGAAACTAGGGCTCTGAGTTTAAGTCACTGCCAAGGTCATATTAATCAAAGAGAAGAGCAGCGATTTCAGTCTATGCCTTTCTGGCTCTAAGGCTTGTCCTCCTCCAGGTAGGCACAAGATGTTTTATGTGAATTTGTAGCTAATCTGAAACTGCCTATCCACAAGACCTTGGGTAAGTCTTTGGGCATCAGCTGACTTATCCTTCAGTGCTTTTAAGCTAGGGGTCAAGCAAACTTTGTCTATAAAAGGCCCAATTAGTAAATATTCTAGGCTTTGCAGGACACATGATCTCTGTCAAAACTACTCAAATCTGCTATTGTAGCATGAAAATAATTATAGACAGTATGTAAGTGAATGTGTGTGACTGTGTTCCAATAAAACTTTATTTATAAAATAGGCAGCAGGAAGAGGCAGGATTTGGCCTTTCAGTAATAGTTTGATGTTCTAAGCTACTACTTGCTATGCAATTAGATTGTAAATTCCTTAGACAAATCCCATGTTAAAAAATTTTATATTATTGTATAGTTTACCCATGAGCAAGCACACATGCACGCACACACTTATTTCAGTAACTGACAAAATACACAAACTACTAATTGATCAAGGTGATAAATGTGTTAACTCATGGTGATTTTGAGTATTTTGATTCTGGAAGAGGACTGTACCAAGTATCTTATTGAGGATAAACCAAAGAAATTTGAGATGAACAGGCAATCCTAGAGGTAGGTATATGTCCTTTAAAAAGGGAAGTCCATTTTACTTCATGCAAGGATGAAAGAACTATTAAGCCAGTGAGAAGTAGGCTACCCTGTCTGCATGTAGAATAAGTGCCAGGGACTTCACAATAGCAGGATAAGAAAACCAAATAGCAAGATAAGAGTACCAAAAAGATAGTTTCTTTCTCTGAGATCTGTAGAGATGATTAGATCATTTCATTCTCAGTGGGAAAATAGATACATCTATTTCCATTAATTTTCCAAATAGTAGTGATTTTTTTAAAAAAAAGTGAAATCACTTAATGAATAAATTTGGGTATAAATTAAAATATCCATGAAATTACAGTGTTTGCTATAAATATGAATTAATATTTAAAATATTGGACTAAAGAAATAGTACAATCTTAGATATACCTTTTAAAGTCTGGTTTCTAAGGAAATAGTGTTCTAAGGACATTTGGAGAGGGAGAGAACATTCTGATTTCAACTCCCAACATCACTCTATAGGAATGTGAGGGAGTTGTCCCAGGTCCTCCAGAACTAAGAAATTAGAGAACAAGGAAAGGCAATTTTATGACAATCATTTTATGAGATTACGTATAACTAGGATCCAAGTGAAAGTTAATTTCCAAGCCTACACACGTTTAGGTAACAATATGCTGCCTGTAAATACTATTTAACAAAATGCATTTTATTTCTATTATGAGGAATGATTTGCCCTTGAGGGACAAAGTAGTCATATATGTAATATGAAAAAACAGAAGCATGGACTTCCCAAGGTTGTCTGTGTGTTCCTTTCTACCTATATTCCCCCCCTCCTACATCCAAGGATGTCCCTAGTCTACAGTTAAACACCAGGCATCTTGCCATCAGGGTAGGGAAAAGGAAGCCAAGACAAGACAGGAAAAAAAGGATGGAAGAAATGGAGGAAGGGAGAGGACAAAGGAAAGAAGGAGGAAGGATGAAAGAAAAGAAAAAAAAAGGAAAAAAAGAAGAATTAAACAGTCTAGGGATGAAGGTAAAAAGGGCTATCCATGTAGGTCCAGTTCCCCCCAAAACAAAAAATTGCTAAGAGGACAGGGACCCTTGAAAGGTCTATTCCTCGCCTAGGGCCCTGCGGACTTGCTGCCTCACCCCTGCCTCACTCTGGGCATTCCCCAGAATCCACGCATTTAGTCCTAAACTCACCTTTCCACACTCATAATGCCTACGATACCTCTTCGTGTACAACTTCCAAATCTCTGATCTCTGCCACTGATCTATCTCCTGTTCTCTCACTCTGAGTCTCTAATTGTTGGCAAGTATTTCCCTTGAGAAGAGCTACCTTCATTTCCAATCCTAACATGATGAAACAAAAACTCACCTTCTTTTCAAGCCAGCTTCCCTCTACCACACTCCCATCTCAGTTCACGGTGGAAACCTCAGGGACCCTGACTCAGACATCCTTCAGCAATAAAGACTCTTCCTTCAGAACATATTTTTGCGTCCATTCCTCCCTTTCCATCCCTTCTGACACCATTTAAAAGATTAGGCATTCACGAATTTCTAGAATAGTCTTTATATTCATCATTCATCCCTTTATCTCCAGCATCTCACCATACTCTTGAGTCTGATGTCCTGGGTCTTTCTCCATCTGTTCCCGACTCGCCTTTCCCATCTCGCCCAGATTGAAACCCTCACTTAAGCAAGTCCACCAGTTCTTATCCAAATAGCAATACTCATTCTCACCGTTTCCTGGTCACATATTCAACTAGATATCACAAATATCATTACTCATATGCTAGACATATGGGAGGCACAATAAAAGGTCCTATTTCAGTTTCACAATATATATTACAATAGTTTAAGTGCAAAATATTATACTAGCTATACAAGGTTTAGAGGTTTACTTTTTTTTTTTTTTTTTTTTAAAAGATGTATACTGGACCAGAGACTGGGTGGAAAGACCCAGGAGAAGGCAGAAACAAAAAGCAACCCCTTCCTCTCTCTGAGGCCTTGGTTAAGGGAAGCAGTCCTCCATGAGAACCTTCAGAAAGGGTGCTCTGAAGGATGCACGGTAAGGCCAAACAAAAGCAGAGGCTTGGAAGTTAGGGAGAGAACACAAGAGGTGCCTCCAGGGTTTGAGGGGTAGGAGTCACACTTACCTACAACCAAGAACAGGAAAATCACAAGGACTTCTAAAGTGTGGCTTTTCTGAGCACATGATGTTTAGACTGGTGAGGACTGAAAGGGAAAGCGGGTATAGAGCTGCTGCAGGGGTTTCAGTCCAGGCCAGATGCCTTGAAAAAAATCAAATGGGAACAAAAGTACTTGATGTACATTATAGAGAACCAAGGGAAGAAAAGCAGCATGATACAGAGAAAGCCAAAAACCACGCAAGCAGAGGTTTTCTTGCTTTCTCCCTTCACCCCAACTTTCATTCCCTGCTAACAACTGGGGAAAGTTCAGTCAATAGCTCTCATCTCACTGCGCCACTGCTTCCTCAGCACATCCTCCAACTCCACCTCCTTATAATTTTGGAAACATTAAGGGGAAAGCATGAAGCAAGCAGTTAGATTTATTGGGAACATGCTATGTGCCAGGTATTATGCTAGGTGCTTCCACATACAAAGAAGGGAAGAAAGGAAGAAACTAAATGGAAAAAGGCAAAGTAGTGACCAGAAGTAGATTAAATCCATAGCAAATGCATGAGAGCACTGGTTCTCAAACTGTTTCATGCTAGCTGTGACAGAATTCTCTAGAGCAACTGATAAATGCAGATGCCCAGGCCTTAGTCATTTAACTATAAATCAGAAGACCTGGGATGAGGCCCAAAGCTATTAATATATAAATACATATAAAATTTATATATATGTGTGTGTGTATATGTACATACGCACACGTAAGCATGCACATAGACACACATTTTTAAACAAGCAGCCCAGGTGATTCTAAATACCACACAGATATTTGTGCATAGGTAATTGTTAGACTTCCTGAATTAGTTTATTTATCACTTCCTCCAGACCCCACATACTCTTTGTCCAAAGTGGAGCAAAGGGTGAAAGAGACTATACTTCAATGAATCTTGATGCACGCAAGATGCACCATTATTTTATGTATCGTTAAGAAAGAAAAAAGTACACTGCCAATTACATCATGATATGCAAGCAATTCTAAGATGCCTCCCAATTTCAGAAATGTTAAAAGGTTTTAAAATGTGCATCTTTGAATTGATGAAATACAGTTTACGTGTCAAGGTCCCACTAAAGTCAGGGGTCATCTGTGGTTTCATGTCTGAAACCACTGAGATTAAGTTCCCTGAGTTACACAGCTAGAACTGAGCTAAGATTGTTCCCCACTCCAAAACCAGAGCCCACATATTGCCTTCAGCCACCCCACAGGGTTTACATGAGCAGGTGAGCTCCAAGACTGGGACTCTTAACCTCTGTCGTGTACCTCTCCGTGGAGCACACGTAAAATGTTTAGATCAGCGCTTAGCACAAAGTAAGCTCCCAACAAATGCCACCATTCCCGCCTTCGTACAGCTTGCAGTGCACTGAAGGAGCCGAGTGTGATGAGAGGGGAAACACAAGGTACCAACAGAGAATAGAATAAAAGGACTCAACCAAGCCTTAGGTCAGGGAAGGCTCCTGGACCAATTAATGTTTAAGCTGAGACCAGAACAGTGTTGAGTAGCATTTAGCATCAAATCAAGGGGTGGAATGGCAGAGGTTTCTGTAAACCCCAGCCCTGATGTAGAAAGAAGAGTTCTGCACTCTTCTGTTCTCAACCAGAGACACCACTGAATCAAACAATTCTACCTGGCGGCCCACCCCAACTCTGTCCCTCAGATTCTCACCAGCTCCCAAGGTGCAGATGGGGCTCCCTGGGAGGGGAAGCAAACTTGAATCCCACTGGCTGTCAAGGGAACAGATGAACAGATCTGCTTGCAGGGCAGACGGCACCAGAGCAATAAATTAGCCCTATAAAATACTTCAAATTTAAATGTATAATCTCTCTTAATTACAGTGAGACATTTCTACAGAAGATTTTTTTTAAAGCAGGCAAAAAAAAAAAAAAAAAAAGAAAAATTACAATGTTGAACTCACTGGCAAGCCTCTCTGCACCTCCCCAAACCCTCAAACCTCCATTTAGGCAGCTCCACTTGTAACATTTGGGAATAGCTTTATTATTCAAGGTGATGATGTCAGCCTCTGCAGATCTGCAATATGGGGTGGGACAGAAGGAATGCATTACACAGATCAGTGGGAACTGAGCCCAGCAAGCTCTTGGCGCTTGGAACGGAACAGAAGGCCACATCAGTTTGCTTTACAGTAGGCTCCCAGCAAACACAAAACCAAACTCAGGCATTTAATTAAGGATACAAAGTTCTCCCTTATCCAAGATCATTGAAAACCATTTTTCTTCTTTCCCTTTTTTTTAAATGACAAAAGCCATATTGAAAAAGAATGTTTACAAAATATGCAGATTTTTGTTTGAGACGCATTCAGGAGTAAAGAAATAGAAGCCCCAAGCCAGGTAACAGATAAGCTCAGAGATGGCAAATATTCCAGATCTAATCCGTGAATATTGAAAGATTAGCTCAGGCTTGTCACCTGGGACCAGGGAAAAAGCTTTAAAACAGCATCTTCCACAGGGACTGATATATATTTCCTTTAAGAAAATATATATCAGCAAACACCCGCATCTGCTGAAGCTCTCTGGATATCCTATTCCCCATTCCTTGTACCTAAATGCCTGTCCTTAATTTGTTAGCCAGGTCAAGAATGACTTCAGTGAAGCTTTTTGTGATGTTCCCAAAGTAGGGCTAGTCTCTCCACTCTGTGTTATTTGCAGTCTGGTCCTTAGAACATGCTTCTCTTACTACAGATATGATACTGGATTATAATTAACCATTTATACTTCTAGTGATGCCCCACTAGACTGTAAGTAAGCAAGAGCCAAACCCACATCCCATTCACCCAAGGTTCTTGCACCTGCCGCAGTATTCAGCACATGGTTGTACACAATACAGGTCGAGCAAAGTATTAACTGAATAACAACCTACACTGCTTTCTGCCAAGAGAACTGTGGTTTTCATGGGTTTCTTGAAAAGTAGCACGAGAACACATTGAGTTAGATTCATAGATTAATATACTGTATGTCCCAAGCTTTGGTAATTTTTAATATATTTCCCTATCAAGCTATACATGTATTTTCTTAATATTTTCTTTAAAATGATTTCCTTTGTTAGTTTTCATCTGTCCTAAGCAATAATAACCAGAAAACCATGATTTTGAGTGCTAATTATATTTTGTTCAAATATATGATAAATATTAGATTATTAAATTAAACGTTGTTAATCTGTATACCATCCCCGATCTTCTGGCATACAGTAATAGAGTGGCACATGTAACCCACTTGAAGAGATCCTAGATTAATAAAATATTTAAGCTGAAAATGTCATTAGAGATTACCAAACCCAAACTGTTCATAAACGGATAAGGAAAGCACAGCTCAGGAGGATCCCATTTCTTTCTCAACTGATGAAATTAGTGAGTGGTAGAGATAAGACAAACACCCAGGGCCTCAAGCTCCCATTTTAGTGTTTTTGCTCTGACAACTGGGACAAATATGTGCAAGAGATAAAAGCTTTGAAATATCTAAACTATTATTACAAATATGTTCACAATACTTTATATACCCTTTTATTAAAAACACTGGAAGAAAATAAAATAAGCTCTGATGAAGTAATGGATATACTAATCTTTCTCCTTCCTAGTTTCCTAATAACTTACAATGTAGTCATAGTAACTTTATAATAAAAAAAAATACACCATATGTGTTGGACAATTTAATGTGTCGCCTTGGCTAGGTTATGGTGTCTAGTCGTTTCGTCAAACACTTGTCTAGATATTACTGTGAAGGTATTTGTTAACATGCACAATCAGTTGACTTTAAGTAAAGCAGATTACCCTCCACAGTAAGGGTGGGTCTCACCCAATCAGTTGAAGGCCTTAAAAGCAAAGACAGGTTTCCCAAAGAAGGAGGAATTCTGCCTCAAGACTACAATATAAAAATCCTGCCTGAGTTTCCAGTCTGCAGGCCTGCTTTATGAATTCCAGACACACCAGCCTCCATACTCACACGGGCCAACTGCTTAATCAATCGATAGATAGATCTAGATTTAGATCTCTAATTGGTTCTGTTTCTCTGGAGAACCCTGAGTAATATACCACATTTTTCCATGCTTGCGCATTTGGGAGAGGGAGGTTTATACCTAAAGATGACCAATTAGGGGTTTGGAAAGCAAATAAAGGAAAATAATAATGCAACAAATGCAAAAGAGCTAACATTCATCTGTTGTTTGTTAACATAGCAAATGTGAGAACCAAGCAAAATAAGCCACACACAGAGTACCTCCTCAAATCCATGAATTACAAATTAGTTTCTGTGAAAACTTTTTCAGGGCACATACTGAGGAATTCCTTTCCTGATGTTGTTTATCTTTACACTTGATTTCCATTCTTTGTTTTGTTTAAATCACTAATAAAACAACTAAAACACTCCTACCCAAGTTTCACAGTTTGCTTATGGTATTTTTCTTTTTGAATGGATGCCAGAAAAAAGATACTCAATTTATTTCCCTCAAACAACAGTATTCCTTCTCTTCACTTCCCCCCCAACAATGAAGCCAGTAGAATTTCTTCTAGTGTATAACTTTGTATCACTGATATACAACAAGCTTATCTTCCTCTACACTATCCCAGGGACACTACATACAAAGCCTTTTGTTAATGAATCAAAGAAGTGAATGAATTCTATAGCCCATAGTGACAACCAAATCAATATTTAAAAATATTATATTATAAAATGTAAATAAGAGGTGTCTTCTATTCTGCAAATCAGCACACCATCAATCTCTGTTTCCATTAAATAACCTATAGTGCCAATGAAATACAGACCAGCTCTGGCTCTGTTCTATGTTTATCATTGTACTTTCTGAACAGAAAAGCAAACCATAAGAAAGTATTTATTATGCTGTAAGCGACCCAACCACAACCAATGAAACCCCCTTCCTCATTGCAACATGAAATTGGGTAATGAATAGGATTGGATCCTTGAGCAGTGTGTCAATTCACACTTAGTAAAATGATTTTTAGGCACAATTACCAATCCCTGGTATTTGATACCTTCCAGTGAGTATCTTAAGTGATGTTCTGCTAAACTGGCTTAGAAAAAAGAAGAGGAAGAAGTCACAACCAGGAACTAGAAAATGTCAGGGCAAAATACAGACAGAGAAAGCAAAAGGTATGGAATTTAGCTTTGGAGTCCTCACTCTTGTGCCCTACCTATATGCTCATTGTTCAAATGTAGGCAACAAAAATCTATCTACCTTATAGGGAGGTGTTAAAAATTTAAATGGAAACAATCCCATTTAGAGTGTGATTTTTGATATTGTCAAAGATCCAACATTCATCCTTTTACATTCTAGAACTGAAAATGCCGTCCCTATACTCTCAGCACGGTCATCTAGAATTGCTGATACAGGCATGGTGTATTGAAGGGAAAGCTTCAGAATTCTATGTGGCATTCTTTAGGACTCAGGTAACGGAACTGACCAAGAGCCCCTAGTAACTATCACTCATGAGTCACAGTATTTTAGGTATCTCAACAACCTACTTTTGCCAACTGGTGAGTGACATGTATACATAAGTCCCTTTGGCTGTCACCAAAGAATAATTTTTGGACTCCAAGATTCTTTGAATAGCAATTGTCCATATAATTTGTTAATGTTATTTTCAGAATCTAAGTGTAAATGTGCTGACAGCTAGGGATGACAAAGACACACAGTTTGTACTCAAGAAACTCACAATCCAGTGACAGAAACAGACATGGGCCCAGCTATTTGTGATGTAAGGGCCATACTAGAAGAATAAGCAAAGAGCAAGGGAACACTTCAGAAGCTTAATTTTGACTGGGGTTGGGGTAGGTCAGAGAAGCTTTCCTGGAGAAAAAGGACATCTGAAATGACTCTTTAAGGATGTTCATAACTACGGTAGGCAGGGAAGGGCAAAAAGGGTGCTATAGTCCAAGCACACATCATTAGCAAACCTGAGTTGTGCAGACTTTTACACATAGCTGATGTGTATATATCCATCTTTGTTTCACTTAAATTTGTCAAATCTTGAAATTATACCTAATTGAACTCAAGATCTTTTAAAAACAGAAACAAAACACTCCAAACACAAAGGACCTTTGTAAAGCCTGTTCTCCCTTGTTCCATCTTACCCCACCTTTAGAAATAATATCCTAATATTTTTGTTTATAAACTCTAACATGTTCTTATGACTCTCATTAATATATATGTACCCATAAACAATATTTTTTTTATTTTTAAACTTAACATAAATATCATGCTGCATACATTATTCTACAACTTGATTATGTCACTCACCATTATGAGACCAACCCATTTTGAGTCACTCTTGTTCAATCATTTTAATTAACATTTAGTATTCTTTGTATGAATTTAACATTGTTTTTGCCATTACGAACATTCCCACAACTAACATTTCTGTAAATGTCTTCTTCTGATATCAGAGAATTTCTCTATGCAGGTGGGATCTCTAGAGGTTATAGCATGTGCATCTTTAATTTTGTCAACTGTAGCTTATTGGCTTATATACACAAAAATAATGTCTATTCTTTAATTGTTAGTCCAAGTTTCTAACTTTGCCTACTAGATCAAGAGTCTCTATCATGCTGTTCATATTTTCCATATCTGTTCAAACTCTGGTCCACCTAATGTCTCAAATACTAAGAAAAGGAAATTAAAACTTACTTCTATGATTTTTAATTTTCTAATTTCTCCACTCAATTTATTTATACGCTTTGAGACTCTTTTATTAGGCACATGCAACTTTAGAATTGTTGCATCTTTCTAGTAGCATATAACATCTTGATAACATTTATCATTAACAATCATGACTGCTAGACCATACGCAATGTTTGGGGGATTGCTGTCAATGGCCTGTCCCATGTGGGTGTCCTGCAACAGTGATGCTAAGACTCAATAAAGAAGCTGATCAGGTTTGAGGGTAAAGTGCTAGCAAGCTCATACTGCACATTTTCCAACCAGATTTGTCAGAAACAGAAATTCTGATTCATGTCTGCCTGACTCCATACTTTACACTTTAGTTGGGTCCCAATTAAAGTGAGAAGAAAGGAGAGTTACTTATTGATTCCCTAATATCTCAAAAGGATTCCCACCAGAGTGGGTTTTGGTTCGGACACCTGTCTGAAGGCTATCATTAGCACAAAACTAACCTGGAAATTAATTTTTCCAGATTTTAGCTCCTGGAATACATTGGAAGTATTAATATAGATCCCAAACTCACAGGAAGACAGGTACATGAACACAAGTTTTTCTAGAAAGACATTTTCCCCCCATCTAGAAGCCAGATTAAGACAGATAAGTTTTCCTTTCCTTCCCTGTACTAGTGGGAAGAATCTCTAGATCACTCTTTCCCACAGAATACAGCCTTTGAAGGGTTCCTATTTTATGCATGGGTGGTAGTTCCCACTCTCCCATCTGTAACCACAGTGAGTATTAAAACCCAATGTCAGCCCTCTAACAAGGACACCACAGGGCTGTCACCTCTCTAATTTGCAGTTCTCTTTTTGTGTCTAGCATCTGGTGATTTGCTTTACTTCCTTACAAGGCCTGCCATATATTTACTAGGATTTTTGTTTTTATTTTATCTAGCATTTCTTGAGATTGTAGTGGGAGGGCTTCTCTGCTTATCTACTGTGCAATTCTGCCAGAACTAGAGGTGGTGACATGAATGACATGCACTTGGAGCACCACCTGGCCTGTGATAACTGCTACAAGTGTTTGCTGTAATTAAAAACATTCTCTCCTCTTCTCTTTGTGTAGAAGTCAGGTAACATGCATGGAAAGTCTAGCATGTTGCACTAAGCAAATGACTGCATAAAATTATGCATATTAAAATTAAAGTACATTTCTGTATAGAAATCTAGTGGGGTTTGGTAAAAATTCAATTTGAAATTAATTATATGATCTTTGTTGAGGGGAGTGGCTCCAATAAAAAATACATTTAAAAAACCAAATTTTAAAATAAAATCTCAAAAAGAGATAATGTAAAACTATGACTACATCATAAACTGATTCAGATTTCTAATGTTTTAGAAACATTATATACATTTAGGCTAAATAGGGGCCAATACACTGTGAGGCTAGGGGAGCTTAAGCTTCAGGACCCCTCATTTACTCAGGCCAGGAAAGGGCCTCACCAATGGATTCGCATGATCATATATTTTGGTAAAATTTGTGAAATTTGCAAAAGTGAGAAATTTCATCCATACTCAGTTAAGATAATTGCCTCTTAATTCCCACTCCCTTCTGCCACACTTTCCCCTTGTCAGATAGTGTTAGAGTATCCACAGAATTTTTGGGGATGCAGCTAAGGGGGAGTTGAGGCGGAATCACATTTAGTTTGGGTTTAGTAAGATTAATAAGGATTTGTTCTGTAAAATTCGGATTCAGTTAAAAGGCCACACTCAAGGATCCAGAAGGCCACATGTGGCCTGGAGACTGCAGGTTCCCCACCCCTGGATGTGGTTTTATATTAGTAAACCTACTTCCATGTGTAGTTATCACAAGCTGTCTCAGTGTAGGAACGACTTCCCTGAATACTTCTATACCACCATCCCACCCACATGGACTCATTCAGAATAACAAGGCAGTGGCATTTGGCACTGGAAACATATGTGTGGTGAAGGAAGCAAGCTTTGAAATGTAATAAAGCAGGAGCTAAGAGCCTTTGAGAAATGCTTCCAATATTTAGTCATGGAAAACTGAAAGCTAAAAACCTGGTTTTCACAGATACCAACTCAAAAAAGAAGTGTGGAAGAGACTTGACAATATGGTATGCACAATTATAAACACACCTTATTTTTTTCCCTTTTATAGGAATAGTAGGAAGTAGAATGTATAATAATTCCTGTTTTAGGGCTCAAATCTTGACTATGTGTGTGTGATGTCACATGATATAAATCCGCATATCAATAATACCAATAAATTTTGGTCAAACACACTAGAGAAAATATTGAATTATCATATACAAAATATGAAGGCAAAAAAGTATTAGATATATGTCAGTTAATAAAAATTTATTTTTCTGTATTTTGTGATATTTTTCAGCTCTTTAAAATTTGTATTTTGTTATTCATTATGCTAAGATAATACCCATACTATACTAATTTTTATATTTCAGATTTTGTAGCAAAATTTCCAAAACTATATAAGCTTTAGACTCCACAAAATCTGGATCTCCCCAGAGTACAAAAACAAAAACAGAAGGAACTAGAGTAAAAATGAACACATTTAAGAATTAATAATGTTATTTTGACCATATTATAAAGATTTGAACTTTCCATAATGCATAGCAAATAAATATATTTTTTAGATTTATTTATATTTGGCAAGAACAATTTTTAAGAAAAGCACATCTCTGTATCTTAAGTTATATCTGCACTGTTCTTCTGTAGGGTTAATTTAAAATAGGAATTAAAACCATTTATAAATATCCAAAACTTTAACTTTTATTATTGTCTTAAAACTGCCTTCTTCAATAAAAGAAGCCAAATGTTAAATAGCAACTCTCAACCTGACTAGAAGAAAAAGAAATTAGTGTATTAAAGTTTATGGTTCACGGGACTATCTGATTAATACATGTTGTTCAGAAAGCTATAAAATGTAAGAATTCCTATTCAGTCCACAAATACAGAAATCAATACCCAGTAATTGAGGATAAAAGAAAAAGATTTCAAAAAGTAATGTTAATCAAATTATTTAGGTGTGCTGCATTTCTAAAAAGAAATATCTTCCTTGACAACAAGATGAATGAGAAATGAGCTTGACTGTCATCTAATTTAATACAAGTTAGATTTTCCTCCTTGATTTTTTTTTTTTTGTCAAAGGCTTACGAGTTCCTAAAGAAGGTATGCAGCCTTTCCTCTGTTATGTTCCTTTGATTTTGCCCTTTGGCTTAACTGCTGGACACCCAAGTGGAAATGTCCACCAGGCAGCTGGACGTGGGGGAGGAGGACTCAGGAGAGGTCTGGCCTGAAGATAAGGATCTGGCGCCATCTGCATCAAGGCTGCCAAGGAGGGGAATGGTTAAGAAAGGCCAGAAAAGGGCTGAAGACAGGCCCAGAAATCACTCTATTTGGGGAATAAAGAAAAACAAAAGAGGCCATTAAAAAAAGAAGGGAAAGTCAGAGAGGCAGAAAACCCGATTATAGCAGCAGCTTGTAGACCAAGTTGGGGGGGGCGTGCATTTCCAAAAACAAACAAAACGGGAATTGATCAACAATGAAAAACTCTTCAGAAAAGTGACTAAGAATAAGCACCGAGGTGGGAAAATACAACTCATTGTTGACTCTATTAAATATAGTTTTAGCAATGTAGCCACTGATTAAATCTCAAGAGTAAGGGTGCATGATACAGTAAATACAGGGAGTGCATATAAGTGAGATCTATTTAGGATTTAAAAAATTAGGATGGTGGCCAAAGGAGAGAGATTTCTTTTGCTCCTTTTTTGATGTTGTCCTTTGATATAACTGCAGGACATTCAAGCAGAACTGTCCACCAAGGACTCAGGAGAGAAGTCAGGACTGGAGATAAGGATTAGGGGAATAGTGAGAAACACCAGAAAAGGGCTAAGGACAGTCTTAAAAAACACTATATTTGAAGAATGATGTCAAAAAAAAAAAAAAAGAGGGTTTGTTGTAATTAGTGCTGTTTTAAAGATAGAGGACATTCGTGCATATGTTTAGGTAGCAGCATTTTATGGAAGGACAAAATGCAAAAATGTAAAGAAAAGGATATAGCTAAGAGAGCCAGTCACATCCAGAGAACACAAACAAGATGAATTTAAGAGTGAGCAGACTAGTTCATAAGTTTGGTGATGGGTTCATCAGTTTAATTTTACTATTAGTCATACAGACATTTTATATGCTATCATATATATATCAAATATCATATATATTTAAAAAGAGTGAGTGGAAATAAATGCATGACCCTGAGAATCACTTTTGACAGCCATCAGAGATACCAGTCCCTTTTCATTCCATTCTCAGCAGGAGCCGTCACCATCCGTACCCAGAACACAAAGTTAAACAGCCTGTTCTGCCCTAACCTAGTGACGGCTCTAAGGAGAGCTCCAGGAGGAAGGCTGAGAAACCCTTAGAACACCGAAAATAACTAATCCAAACACAAGTTGAATTTTCTTATATTTTTCTTCCTTGAAAGAAAACCTAAGAAATGATCTACGAAAAAAGAAAATGTTTCCCCCATAAGCATCCTGGATAAAGTATTGGATAAAATCCCAAGAAAGAAAAGACATGGTGTAGTGATAGAGAGATTAAGAAACAAAAATTCTCATTCCTATTGCATGTCTATAATTTACTTCTTGCAGGCTTCTGCAAGTCATTTCACTTCTTTGCCCATCAATACTCTCACAAGTAAAATAAGCAAGTTGGATTAGATAATTTCTAATGTCCATTCCAATCATAACCATTCCTTTTCCCTATATTATCTGTGACTTTTCATCAACACACACCAGCCTCTGCTTCCTGAGAAATGGCGGCAAATTCTGGGGCTCCACTGGGTGCCATCCTCAACAAAATGGCAGAGTTGGCTAGAAACGGCCATGACTCACAGAAGCACACTAATAAGCACTGCTGTAAATAACTTCATTGCGCTAAAGCCCAGATGTTGCCGATAAATATTAGCCAAGTAAGCCCAAGAGGAGAAGGGGTCATTCAAGGAGAAGCACTTGTGTGTCAGAAAGTTGATGTGTAAATGGTAAATGAGGCATGCCAGATTTGCATTCGGGAAGTAAAAATAAGTCAGCTTTTCCAAAACAAAATAATTGCTTAAGCAGATTAAACCACACACACACACACACACACACACACACTCTCTCTCTCTCTCTCTCTCTCTCTCTCTCTCTCTCATACACAAATGACACTAGAAAAACAATATTCATCTCTAACTCTCACATCCAGCAACTGAGACCAGTTATAGGTGCTGAGCTCTCAGTGATACATGATAGGAAAAAGTATGAGCCACATGAAAGGAAAATCATAGCATCAGAATGAAATGGAAGCAACAGCTAATTGCTGTCACTTGCAAACAAACACAAAATGGGCCACTAGGGAGATGCATGCCCCAGAATGTCCTGACATTGTTAACAATTGCTGGGACCCAGGAGGAAAGCTTTAAAATCTTCAAATGGCAATTTAATTTTAGTTCAGTAAGTCAAGGTAAAAAGAGCACTCATATCTTCATCTGTTAAAAAGAAAGTCATGATCAATACCGACTTTAGAGTAATAGTTAAGCATATCTATCTTTGTTGGAAGTTGCACTTGGCCTGAGGTTTAGCAAGATCCCTGCCTATGAAGAGCTCACAGACTAAGAGCATGCATATTGCATTGTTTCCAGATGCTACTTGGATTAATCTAATCAGGCTAGGCTTATGCCACAGTGACAAACATTACTTACAATCTAGGGACACGATGAAAGTTTATTTCTTGCTTATATAAAGGTTGCTAAAAGTCAGCTCCTGCGCAGCTGTCCTCCATGATCAAAGTTCCTTTGCCTTTGGACTCTGCCGTCTTAACATGTAGCAACCACATTCCCCAAAGGAAAGAGGGAGTCGGGAGACGGCACTGGGGTTTTTGCTGTCCTAGCCTGTTAGTGCAGCATGACTAGAACTAGTCAATCTGGGAGATTGGGAAGTGCAGTCTCCCATGAGCCCAGGAGGAGAGGAGAAGTGGATATTGGCAAATGCTAGTAACATCTACCATGACAGCACTGGTAAGACATAGATATACCCTCACATCCCTCCCTACGGGAAGTTAATAAGCCTTAAAGCCAAAAAAAACAATGCCAGCTCATCCCCAACAACCCTCGTCTTCCTCTTTTCCAAGTGCGCATGAAATGCATTGGTCTCCTTTCACGAGAGGCATAAAACAGTTAACAGTAGGTAAATGCAGTTGGGGAGTGGGATCAAAAATTAGACTGAAAAGAGAAAGGCCAGGATGAGCTATTTCTATCCAAGTCCTTTCATGCTGTGCCATCACCCTTCAAACTGAACAACCAGAGCCCGTGGGCCCACCACAGTCCAAGGATGACAGAGCAAGGATAAAAATCATCAAACAGGCAGCAGAAGCACGGAAACGGAAAGGACACCACCCCCTTGAGGAAGGACCAACGGAAACCCCTTGGCTTCTACACACTTTATCACACGCACATATACACACACACAACCCCCTCATTGTGACACACATGACCCCTAATCCATATCTTTAGCTTAGACCTCTCCTTGGAATCCTGGACGCCCAAGTTCAACAGCCCACTTGACATCTTCTCTTAGAGATAACTCAGAAATCACAAAATGAACACGGTCAAAGTGAAACCTCAATTGCCCCCACCCCAAAGCTTCCCCTAGCCACACTCTCCCTTGCCAGTTTTCCCCATCTCACTAAATAATGGCAGAATCCAGTTAGCTCCTCAAACCAAAAACTTATGAGTCATCCTTAATTCCTCTTTTCCTCACAGTTTATATCTTATCCCATCTTACCAATTCTATCTTCAAAATAAATCTCTCCATTTCTATTGACACCATCCTGGCTCACGACACCATCATCTCTCACATATGAACTACAATCCTCCTCTCCTCTCTTCATTTCTACTCTTACTAGGTTTTAATCAGCTCTCTGAGGAGCAGCTTGGGTCTTCGAAGTCTCTTCCTATGCAAAACCCTTCACTGATTTCCCATTGCACTAAGTATAAGATTCAGACAAAACCACATATTCTCTCCAGTATCACCCTGAGCCATTTGAAAACCTGCCACCGTGGCCTTCTTTCTAATCTGAGCAGGATATATCCTTTCCTACTTCGGGGTCTCTACACAGGAGGATCCAGGCCCATGAAAGTTGTTGCTCCCATCTTTCGGCATGGCAGCTCCTTTCAAACACTTAGGTTTCAGCTTAGAAAACATCCTTCCCTCCCTCACTCCCCTGTCCTCTACTCCATCTTTATTTTCTATCTCAGCTTCTCAGACCTCAGTTAGTTTCCTTCCAAATACATATTAGAATTTGCACTGCAGTATTTGTTTGAGATGCGGTTACCCAAATGGAACAAAAACTCCATGAAGATAGGGACCACTTCTGTCTTGCTCAATACAGTTTCATAGAGAAGGAGCCTAATATGTACTTTTGAATGTAGAATGATATGTGTATTTTTAAGGATATAAGAGCTTCTTTCACTAAATAAGAGGGTTAATTCTTTTTATACTATGTCAGGATCCTATACACCAAGGGTCATAAATTAAACTTCCCACAGAAGCTTAGAAAGAAACATGAATGAAGAAAGCCAGACATGGACAGAACCAAACTAAAACCATCTAAAAGGGGCAGCTTCTAGACTACCACAAATTTAGGCTTATCATTTCCAGATCTGTTAATTTTTTAAGAGAAGTGAGAAAGCTGGAGCTTTTAAATAAAAATTTTTGGGGTTTGTCCACTGTTGAAAATAATTTAAACTTTAAGTTTGTGTGGGCAAACAAAACTTGTTGGTGTATTCAATGTGGCTATAGGCAGCCAGTTTGGATCCTCTGCTAATTATATATACATATATAATTCCCAATCCACTTGCCAAAATGTTTCCCAAGGATAATGATGACAATAGGAATAAGAATAGTAGCAAACTTACATAGGGCTTACTATATGCCAGATGCCATTCTAAGCACTTTACATATAAATTCCAACGTTCCTAACAACCACCACATGAGGTAGATGCTATTCTTCTTCCTACTGGACAGATGAACAAGTCAAGAAATTGGCCTCAGGTGATGCAGTTAGTAAGTGGCAGGGCAGAGATCAGACTCCAGGCCCCAGATTTGTTCTTTACTATTATTTGAAAATAAATAAAAAATAGCAAAATTACATCTCCTCTATAAAAACTTTCTGCTTGATAACAAATTCAGGCTTTGATGTGTTTCTGTCTTCTGTTTGTTCTAGGCCTGTTAATGTATATTCAGTACAACATGAGAAGAGGCTGGTATTAGATTCTCCCCCAATCACTTCAAAATAGGTTAATGACACAGTATGCAAGTTAGACATGTGAATATTTAGGAACTTAACTGCTGAATTATATAAAGGACAAAGAAGTGCTGAAGTTCAGCTTTAGTTGTGTTATTTGGCCAAAAACATGCTGTTGGGATTTGGCTTCAGCCTTAGTTTTTGGCAGGCCAAGTAGCCAAATGTCATTTCAACTATATTTTTGGCAACCCCAAACTTGCGTGCAATGAATTGATCATTTGATCATACAGGCTGACATATTTAAATCATTGTAATATTATCAATAACACAAATAGGGATGTTCTTTTAAAAAAAATAAAAAGAGATGGGGTCTCCCTATGTTGCCCAGGCTGGGCTCAAGCGAGCCTTTTGCCTCCTGACTAGCTGAGACCACAGATTCAGGCTACCACACCCAGCGGTCCTTTGGTTTTATTGTTGCTTTATGAAAATTCCCTTTCTAATAAAAGAAGATATTCCAGATGGAACTTGGAGAATAAAATTCTTCTGGTTTTATGTATTAAAAGCCTACCAGCCAGGTGAAGACTAAAGGCATACTAATTATGACAAGAATTCATTCAAACAACAAAGAGGTGAGCCCCTCCCAGGTGCTGGGCATGGTTGTGAGTCTTAGGGATATGTCATTAAACAAAATGGGGTCCTGCCTCACAGAGTTTACACTCTAGTAGATAGTGACATAAAATAAGCATAATAAGTAAGGATATTACATACTGTTTTAGGAATTGATAAGTGTCAATGGAGAAAAAAATTACAGCACAGAGTCAGGGGAGCAGGGGCCTTGGGAAAGAGGTTGTTATTTAGATAGAAATGCCTGTTTCAGCCTCACCGAGAGGATTACACAGGAGCAAAGATTTGAAGGACATGAAGGAGCATGGCTTGTGCCCCCTGAGGAAAGAGGATTCCAGGTAGAGAGAACAGCCGGTACACAGGCTCTGAGGTGGGGAGGAGACTGGTTAGAACCAGGAGCAGCCTGAGCAGGGAAGAGCATAGCAGCAGATAACATGATGGACTCGCCAGGGGACAGAGCATGCAGGGCCCGGCAGGGCACTGAAACGACTTTGGCTTTAATTTGAAGAAAGTGGGGCATGATTAGAGGATTTTGGGAAGAATGACATGATCTGACTCACACATTAACAAGATCATTCTGGTTGCTGGGTTGAGAGTGATGTTTTACATGAATATTGTGAAAACATTGCTTAGGAAGAAAAAAAACACAAGGGATAGCAGCAAAATTAAGCTTGACTTTGAGAATTTTAAGAAATCATCTTCTTCATGTACAGTCCAAAGCTTTATTTTATGAGACTATTTCAACAAAATTGCATCACAGCCATCAACAAGATAGCAAGTCCAGGAGTGATGTCTTTATTTTTAGTTATTATTGGAAAGGAGGAAAGCTTAATGATTTGGGAGGAATATCACCATTAGCATCATTACTGTCACGGCAGAGTTTGACAAAAGCATATTCTGCTGCTTCACTGACCTAAGTTGAAAAAGAGCATGTTTTCAAAATCATAAATGTGCAATATAAAAACCACAGGAGCTGACAGCTCTGAGAAATTATTACCACTGCTCTCATATGCCAATTTTTAAAAAATATGCTTGATATAATTTTAATTAAGTTGTAATAAAGAGGTATTCTTACTAATATTTCAGATTTATTCTTGATGCCAAACATTCATTTTATGATAGGGATACCCAACTTTGGCCAAATAGTGATTTAATACTCAGCCATTTGGCGTTTGGCCAAAGTGCATATTTGATACAGGTTGAATATCCATAACCTGAAAATCTAAAATCCAAAATGTTCCCAAATCTGAAACTTTGAGCATCAACATGACACCACAAATGGAGAAAATTCCATACTTGACCTCATATGGGACAGGTTGCAGTCAACACAGTCAAAACTGTTTCATGCACAAAATTATTAAAAACATTACATAAAATTATCTTATGCCTATGTAAATATGGTATATACAAAACATAAAAGAATTTCATGCTTAGACTTGGGTGCCATCTCCAAGATATCTCATTATGTATATGCAAATATTCCCAAATCCAAAAAAAATCCAATATCCAAAACACTTCTGGTCCCAAGCATTTCAGATTCTCAATGTATATATGTCATGGACTGAATGTGTGTGCCCCCTAAAATTCATAGGTTGAAGCCCTAACCCCCCAATGGTATGGTATTTGGAAGTGGGGCCTTGGAGAGGTAATTAGGGTTAGATGAGATCATGAGGATGGGGCCCTCATGACGGGATTAGCATCCATACAAGAGGAAAAGAGACCTGAGCACTCCCTGCCATGTGAGAACACAGCAAGGAGGTGGCCGTCTGCAAGCCAGGAAGAGGATCCTCACTGGAACCGAATCAGCTCTGGAAATTCCCAGCCTTCGGACCTGTGAGAGATAAATGTCTGTTGCTTAAGCTACCCAGTCTACGGTACTTTGTTATAGCAGCTCAAGCTATGACAGTATATATCTACAGGTATGTATGAAAGCAACACCTGAAAACTACTTCTATTTCATACAGCCCTGGAAATAATGTGTCAGGTTTTACCTGGTACCTGGTGGTCCAATTTTTCACTTTAAGTCAGGAGTTCCTGCTAATTTAAAGAGAAGCAGCTGCTTTCCATTTCCTTCAAATTTTTACTAGATCAGGGAGATGGGGTAGAAATCAGGGAAATCAGGGAAGTCAGCTGATGCTGACAGGCCCCTGAACAGAGCTGCAGAGGAGGGTAAAGGAGCCTTGCCATCTGAAATCTTGGTCAACCCTAGAGGGTAGCAGAGATCACAGGGCCCTAATCTGGAGGGTGGATCTAACTGAAGTTTGGAATGACTGCCATAGACTGTAATCAGGTATCTGCCTGGGATTAGGGACAACCTAGACTTTTTGAGGATGAAGGGTAATAGAGTAGTTATAGAAGTATCCCTTGTCTACTCTGTGGACAACATACCACTTGTACCCACCATTCCTGAAAAGCTTCCTCTGATATAGTCAACCATTATAGGACCCAACAGGATTCACCCTTCTACTTACTCGTGGAGAAGCTAAAGATAATGAAATAACCATGAGGCAAAAAAGAAGAAAACCCAGAGGCAAGGGGATTCTCTATCACATGAACTGACTTATTCATTCATTTATCAAAAATTTAATCTTTATTATGTGCTAGACACAGTAGCAGGCACTGATGTCTGTCATGTTCACTGCTGTAACAAGATCACTGCTCTCAAGGAGTTTAAATTCCAGTGGAGACAGAAAATAAACAAGATGATTTCAGACCAGAATAAGTTCTACAGAGGACATCAAAACGAGTGATGTCAGAGAGTGTGACTGGGGACTAATTTAGTTAGGGTGGTCAGAAAAGGACTCTTGAAGAGGCATATTTGAGCTGGGACCTAAATGACAAGGAACCAGCTGCATAATGATTGTGGGGAAGAACATTATAGGCAGAAGGGATGGCAAGTACCAATAATTTCCAGAGAGAATTACCTTAAAAATTTACTAGTTGAGGTGGACAAACTCAAATGAACCTGGTAGGCTCTGATGCACCTCCCTGAATACCACCCTCCAATTTGCATCCTAAAATGGCACACACAAACGTCTCAGTCCACCAGAAAAGTACCATTAACCAAATGGCTCCAAGTACTTGTTATTGCATATAGATTTGATAACACAAAAGAGTGAAAAGTACTGATCGTGTAATAGAGGAACTGCGTTTCAGGCTGGACTGTGACACTACTGGCCTCAAGATCTTGGAGAAGTCATTTAATCTCATCTGAGTCTCATCTCTTACCTGTAAAATAAATTAGATGGTCAGATGCTCCCGTTTTTCTTCTTTGTTGATTTTACAATGAATCTATGGCTTAAATATACCTTGTGTACTGTCACACTTTTCAGAGTTTAACATGTTAGTAATAAATGTTTACCTCTTCAAATATGAGTTTACTGTAGTTTCTTCTGAGATGTGTCCAAGTACCCAATGTAGACGTACTGGGGCCCTGGAACTCATAGCATGAAGTCACTCTTGCTGGACTCTCTTGTTCTGACCCTTGTGAGAATTCTTAACAAAGTATGTGCTCATTATGTTTCTCATGCATTATGCCCTTTCCTATCATTGGTGACATTATACTGGGGTTGGCAGCTTCATTTGGAGACACTTTTGCTCCTCGAGCCAAGAAATAGAGATAGCCAAGAATTAGATCATTCTATCCCCCAATTGCTACAGACTTTCTCAGAGGCAGCTGAGCAATGTAATTTGACCAAGGTTAAGTACAATCCACCCTTCATCTTTTAACCTAAGTCTAAATCCTTTTAGCTTTCTGTTTTAATCCCAGATTAATGGCTCCTGCTCATTGTTACAAATGTCCACCAGTCGCACTGCAGTCAACTCTCATTTATCCGCCTGTGGCTTATCCAAATCTCCCAGCTTTCTCCCCTCCTCCTGCCTCCAGCACTAAGTTCCAGGCCAGCTCCTTTAACTCTATGCCAAAGAAATACAAACTAAATCTAATATTAGCCTAATGAGAAAAGGCTATCTGCTGCCAAAGATTCACATAATGCATCCCAAAGCCAAGTGCAGGCAATTATTCACTGTTTCAGATGTTGGCATTGCTTCTCCCTTATATAATACAGCAATCAAGATTTGCTGTGTTTCTCCCTGAGGGGTAAAGAACACATGCAGCATTTTAACCTCTTTTTTGCCTAGTTGGCCAGATTCTCAGTGTAACAGACTATATTTTCTTTTCAAATAAATAAATCATTTATACATTTCATGTTAGGGGAATAAAAAACCCTGAATTTATAGCCATTAGACTTAGAGTTACATTTTCCTCCAGCTATTAACCAGAAACTAAGTTTTGGTGAGTCGCTTAAATTCTCGGGTTTCTCAGCTATAAAATGGGAAAACAGATCTTATAAAGGAGAGGTGTGGGACAGGCATGCAAATGTAAGAGACACCCAAAGAGCTCTGACTCCAGGAATTAGCATGACGGCAGGGAAAAAATAAGGATTATCAACCTTATGAAACCGTTATTTGACAGGCAAAAAACACAGCAAGAAGTTTCCTTGTGAGCACCTAGAAAATCAAGCCTAGAAGTCAAGTGTTTCTAATTTCCCAATGCCGTGTTTAGGCCACTTGTGAGGAAACATCCCAGAATTCCAAGATAGGAATCAGCCAGGATACTGCTGGCTGATGGGATGATCTTATTCCATAGCCAAAGTTGCCATGGAAACTCAAATTCCAACAATCAGAGCATTTGGGAACATCACTTTTAAAATACACTCCAGAATATTTCGACTTTTTTTTTTTTAATGACTGAAGCACATGTCCACCCAGGCCCAAGGGCAAGGATCAGAGAGAATGTCAACACAATTTCGTCTTCCATCTTATTCCTATACCCAGAGAATGTCAATGGTCTCCCCCAGATTACAGCAGTGCCATCCAATAGAACTTTCTGCCATGACAGCTGTGTTGTATGTCCATGCTATCCAAAACAGTAGTCCCTAGACACGTGTGGTGATTGAGCACTTGAAAAAAAATACTTCTTTGGTTACAGCAGCCACATTCCATTTTGTTCAATTTTGATAAATTTAAATTTAAAGAGCCTTATGTGATATTGAACAATGTGGGTAGAAAGTAAATCCATGCTACTCACCCCAGCATTCAAATCCCATACAGCTTGGCCCTAATCTACTGTTCCGGCCTCAATTTCCACAACAGAAACCTTGACTCCAAGAGATTGATGTCTGACACACCAAATATCTCTGCTGCCATAGCTTGGCTTAAGATGGGTAGACTTCATTGCTAAGGGCGCCCTCTATTCTTAATGCTACATATTGGAATTTTACCCATACTTCACAGCACAGGTTGAGTTCTACTCATGATGGAATTCCTCTCTCATAGTCTTATCTGCTCTGTGAGTAAAGGGTTAATTAACCTCAGGGCTGGGCCTGTCTGACAAGGACCTCAGTCTCTCACAGGGCTGTTTCTTTGGAAGCTGCTATGTGGAACTACACCTGTTCTATAGGAGCTGTGACTTGGCCTTGGGCCTACATGACTAGAATGGCACATGACTAGATGGCTGAGAAGAGGAGGCTGTGCCTTCTGTGTCAAAGAGACCCACCCTCACCTCGACTCATGTCTGTGGCAGCTGTACAAGTCCCTGCGTGAGTGATGGGTCAAAAGAAGCTGTGTACTTGGATAACTTCTGGGTCTCCAATGAGATGAAAACGTGGTGCCTACTATATCTCTTGCCTTATACTCTCCTGTAAAGCTAAGTAAACATAGTTTTTGCATCTGAACTTGTAACTACAGCTGTGGCATATTCTCTCTCTGGACTCCCGAGCACTCACAGGCATTTAGAGCTCATGTTGGTAAAAAGCTTTTGCAGATCCACATTTCAAGTGGATTCATTTTTTTTTCTTTTCAGTTAGACTGAATTCTGCCCAGTAATAAAACTTAAAAGTGATCCTGGTCTTCTTTAGGTTTCTCTTTGGTCTATAAGAGCTGGAGGCAACTTGTGTCAGAGACAACCTCTTTCCAGAATTAGGGTTCTGAGTCTTTTGAGGAACTGGGGCTAATGGTCCCAAAATATTACTTTCTAAGATAGAGAAGAATTATTTTTCCCAGAATGGATATGTATACACACACACACACACACACACTTTTTAATCATGAAAGCACACAAATTTCAGGGTCAACATGGTAGATTAAGCACATGATACAATCATCCCTCAGGCTCTATTATTGCTTAAAGATACAAGAAAATATTTAATATTTTAAAATTTATATAAGGCCAAACTTGAAATCAAGGAAAAGAAATCACTAGATGTTGGAAAACCACAGCAGCGAGGAGGCACAAAGCTCACTCTGCCTGTTGGGATCTGGAATAGGTGGTATGCCGAGGGATTGGTTTAAAGCCCAACAAGGCTGGGCTCAAAGTGGAAGGGCCCAAAGGCACAACAAGGAGCTGGAACCAGGTTCCCCGTGTAAAGTCTACAAACAAGAAAGTGCATCTGGGGGGACTTGATTTGCATAATCAGTCAGAAGTAAACAAAATGTCAAATTGAAACATTAAAGTAACACCTGGTCAAAACTATTGAATCTCAGAGTTCAGGTAGGGATAAATGCAAAGCACCACATCAGACAGCCTTCACACCCCAAGGCATACACGGGCAAAAAGATCCCAGGATAATTCACTCCTTCGGCAAACACACTTGGCAGCAAGAATTAGAAGTCATGAGAGGAAATTCAGCTCCCTAAAAGGCATCATACTAACCCAATAAACAGGAAAACTCATGGTTGAGCTACTACAGTTAATAGGGCAATCTTAAAAGGCCTTTAAAGTCAATATACTTAAAGGAATGCAAATCTTTTAAAAAAATTCGAAAACAGAAGTTCAGACACTGAAAGTTTTTCCCATAATCTCAACTGCAGATAAAAACTGCTACTCAAATTGTGGAGTACAGATTCCTTTGTTCCTTCTCCACTGCCACTGCTTCACTTGACCAGCAAAAAAAAAAAAAAAACCACACAAATTGTGGAATAAACCCTCCCAGACCCAGTGATGCCCTTATGCAGAGAAAGACATTTTTACATAAATGGGAACATACTATGCACACTGTGCCATAACCTGCCCGTCTCCTCCCCTCCCTACTTAAAAATATGATCACATAGTTTTCCCACATACATACATATAGGTTTCATGCATCCTTACAAAGGAAGAATTCTATTCCATTGCATTAATACACACTGTTTCTTTGGCCAGTGTCCTATGAATGGACATTTGGGCTATTTCCAAAGTTTTCTCCTGCAGCCATCTTTGTACATCTGGATGGATTATTTCCTTAGGACAAGTTCCTCTTAGAGAGGAAATTATTGGCCCCCAAATTACACACATTTAAAATTTTGATAACTACTGTCAAACTGTCCTCCAGAAAAGCTGTACCAATTTACACTACTGAATGGCTTTAAATGAATGCATTTCTAGCCAGAGGGTTTTTTTTTTTTTTATTTAAGGTAAGTTTAGAGTAGATGAAGTTACCCAAGGTTCAATTATATACCAAGAAAAAAGATGGCTCACAACTCTACTAGCCCTCTAAATAAATGCAACAGAAGGGAAAATGTAAATGTGTCTGTACATGCAAATAACAAGTTCACATTGTCTGTGGTATAGAAATGCCAGGGTCTGTGATGCTGCTGGCATCCATAGTGGTCACACTTCAGTACTTTTAACCCTGTTCCCCCTAGCAACCACCATGGTCACCTAGTCCTCTGTGGCAAAGTGGATGAATATTTTGTTTAAGCTTTACTAAAGCTTCTAGGTCTGTTCACCCCTAAACATGATGGCAGTGTGAAAAACCCCAGAATCCCCTTTCAACCTCATTTTTTTGGGGGAGTTAACTGTAGATGATTTAGATAAACTCAAACGCATATGGATCCCAATACGCAACACATTCCTGAAGAAAGGCTCACATAGACATCTGTATTCTCAGTGAAGTATGTGTCCAGTAAAACTATAAAGTGATCTTAAAGGCCAAGGCAAAGTGCAACTGACATAAAAATTCAGGGTTTATTATAATATTACATATTCAAGATAATTCAGAAGTAATCAAATAATATCAGATTTGAATCAAATTGTTTATATTACAATCTATTTGCAAATAAAAGGTATAATCTAGAAATGTTTAAAGTTGAATTATAAATCAGAAATATATCAATTAATTTTTCTTTTCTCTCTACCATAATTTTTAATACTTTAAGCACCCTTTTGAAAATATCCTACTCAGAGAAACTATTTATCTTCCTAGTTAAAGAAGACCTTCAAGATGCCTGTGTAGTAGTTTAGATATCTTAACAGGGTTCACTTGTTTCCTACTTTTCTCACAAACCAAACTTCAGCAATCATCAACCAATTGCCTATGAGGTGCAATTTCTCTCAGCTAAAATATCTAGTGCAAAATACCTACAATATCTTCCTTGGTAATCATTCCACACTGCCTACCACATACTCACCACACAGACACACACTTAATGTCAACAATTTTTAATTATTCACACTAAAGAAGAGAAGCAATCATGGTAATCATTCAAAACTGTAGATAGAGCAAAAAAAAATTCACATTTTGGAAGATATTACTTGGAGGAAAAAGGAGGTGGTTATTGTACAACAGCAAAGTGACCTTTTCCCTTAAAATTTTTCTTAAGTGCTTACATTTGCTTTCCAAGGCATGCATATATTCATTCAGTCAACAAACATTTGAAAAGAAATTCTCTTGCAGGGAATACACAAAGG
Organism: Daubentonia madagascariensis; assembly: GCA_023783475.1. Lineage (NCBI taxonomy): Eukaryota > Metazoa > Chordata > Mammalia > Primates > Daubentoniidae > Daubentonia > Daubentonia madagascariensis. Next base: position 10,129,912 of record JAKFHU010002250.1, on the reverse strand, counting down.
GGGAGCAATCAAATGCCATATGAAGATTAATTTCCTTAATTTCCAAGGGGAAAACCAATATAAACATCTTCAACACTGTGCCCCCAACACGAACACCTTCACTGATTTTAGACAAAAACCTGTATAGTGCCAATTCCCTTGTAGAAAGCCTTTGTAAGAGGCTGTCCTTACTAATGAATTACCCACCCCCTCAAAACCCATTTTCGGTGTATCTTTACCAGCGTTTTGTCAGTTTTATGGTACCTACATTTAGGCTAAAGACTAAAGAGAACTAAATATCCTTCAGCAAAATAGAATAATTTTATCTTCCATTAATTAGGGTCCTACTTACTATTTCCTGCCTCATAGGATTGTTACAGGGACATAAAAAGCCAGAATATCAAGAGTCCTTCAAACAGGACCTAGAGTATACATATTTCACAAAATATCACCTATTATTAACTAAGCAAAAGCCTCTCATAGTCATGCAGTATTTGGGCTTTTACAAAAGGCTTCCTTCCACAAACATGAAATCATTTGGTTTGCTCAACGAGGGGGAAGGTCATTTTTATGATTCCCACTCTGTAGATGAAGAATCTGAAACTCAAAGTTACACGACTTGTCCAGCATCATAAAGTGGTAAATCTGAGCCTGGCAGACGAATCTTTCAGCTTTGAGTCCAAGCCATTCTTCTCTATTGCCCATAGCTCAGAGCCTCATGCCATGAGACCGTCCATAAACGTGTTTCAATTCCGTTCCAGAGGGAACGCAGTTAATATATTTATTTATTATAACTTATCTTCAAGACGCAGCATTCACTCAACCAGCAGTACATGGTACTTAGTGAAAGCACTTTCAGTTCCCTGTGGCTGGACCACAGCGTATCAAAGCTGTAGCTTTAGAATTTCCTTAATTAACTGGAATATTACCCACCTTAGTCGTCTCAGCTTCTGCCTGCAGTCGCTTGGGGGTTCCCTTAGGGTCAGGCACCTTCTGGAAATTTTTGTTTTTGATGGTTTGAGATTCCACACCTTCACCTTCAATTTGCAGTTTAATACCTTCAGCCCGTGCAGGGTGATCAATACCCCGTGGATTCAAACCGCAGTGGAGAGCTAGGAAAGAGGAACAGGTAGAACTCAGAAAACAAACCATAGAAAGAAAATGTCCAATGACAGAAAATATTTCATCAGTGGAGAGGTGGCGTGATAACTACGGGAAATGATCCGGTGAGGAGGGAGCATGGTGTAGTGGGAAACCCTGAGCTTGGAAATCAGACAGACCTCAGTGCAAATCCAGAAACCATTGATTCCAACTTGTTTGACTCTGAGCAAGTTACTAATCCCCACGTTACAGATGAGAATAGCAAATCGGGCACCTTCGTTACTGCCTCCCACACGTGCAATTATTCCAACCCCTGCAGTTCAGCTTGTCTCCCTGCCTCCACCTGAAAAGTGTTCCCATCCCCCCGAATCTCCTCTATCCTGTAACCAGCCCCTCAAATCTACCCTCCCGCATGCATTCAACCAATATTTACTGAGCACTCACTGTGTGCCGTCCCTGGGTCAGATTCTGGAAACATGTATTTATATATGACAGATGTTACCTGTCAAAAAGCACACAATCTAATAGAAGAGGAAGACAAAAGAACTAGTGATTTTAAAACCGAGTTATCACTTCTACATGGGAAGGAAGGAAAAAGCACAGTGGATAGCTCAAGGGGGTCATGCTCAGTGGCTTCCAATTTTTTCCATCTTACTCTCTCCATGCCCTTTAACATTGATACCCCCACAAATGAAACCTAAAGCTCACTTTTCCAGTATTAATCCAACAAGTACTGAGCCCCTCATATGTACTTACTATCAAATAAATAGTGAATGTTCCGAGAACCACGCATTCCACCCAGATGGCTCCCACGGACCGTGACGTGTGCGTGTGTGTGTGAGTATGCATGTGCACGTGGCAGGTATGTGTGTGTTGACTTTTCTGGTAGTAAATGAATTCACCTCTCTGGGATCCCAACCCTTAAACTCCTATCTTCATCCCCTTCCCTTTAATCTCAGAGGATTGAAGGCCAGATACCTAATCCCCGCCCACCTCCCTCAGGACCCCACTTCGTTAATGACCTCCTTTTGCCCAACATCTTTTGCTTTCCCGTTTCTCAGCATTCTTCCCCTCCAGCCAGCTTCTGCAATTCTAAAATCCTACCCTCTACTCCAACCTCATCTGGGCCATGGTTTTCTCTTTGCCAGGCTTCTGAAGAATACTTTACACCTGAAGGATGAGGGACGTCTTCCCCAAAGAAGTGAGGTAAGGTGTTTCCCTCCCACTCTCCACTCCCTCCTTAACAGGTGCCACCCATGCCTGTGTTCCCAATCAACATGCCGATGACTCTCAAACATTAACTCCAGCCTAGATTAGACCTCTCTTATGAGTGTCAGAAAGAAGTAAAACTGCTGCCCAACATTCCAATTTCAACGCAAAACAGAGGGCTCAAATTTAACACGCTCAAAACTAAATGTCGATTTTCCTACCAAAAAAAAAGTTTGCCTGCTCCAGTCTTCCCCAGTTACCCAGAAACTGAGGCATCATCCTTGACATCACTCTCGCTACAATTCATCACGTCCCTTCCATCTATCGCCAAATCCAGTTGCTCTGTACCCAAAATACTGCTAAATCCATCCACTCTCCTCCATCTCCACTGCCACACCCTGGCCCAAGCTATCCACATCCCACCGCCAGACCATAACTCATCCAAATGCTCACCTCACCTGACCACCCAAGTCCCCTTTAAATGTATACATGGCTTTGTTTTATACTAAGATCATTCAAAAATCTTTAACATGGCCAAAGAGCCATGTTTACCTTTCCAACTTCATCTCCTACCGTGTTATCCCTTGTTCATAACACTCTGGCCACACAATTCCTTTTCTCTTGAGCACACCAAGTTCCTTCCCACCTCCTGAACTCTGTACGTGTTTCTTTGCCTGAAACGTTCTTCCCCATTCTTCACCTAACACCTTCTCATCTTTCAGGTTTTGTTTTAAACACCAATTCTTCAAATATGCTTTTCCTTCCCCTTCCTGATCCCCACCCTGTACCTGCCTCGCATCAGATCATGTGCCTGGAACAGTAAGTGTCGAACAAATATTGGATGAATTATCGATAAACACTGATTGTACAAAGGTCCATATGTATGTAATCATATTTCTGACATTTTATCTGGACATGGTACACTTCTCTTCTAGTTTCTGAACTTCCTAAAACCAAGACCAACCTATTTCATGGTGTGCAGTAGGCACCCAACATGTATTAGTTCATGTCTCTTCCCTCAGGCTTTGCTCTGGATCTCAAATAATCTTCATGAAAAACTCTGAGACATAATTATATTCATTTCACAGAAAAGGGAAATGAGGCTCAAAGAGGTTATGGTCGAAAAAGGTCATACAGGTGTCTGCAGGAGGTCACAAATTTCAGGGATCATTCAGGATGCTCCTGATTTCAGGTTACAGATGGACAAATCCAAACTGAATTAAACAGTAAGAAAAATTATTCGCTTTCACAACAGGACATCCAGTAATGGAACAAGTTCAGATTTAGCTCATTTCACCGCTCAATAGTGTCATTAATTACCCTGATTTTTTTTAATCTTTCCATTCTGCTATCCACAGTATCACCTTTATCCTAAACCTGGATCCCTTTATAGCATCTAGAGCTACAAGGTTCTGGTTCTTATCTTGCAGCAAAAAGGCCTTGGTTTTCCATGACTCCCTTTCTCCCAAACTTTCCTTTCTCCTTGGCCAGGAGTGAATCACATGCTTTTATTTATTTATTTTTTAAGAGACTGGGTCTCACTCTGTAGCCCAGGCTGGAGTCACAATCACAGCTCACCTCAGCCTTAAACTCCCAGGCTCAAGTGATCCCTCCTGCCTCAGTCTCCTACGTAGGTAGGAGAACAGGTGCACACCACCATACTAATGTTTTTTTTCTTTTGTAGAGGCAGGGTCTCACTATGTTGCCCAGGCTTCTCTGGCATTCCTGGCCTCAAGCTCTCCTCCCTTCTCAGTCTCCCAAAGTGTTGGCATTACAGACATGAGCCACTTGCCCAGCCACATGCCCATTATTAAGTCAAAACCCTGGCAGTAGAGATAGGTTTACCCTTAAGCCAACTGACCTTTAGCTAAGGTCTACCCCAAACCATACTGCTGCTACTCAATAGGGCTGGGGCAGAATGTATGCTGGGGAAGCAAGCTCATGCTCACTTAGACGGTGATAGAAAGAGAACTCAGACAAACCTCTGAGAGCATGAGGCTAATTACTGTCAATCAGCTTCTCCATCTCCAAAGGATAGTCTGCTTACAATGAGTATTCAATTAAATATACTAAAATTGTGATCATTAAAAAAGGTGTGCTTGTGTAGGGAGATGGGGGATTAGCACGGGATGGACACATTAATTAGGAAAAGAGAAACATGTAGCTTTGATCTTTCTCCCCAGCATTATCCCCTGCTGCTTCCTGACTTGGAATTCATGCCCAGGAAGACCACTGAACTGCTGGTAGCTGCCAAGACTTTGTATTCTCGTCCCCCATCACCTCCCTACCAAATCAGACTCTCATACTTTCTTTGCTTCTGCTCAGGCTGGTCCCTCAACCTAGAAAGAAGTTCTATTCCACCCCAGTCCTACACTCTTCTCTTTGGGAAGCTGGCTCCTACTCACCCTGTGTCAGCCCATACCTCTTCTTCAGAAAGCTTTGTAGGAATATCTGGCTACCAGAGCAAGAACCCCTTGGCTACACTCCCTCATGCACACAGTCCTCCGGTGCTTCACCTTCCTCATGGTATCGAGGATGATGACTTAATTGATCTGTCTGACTCACCTAGCCCAACAGTAAGCTCCTGGAGGGCAGGTAACATCCCTGTTTCATTGCCATGAGCTTCACTCCTGAGTCCAGACACTGGTGCATAATAGACATTTCAGAAACACTTGTTTGCCTGCAGAATGAACCAGCATCTCCTCTTTTTACATGATCATACCTTAAATCAGAAGGAAGCTTTCCTATGCTAGTAAATACTTAGCTTTCAAAATATAAGCTATTTATAAACAGTTGACATCATACAGGTTTTTGACTTTCTATACACATAGCCTTATTCTTCACTCAAATATTTTAATCCACCATAGCTGTTCCCTCAATTTCAAACCCAGTAGTTGATTTAGGTTTTTGTGCTTGGGCTTATTTATTTAAAACCATTTCTGACAGGCTTTACTTTGTTTTCCCTGAAATTTCATGTCCCTAATATTTACAAATCAAGCCACTTTCCAATGGCCTCTTACAAAGTGTGACCTCCATCTCTTTGCTCATCATGTAAAAGGTACCCCCGTTTGCTGTTGCTTTTCTATCCTCATAACTACCCTTGCTTGTTATCACTGAAGTTATTTACTCAATTTAATGGGCTCAGCAGCTCATGGGTCAGCTTCAAGACCCTCTTCTTGTTTCCCTGATCTTCCCAACCACTCCTGTGCCTGACGGGTTTCTAGTTATTGAATGGACACTGCAGGCAGCTTGTGGTCTTTACTGAAGTGCTACCACTGCCATTTTTATTTAATTTTAATGTCACTAATATTGAATTCTTTGAAATGAAGACTTAAAAACCAAAATGGATTTCATAAACATTGCTCTTAAAAAATGTGACAGAAAATTTTCTTTGCAAATGTACAATTTTAGCATTGTTTTAAGATGCCCTTTCGAAGGCACCATCTTTTTTTTTTTTTTTCATGTGCAAAACCCCACTCTCCCAGAAATTGGAAACCAGCTGTATTGCTGGTGGGAATGAAAAGTGATACACCCCCTGTGGAAAAGTACATGGTGGGTTCTCAAAAAATTAAACACAGAATTACTATTTGATCCAGCAATTCAACTTCTAGGTATATACACACAAAATAATTGAAAACAGGGACTCAAATAGATATTTATAAACTCATGTACATAGCAGCATTATTCATAACAGTCAAAAGGTAGAAATGACCCAAATGCCCATGGATGGAGGAGAATGGATAAACAAAAGGTGATACATACAATGAAATATTCCAGCCTTTAAAAGGAATGAAATTCTGACACAGGCTATGACATGGATGAACCTTGAGGACATGATGCTAAGTGAAATAAGCCAGACACAAAAGGACATATATTGTATGATTCTACTTATAGGAGGCAATCAGGGCAGTCAAATCCACAGAGACAGAAAATAGAGCAGTGGTTACACAGTGCCGGGGGAGAGACATGGGGAGCTCCTGGTGATTTGTGGGTAAAGTGTTAGTTTGGGATGATGAAAACTCACTAGAGAGGGATCGTGGTGATGGTCACACACAGTGTGAATGTACTTAATGCCGTGCACTTAAAGATGGTTAAAATGATAAGTTATATATATTTTTTACAACAAAAAATAAAATTAAAAAAAAGCCTCCCACTCCATCTCATTTCAACTCCCTACCACCCCCATAAATAAAGAGAGGAGTTCCAAAGATATTTTTATTTAAAGATTTGAGGGTTTCTTCCTCTATTTTCCTTGGTGGTTTAAAAAAAAAATAAAGGTTTGAGAGTTTCTTTATCAATAACTTCATCATAATTTTCAGCTAGAACATTTTTTTTTGTTTTCTTTTTTCTAAAGGGATAATAATGATAGCTCAACAGTATCAGCTTACTTTAGAATTTTCCTGTAAAGGATATATTCTCCCAAACAGGTCCCAGCCTGACCGGCGGAAGCAGGGCTTCAGTTGCTGGCTGCTGGCAGTGAGCCTGGGCTCTCCTGGGCCTGGCCTCTGGTGGATGCCACTCTCCCGTGAGTTAAGTTACAGTAACAGACTATCAGAAGCAAAGTGCCAGGCCTTATCTTGTCTCCTCACCATGATGCAAAAAGAGCTGAGCAACCCACTGGCATCACTGCACGCACTCTGAAGAACAAGTGGGTCTTACTCACCAGGAAGCCGCCCAGCTTTCTAGTCCTACCAATCCCTGTCCACACCATGCTCTGTCATGAAACAAGGGATGGAGCCTTGTTCAAGTTGAATGTTCCTTTATTCTGAGCATTGCCTTGAATAGAGACACTGTACAAACACCCCCAATGGCCCCTTAGAATGAACTGGCTTCTGCAGCATGGTACCTCCACTGCCATCATGTACAAATAGCTAGCAGATCTCTGAAGTGTGCTGTGCTTCCCTGCTCTGACAGAACTGATCGTTTTACATAATATACTTTTCCCTCCCCTTGTTTGCATGGGGAGGGAAATATTAATTCTCCTTTTCCCCACCATGAAGCTTTAACTAATCTTGCACCCAATATATCCTCCTAAGCAATGTCGACGGTTTACCTCTTTGTCTTATTACATCTGTCTGCGTGTGTATGTGTGTGTCTACTCCATGCAGTGCAAATATTTATTAACGTGTCTTCCTAGTCTATGACTAGGATCCCCTGGAAGCAAGTGACTACTTCTTATTGAGCTTTACAGACCTAGTGTGTAGCCAAGTAACTAACTTGCAGGTGCTCAATCATTGTTTATAGAATAAGCATAGATATGATGGAAAGATACTGAGATTCAATCCTACTCAACTGCCACTCCCTTCTTCGAAGTAACATATTTTTCCAAAGAGCAAATAAAAGTTGCTTCCAATCTAATTGTGTAATTCACCAAATATATGTTAAGTCACAGAACCTCAGAGCTGTCCTGGAACTACTGATTTACTTGACTGCCGTGTGCAGAGCAGAGACTGTCTTACTCATCCGTATACCTGCAAAGCCCAAACAGTTGTACATAGTCAACACCTAATAAATGTTGCTAAAGGAATTAATGACCTTAGAAACAAATATACTTCAATCCCCATTGTTAGTTATTAGAACTGAGATGAGTTGTTTAAAATTTCATGTATGTGTCTTGCTCCTAGCTAGAGACAAAGTTCCTAGAGGATATGGCCCTCCTTTCAAACCTCCCTCACATAATATATGCACAGCAGACACTCTCCAGGTATCTGTTTAATTAATGGAGATGTTCAATCATATTCTGGATTCAAATTCAGCACAGACTACCCTCCAGAAGTCATCTGAGCTTTACAAAATCCCTGTAACTCTTTGTAGCAGACACTTCTGATTGGCTACACATTGCCTTCAACTCTCCTCTTTGCCGCCTCCTGCAATATGGCTACAAAGCCAAAGACTCAATTTTACAGCCTCCCTTGCAGCTACAAGTGGTTATGGACAGATTCCTCTCTAGGGGACATAAGTGGAAGTTTGATGGGAAAGAAACAGTTCTGGAACTGACAAAAGAGGAGGACAGATCTTGATACCACCCTTCCCTCTTCTCTCTGCCTTAAATGCAGAAGTGATGTCTAGAGCTTCTACAGATATGTTGTCACCATAGAGCTGCAAACATGAGAGAAAGACAAGAGGCTAATAGCCACGTTGGCTCTGACATCACTGGGCTACTATGTTCTTAATTGCCCACCTCTGGATTTGATACTATGTGAGAAAAATAATTCCCTGCTTATTAAGCTGCTGTTAGGTCTTCTATAACTTTCAGGTGAACCACTGCAAAATGACACAATTCCATTTTAACCAATAACATGATTGCTTAGCTCTTCTTAAAGGAGGAAAAAACCCTTGAAATCCTAGAAAAATATTCTGCTTCAGGTTTCATAACTCCCATTATGACTTAGAAAGCTGAGTAAGTATAGTAATAGCTTAGCAAGGAAGATGTGCATTAGAAATACATGTTGTTATCAAGAAACACGTATCAAAGGTAGAATCAATACAGAAGACACTGTGAAGACCTGAGGAAAAAACTCTCTTGCTCAGCTGGAGACCTCAGGTGCCTAGAAAAGTGCCTAGATCATTCATGAAAAGTTTCACATGAATGAATGGGAACGTGTTCATGAGTATCAGATCATTGATGACTCAACATAAAAATACAACAAACGTACTAGAAACGTATGTCTCAGGAACACAGGCTTGGGTTTAGCTAATGGAAAGGGAGCATAATATCTCCTTGGGCAAAGGAGCCTGCCCAGCAGACACCTGCTAGGACAGGGGTAAGAAAACCCAAATCCATCACACTGCCTGTTTTCATACGGCTTATGACCGAAAAATAGTTTTTACCTTTCAAAATGATTGGGAGAAAAAAGAATATTTTGTGACACATGAGAATCACATGAAATTCAAATTTCAACATCCATAAAAAAAGTTTTATTGGAACACAGCCATGCTCATTTATTCACACATCGCCTATGTCTTCCTTTGTGCTACAACAGCAGAGGTGAGCAGTTGTGACAGAGACCCTGTGGTCTGCAGAGACTAAAATATTAATATTTACTAGCTGTCCCTTTACAGGAAAGGTTTGCTGATCCTTGTTGTAGGGTAGAGTACAACCATGTTCTGAAGGACACTGGGATCTGAGAACCCCAGCCACATCAAGGAAGAACTCACGGGTCCTCTAACTTACTCTGTACTCCTCCACTCACAGGCAATTTAAATGAGCTAAATTACATTCAATTTTATAATTTTGGTCAGGCTATGAGGAGACAGAATATGATCTCCAAACTTCTCCTAAGTCAGCTAAATATGGTTTTCCATATACATGCTGAAGCTTACAGTTTCTAAATACAGGTACAAGTCTTTTTCTCAGTATCAAAAACAGGGGTAAAATACAAATTTCCAGATGGTTAACTCAGCAGCATTAAAAGGTGAGCATGTCCATCCCCAGCAAGCCTATGTGACCAGTAATAGAGGCTCCCCTATTCCATTCAGGAAGAGATGGGGAGAAGGAAGTCACTACAGCATGGAAAGTAAAGGACTTGACCCACAAAACACATTCTATTGTACTCACAAGTTTGCCTGATGATAGCCCTGATGACTATGGTGTGGTTGCCCAAGCTGGGCCCAGATGGCTGTTCATCCTACCCAGATGTTCAGACCACGTGCAGCTGTGTCAGGACACGGGCTCCTCTGAGCCACATGATACACACTAGCTCTGGTTTGCTTGTCTACAGAGACAGTGTCATCTTTGTAAAACAGTTTTCTATAAGAGAATCTCCTTATCCAAAGACTACTTAAGTGTAATCACCACATCAAATATCACATCAAATATTCACTCATCCTACTCTTGATATCTAGACAATTAAATATAGTAGAAATTAAAATAGTGCTTAACTTACATATTTCAACATCAGTAAAGTGGGGCAAGGCTTTGGATGATCCCAAGGCATGAACATTAACTGTTCTCATTCATGAAGAGGGCAGATGTACTCAGAGGTTCTATGAAGCTTTAGACAAGGTTTCAGGTATCAGTTTGAGAGACTGATAAGCGGTCCACACTGGTGACTTTAATTTTTAACTATGACACCATAAGAAACAGATTTGATATTGTAAACAAGTGTCCAAACACACCTATATGTACATGAACTGAACCAAGTTTTTATGAAACATTACTTTCCTTTACTACATGTGATCTACTCTGATTTGTTTCTTATGTCTTTATTTTTTGTAAATAAAGTAGTGCCTCTTGGATCCTTCTAAGAAATAGACACACTTTTCTCAATTCATCCCACTAAGTAAAAATAAAAATGATCGACATCATATATAAGACAAACATAAGCAGACTGAATGGTAGAGGGAAGGCAGACCATCCAAGGACCTTGAAACTCAAGGAATGACATGGTGGTAAGTTCCTTGGGCTTCCTTTTTGCTTCATACTTTCCAAACTTAGAGCTGAAGAAGCCCACAACCTGGAAACACCAAAGGTCACAGAAAAAAAAAAAATAAGACATAACAAAAGCCTGCTCTCTCTAGCCAAAGGACCAGGAAAGGGGTAGCCTAGCAAGATAGAAAATGTTTAGACAATAACTGCTGTACTCAAATATAACATAAAAAATGTGACCCAACCACCATACCAACAAAGGCTGAGTGGAAAGCCTAGACTTCCACTCTCATGGGGCTGTACTTAGGTACTCCAACACCCAACAAGACAGTGTCACAGAAGGCCAAGCAGGGAGCCCAGACTTTCATCATCTCCTCGCCCCCACAATATCAGCTGAGATGATGTACCAAGGCTGGATTTTCACTTCCACCAGGTAATAAGAGGTGAGCCCTCCTTCCCGCGATGGTGTCAGAGGACACCTGGTGGGGACTTTCTCCATTACCCAGCTATAGTGAAGAGGCCCTACCTCTCAGATAGCAACTGAAGTTGAGTGGGGATCTTGGATTTCTAATTCCACCTGGCAGTAACTAAGTGATATCCTCTCTTTTCCCTAGCCAAAGTGCCATTAAAGAAAGCCAGCCAAAACAGAAGGTTTCAATAAAATCCAGAGTCTCCTAACACACAGTAAAAATATCCAAGTTTCAATAGAAAATCACTCATAACCAAGAACCAGGAGGTTCTCAAACTGAATGAAAAAAGCCAATCAATAGATGCAAACACCAAGATGACAGAAGTGTCAGAACCACCCCTCAAATATTTCAAAGCAGTTATGCTAAAAATGCTTCAATGAGCAATTACACCTGACACAGATGGAAACAAAAAGATTTAGCCAAAAAACAGGAAGTCTCTGCAAAGAAGTAGAAGACATAAAGAACAACCAAATGAAAATGTTAGAACTGAAAAATGTAATAACTAAAATAAAAAGTTCAGTGGATGGGCTCAACAGCAAAACAGAGGAAGCAAAGGAAGATTTCATTAGCAAGGGTAGAGAGCACTTTCCCGGGAATGGAAATATTTTACATTTTGCTTTTGGTTACATGATACTACATAATTATCAAAACCCATTGAGCTGAACATTTAAAGTATATGTTTTATTATACATAAAAATCTCAAAATATAACAAAAATGGAATACAGACACTAGATATACTTTATTTTCAGAAAGAGTATATGAATGACTTTTGACTTATGTTTTCATTCATATTACTCCCCCCTACCCAATACACACCAATTTAAGTCCAAGCTTTGCTACTTTATTGTGATATAGATTCAAGCATGGGCAAGTCATATCACCTCTTTTCTGTATAATGGCAATACTTATATTACCTTATTTTTTACCTTCACGCTGTTACTGTGTTGTTAAAGAGAGATCATACATAAAACATCTGACACTCACCATGTGTTCTATGAACATAAATCCTCTATTTTTATTCCACTTCCTCTCCACAGTGGAGGGGCATTAGGCATTAACAGTTTTAACAACTGCTAGATAAACAAAATGGTAACCATGTACTTTTAAAAGATAAACATAGTATAGACTTGAAAAGTGCAATCCTAACTGAAAAAGACAAACTAAAATGAAATTCAGTAGAAGAGCAAGAAAGAAAAAAGAACAGATTTTTAAACATATAAACAACCTGTGTGGGAATTGGGGAATGAGGTTACAAATAAAGATAAAAGCAAATACCTGTAACACAGTTTCTACTGACAAGCTGACTGCATTTTCTGTCAAACCAAGCTAATAAAAAAAGGTGACCCTAATCATTTAGGAAGACTTTACATATTACAATCTGGTATCTTGGGAAGGGAGAAGGAAGAAGTACAGAATTAACATATACAAAGGTCTCTTCATCCTCTATTACCAAGGTAGGTATTAAGAAGGAGGGAAAGATTTAGAGGTACTAAGCAATATATTTAAAGCCACCATAAAAATGTCACAGGGGAAATGAAAAATCAGACTGTTTCATATCACATAGTTCCTACTGTACCATGCTACTCTGGGGAACAAAATTTATTTTCTTCTACATTCTAATCATTGTTTAGTAGGTAAACTCATGGGCTTTCGAGTCAAACAAATCTGGTTCTATCAATGACTATCTGTGGGGCCTTGGGCAAATGACTTCCCTTTAGGTTAGGGCTGTCTTACCTATAAAATTGGAATAATCATAACTTCTTTATGAGACTTTAGAAGACTTAAATGAAAACATATTTAAAGTGTTCAGTAAATGCCTGGCACATAGTAAGTGCTCAACAAATGGTAACCACTGCTATATTTATTACTTCCTTTGTTCTTATTACTATCATCTTAATGATACTGACTTCACCAAAATAAAATACCTGGATCTTTGGACACACATCTGCATGCACTTATGTATACAACTCCACTAAAAAAGAAAGAGGCAACTGGTCAGTGTTGTTAGGGAAGGTAGAGGAGTACAGAATGTCAGATAAAGGCTTCAGAGAAGAAAGTGAGAACAAAGTTTTCTTGAAGGCTTTATCCTGGAAACAAACAAAAAAAAGATTCCAGGCAGAAACATAAGTATCCATCAAACCATGAAAACATGAAAAAAGCATGAGAGTTTCTGGTTTGACTTAATGGATGTGAGCATTTCTCTCCCAGAGGGGGTGAAGTAAAACAATCTTAGCAGGAAATTCTGTTTGCTCACTCTGTTCACAGTAACACTCAAACTAAAGGAGCATTCAAGTTTAACAAACTCCATCCCTTGTTTCACTTGGTCTTCACAAATTTGTGTATATGCATATGTAATCAAAGATCATATTATCTAAAACAAGAGAGAAAATGATGAAGGAAATGGACAGATCTTATTTCATGAATTAACAATCAGCACTTTAAAAACTTGTGGTGATCCAAGGGCTAAAAGTAGCTCAAAGTTCAATGGTGCCTTTCATAGGTATACAACTTGCTCAAGACTCCTCAATTAAAAAAAAAAAAAAAAAAAAGCTCCTTTTCACATATCTCAAATTAACTTAGAAAACTGATAAGATGTCATCAAAGTTGCCATTATAAATCACGGCACAATATTTCTCCAAGTACCTTGGTCAATCTTTTGAAACCACACTGTCCAATATAAGAGCCAATAGTCATATAATTATGTTTAAGAACAATTTAAAATTTAGTTCCTCAATTGCACTAGCCACATATCAGTAGCCACACACGGGTGTGGCTACCATATTGGACAGCGCGGATTACTGAACATCTCCATTGTCACAGCAAGTTCTATTAGATAGTGCAAGTTCAAAAAAAAAAAAAAATCAGTGTTTTAATTCCCAATATTAAAATCAATTTGTTTTGTTCTGTAAATGTTTAAAAAGAACTGAGAAAACAGGATTTGAGGCCATAAATTACTTTAGAAAATTATTTTCTTTTCTATGGCTGTTTAATTGTTTTTAATGATCTAAGTAACCATATCTACACTTTAGGAATAAGGAAAACATAAACAATGCCATAATCAGGGATTTTATAAAATTTTTAGTTGAGAATAGCCTTTGTTAAGTTGTCCATGGCTCTGACTTTCATACACATTCCAGTCATGGTTTTGTAAAAGTAAGTGACTTCCTGCTTTTTTTAGACAACTGTCAGATCTTTGAATAATCTATCCCCCAACCTGGTTGCTTCTATGTCACAAATCACAGTTATTTTCTTGTTACAAGCTTTTAAAGACCCCAGATTATCTGGGAGGGAGATAGAGATAAATTGGGGTTCAGAGATAAATCAGCTCTGGTAAAGCTCACAGTCTACTAAAATAGTGGCTCCCAAATGCCCTATCCAGTTAGAAGAGAAATATGTGAGGAAGCTCTCATTGGTCCTCAGCAAAATGGAAAAGCAGATAGCCTCATGAGTTTTCCATTGCCCACATGTTTTCAGCGTAAAAGGCTTTCCTTAATTCTAACGCTATCTTCCCTGAAATTTTTATTTTTGTTGTTTTTTAACTGGCTATCTTTTATGAAATTAGGTAAGAGATGGTGAGTGTATACGTATTTGTGCATGAGTTTTAGTGTTAGCAAAATAAAAAAGCCATAAAAACTTTGTAAGTGTCCCCCATTAAAAAATTATCTATAAAAGCTAAATGTTTAAGTACTTCTATGCTATTGACCAAAAATAAGCTAGCAAATACTTATGTTACAGATGATACAGGTGTAAGGGATGGTGGGAATAAAAGCTGTAAAGAAAGTAAGTAAGAAGCTACACAATTGAGAAAGAAAATTATTACTTCCAAGCCAAGAAAATCAGGAAAGACTTCCTAGAAACCGAGTATTTGGGATAGGCCTTGAAAAAGAAGTCAAGTTTCCACCCATAGATCAGGAGAAGGTTTCCAAGTAGAAGGACCAATTCAAAAGAAGGTACAGCTTGAAAGGCTGGAGCATTTTCAAGCATTTACAAGGAAGAGCAAGTCACTTGGAATCTAAAGTACAAGAAATAAAATAATCTGGGTGCCATTACAATGAGTGCATAGGGCCGTGGGTATTAGCATGAGAAGTTTGGACTTTTTTCTTTCGCTAAACAATTGCAAAATCAATAAATGTTTCAAGTAGGGAGAGACAGCCTATGTGTTTTCAGTAATATGGATGAGTAAACACAATGAACATATTCATGTGTTGATACATGAGCATCCTTCAAGATACTTCAAGTTTGCCTCATTAAAAACCTTCTCCTCTACTCAAACACACACATATATTCCTTAATATGAACTCTCAAAGCATTTTTCTATACTAACCAGAGTAGTGCATTACCACTTCATTTCACTACCACAAAGTTAGGCATTTAAGTCTTGTTGTTAATCAACATCATTATCTGTGTCCCTTTAACTACTGGGCTCATGATGAGGCTAAATAATGACAGCTGGTTCAAGCCAACACACATTCCATAGCCCTTATGTTCCCACCCATGCATCCTACAGCTGAGCACGGTGGGCATGCAGCCCATGTACATCTTAATCACATACATGCACATTGCTCTAAGAGACAACTAAAGAAACAAAACCATAAGCAAATGGCAGAGTGTATGATTACATATTTATGAAAGGATTTATATCCCTACTTAGCTTTTCAAATCAGACAATGCTTCTAAAATATTTTACCAGTTTCCTCATTGGTCTAGATCTTATTGACTGGTATACAAAAAACAAACAAAGAAAGTCTAAATAATCCACTCTAAAAGATGAGCAATTCATTTTATGGTAGTGTAAATTAATTCTAAAGACGCTCCAGTCAGTTCTCAATATGACAGCCATTAAAACATTGTAAACACCAACTGTTACAATCTAACTCTCTCTTTAAGATTAGGGAGAAGGAGGAAAAATCAAGTACACAAAGCTCAGATCAGAGACAGTCTATCTATCCAACCATTTGCCTCCCTGGCTGCTGCTTCTATCAAAAGCCATAAGGAAAACAGCACCACTGTAAGTTCATGTTTTCAAACCTCAGCTGAGTTCTCATGCTTTGCTCTTTTATCTTCAACCAGCCCACCGGCTCCTTCTCATAAGTCTGTTAACATGCTGAAGTATTCCCCTATATATAATAATCTTCCCTCAAATCTGCTGTTCATTATTTAAAAACTACTCCCTTCTTTTCCCCCTTCCCCACAGTATGATTGTTAAAAATACATTATCGTTTATAGCATAGACAGACCTATATATATGGGCACTATTTTCAGCATTCACTATTTACATGCTAGGGTGGATTGAATTACTGTTTGACAAATATTCACTCCCTTCCCCTTGGGGCAGAGTGTGTGGTCCCTCTACAAATGACTTTGGCCTTGGCCATGTGAGTTAATTTGGCCAATGGATGTGAGTGGACAAGACATAAGCAGGAGAATTCAACATGCTTAGGCGGTTTGGCTTAGCCTCTTAGGCACTTGTGATAACCAAAGGAAAAGCATGCCCAGGGTGGTTGTTAAAAAACTTCCCGGTAAACGTGGACCCCAGAATGGAACACACAAAGTAAAACAGACCCCGACCAGAAGACTGGAGCCAAGCCCAGGCAACCAGAGGACTATGGATGAGAAAATAAGTGTGTCCTCATTAGCTGCTCAGACTCCAAGATGATTTGTCACATAGCAGTAGCCCATACACATGCCAAGAACATTTAAGTTCTAGGAATTAGATAAATTAGGATCCCATTTTACAGATGAACAGACTGAGGCAAGGAGGTTAAAGTAATTTGCTAACTCACATGCTAACAGGTGGCAGAGGCCGCCTCAGAAATAAGCAGTCCAACAACAAGCCTGTACTGGTAAGCACTCCATCCTTCCATTCCCAAGAACACTATCCACCTGTTATAAATGATTCCCACCTCCCACCCAGGTGTCAATCCACTATAATCTGGCTTTTCCACTTGTGGCTGATTCCACTAATGACCCCTTAATTGCTAACCCCAGAGCAAGCTTTCAGCCTTCAGCCTTCCTGGCAACACAGCCACTGTAGGCATTGTTGTTCACAGGCAACCTCCACACTCTCCCTCCCTTGGCATCCAACACTTTACCCTTCATGGTTGTCTTCCTCCTCCTCTATTACCTCCCTGACTCTTTTATTTATTTTGTTCTGCCTGTAATTCTCAGCCCCTCCTTCTCTACTCTCCTTTTTCTCTGACAGCTTCCTGCTCTTTCCCTCCTTTCCTTACTAGGCACCTTCTATTCGTCAGGAACTTTGCTAGACACTGGAGAGTAATTAGTGAGTTAATCTGATGTGGTCCATGCCTATGGAAACTAAGAACCTGGCAGAGAAGACAGATACCAAACAAACAGAACATCAGAAATGGGTTCAGGTTCTATGGGTTGTAAAAGTGCACAGAGCACTGACAGGCTTGTGTGTGTGTAGTTGGGGGGAGGTTAGTGGTTGGGAAGGTGAAAAACCCTACTTAGTCTAGGGGTCTAGAAAAGCTTTCTTGAGAATGTGCAGGAATCCGCTAGGCAAACAGTCAGCTCGATAGGTGGAATCATATGTGCAAAGCCTCTGAAGCTAGAGGGACAGTGACACAGTCATGCCCTGAGCATGCATGGGGCACAGAGGGTGTGGGAGGTGATGCTAGACAAGGCTGGAGAGGGTGGTAAGCTGGTAGATACACAGGAACCTGCCCACCGTGGAAGGGTTTTGCTCTTTATCCTAAGGCCAATTGGGGCTCCTCAGGACTCAGCTTCTAGAAGTCCTCCTGTCCTATCAGCTGCCGTTTGGGGTCCTTCCAGATCCTTCAGAACCCCAGCACACCCTTTAGAATCATGTACTGCAATGAAATTATTGTTTTTGCATTTGCCGTACCATCAATGCTGGACTCCCCCATCCCCAAATGATTGCTGTAATTCTAAAGACAACAGTAACTAAACTCTGGTGATGTCAGTGAGAATTTAGAAAAACAGGTGTTTGAATTGATGGGTCTTGCTCATTTGAACACATGACCTAGACATTTCAAAGACAGGATAAGAGAAAAATATCCAATGCTAGGGAAGCAATCCACAGTAGCCACGCCTATCACAGAGCAAATGCTAAAGTCTTGTCTGCAGGCAGCAAAACTGAATCTGAGAAGCAGCTGGTGGGAGAGGAGGTGGCTCTGCCAAGTAATAGTAAAATAAACCAGAGAATACCAGGAATTTCATCAGCCATAAACCCTATGCCTCCATTTGCATGGCTGACTCCTTATCAATCAAACCTCCACCTAAACATCACCTCCTCAGTAAGGATATATTCTAGACCACATAATCTGAGTTGCTTCCCAGGCAAACAGCACCCCATCATTCTGTTTTGATTCTCTACATGGCAGCTGGTACTCTCTGATATTGAATGGCATATGTGTGTGTTTGCCATCTATCTCCCAACAAAATTGTCAGTCTTAAGAGCAGGGGCCTTGCCAGTCTGATAACCCTAACACAGTGGCTGGCACATGGGCAGTACACTGTAATTTGCTGAATGAAGGAATAAATTAGAATGGATGCCCCTCCTCTTTTATACACATTCTCCTTGTCCCTCCTCTCTGGTATCTGTTTCCCTCTGCAAGGCTGCTTCAGGTATTCCTGTTTAACCAGGTTCTTTAAAGGCCTATAAATATATGCAAGGTTTTATAACCATGTGTCTGTCTGCATTTTTCTGATTAAAGGAACCCTAGCTTTCATCAGAGAATCAAAGGATCCATATCTGTTATGGACAGAATTCTGTCTCCCCCCAGTACATATGTTGAAGCCCTAATCCCCAATGTGACCATAATTGGAGATAGAGCCTTTAAAGAGATAATTAAGGTTAAACGAAGTCGTAAGGGTAGGGTCTTAATCCAGTATGAGTGATGTCTTTACAAGAAGAAGAGACACCAGGGATGTATTAATACAAGAACAGAAAAAAGGCCATTTGTAAGCCAAGTAGAGAGGTTTGAGGAGAAACCAAACCTGCTGACACCTTGATCTTGGACTTCCAGCCTCCAGAACTGTGAGAAAACAAATTTCTGTTGTTTAAGACAACCAGTCTGTGGTATTTTGTTCTGGCAGCTCTAGCAGACTAACTCACTATCCCTATAAAGTTAAGAACCACTGATAAGAAACTACCATTTACTTGAGCACCTAGGTGGTCTATATGCCTTACACATATCATTTCATGTATTCCTCCCAACAATCTTTTTGGGTGAATAGAATTGTTCCCATTTCACAGATGAGGAGATTAAAGCTCCAAGGCGTTAAGTTATTTACCCAAGGTCACTGAACCAGTAGATGAAGTAATTGCAAAATTCCCCTTACCTGGCCAATCACGAGAGATCCCAAGTTAATTGGTCCTCATAAAGCCCAGGCATCAGGTGATTCTAATGAGCATCAAGAATTAAGAACCACTGAGTAAGGCACCCACAGTCCAAAACTGTTACCTTCCATCTGTCCGAAACTGCCATCCATCCATCATTTAAGTCTTATTTTCCTTGGGATAAAATACTAGTGAAGAAAAGATAAAATACTGGTGAGTTTTACCTTTTTTAAAAATTATCCTAGGCAAGACCCTACTGAGCACCCACGAGGAACAAGGTTCTAACTTCCAGACTGAGCTTCAAATGCCTGGCCAGAAGCACCCACCTGATTCTATTTTGAATTGAAAGTTGATGGCATAAACTACGGTGTCTGGCATGATGTGCACACCTTGCAATGGAGATGCAATGTGTCTAACTTCCCACTTCCAGAGGACAGGTTTTACAGGCGTAGCCCCCTCCCTTCATCTGTACCATACGTTCTTCTCCTGTAAAACGGAGGAGATAGATTCAATGGCACATGAACTTCCTTTCAGTTCTACCATTCTGAGTTTAAAGTTCTCTCACGTGGGCAGAAGAACCAGGTGATGACTGTGTGTACATGAGAGAACAGCCATCAAGACTATGGTGGGCGGCAGCAAATGCCCTGACTGCTGGCCTCCCCAGGTACTGATGGCCATTATTACTGCTTCTGGCTGCCAAAGGGTTCCTACTTTCATACACTCAGTGAATACTGGCAGTTTTTTCTCAATCTGCCTCCATTCATCCAGTTTCCACAGCAGCTCAATGTTTGCTTGGGTATAAAGTCCTTATGGTTCAGGTGAGATCTCCCCCCTAACTCTAGGGCTACAGCCAATCAGCACATGCTGTTACCTGGTCACATGACCTGTGCAGTCCAATCAGAGAGACTTCAGAACTTAGGTGGGAATTTGTGGAAAGAGACTTGTTCTCTCTCCTACCATATGTGAACCCAGAAGCATATGAGGCAGGAACTGCTATAGCAGTCTTGACCTCTCAAGATCAAAGCCTCCATGTAAATAGGACCAAAAGAGCAGAAGAACAGTGAACAGAAAGAAACAGAGTCCAGGCAACCCAACTAGAAACCAGGATCAAGACTTTCCCAAGGCTAGATCTACTCACGGATCTCTCAGATAAGGGAGACGACATACTGTCCCTTTGTACTTAGGCCTGGTAGAGTTGGGTTGGGTTTTGTGAAATTTGCAATTCATATGGCATATATCATGTGAAACAAAACCTAATCTCTTATCACTGGGTCTTCAGATCTCTGTAAAATGTGGTGGTTTTCTAACTTTGTGTGTTAGGTAAGGAACCTGGACTTTATTCTGAGTGCATCAGGGTGTCCCTGAAGGTTTTTAAGTGAACAAAATGGTGTTTCAAGATTTTTAAAAATGATACTGTCTCTGTACAGAATACATTTGAGAGGCTAAAAACTGGAGTTAGAAAAACTAAGTTTAGAGTCTCTTGGGTTCTCCACATGAGAAGAGATGAAGGCCTAAGGACAAAGGTAGTGAGGATGAGGAGGAGAGGGGGGTTTGGATCATTTAGATCAGGGGCTGTAAGCTTCTTCTATAAAGGGTAAGATAATAAATATTTTAGGCTTTGCAGACCATATTGTTTTGTTGCAACTGCACAACTCTGCCATCATGGCACAAAGATAGCCATAAACAATAAACCAATGAGTATAACTATGTTCCAATAAAACTTTATAAAAACAGGCAGTCATTTGCCAACCCCTAACTTAGTAAAAATGGGTCAAACTTGATAATTGATAAGATGTGAGAGACGACGGGAAAAGATAACTGCTAAGTTTTTGAATCTTTATATTCTCAGCATTATGGTCCCAGAATCAAATTCATTAAGTCACTGAATATCAAAGCAGAAAGGAAACTCATTAAAACTATATAGTTCAACAGCCTTATTTTATTGGTGATGATATTGAGGGAAGGTGTCTCTGAGGTGGCAAGTAGTTAGTAGTGCAGACAGGACCAGAATTTCTAACTCTGGCATCAGTAGTGCCTCTGGTTTCAGTAGCGACTCTACTGTACTATAGTCCTCTCTTTCATGCCTCTAGATGAAAAGATTTTTCTCTCTTAGCCTTGAGACCACCAGGTTACATGTAATAATTATTGTACATTTAATAAATATAACTAGACATCAATAATGTGTCCTAGGACCACTGAGAGAGACTGTTTCCCATCTCAAGAAACTTGAAGTCTTATCTTTGTTATACACATTTTCCCTAAGCCATTTTTGTTTTTTAAGATCTGATATTTTTTTAAAGTAGTTGTGAAACATACATCATACTTCTTTGCTCTAAGGATTATGCGCTTTCTAATCTGAACAATGTTTTATGTTAAAAGCATATAGAAAATTTATTCAAGCCAAGAGCTAAGACATTGGTTATTCAGCCTCATGACATGAAAAGAACAAATCACAGACATGCGTTATCAGAACATAACCACAGTCAACTCCAATTGACGACCAAAAAAATCCCACTAAAAGGCAAGTAAAATGCCTTATGACTGCTGTGCAAAACCAAAAACCATACAGACAGAAAAAGGCTAGAAGAAAATATGCCAAATACTAACAACAGTGGCTGTCTTTTGAAGGTGAATTCATGGATAATTTTTTGTACTTTCCAAAGGATATATATAATATGTAATTATAATTATCTTAAAATGTTAATTTAAAAGGTAATGTTACTGTGTTGCATATTTTAAAAAATTCTTAAATTTCTAATAGTATCCTACTCTAGGATATTACCAGAATGTATTAAATTAGTTGAAAATACTTTAGATTTACAAACTACTCTTTCAGGTCTAAATATCTGGTATCGCTTAAAATGGGACAAATTTTTCTCTTCATGCCTAGTGAATGACTCTTCTTCATTTAAATATTTCCAGGCACCAGACTCTCCTCATTATTATTCTATTTTCTAGTACAGATCCTTTTTCTCACCTACTGACAAATAAACCCAACTTGGCTGGTGGACTGAGTATCATAAGTTCAAGGTTTTTTTGACAATTATCTTTAAATACAGTTGCTCATTCTCATCAGGAGCTAGATCTTAGAAATACCGTGGTCTTTCCCTCCTCTTGCTTCTTTCAGGGAAGCCTTACCCCACTCATCCCTCCATGAGAATGTGAGCCCGATGTCAAAAGCAATATGACAGAGCAAATGGCCGTGCCAATAGTGAGCCCATTTGGCTTGACAGCTCTTCCAAAAAGGCCAGGTCAGCATTAACAAGCTCTCATGCCCATTCGTTCTCCAATGATGAAGAACTGGTGGGTAGAAGTAGAGAGAACGAGGAGAGAAAGCTAACGGGGAAGGAAAGAGACATCTGCGGAGTGGCCCTTAGGGATATCTCTTCATTCTAAGTTTAAAAAAGACCCGTTCGGCAGAAAAGAACAGATGGGAAGGTCTCTGGGAAGCAGCCAGCAGATTGTACACTTAAATCAAGATCCAAAATGTTGCAATCTGAAGGCACAAGTACACCCAGAGTTCCTAAGTGGAGTTGTTCTGTACCCAATACAGTCTTTTTTACTTGGTGCCACCTCAATAATACCTCCTAATCCCAAATATAAAGAAAAATACCAATTCCCCAAGAAGTTCCATAAACAAGAAACCTCTCTTTGGTGTGCATGACTGCCTTTGTCAGATCTGAGTGTGTACACATGCATTACAGCACTAGAATGGGAGTTAGGAAACGGGCTTTCTTCTACACCAGGTGTGGGGAACCTGTGGTCGTCAGGTCACATGTGGCCTTCTAGGTACTTAAGTGCGGCCTTTTGATAGAATCCAAATTTTACAGAACAAAGAATTTTTATTAATACATTTGTTCATCTTTTATATTTGTTTTATTTTAAAATGAACATATTTAAAATACCAAAGAATACAATAAGTTTCTGCGAAATAATCCTCCCAGATTGACTGGCACAATTAGAACATTAGTAAGCCATAAGGGTTAAATTGACGGCTGCTACACTCATGACTTAGTTTTAACTTCCCCTACCTGACTGGCAACACTACTGCACAAGGCTGGTTGGCAAGAGTTTATGGGGGTTGAGTACACCAGTCTGTTATCAACTTTTGACAGCGGTGCACTGTGTTTCTGTTTGAAGTAGAATTTGTGAATAGTTACACAGCTCAACAGTATTTTTTAAAATTCTGTCTGCTTAACAGCCCTCCATTAAGTAAGCTGCATATAAGAACTACAGTGTTTCTGAATATTTACTTAGTCAAATATTTTGAGACATTAACAATAAAAAGGCCTCCACAGTATACCAAGAAAAAGAAAAGACCACCAAAACATTAGGGTGATGCCTAGATAGACAAGACCAAAGTGAAACTCCAAAAGAAAAAGATGGGTGGAAAACCTTGTTAAAGGAATATATTGAAAATTAGAAGAATAAAATGTCATGGCAATAATCAAGTAAAGGTAATGCATGTGGATAATCAATAAACTGTAATAAGCGTAAGTTAAGAAACATCTTACAACTGTGAGTTCTGCAAGTAACTTAGATAGTAGATACTATCCTCATGTTACAAAGACCTCCCATTCCATCCAACACAGATATGCCTTTCATTACAAAAGGTGAGTTCTAAGTCTCTGGCCTCTACAATGACCACCACCAAGTCCCAGGGATAGAACAGAAAGGAATAACACCTTCTGAAACTTGACAGTCATTTGCTACACTCTCAAGAGTTCTCAGCATTGGCCTCACTGAGCGCCACAGCTAAGGAGGATGGGATTGCTCATTATGCTTACACACATTTCCCAAAAAAAGTGAAGAAAGTCATTAATATTTTTAATATTTTATCAACAACTATTAAGATTTGCTAGAATAGCTCATGTTACTCCAGGTACAGCTAGTTATTTATATAAAGCCAAGAAGGAAATGTTAACTTTCCCTGGAATAATCCACTGGGTGTGTCAGAGTAGCAGACTTGTTTAGTGGCAACAGAGCAGACGCTGAAGTCACCTGAACTTGGGTTTTAATTCTTACTCCTTCATTTACCAGCGGTGGCTTTGGGGAAATTAATCTGTCTGGGCCTTAGTTTTTCATGTAGGAAATGGAGATAATATTAATAACCATCTCATAGGATTGTCGTGAACAGGTGGGGTATTCAAAATAAACAACAACCAATATGGCCTGGACACCAATCCATCAAAACATAAAACAGCTATCAACAACCAGTATAGATGTACCCTGGTTCACTGGCTGAAGAGCCACTCTGCCTGCTAATATCAGTGCATGCCTAATAAATGTTAGCCATTGTTACTCTTAGTTTCTTATTTGTGTTTTTATGGTTTTTTTTCTTTCTCTGGCGAATACAAAGAGTTTTTATACTGAGAAAAAATATATTTTAAAATATTACCTTAACATAGCAACTTAGAAGATCTGGTATTGGAGAGTCAATTAACAAAATACTGGGAAAGAAAATAAAGGAATGTAAGTTCTCAACACTTGAGCCTTGGACCAGGCACCTCTAGAGAACCATACAACCTTTGGCCCCACTCTGGCTGCCTTCATCCATAATTTAAGAAAGATTCTGGATCCCTTTTAGAATATCCATTTGCAAAACCCTTCAAAGTAGGCCCTGTCCCATCCCTTCCAATTATGGCAGCAGTGATAGAAGTCACAATAAAAGGACTTAAGACATCAAGCTCTATATCTAAGCTTTGCCACTAATGAATTATGTGACCTTGGGTAAGGGAGTCTTCACATCTTTATTTGTGAAATGGGGATACGAGCACCTGTTCCAGCTGCCAGTGGATCAGCTGTGGCTCAAAGGAGCAACAGTACTTTGGAAAGCACAGAGTGCTGTGTAAAGCCAAGGTGGTATGATTTCAAAGATAATGGCCTTGGGGTGAGCCCCAGCAAACACACAGGTGCCAAAGCTACCAGCTATTGAGTTTCAAATACAAAACCCTGGCCAGGCAAAGCAGGTCAGAAGGAGGCAGGAGCATATTCATAAAGTTGTATAGCGGTACTAAGCAAGCAATAGATCTGAGCACCAGCCAGGAAAAATCATTCTCCCTTACCACTAGAATCAGGGACAATGGCCTCAACACCCTGGAAACCCAAATCTTAAAGCCTTGAAGAGCAGGAGGGAGGCAGGAGATAAAAGATGAAAATGGAGATCATGTTTGTGTCTTGGTAAAATTGTGAAGTGGACCAAGTTCATTTTCAGCATCTTTTTCACCCTTCCTTTCTGATGTTACCCCTACTTTCTGTTGTTTCCCTAAAATCCCAACCCCAAGCTGTAGGGTCAGAGCACCCTCATGGTACCTTCTGGCTGGCTGGTGCACTCAACCCCTATTCCACAGGCAAGCATCCACCGAGGCTTAACCTCTCCAGAAACGACTTATGTTCTGAAAATTATACCCTTCCCTAACATTTGAGAATTAGAATTTCTATTTCATCCCTGTCCCACCTGGAGTTAGTTATTACAAAATAAACTAATTCACAAGAAATTGTCAAAGACCTACATGTTTTTATAGATCATCCTTTAATAGTCTAATTTTTAAAGAAAATTCTGAAGAGGATAATATGCTTACCCAGTATTCCCCAAAGTGTCATAACTAGGAAATCGGAGGAACATCTTTTTAGGCAACATCTTTATCAAATTCCAGCTCTACTGCTTCTAGCTGTGTGACCATGGGCAAGTTACTTAACCTTTCTGTGTCCCTTTTGTTATTTGTAAATAGGGATGATAATGGTACCTACTTCATAGGACTGATGTGAAGATTAATGAGTTAGTACATGACAAGCATTTAGAACAGTGCCTATCATGTAGTACAGGAATTAATATTTGTTTAGTTATGTATTTATTTTACAGTAATAACACTCCTTATCTGCCCCACCCACCACCTACACCTTCCAGAAAGAACAGTATCTTCTCTAAGGGCTAATAGATCTAAACTCCTGATGGCTCTTGCTCTATCAGTTATCTCTTCTATCCTTTGTTCAAAATCTCCCTCTCCACTAAGTCAATTCATATAGTCTGTAAACACTCTTAAATACGTCCTAGCATTAAAAAAAAAAAAGCTCCCTTTGAACTTGTTTCCAGTCTAAGTATAGCCCTTTCTCTTCCTTCTTCCAGCTTCTCGCCATGTTTACAAACCCTTTGACCTTTATCTCTTTTTTGCTATTTTTCCCTTCTTTACACTTTGATACATTTCCTTCTTTCCATTTCCATCTCCCATTTAATCCTTAAACCATTATGATATGGATCTGCCTCTCCGCTTCATCAGAATGCCTTTTCCTACTTGCCAAGCCCAGCAGGTACCTCCCAGCACACACCTTGCTGGTTGTCTGTGCGTCAGATGATGCTGACACGCTCCGCTTGGAAATGGTACACCTACTACCACTGGCTGCATTACCTGAAGCTCTGCATTACCTGGAAGTTGTGCTCTTCTAACACTAGGGAATCTCCTGCTCTTGCCCACCTTTTTTCTGCCTTACACGTGCACGTAAAAGGATGTGAGAAGCACCACGTGTGAACACATGTGAAGAAGGCACTTGAGGAAGGATTCGAGGTACAGTAAATCCTCAGCATCCTCCATAGGTTCTTGGAAACTTCGACTTTAAGTGAAATAACTATAACGAGACCAATTTTACCATAGACTGATACAAAACAAGAGTTACATTTCTCTGGCACATTCCTGGTCACGAAAACATCACCAAACTTCTAAATAAAGACTGCAAACACTTCTAATATTAAACTTTGAAATAAATGGGAACTCTACATACATTTAAGAAAGATGAATAAAAACAAGTAAGGTAACAATTTACCCAACTTTTGGTGAATCAGTGAGTGAGGGCAGTCACAGTGGCGATGGGTTAAATCAGGTAATAAATGTTTGCAATGTGAAAGTTATCAGACACACCTCTTCATACCACACAGTTCAAAAACAAACAGAAACAAATAGGGCAGGCTTGCTGAGAGCTTTCATTCTGCATTATTTATTGTTGTGCACCCGTATGATGATCATCTACAAATTTTTGACAATCTATGTCCTCATTCATTTGTTCCTTTTCCAACCTGCTTATTCCAGTTAAAGGTTGCAGGTGGCCAGAGCCTGTCCCAGTAGCTCAGGGCACAAGGCAGAACAACCCTGGGCAGGACACCACCCCATTGCAGGGCTCACTCACACCCACATTGGGATCATGTAGACACGCCAGTTCACCTAAGGGGCACATCTTTGGGATGTGGGAGGAAACTGGAGAAAACCCATGCAGACCTGGGGAGAATGTACAGACCCCACAGACAGCGGCCCCAGCCAGGAATCGATTTTTTTGTTTCTCTCCATGTTCCAACGAAATGACGTTGAATGAAACATTATTCAAGGACCTGCTGTACATTGAGAGCCCAGGAAACAGCTGATAGCCGAGCTCAGCTGAGTATCAAAGAACATTCCTACAGGGAAGGAGTGGCACATAAGCCTGGAGATCTGGGACGGGCCCTGAATACTGAGGGGTTTGGACTTTATTCCATTGGCAGTGGAGAGCCCCGGAAGAGTTGGGAGCAATTATGTATCTGCCACTCCCTGTAAATAAACAATCCCAAATCCTATATTTGTTTCCCTTATGAAACATTTCTAACATCTGTTGCTCTATGTTCCTTTCTTTTCCCCATCACCCTATTATTACATTACTTCAGCTTCTCCCTTGTTTTTTCAGTCTTTCCAGACGATGACCAAACTTTCCATCGCAGTTAGTTTGCTCTATTTAAAAACAAAACAAAACAAAACAAAACAAAACCCATAATGACTTCTCAAGGGAAGTCCAGGGCAGCATGAGGACCATGGCTGTGGGTGTGGCAGCTCCCCTCTGATACAGAGAGATCAGAGCCCCTACACAGCCTCCCCTGCCCACCTGCCCTACCCATGTCTGAACCTGTTTTTGCTGTGAACCATTTATAATACGAGTCTTGAATCTTGGATTGGACTCTAAATTCCAGGAACAGTAGGTTCAATGGCCTCAGATTCTTTTTGGACTCCCCAGGCCATTCATGGTGCTGCTGAGCTTACAGCAAGTGCTGTATGAATACTTATTCAAGGGCAATGAATACTTATTGCCCAAATAAAATAGCAATTTACACTAATTGCATGCTGCGGACACAGGTGAATTTGGAAGGCAGCATGAGAAAACCACCAAAGGCCTGGGGCTCCCCACAAAGAAAGAAAGCAAAAGCATACAAAGCTAATACCAAGATAAACACTTAACTAGAGATCTGATCCAAAAACCTGAAAGAATTTTCCCCATTGCAGAACCCAATTAAGAAATGTTTTGTTTTTGTTATAATGCTATTTTTCTTAAGTTTCCAAAAGACAACTAGTTAATCAGAACCAAACTGGGACAAACCAGAAAACAAGATAGTGCATCAAAAAAAAAAAAAAAAAGGACTCTGGACTATGGCAAACTTGGCTAAAAAGCCCAGTTCCACCACAAATCAGCTGTGTGGCCTTGGGAAAATTACTTATCTTCTCTAGATCTAAATTCGCTCAACTAATATAAGGGGGGAAAAAACCCACCTATCTCACTGCCTTATGAAAACTAATTTTTAGAGAGCAAGTATAAATATCCTAGCTCAGAGGAGGCACAAAATAACATTAGTTCTTATGTTTACTTGATAAATAGTTAAGGGCCTTCTATGAGCCCTTACCATGGTTGTAGGCACTGGAGATACATATCAGAGAATAAAAAAGTCAAATGCATGTTCTCATGGCCCTGAGATTACTCATCTTTAGCCCCTGTGAGAATAGAATGAAAGCTCCTGTTCCTCTCCCCATGAAAAATACACATAATGTCCACATGCAAATTGTACCTACAGTTGTAAGGGGGTCAAGTATCCCATGAAATCCTTCAGTCCCCTCTTATGATCTTAGATTAAGAACCCTACCCCTAGATCAGTATCTCCCAAAATGTTTAGTAAGAATGACTCAGGGCACATGTTAGATTCAGGGTTCCATTTATGATTTACCAAAAAAGACAACCCAATACAGGGAAGTAGGACTCGGGGTGTTATCAAGTGCCCCAGGAGAATCTTACATAAGGAAGTACTGCCTAAGATCTCAGTCTTAAGCACACCTGATTTTCCTAAGCTTACCCACCATATTACATAAGTCAAAGTCTTCTAGATCCCGGCACATAATAGGTACTTAACAAATATTTGTGAAAAAAGGAAAAATATTCTACTTTTAAGTAACAGGAAGTGAATTCTATACCTGCATATACTTCCTCGATGACTAACACAAAATATCAATCCCACAGTTTATCCAGGGAAAAATATCTACTAAATGAGCACAATGTTAAAAGGCTATATTTTCTCAGAAAGGAGAAAAGAAACAAGGCAAGAGCTAAGGCATCACAAAGCACTGCTGTGCACCTGATGCTACTTAGAGCTGGAAAGGGAAATAAAAGGTGATGACTTGGAGGCCAGAAGGTAGACGCCTGTCTCCACTTCTTGGTCACTGGGAGTTCCCTCTCCTCTACCAATAAACCACTGGCCCTTAAGGGGGCAAAAAATTCCATACAAAATCAAGCACAAGGTACACCTACTGAAACCTTGGTCAATAACATCATTTTTGCCTCCGTGGAATGGCAGAGGCACCCTCTCCAAAAACAAAAACAAAATCCTCAACTGAAATGTTCACACTTCACAACCTCAAACAGCAGTATTACACCATATGTCTAGGAATTCTGTAACAATCCCAAATTCAAATATTGCATCTCATGGTCCCAGAGAACAGTGGAAAGTCCTGGAAATCCCTATATGTTAGCATCTCCAAGACTATCTTTTGCATTTAGAAGCAATTCCACTATCGGGCCTTATACCCAATTTTTGGCTGAGTAAAACGTGGTCTCTGCAGGTGAATCAGGCATTGCTCACACCGTTTAAAGGGACATCTGATGAAAGACCCAATTCTAAATTAGAATCACACAGGGCTACAAAATGTACACCTGGATCCTGCCATCCTCAAAGTTTAACTACACTAGAAACAGTCAACTAACCACTTCGTAGGCTTCACAGATGGAGTCCATAACCAATCTTGGCAGGCAAGACCAATTCCCTTCAGGGACAGGTAAGTTTTTCCCACTCTAGCTAACCTCACCTTCTGTGGCCTCCCAAACCTGGTCTACCCTTTCCTGACTTTATAGTCTTGTATAATTTTCCCAAAAGTAAGCCCTCTGTGGCCTGTTTTCCTTATCTGATTGTTTTTTCTACAACAACAATAAAATCATTACGTAGAACTTGATGACAAATTCTTCTGCTACTTCTTAATAAAATGACATTTAGAAGCTTTCTTTTGTGTGCCCAAACCAGTGGCATTTCTAGGTTGTGTCCATGCTTGAAGTCTGGACTGACCTGGAAATCGGAGGTACATATTTGCAATAGCTATACTGTATAATCCTGTATGATGCAACTCAAGGAACTCAATTCTAGAAGCTGTTTCCTTCTAATCCCATCCAACTACCTTAGGTCCATTAATCTAAGTTTCTTATTCTTATGAGGTCCTCATTATCAGATGATTAGCACAGGGAAAATAAAGGAGAATACACATGAGGCACAGCCACTCTGGAAAACAGTTCAGCAGTTTCTTATAAAGGTAAAACACACTTACTATATGACTTGAAAATCCCACTCCTAGCTATGTACACAAGAGAAATATTTAGGTTCACACACCAACCGGTAAGCAACTGTTTATAGTGATTTATTCATAATCACCAATTACTGGAAATAATCCAAATGTACATTAATTGGTGAATGGACAAACTGTGGTATATCCATTCAATGGAATATTACTCAGCAACTAAAAGGGCTGAGCTATTGATAAATGCAACAACATGGATGAATTTCAATGTATTACATTAAGTGAAAGGAGCCAGACAGAAATGGCAACATAGTGTGTGGTACCATTTATATGACATTCTATTAATAGAAAAGGCAAAGGATAGGGACAGAATTCAGAGCAGTTTTCAGGGGCAGTCAGGGGGGAAGGGTTGACCACAAAGGGGCATGAGGAAACTTTTGGGGGTGTTAGAATTGTTCTACATCTTGACTGTGGTAGTGGTTATAAGACTATATATGTTTGCCAAAACTCAAAAAGCTACAAAAGGTGATTTTATTATACATAAATTATACCTAAATAACCCAAATTTCAAGATTTTTAAAATAATATAAAACCATGAAAGAGAGGGGAAGAGAAAGACAATAACACTTGAAATGAGGACTGGAACTTCAAACTTAATATTGAAACAGTTTGAATGATACTT
Organism: Daubentonia madagascariensis; assembly: GCA_023783475.1. NCBI lineage: Eukaryota > Metazoa > Chordata > Mammalia > Primates > Daubentoniidae > Daubentonia > Daubentonia madagascariensis. Next base: position 10,098,158 of record JAKFHU010002250.1, on the reverse strand, counting down.
TATCTTGAAAAGAGAATCTCAGTTTACTTTACCTTCTATTTAATCAAATTTAGGTTGTAATTGAACATATAGGTTAATTCTTTGAACAAAAAAAGGGATCCATTTTTTATTTCTTATATAACTTCTAAAACAGGATTTATGTCAGCAGAACAAAGTATCTTTCATTTCACAATTGACTTTCCACAGCCCAATTGTCAAGGAGACCACCTTTTCTCCTAAAATATTTAGGGCATCTCTTTTCACCAAAGACTTTTCTTAATCTTATCAAGGTCCTAATATTTCTCTTTGGTGCCTATCAAGTCAAAATCTTAATCAGTTTTTCTCTTCTTTAATGTTTATCTGGCCTACCTCAGTCAGATCTTAATTGTGTCATGGCTGGATGATCCAGCAGTTTTCCAATGTCATTTTCCTAGAGTCCATCAACTTTTTCCTCTGCAAGATCTGAAATTTCTCTTTGTAATCAACTTACTTTGCATACAGATTATATTGTTGAACGATGATCAGATAATCAGAGACTACCCTACAAAATCGTTGGTGTTATGTGGCAAGTTTTCGGTAGCAAAAAATTATGTAAGTAATGAGTGTTTAGTGAATATACTCATGTTATGATTTTATTTCCCTCTGTTGCCTTATAACTGCATGGAGTCAGATAACGAATACATCAAATAATACACTTTAAGCTAAGGATGCCTTATATTTTATCAATTACATTTTGTTGGTCTGAGAACCTACATTCTTTCATGAGCACCCACTATTATGTCAGACTCTATATCACAGAGCTATAAAGATGCTATAAAAATGGCTCAGATGCTTTCTTAATGTGGCAGAAAGACAGGGAGAAAGCATCATCACGATCATCTTGTCTACATTTTACTGAGTGTTTACTGAGCACCTAGCAGAATAGGTCTTAAGAGCTCCCTTGATACTAACTAATTTAACCTTCTCAACATGCCTATGAGGTTATTACCATGAATATTCACATATGATAGATGGGCAAAGGAGTCATAGACATGCTCAGTGAATTACCCAGGCACACCCAGCAGCTCCTGGGCAGAGCTGGGGTTCACACCTAGTCTGGCTGCAGACATTGCATATTTAATGGCAACACTGTGAGCATTATAACCCCCAAGGGGGAGCTGCACACCGTGGAGGAAATGACGAACCATGAGCAGGCCTGTGCCCATTCCATACCCTAAGGGCCACACCCCACAGCCAGCCCACAAACATCTGCCAAATCACTTGAGACTTGAGGTTTGCTGAATACCAGAAACACCTTCTACAGCAGCAAGGGCAGCCGAGAAGCAGGGAGCAGCAAAGGAATTGAACTTGCCAACTGGCTCCTCCCTGCCCAGCACTCTGGGAAGGAGGCTGCTGAAGACACTGAGGCAGCCACCCCTGTCACCTGACAGCTGCCACTGGTCCTGCTTCTGCTCTTCACGCAGAGAGGCGAGCGGTACGAGCAGCTTCTTGCACCCACACTTTAGAAAAATCAGACTAAATATAGCCACATTTGCTCTCAGGAGCCAGCTCAGAGCGGGTGGTGCTGCTACATTCCACTTCAGAAAATTGGGGAGGAATCAGCTTGATTTGCAAGAGAGCAGCTCACCTCCCTTGCTCTTGTGGTTTCAAAAGGACCATATGCAGGATCCAACTGGGCTGTGGGGAGTGCTGCAGGTTTGGCCAAGAGATAATAGAGCCCTTAGGAAATGAACTATCCCAGACATGACTTAGGAACCCCCTCATTCACTTTCCTGCCCATAAAGGGCTAAACCACCACACCGCCAGGACTTGGGGGAAATCCATTAGGAAGCACACATTACCCATACACTACTCTCCTTCATCCCTTTCCCTCATTCCCCAACCATCAAAATCCTACTCAAAAGCTCACTCAAATGCTACCCCTTTCGTTAGGCTGTCCCCATCCCACTCAGAACTAAATGCTCCATTTGTTCTCAGACCTCCCACCTCCCACGTTATGTTGCCTGTTCTTTTATTTAGCACTTATATCATTCAGCCTAATCTGCTTCTCTGTCTCCTTCGCTGAAGTGGAAGCTGGGGGGGGGGGGTTAGCAGGGGGGCAGAGGGGGCTAAGCTCCCTTCTTCTTTAGACTCCCCACCAAACCCAGTAGAGTTCCCTGCACACGGGCAGTACTCTGCTGCTCATCAACAGAAAACGCAAAACCTGCCTGAATGCCAGTGAATGAGCATTTGCAATATCCCCTCTTTCTCCTAATTAATTAAATGCACAACATCTGACACTCCCTGTAGTTCAAGCATGGGCTTCGGATTCTCAGGTGCCCCTCTCTTAACATGTCAGCATGGCATCTACTGTGACTCAGCATTACAGCACCCAGCTAACCCAGCAAAGTTCTCACACAATCTCCCCTTCTTAGCACCAGCCCTTACTTCTTCTGGCATAAGAGAACAGCAAGGCAGATGAGAAAGAAAGGGTGGGACAAAAGGAATTAGGAAGGGCTGGGCTAGGCAACGCAACAGTAGGATTAGAGCAAAGCCCTGTCTGAACTGGCTAGGAAGGCTTCGGAAGAGAGGGAGCGGCAGGAACCACTGCCGCAGCAAGTTTAACGCCAGGGTTTGAGGCCCCAACTCTTGTTCATGCACAGTCACTGGACAGGAATTTTCAATGATGGGCTTCTAGTCACCACTCTCCTGTCCTAAAACAGAGTGACCAACAGAAGCTGTGGGTGCAGCAAAGCCAGATCTGATGGGCTAGAGAACAAAATAAAACAAGGGAAAAAAAAAAGACCCTTGGGGACAAGTGACATGGAAGAGAATGGGGGGCAGTTAGTTGAATAATACCGTGAAGCTGTCGTAGAGATAAGTACCTGTTAGGGAAACCTGTCCATAGTCCTGCTGCTCTCACAACATCGACTCTGCAGATGAAAAGAGTTGGGAGTTCTCAGTAAGTGTGTATGGGGGCTACTGAGGAAATCGAAAGCACCCACAATCCCACCCATTAATTCATTTGTCTTCCATTCATTCAAACTTCATGGGCCAGGCATAAGACATAGTCCTTGCCCTTAGAAAGCACCACCAAGTAGAAGAGGTGCCTTCAAACGATGTTCTCAACAGAAAAGGTAGTTAGAAAAACATAGGAGGGCTGGCAAGAGGGAGCCGCCTTCTCGTTGCTTCATGTGTCCTACGAGGGAAAACCCATCAGAATGGCACTTCTGAGCTCTCTCTCTCTGGATCCTCCTCAGGAGAGGAGAAGCCAACTCTGATATGCAAGTCTGTGAACATAGGTGGCTTGGCTCCACCCCCTCTCCCTGTGGGTTGACCTGCCTGCTGCAGGAGCCCATGTTCTCTGCTCTCTGGGCTCTCAGCAGTACAGAGGGAGGCTCTCCTAGGAGGAGTAAGCTCACTGCTCGGGTGTGATATTGGCAAGTCTGCTTTACCATCCAACCCAAAACCAGAAGAAATAACCCATTGTAGCCTTATGTTAAAGATGATGTTTGTGTCTCCCGTTGTGACTTCTTTGACTCTGTGACTCAGTTATGAACTTGAGTTGGGTACAGAGTCATCATTTACTGGGCCCCCAAAGCCCAGTGTTTACCACGACTGCTTCTCTTTGCTACAAGTGTTCGACTCTATCTCGTCTCCCCCTTTTCCCCAGCAACTGTTATTATTTAGCCTTCCAATATTTTGGTGATGGGCAGTTTTTTCACTCTTTTACACGAGAAAAACTATAGAATCTGAGCATTCAATGACTTATCAGAAGTTATTTGATAAGCCAATTTGTTCCGTTAGAATGGAAAATTCATACCCCTTAACAGAGATGTTATTTAGAGCTGCGGTCCCCAACCCCCAGGCCGCAGCCCGTTACTGGTTCCTGGCCTGTTAGGAAATGGGCTGTGCATCACTACCAGAGCTCTGCACCACACCCCATACACCATGCCCCCATCCCCAGTCCGTGGAAAAACTGTCTTCCATGAAACCGACCCCTGGTGCCAAAAAGGCTGGGGACCACTAATAGAGCACATAGCCTTCGATTTGAAATCTTTTTGGGGGCAGTGCGGAATATTGGAAATCATTTTTCTGCCAAGTAAGAAGTGGTATTCTATCAGACCTGGATTAGAAACACTATGTACAATTTTCATCTGCCCTACTTTTCTTATAAAGTTCTGAGAATGAAGCAAGAAGGAGAGGAATTGGGGACAAGGAGTAGAAAACCCTTCTCTAGCTCTGGGGAATTGTTCATTTATACTTCATTGATGAAGCATTACTGTGGGCCTCCTAAGTGCCAGGCACCACCCAGGGAATACAAAGATGAATATAACACTGTCCCTGATGAATCCACTTTTTTCTTCACCATGAATAGTATTACAACAAATTTCTGTTGGAAAATATCAATAGGCATAACCATCTACACAGTCTGTGCATACAGAACAGATTACTCTGTGGTTCCTGCTACCTTCTTTCTAGAGGTTCTAGTTCTCCAGCTATTTGAAGCAATTTATTACAATACAATGGTTTTTTAAAAAGACAATGGATCCAATATAACCCTGATCCAAACGCAGATCATAAGGTAGTACCCTGTTCTATGGCTGGAAAGCACACCTCTAAGCTTCACGGGTGTCCATAAATGCAAAACATGGGTCCCAACCAGGCTAGGAACATAAATGGGATTTTGTAATTAAATTCAGAGAAGAAAACATAACCCAGGGTAACTACAAAAAAATAAACAAAGGGCACCTCTTTTTCATCTTAAACACAAGGCTGCAGGTTCAACAAAATGAATGAGTGAAGTACTTGCTATTAACACTTTTACAAGTTCAAGTTTACTTAAGAAAAATGTTACACATAGTAAAAACCTTCTAATTTGTTACTAATTAGAAAGAATGGCTGGCATGAATAAATGAAAATTCAGGATAGAAAACACATGCCAAATAGTATGGTTTCTTAAAAGGAAAGCAACGGTGGGAGCACAAGTAACATTTACCAAGGATCCAGGTTCCAGGAACCCTTCTATAAGCCCTCCCTTTATTTATTGAATCCTCACAATGTTCCCAGGATGTAAACAGTAGTGAGCCCATTTTTTTCCAGATGTGTAAACTAAAGCTCAAATGTTAAGTAACATGAACCATATCTCCTATTCCAGTTTCTCTGGAAAAATTCCTTATTCCCTGAATCAGTGTTTCTCAACGAGCTTGGGTAAACTGGTTATTACTTGGTCTTGGTTTGGAAACACTGAAGGGATGGCCATGCACTGCAGGATATTTAGCATCTCTGGCCATGGGCACAAAATACCAATACCCCCAGTAGCAGTTCCTACATATCCCAGATGTGCCCAAGGAAGACAATGTCACTCAGCAGTAGAGGAAAACTACTGCTCTAAAAGATGTTTTGAGCATCAGGACAAAGTCTCCCCTACCTTCAAATCTTTCAGAAATCCCTTATTTTATGGCATTTAGGCTCTTGAGAAAGCACCATGCATCTTTATGGAAGCAGTTATAAGGGCTCCATGAATATATATGCCGTGCAATTCAAGAGCATTTACTGAGTGCTTATTATGAGCCAAGTACTGTGCTATCGACTGGTAATACAAAATCAAACAGTACATGGTTCCAACCCCCAAGGGGTGAGAGGCAGATTAAGTATGCTGAGAGTTAGGATAGATATAAGCACAGGTGCTAGGGAAGCTCAGTGCAGGAGGCACCTCCCAGAGACTGGGACAGAGAGCTGAGAAGGCAGAGGAAAAGGGAGAGTTGGGACAGGTTCCCAGAGGAAGTGAAGTTTTCCCTGAGACTTGAAAGACTCAGTGGGAGTAGCCAGGAAGGGCCTGGTCCTCCAGGCTGCGCCCTTTGCAAAGACCAGAGGTAGGAATCATATTTGCAGCAAAAGTTTAAAATACGTCCTTCATTCTTCAAGTTGAGACCTCATTGTGATTCATACTCAAGATCTCCTGTTTACTAAACAGGTACTTTAACTGAATAAGTCACTAGAAAATAAAATATACTCTCCACAGACCACATATATTTCCTTCAAAAGCCCTTGTTTTTGTAAGATCTGGATTTGCTGGTATAATCACCCATCAGACAAGAAATACTGCAAATTCTGTATTTCTTACAGTGAACAGGAAATTGTTTTCAAGAACGTTGTGGACTGGCAACAAGTAGGAGTGTCCCTCACTTGGGGACACAGAAAAGTAGCAAAGAGAAGAGATCATAATCAATGTCATCTGATGGGGGAGGTAGAAGGGATAGCAGTAGGTCAACTTGACTTGTTCCTAAGCTGAAGATAAACTTCATCTTGGTTTTTTCTCTTTTGTTTTTCAGTATTTGAAGTCTTTTCTGTCAACTGTAACAATACAAAAAGCCAGATTCTCAGCCTATTAGTGCATTTGCACAGAAAAGAAAATCTAGAAAAGTCTTAATTGTTTGGTTTGTTTTAAATGACAAGGAGAGAGGAGAGAGAAAGAACGGACTTCATTTTTGTTAATACAGTTGGGAAAGCTGAAGTGGCCAGCTGGGGATCTCTGAACCTGAGATAGCCCAAAGGCAATAGTTTCCTGAGTTTATGAGTGCTAAGTGTAGGAGCTAGGTTGTTGCTACTTTAGGCTGTTAAGACAGTAATTATAAAGAGAGCAAGAGTCAGATTAGTTCAATTTCTCACTCCTGGGGCAGGGAAGGGAGGGAGAAACAAGCAAGCCCTTGTGGTTCCTTCTTGTCTCCAGCCTACAAGGAACAGGCTCATATCCCCTTGGCAAGGAGCCTGATGCGGTGGGCAGGCATGCCCTCTCACTCCTACCTCAGTTCCCCTCTGACCTGAACTACACTCAGGAACCATAACTCTGTAGGCGAATGGAGGCTCCCATTTAGTCCCATGATCATTTCATTTTACCATTCAGGCACAGTTTGACCTCTTAATCTGACATCACAAACACTTCTGGTCCACATATTCCTTCCCCCCCCCCCCGCCCCCAGAAACTACCCTCAACAAGAACGCCTGTGTTACAAGGTAAGAGAAACTGAAATGAAAAACTCGGGATCTCTCACAACCCGCCCGACCCGGCTTTCAACCAGGAAGTTCAAAGGAGGCAGGACTGCACAGTCCAACCTGGAAAGCCAACACGCAAAATTGTAAGAAGAAAGAGGAAGGTGGTCTTCAAAGAAAAGGAGTAACCCCATAGAAGAGTTTGTTGAACTTTTTTCCCTTGGCTGATTCCATTTCATTCCTGTAAACTTTGCTGAGCCCAGGAGGGCTGTATAAGCAGAAACAGGTGTAGGGACACCTCCACCCTCTGGGTAATCTGCTGCTGCCACTGCTGGGTGCACGCGACGGGGGGCCCTCGACCCCATCGCAGTCCAAGCTTCCCGATGACGCACCTGGACAGGGTCCTCTCCCACGTGTGGGGAGCAAACCGAGCATCCCCAGCCCGTTGGCCACCCAGCATGACCTGGCGGGAGGGGGCAGAGAAAAAGGGCACGTCGGGGCTGAAACCTCATGCCGGACTCCCAGCTTTCCCACATTTCCAGGATTTCGCTTCGCATCAGGGACACTTTCTTCACCTCCTACCCCAAAGTGCTGCGCACCTACATGTCTCTCCAAAGCTACTGAATAAAGCGCCTACTGGCCTTCTGCGGCTCAGGTGAGTGCCAAGAGGTGTAGGAGAAAGGGGCCCTCTCTCCGCCACCCCCTTCCTCTCCTCCCCACGATCGCCAAGCTTCATCAGGGATGTGTAGATTGGGGTGCGCGGGTTAAGACGGAGCTTAAAATGCCCCAAGCGTCCCTTACCTTCCACAGCCATTCTCTCAGAGCTTCCCTAACGCATGCATAATTTTCTTGGCCGAGGTACTCCTCCTGCCCTGCGCTCCCCCCTCCTCGCGCTTTCGCCTAAATATTCTGCGCTCATCTGCTCCAGGACCAACCTGCCGCGGTCACGCAAAGCGAGGCAGCCGGCTCGGCTCGGCGCAGGGCGGCCTGGGAAGTGTAGTTCCCTCCCTTCGCGGGGCCCCGGGAGCGCACCCCGAGTCCTCCGCTGGGCCCCGCCCCGCCACCACACTCGGGCGGCAGCTTGGGCTTCTGCTGGCCCAGACCCAGCAATCCCTCCTGGGGGTCTCGTGAAGGGCCCCGGGGTCTCTGGGGGATGGGGTTAAAGGTGTCCCGGGGATGGCGGGGACTACATCTCCCAGGAAGCCGTGCACTGGGTTTATCGGAGCTCTAGGAGTAGGGACCCGTGACTGAGACCTTCCCTGTCGATTAGAAGGGGTTAGGCACCTAGCAGCGGTGGTAAGGAGGCAGGAGGCTGCCGGGTTGGCGATGGGCTTTCCTGAACTTGTCCGCTGGCCTCAGCCGCCTGCACCGACCTCTGGCCTCCTGAGCCACCGGCTGCCTGTGGTTTACCTGGGCCAGAGACTCGCTGCACAGGGTGCGGTTGAAACTTGATCCTTGCACCCCGGGGTGTGTGGAGTTGCTTGGGAAGCCTGCCAGTTGATACAGCTGTCTTCTGATCCTGCAGGGTGGTTCTGGTGGCTAAATACTTGGCATGGGGTGGAGTGGTGGGGTGGTAAGGGTTGGCTTAAAATTCCCCAATAGGCAACATCCCAAAGGGATATGAGGAGCAAATCCAGGAACCAGAGTTCCACCGGAGGATGTCAGGTGTCTGTCTTCCAGGGTAGGAAGCTTTCAGCTTGCCTTGCCTGGGAGCCTGCTGACAGCTTGTGATAGGGCCTAATAATTAACAGTGCCTAAGAATCAGTGTTCTTTCAACTTCTGAACCTACCCCCTAAGTCCACGTGCTGGAGGTGCTGTAAGTAGGCAGATAAAGGGAATCACGTGGACAACAGAATCCCAGAGCTGGTAAATACTGGTGAAAATTAAGTTTCCGAACATTTTTTTTTCCTGCATGTGGAAATACAGATACAATTGTGGCTGCTAGTGGTAAGGGAATGGCCTTGGGGACAAATCTGTCTCAGGACTCAAGACTTTTAAAGGCCTTGAGCTTAGAAATGTATATGGTGCCACGTCCACCCAGCATCCCCCTTCCCCCATATATAATTTTTTAAAGCTACTCTGTAAAATAACTCTAAATAAGTACAAAACCTGATTCTTCCCATGATGACTACTTAGTCATTTCTTTGTTTTGGCCATCAGAAAAACAAAATTTCAGAACAATTTTGTTTCTGAGTGGATATGTGCTCACCTGTTTTTCCAGTCACTGAGTATGTGTTTAGTCCTTCTATTGAGTAATATGGCTGTGTATAGGTACTTTTAAAAATGCCTGTGTGTAACCCTTAAATGCTTTTGGTAATACCTTAATTCTGAGTCCATGGAGCTGTGTGCAAATCAAACCTAAGCCTCCTATCCTAGGTACAGTAGAGAGAGACCCCTTCAGTAAGACACAATTTCTATGGGAAAAAAATTTTCCAACCTAATATGCAGCCAAGCGTTCTAAAATATGGAAAGAGCTGAAATCCAGGTGCTTCCCTGCTCCCTCATGTATAAAAATCATCAAAGTGTTTAGCCTTTTCTGAAATTTAATAAATGGAAAAGAAAGCTATAGGACAGGCAGTATCAATGTTTCTCAACCTTGTCTGTGCATCAGCCTTTTACAAACACATACTGCTAAACCCTACCTTAGTCCCACAGAATTAGGATTCCTGGGGGTTTGGGTGGGAGTACTTAAGTTTGAAAAATCCACAGGTGATTCTAATCTTCAGTGAGCATGAAAACCATTGGTCCATTTTCAAGCTTTTAAAGATATGGGTGATATTAACATAAAAGTCACTGGGATCCATTGTTAATTCAAAAACTTCATTTTAGCTCAAATATTTAATATCTTTCCCAGCTGATGTGTATTCTAATTGAGTTTCATTTTTCATATACATATAAATAAAATGTAAAGGAAATATTAGTTTGAACCATATGAAATGGCCGATCTTTTTTGGACCATTTTGTTAAATCTATAAATAGAACGGTATCATGCGGTTCAACCTAATAAAAAATAAGCAACAGTTGAGCAGAGGTTTGCAAGTCTGGCTGAATATGAGAATCACCTGGGAAGCTTTGAAGACAACATTACAATTCTCACCAATATGGCCCAAAGAAAAAGGCACAAAATGCCAATTTCTGGCAAAATTGTGAAGCAGTAAGGACTCATATATTGCTGATGGTATGCAACTTAATACAACCACTTTGGAAAACCATTTGACATACTAAGCTGAATATATGCTTATCCTGTGACCCAACAGTTCTACCCCTAGGTGTATAACAGATACATATATATATGTGTGTGTGTGTGTATGTGTGTATATATATATATATATATATATATAAAAAAAACAAAACACACATATATATACATGTTCTTCAAAAGAGATCTACAAGAATATTTGTGGCTGCATTATTTTAATAGCCCCAAATGGAAAGCAACCCAAATGTTCATCAACAATAGATTGGATAAATGGATTGTGGTATAACCAAACAATCTTGTATAGCAGGGGTAAACAAACCATGGCCAGTAAGCAAAATATGGTTCACCACTTATTTTTTTATGGCTTACCATCTAAGTATGATTTTTACATTTTTAAATAGTTGGGGAAAAAACAAAGTAAGAATAATATTTTGTGACACAAGGAAATTATACAGAAGTACTTACATAATATTCTTCTCAGTTTTGCCTCTTGGCCTGCAAAGCCTAAAATATTTCCTACGTGGCCCTTTGCAGAAAAAAAGTTTGCCAAACCTTGCTATAAAGTAATGAGAATGAATGAATTACAACTGTGTACAACAACATGGATGAAACACATGCATTCGTTATCTATTGTTGGTAATATATTATCCCAAAATGTAGTGGCTCGAATGAAACAATACCTGTTTATTACTTCAGTTTCTGTGGGTCAGTAACTGGGGCACATCTTAGCTGGGACCTTTGCAGCTTCAGTATCTTTCACAGACTGCAATCATATATTGTTTAAGTTACTGTTAATTTTGGTCTCTGTCATCAGCAGCCAAGTATACTTCCTGACTGATATGCCCTATTTTAATAAGGAACAAAGTCCATATCTCTTCTGATGCCTCTCATAAGCCAAATACTATATTCATTGTTATGCTATTGCTTGTTACTTGTGGCATATAAGCACTTCAAGTGCTGGGACTGAGCCATATGCTTCATATCCTCCACATTAAATACTTTATTATTTTTATTGCCATTATTTTTATTGTTATCATCAGTATTTATTGAGTGACTACAAGCACCAAGCTCTGTACTGAGCACTTTCACATACATTATCTCCTTTAAATCACTGTAATATTATCAGATATCACCATTTTCCAGATGAGGAAATTGAGGCTCATTAAGGTTAAGTAATGTGCTCAATGTCTCAAAAACATGAAATAGCAGCAAGGGGATTGAGGTCTGAGTGCAGAACTTTGTGATGTCACTCTATTTATATTCCAATACTGATTACATGACTACAAATCTGATTTCATGAGCACTTGGCTAACTGGAAATTGTCGATAATAATAAAATGAAGAGTTTTAAATATATTAATATCAGAAAGCATGATATCTAGAATAATTTAATGATTTCTGAATACATCAGAAGGCACAGAAAGCACAAAAACCCCTTACCTTACAGTGACTTAAATGAAAAAAAGAAATATTAAGACAAGACTACAGATTTCACCAGATCCTAAGATTTAAAATAGTGTATGTAAGTACTTTACTGTATTTATTGTTCTAACTGGGTTGTTATATTCACAAATCTCCATAGAAAACATTCATAAATCTCGAAAGTAAATAGATTGGTCATGTTTCTAATCTGTCCAGGGATATCTTATAAATCTAACCAGAAAGATTCAAATCCTCAAGCCTAAAACTTTTGGCATGATGGAACTGAGAGAAAAAATAATTTTCTGTTATTAAAATTAAAAATAATAACTCTAATCCTTGAGTCATGAACAGAGGTGCCAACTCTTCAATTTATATCAGGCTTCTGTTGGAGGAAGTAAGCGTATTTCAGGAAACATGGTTTAAGCAAAGCATAGTTATTTTTGCTTAAATCACATTATGTGTGACTTATGTGTGATTAAATCACATTGTGTGTTGTCTGTATTGTGATAGGTTGGTGAGATTCTATAGCATCATTGTTTTAAACTACACTTTCAAAATCAAAGACTCAAATTATGTTTCCAAAATGTGAGCAGAATCTACTTGTTTGTTAGCTGTGGTTGCCTTAATATTTGATTTAAGTGTTCAAGCTTCATAGACATACAGAACTAGTCGTAATCCTGACTGATATTTACTAGCTATTGGTGATTAGTAAAGTTCTTTGACATTTCTGTGCCTCGGTTTCTCCACACTGGAATACTATTAAATGTATAATGTATATATCACCTAACTCATAGTTTGGTCCTGGCACATAATGGACACCCAGTAAGTGTTTGCTCTCATCATCATCATTCAAGGAAGCCTCAGAAACCATTCCCCAAGGACATAGATATACCTTAGTTAAGTGGTAACAAAGGCTGCCGGGCTAGTTGTGGGGTCTGAAGCAAGTCTGCCAGTCTGACTTGCAGTTAAGTCACAGAATGAACTTAAATTGGTCAGTGAAAAAGCCTTCCAGACAGTCGTCAGGAAAACATGGCCATGTTGTGAGAAAGCAGTGTACTGGACACTCGCCCATTCTTTTGAGAGATTCTGTTGACAGAAAAGAGTGTGGGATTATTGTGGGCTGTAATGGCTGATTACATACAAACTTTTTGTGTTCTGCAGTTCCCACCCTGAAGTAAATTTTCTGTGGCTCTTCTTAGCACAGTTGCCCTGCTTCCCCGACCAGTAGAAATTATAAACAGTCTTTAACAGCATCAGAGTGGCTATCTAGAATTACTTGTCATCTGTACACATCAGCAAAATACTAGAGAGGATGAAACTGACTTTCACAACTAAACTAGTCTATGTCAGGGGGTGAATAATCAAGGTTTGATGGGCTTCCTTTTACCACTACCCCTGAAGTGACGACAAATCTTTGCTAGACAGAGATGCTAAAGCTGACAGGTTACTGTTATTTTCTTGGTCCTTTCCCTTCCCTTGTGTTCCTTTGTTAACAATTATCCAATCTTTTATACTTTTAATCCTTACATAGGCTTGTATTTTATCCTTACATTGACTATGAGTGGATATTATTTACTTCATTTTGTAGGCATGAAACAGAGGTTGGGAAAGGATAGATGGTTTGCCCAAATTTGTACAACCATACAGAGCTTGACTTCAACACTTGAGACTTCCAAATCCAGTACTTTTTTTCATTCCTTCTCAATGCATTATCTCCTCAGGTGTAAAAGTGCACCTTACTTTACAGTGGCCTTTAAAAAAAATATAAAAATGTGTTTTGAAGAATTGTGCAAAATAACTCACTAAGAGTGAAACTTTCCTCGAATGGGCTTACAGTACAGTGGTCTTAATAGGAGATTTTAGTTGGAAGATGTTCACCTTCTGCATTCTTCAAGCCTAAGCTATGATTTTCTGTCCCTGAGACTATTGCAATAGTTTACTAACTAGCCCCTCTGCCATAAAATTCTTCCCCTATGCAGCCCCTTCTCCACCAGCAAACAGTTATTACCCAAATCTAATCATCTCATTTCACTTTGAGGTCCTTTGATTGCATCCTTTGCTCTTTGGTTAAAGTCTACAAGCCCTAACAAAGCTTTCCTTGGCCTTCCATTCTAGGTTAATTTTCTCTGTTCTTATAGAGATATTAATCTTTCCTTAACAGCAGTCATATCAGCTGGTAGGAATATACTTATTATTGTTTTCATTTAAATAGCATCAGTGCCCTCATTGCTTCCATGGGAGCAAGGATGGACTTTGATTTTGCTCATCTTTGACATCCCAGCCACTACCACTGTATTTGGCCAATAATAAATATTTAATGCATGTATTATGTGTTTATAAATAATGGCTGGCTGAAAAAGTATGTGAGTAAACTACCTAGTCATGAATAAGTCTTTATTTTTCCCAATGAAACTACAAGTTAATATTTTATTTTTATTTGTTTTAATGTTTCATACCCTTAGAAGTAGACTTTCCTTTAAACCTGAAATCAGTTCAGAAATGACTTAGAGGCAAGTTAATCTAAGCCCTCTCATTTCACAGTTGAGGCAGAAAACTGAAAAAGTTTGCCCAGATCACACCATGGCAGAAGAGTGTCTGAAACCCAGGTCCAGGCCAAGGCTTTTTGTTGTCTTTGTTTTTGTTTTTCTTTCAGTGCGTGGGGTGGTGGGGGAGGTCTCTACTGGTCTAGGCTCAGCTTGGTTTGGTGGCTGAGCTTTGGGTCAAGGAGGCTGGGGTAGGTCTTCTCCTCGTTACTGGTTTGTAGGTTGGGTAACTCTGCTCCAGGTTGAAAGGGCAGTAGCTACCTGGGGGAAGCCATTCTCATAGTAATGGCAGAGGAGCAAGAGGGACAAAGGACACATGCAAGGCTTTTGAGGCATGACTCAGAACTGGGGCACTTTCACATCTTCCCCTATGTCGTTTATCAGAGCAAGTCACACGGCCAGTCCCAAAGTCAAGGCAAGTGGAAATATACTCTGCCTATGAGGAAGCCATGGCAAGGATGTGAATACAGGGAAGAATGTAGAATTGCACTAATTATTCAAACTCCACGATGACTGTGTCTTAATTTCCTGCGGCTGCCGTAACAAAGTACCACAAGCTGGATGGTTTAAAACAACAGAAATTTATTCTGTCACAGTTCCAAAGGCTAGAACTCTGGAATCAAGGTGTGGCTATACTTCTCTTTAGGCTCTAGAAACAATCCTCCCATGCCTCTCCAGCTGTAGTGGTTGCTGGCAATCCTTGGTGTTCCTTGGCTTGCAGCTGTATCACTCCAATCCCTGCCTTCATCATCACATGACCTTCTTCCCCTCGGGTGTGTCTTGTCTATGAATCTGTCTTCCTTATAAGAACAGGAGTCATTGGATTTAGGGCCCTTTATAACCCAGCATGACCTCACCCCAATTTGATTACATCTGCAAAAACTCTATTTCCAAATACGGTCACATTCACAGGTGCTGGAGGTTAGTAATTCAATGTATCAATTTGGGGGACACAATTCAATCCACAAGAGACCAAAATACTGTACCATCTTTCATAAACTAGTGCAGTTGTTCTCAAAGTCTGGGTCCTAAGCCCACAACATAAGCATCATCTGGGAGCTGGTTAGAAATTAAAATTCTTGGGTCCCACTCCAGACCTACCTAATCAGAAACTCTGGGAGCTAGGGCCCAGTGATGTGTCGTGTAACAAGTCCTCTAGATGGTTTTAATTCATGCTAAAGTTCAAGAACCACTACCAAAGAAGACAGTAGAATTGAGGTTTTGCAAAGATGTAAATTTAACCATTGTTCTGAAGAAGAAGTGAGAAGTAGGATATGTATATATGTGTTTCTGGGTATTAAGGGGTGTTGGAAAAGGAATGGGGACATCTACATTGGTAGCAAAAAGGCAAGGGAAGGGAATTACTCACAAGGGTAGAAATAAAGTGGGTTTAACCAATTCACTGAGTAATAGGAATAAGCCAGGCCCCCCTAGCCTCATGGATCAGTGGAGTTGCTAAAGCACTGTTCTTACACCCAAAAGTCATCACGATGAATTTTTATTTTCTATGGGGGTGAGGAAGATAGGAGGTGCCATTGAGGCTGGCTCTTGGGTCTGGTATGAGCTACACTGAATAGAATCACTGAGAAAATGCAGGTAAGATGCTCTGTACTATGTTTTTGTGGAAATGATTATTACCAAAGACTTATTGCTGACTCCACAGTTCTGTCTTCAACCAGTTCTGGAAAAGAATGACTCTGGGACCCCTCAGGGCTGTATGTGTAGAGCTAAGAGAGGAAAGGTGCCACAACTGAATACAACATTCTAGGCATGGGACATAGGAAGTGAATTTACTAGTGAAGTCACATCTAATGCACAACTAAATTTAACAAAGGGGAGTTAGAGCCTAGATGAGGTTACGTTCTCAAGTAAAAGTGTAGAGTGAAAATCAGGAATAGCCAACCTTGCAGTTGAAAATGCCTTATATAGAAGTATGGGACAGTATGTACATATACAATCCTGTAGACCAATGCCCAAGCACACCGAAATTAGAGAATGTAAAAGGACAGACTACAAGAAAGTCTTTATGCAAACGTATGCATATTAAAAGCATTCTGTCTTTAAAATAACAATGAAATTCCTAATTCTGAATGGGGGCAGATAGCTCCAAATTTTTTCTTCTGGACTCTTAATATGCTGTTTTTTTAATGAATATTAAATAAGAAAAATAAAGCTCCATCTTAGAGTGGAGGTAGGTCTCTAAGTAAATGGGAATTTGTTCAATAAATTCAGCCTACCTATATGAATCAAATGCATATGAAATGATTATGATTTGCCAGAAATTCTAAGTGCTTTACAAATATCTAGGCATTCTGATTCTGGAGGCCAAATGTTTAACCACCAGGCTATGCGGCCTTTCTAGTTTTTCACATACAGTTTACCCTGAACAATGCAGGGACTAGGGGTGCCAACCCCCCTGCACAGTTGAAAATCCATGTATAACTTTTGACTCCCCCAAAACTTAACTACTAATTGCCTACTGTTGACTGGAAACTTTACCAATAACATAAACAGCCAATTAATACATATTTTCTATGTTATATGTGTTATATACTTAATTTCTTCAATAAAGTAAGCTTGAGAAAAATGTCATTAAGAATATCATAGGGAAGAGAAAATGTATTTACTATTCATTAAGTGGAAGTGATCATCATAAAGGTCTTCATCCTCATCATCTTTACATAGAGTAGGCTGAGGAGTGGAGGAAGAGGAGGGGTTGATCTTGCTGTCTCAGGGGTGGCAGAGGTGGAAGAAAATCCATTTATAAGTGGATGCTCACAGTTCAAACATGTTATTCAAGGGTCAACTATATTGTATTTCCACCATATGCAATTTTGGAAAGTGGCAGACCAAAGTCAAAACATGGAGCCCGGCATGTTGATATCAGTTGTAGGCCCAAAGATGTCCACCCTTATGCCTTTCTTCCTAAAGGGTGGGCAAGTAATATGGATAAAACTTCAGCAGCCTTTTCTTTTTTAGGAGGCCATATGCTTTCTTGTTCTCCCTGGGGCAGGAAAAAAACCTTGCATATTGTGTTGTTGCAAAAGGAAAGAATGGAGTTGGGCTTTTGTGGTTAGAGATGGGAAAAGTCCGTCAGTTGTCAGAAAGTAAGAGTCTGGAGGAATTCTTGCAGTCAGAGCCAGGCAAAAGGCTCTGCAGGAGCTGATGACAGATTACTGTCCTCATAAACCTGAAGGCATGATCTAGGGCTCAATCCTAATGCCTGCAAACTCAAAGAAGTAAAAGAAAAATGGGACATAGGAGATGATTTAGATGCACTTGGGAGGGAAAGAATGCAGTGCACCCAAGATGTGCCTTGTGAGATAAGGCAAGCATTAGCATAGTGCAGGGTTTTGCTTTCTACTTGCCTTTTCTAGCCTGTGGTAACTAACTGTTAGCAAAAAAAATGTGCCATTTGAAAGGTATTTCTGTGAGGTCTGGTTTTATTTAGGGATCCTAAAATCTGGAAATATGAATCTTATGGGGGTGGGGGCAATTACTGCCTAATTTTTGCCCTACTGTTTTAAATGCTAATTGAACAGCATCTGTTAGGTGTCTTAAGTGATGCAGTAGTATATTTGTTAAGGTTATCTCTGTCTTCCTCATACAGCCCTTCTATGGATGCTTGGGAGGCCTTCTTTCTTTACCCTTAGTCTGGTCTCAAGGAAAAAAAAAAACCCACAGACACAGATATCTTCCCCAGAGCCCTGCTTCCTTGTGGGCACTGCCTTACATGTGCTGTGTGCATTGTTGACTCTACCTCCACAGGCACTGTGATGGAGTAGAAATACCCTGGACCCTGGAAACATATAGATCAGAGTTCAAAATCTGCCTATCTCTCCTCATATACTGGCAAAAACAAAATAATGAACATATCTGGCCTTGGTTTTCTCATATACAAAATGGATAATCTATCCCTCACAGGATATTTTGGAGGATAAGCTATCAAGCTATCTAACAAATTAATCCAAAACTTAGTGGCTATGATAGTTGATTTTGAATGTCAACTTGACTGGATTAAGAGATACCCAAATAGGTGGTACAGCATTGTTTATTCTAGATGCTTCAGTAGGCACTGAGCCCATCCCTCTTCTGCTGAAAGGGAAACCCAAGTGGTTTGAGATTTGATGAAAAAGATTAGGCTGCCCCAGGTGTGTCTGTGAAGGTGTTTCCAGAGGAGATTGGCACGTGAGCCTGTGGCCCGAGAGGGAAGATCTCAGGGCACCATCCAATCGGTTGGGGCCCAGATAGAACAAAAATGTGGAGGAAGGGCAAATTTGCTCTCTCTCTTCCAGAGCTGGGATGCCCTTCTTCTGCCCTTGCACATTAGAACTCCAGGTTCTCCAGCCATTGGTCTCCAGCACTCACACCAGTGGCACCCTGGGCTCTGGGCCTTTGACTTCAAACTGAGATTTGCACCATCAGCTTCCCTGGTTCTGAGCCCTTCAGACTTGGACTGAGCCACATTATTGGCTTTCCTGGTTCTCCAGCTTACAGATGGCCTATCATGGGACTTCTCAGCTTCCATAACCAAGTGAGCCAATTCCCCTAATAAATTTATTTTCATATATATCCTATCACTTCAGTCTCTCTGAAGTACTCTGACTAGAACAGTAGCTTAAAATAATACACATTTATCAGTTCACAAAATTTCTGTCATTCAAGGAATCTGATGGCAACTGATGGGTGGTTCCAGCTGAGGGTTTTTCATAAGGTCACATTCATGATGTCAGCCAGAGTTGTATTCATCTGAAGGCTTGGCTAGGGCTGGAGGATCCACACCAAGGTGGCTCCCTCACACACGTGGCCAGTTAGTGCTGGCAGTTGGCAAAAGGGCTCAATGCCTTGCAACATGGACCTCCTCACAGGACTGATGGATTGTCCCCAAGAAATGACAGCTGGCTTCCCCCAGAGACAGTGATCCAAAAGAGAGCAAGGAGGAAGCCACAAGGCCTTTTATGACCTGGCCTTGGAAATCATATGTTGTCACTTCCAGCACTCCACTTGCTAGAAGCAAGCCAAGTCTGGCCCTCAAAGGGATGGGAATTAGGCTCCACTCTTTGAAGAGAGTGTCTAAGAATTTGTGAACATTCAAATTCTTGTGGTAACTCAAATATTTTGAGCTACCACAAGAGGCCACATAATTAGAATTCTTGTAATAAAATGTATGTTTAGTAAATGAAAGCAATTATTACTTGAAAGCTTAAATAGTATCTTGTTCTATTCTTGTGCTACATAGTATATAGCACAGGGCTTGATATATATTAAATGATATCCTTCCTAAATAATGAGCTAAATGTATTTCTTGCCTTGTGTCAGGTATTGTGCTAAACATTTTAGATGGAGTAGCTCATTTCATCTTTGACCCTGGAAATGGATGCCAGTCTATTAGTATCCCAATGTTACAAATGGGGAAACTGAAGTATGCACAGAGAAGTTAAGCAATCTGTTGGTTATTAACACATGGGAGGACTTGACAGAGCTAGGAGTTGATCTCAAGCAGTCAACTCTAGGATGCAGCTTTTAACTCTAGGGGTTTTCACCAATCAAGGCTTCTAAAGTTATTCATGTGATGTACTCCTGCCTCTGAAACTTATTTGTCTGGGAATATTTTGGGGGTGGGAGAAATGATACCCAGATTGTGAAGTCTATATCTTGAGGCCCTTCTTTTAGATCTTGACTGCCCTAAAAATTTCCAGCCAAAATTTCATAGTGTGAATAACAGGAATTTTTCCTTCATACTTTTCCTTTTTCCCACTATTTGTTAAACGCCCCCACAGCCCTTCTCCTTTTTCCTGTTCTACACTTTGTTTCTCCTTGAAACTTTGGTTTTTGAAAGTCCTATGGCTACATAAAAGTTTGAAAACCGCTGAATGAGGTGATCTCAGAGGTCATTTCCTGCTTTAAAGTCTGATGAGTAGACATGAGTTCCATCATTACAGAAACAAGTGACCAAGTCCAGTCAATTCCGTCCTCAACAATTGCTCTCTTGACTCTCCCTTTCTTGTTTCTTAGCCACTGTCCTCATTCTACATCTGATAGGGACTGGAATTGAAACATTGTAGCAGTCCCTTAGCAGGGCCCACATCTCCAGTACTCTCATATCCAAGTCATCTTGTGTCCAACAGCCACATAAATCCCCAAGAATGTCTTCTGTGGTTATGCCATTCTATCGTTAAAACAAAACCCTTCGATTGGCTATGCCCCATTGCTCACATGGGGTCCCACAGATGTGAGTACATATCCATAGATAGTTTTTGGAAAACACAGTCTGGAAGAAGTTAAGTCCTTTTCTCTACTAGTAGAACATCCTGAAGACTTTGATATGCTAATATGTAATGTGAATCTTCCTGAGGGAGAGGTAATGTAACCAAGAGGTTTTCTCTCTTGGGTTTATTGGGGCAAGCACAGGTTTCAGGTCATGAAATTCTCTTGGGTTACCCACCTGGAAGCTGTTTCTTATCACTGTGCCACCTCCCTAACACTTCTGACTTGGTGATGAGCCTTCTACTCACTGTATTGCACCTTAACACATGGAAGTCCAGAAAGTCATCCCTCCATAGGCTGTTGCTCTGTCTCTGTTGTCCAACCCTCAGCCTCCCCAGAACCACCACTTCAGAGTGTCAAGATCTGTTTCTGTGTATATACATATACATAGCTTTCTTTGCTAAGGGACTGGGTGATTTTAAAAGGTTGTTGCCCTACAGGATAAGAAATTTTAAGGCCACATACTAAATATATAACTCCCTCAGGGTCCAAAAATGTATATGTGTACGTGTGTATATGTGTGTGTGTTGACTAAGAAGTCAACTCTTCTGTAGCTGGGTCCTCTTTGAGCACATCCACAATTTCTGACCTGACTTCCCATCTGGTTTTGACCTTCTATCCAAGACAGCCTTACCTTCCAGACTTCCCCAGCGAAATTCCATTCATCTTCTGGAAAACCCTAACACCTACACATTGGGTCATTCCAGGGCCCATAGTGATTTCCAACATTAAAACATTCCCCTAAGTCATTGAGTCCTGAGTAGCATCCTGCAGTTTTTATTTAAACAATCAGTGATTTATTTTGATAACCCAAGAGCTAAAGAATGGTACAGGAGGAGAGGGGTGGTGATGATATGGGTCTTGCAGCATCATCCAGGTAGGCATTTATCCCACAAGGCAGATTTCGTTGGAGATTTTCCTAAAGATATACCTTAAAAAAATACCCAACTATAGGTCTGTTAGAATAGCACATAGCTTGCTGCGTATTTATTTTAATCCTCAGGGAGAGCACAGTCCCTCTAAATGCTAGTGAAAAGCAAAGTATTTTCTAACTACTTTGTAATTTGCAATATAACTTTTTCTTCCTTTGAAGGCAGTAAATTTCATTATTATGCAGAATAATATTACATTCCTTCAATGCTTTCAGCTTGTATCACTTTGAGCCTGATGGAAAAAGAAAGGCTCCATATGCCTCCTCAAGATTGCTTCCTTAGTCACCTAAAGAGAACATTTGAAGGACCATTCAAGCAAGTAAGCAGTCAGGCACTATGCTGGGCACTGAAAATGGAAATTTGAATAATATAAATTTCCTGCTCTGATAGCTGCCCTTAAAAGGCATTTATTCATTCATTTGTTCATATCTCACATACATTCTGAGTACCTACTATGTACCAGAGACTAATTTGGGTGGTGGGGAGTGTCTTAGACTGGGTTCCCTGGAAATAGACTCTGAGACTGAGAATTATGACTTGTACGCAGAAGGTTTATTGGGGAATATTCTTGGGAGATATACTTGAAAGAAAGCAAGGAAGAGAGGATTGGTCAGGAAGAGAACTGATGCATAATGTATTTGCACCTGAGGCCTTGTCCAGTCCTACCAGGAGCTCTGGCACAAGATGTGCCAAAAGCATGCAAGAGGCATGCATGCCAGGCCTTTGTGTGCCCCTGCCATCTATTCATTGGTGGTCCGTATTCCCTGAAAAGAGCTATAACCTTGAGCAAGGCAGTTTTTTGCAGCCCAGGCAATGCAGAGTGAGGGACATGGCTTTGAGCCATCAGCTATCAAGAGCTCTTAGCAGCTGAGAGATTGGGAGATATCTGTGTGAGAAAACTTCCCCTACTTTTGAGATATAATAGGGAGGAGGATCCGTGTGTGCCCCTATGGAGCTGATGGTCTAGTTGAGTAGCCATAGCAGCACATGGGCAAAGGCAAGTGGGAATAGATGAGTGATAAGTGGTAAGTGCTCTAAAGACACACAGCAAGGGCACCTAGCCCAGCCTTAGGGGTCCTGAGAAGGATTCTCAGAGGAGGCAACAGCAAGGATGAGATGCAAGGAGGGATCGGGGAGGTGAAGGGAGCGGGAGTGGAAAAGGTTAAAGAGAAAGAGTCTTCTCAGTAAAGGGAACACCATGTGCACAGGGCAGGCAAAGTGGGGACATGGCATGGGGGCACCTGACAGAGTGAGGCCTGGCTGGAGTGGAAAGTGCTATGGAGGAAGTGGTGCCAGGGGAGGTGAAGGAGCTGAGCGTGGGCTGGGACCTGTAGGACGGACATGAGAGAGCAGGCCTGGCAGTGGGGGATTTTATCCAGGTTATCCTGGAAGTCATGGTTTCCAGCAGGGAACTGCATGATAAAATTTGCACTTCAGGAAGATCATTTTGGCTGCAGCCTGGACAAAGGATTGGAGGTGAACGAGCGACATGGGGGCTCCTGTGGGTGACCGTGTAGGCAGCTGGTTCATTAGTTTCAGGTGAGAAATGATAGTGATTTTTTTTTTTTTTAGAATGGAGGCATGTCAGGTGGGATGGAGAGAAATTGATGGATTTGAGAGATATTAAGGGGGCAGAATCCATAAAACTTGACTGATTGGATATGGGTCGTTAGGGAAAAAGAGGAGTCAACCTCAGATCTGTCTTTGAGCCAGAGCAGGCTGGCGATGGCGTGCAGCACGGAGCTTGGAGTGTCAGACTGAAATAAGGGAACCAATTAGAGCCATGATAAACTACATCTTTTTGTGCAGGGACCCATTCAGGGGGAAAAAAAAGTTTATGGACCACACTCTTCACACAAATGAAAATAACATTATAGAGTTCTGTGAAAATTTTATATAAACAAATACACACACACACACTCTTACAACTTAAATTAACTTTTTAAGAAGAATGCCAATGAGAAAATTGGCCCTGCTTTTGGCCACTAACATATTAATATCTGGGCCACCTTTAGACCATTTAGACATAGCAACATAGAGGCAGCTTGTCAATGTTTTTGGTCCCCCTTTGTGTAGTACTTAGACCTCATAAAGACCATTCTAGAGCATGTTCTTTTGATGCTTGTTGCGTCCCTGCAGGTAGGAATTATTGCATCTTCAACTTACAGAAGCAGAAATGGAGGCACAGAGAAGTGAAATGACTTCACATCCAAAGTGGCAAAGTTGAGTCTAGAATGTTCATTCCATTCAGTGTAGCGTTTCCTAGGGTAGCAGCCACTGTTTGCCAGGTTGTTAGGCAGGGACCACACAGAAATGAAATTAAGATGCCTTCTCCCTTCCTCCTGTGTTAACTGGGCCCCACTCTCTCTGCTGGCTCTAGGATTGTCTGCCCGCTTAGAAGCAGAAAGTTGAGAGGGCAGGTAATGTCTTGCTACCCTCAGGGAGCGCCGGCACTGCCCATTTCCCTGAGTGGTACCGGCCACCCAAGCATTGTTGCTACCTGACTGCTTCTAGACAGCTTCTGGGGGCCCTCCCCTGGCCATCCTATTAGGCAGGCTTTAGCCTTGGGTTACTTGGAGCACAGAAGCTGGGCAGGACAGACAGAGGTGCTGTCTCCATATGTAGACCCCTATCCTTTGTAGGGTTTAAAAAGCTTCAGTTATACTTAGCTTCTGGGTTGTATGTAGCCACATGAACTAAATGTAGAGCCCCCTCCCCAAGTCAGTGATATTGTACTCATGCAGGATCAGATGACTCCACCCTTTACTCAGGCAGGGGAAGGAAGGAGAGCGGAGGGGAGGGGGGTACCTTCTGAAACTGCCTCTGTTGGGCCCCTTCAGGGCGCAGTCCCTTGGCCACACAATGGCCTCCTTTTTGGCAGGCATATCCACTGTTAGGTTTGCAACAACAATGACAAGGGGACTTATTTCTTAATCTGGTAATTAGAAATAAAATATGTAATTAAGTATGATTATGGGTAAGCTTGAAATAGATTTTCTGACTATAAACACACACACACGTATAGCTGTGTGCATTTCAGATACATTCATTAGTCTCTCCACAAGCACTTTGTAGTCTTAATTGCTGTGGATGGTTAGTATAAAGTTTTGTTTTTTGTCTTCTTCCTTAACACCTTCTCTTCTGAAATCTGCCTCTATCCTAGGCTGCCTTATCTACTTTTCGAGTCCCATGATATTGTCTCTGAAATGGCCCTAAAATTGAGCAAGGAACTGCATCATGAACACTGGTTATACGGAGTCACTAATGCCTCTAATTTTAGTTGGAATAATAATAAAAACAGCTACCATTTATTGAACACTTACTATAAACCAAACTCTGTGCTAAGTGCTTTCCACACTTAACTCACTGTGCTGGGATTAAATTTCATTACAATACAAAGATTTTGCAACTTTTCTAACAGTAATTTAGCCATTGTCACGCCTTTTCTTTTTTCACTGCCTTTATCTGGTCTCTGAATTGTACACTCTGCACAGGACACAAAATGCCGATTTTGCACCATAACCTACACCCTCTGCAAAGTGGGGAATATGCCCCTTCTCACACTTTGATGCCTTGCCTTCAGGTCCGTATCTCTTTTGTTTCTCCCCCATGCTGCTTCTGTCCTTGAAGATCTCTCTCCCTAGAATCTTTCCCAAGGACATGTCTCAGGCCAAGCAATCTTCCAAAGGTAGCAATTCTCAATGATTTTCTCCCTCTGACACATTCCTATAGTTATGGGCATATTTTGACAAAAGCCCCAACTATGAATCTGTCTCACACGGCTGTCAAAGAGATAAGCCAGGATACAGATGATGCATAATTCCCAGCACAGCCCTGATGACACCTCTCCTACTCTGCTCTACAGGCATATGCAGCGCTTGAGCAGGAATAATCTTTAGTACATTCTCATTTTTTTAATTTAAAATTAGGTTGCCATGAATCTTATTCCACAAACACACAAGTGCAAAATATGCCACACTTGTATGCAGAAAATCCTAAGGAATACACAAGAAATAACTGCTGGAAATAAGTTAGTTCACAAGGTCACAGTATATAAGATCAATATAATATCAATTGTAATTTTATATACTAGCAATGAACAATCTGAGAATGAAATTTAGAGAACAATTGCATTCATAATAGCTCGAAAAATAATAAAATTCTTAGGAATAAATTTAACAAAAGAAGTGTAAGACTTGTCTACTGAAAATTATAAAACATTGGTGATAGAAATGAAAGATGATCTAAATAAATGGAGAGAAATTCCATATTCATGAATTGGAAAATATTAATTCTCTTCAAATTGATCCATGGATTCAACTCAATTGCTATCAAAATACCGGCAGGTATCCCACTGGAACACTTTTCTGCCCTCGTGAAAGGCCCCATGCCCCTCTGTCCTGGGACATCATATTAGCCAGAAGCTAGGCCAGAGTTGGTTTTTTCCAGATACAGATCTTTGTCCTTTGTAAAGGTTGAAAAGTTTCAGTTGAAATTGGTTTCCTGGTCATTCGTTGTAACCAAATGAGCTAAATATAGCCAAATGAGGCCCCTGCATATCCTGACTGAGCAAATATTGTAAACATCCGTGGTAGAGGGGCTCAAAAGACATCATTAAGAAAAATGAAAGGACAGGCCACATATTGGCTTGAGAAAACTCTAGCAAATTATTAATATATATATATACCATAAAGAACTTATGTCCAGAATATATAAAGAACTCTTGCACCTCAATAGTGAGAAGACAGACAATCCAATTAATACATGGGGCACAGATTTAAATAGACTTTTCACCAGAGAAGACGTATGAAAGGCTAATAAGCACAAGAAAAAATGTTCAACATCATTAGTCATTAGGGATATGCAAATTAAAACCATACTGGGATACTACTTTATATACACTAGAATGGCTATAATAAAAAGACGAAAGCAAGTATCCAGGAGGATGTGAAGAAACTGGAACTCTCACGTTGCTGGTAGAAAGTTATAATGCAACCACTTTGGTAAACAGGTTTTCAGTTTCTTAAAAAGCTATCATATGACCCAGCAATTCCACACCTAAGTATCTACCCAAGAAAAATGAAAACATGTATCAAAAAAAACCTTATCAAGGAATGTTCATAGTATTATTTTAACACAAAAGCACCAAACTGGGAACAATCCATATGTCCATCAACTGGAGAAAGTATAAACAAAATGTAGTATATCCGTATAATGAAATATTCAGCAATGGAAAGGATTGAGTTACAACATGGATGAACCTCAAGAACATTATGCTAAGTGAAAAAATCCAGAAACAAAAGACCACATATTGTATAATTCTGTATATATGGAATATCTAGAAGAAGCAAATCTATAGAGACATAGAGCAAATCAGTGATTGCCTAGGATTGGGGATGGAAGAAGGAATTGACTGAAAATTGATGCAGGGAGACTTGGGGTGATGAAAATGTTATAAAACTGGATTGTGGTGATATTTGCACATCTGTATAAATTTACTAAAAATCATTGACATGTACTCTTATGACCGGTGAATTTTATAAATTTTATGCCTCAATAAAATTTATGATAAAATTTGCTAAATAAAAATAATTAACACAGAATGGAGAGTGGGAAGTATAGATGAATTTGGCAATGAATTGATAATTCTTGAGGATGGTTGATGGGTCATGAGGGTTCATTGTAATTTTCCTTTTCACCCTTTGTGTATATTTGAAATTTTCATAATAAAAATTGAAAAGAAATTTTAAAAAAGAAAATGCCACAGTGTTTTATTTTCTTTATGTGAAATTAAATCTGACTTGCCATTTTTGTATCATGAGGCTGGAGGAAAATTTAATCTTAGTCATTATAATGGTCTCCTTGCTAGGGTCACTCAACAATCTAGGAAGATTATGTGGTACCCCAAAAATCTCCGGGCCATCCAGATCAAGGTGATATCAGCCTTAGAAAGAAGTGAGTAATTTATGCCAAGGCTGGATCCAGGAATCTTTAGTGAGGTCTGTGGTACTCAGGGTGGTTTAGGGCCACTCTCCCCAGGCCCCCTCATGCTCAGGTTCCTGAGTGGCCATTCCGCTCTGAACCCTGGTCCATTTGTTCACAAGGAGGCGTGTGACTTCCTGACACTAGTGTGACCCACAGACCTCTATTCTTTTCTCAGTCCTGGGAGTAACTTCTCTCTCTCATTCCAGAGTCCTTATCTTAACCTCCTCCCTGGATTTATGCTTTCACAATGTCCAGGAAAGGAGTTCAACTTGCAGCCACTTTTTGAGGTTGTGCTAGTGGACCTGAGGTATGAACACAAAAATGATTCTTTGATTTAAATGTACGTGTGTGTAAAATACAGGGAATAATACCCAAGTAACTCTTATCTTCAAATTTGTCTCAGCATGGAAATCTTAGTGCATTTTCTTATTTATTCATTCATTAAACAAATATTTATTGAGCCTCTCCAAGTAATGCCAGGCACTGTTTGAGACACTAGAAATACAACACTGAACAAACCCCACAAAGACTCTGCTTTTATGAAGTCAGATTCTAGGGCTTATGTTTTCAAATGTTAATGTGCACAAGAATCATGTGGAGATATTGTTAAAATTCAGATTCTTATTTCATAAAGTCTTGAGATTCTGCATTTCTAACAAGCTCCCATGGGGTGCCCATGCTGCCAATACACAAAACACTTTATGATACAAGGTTCTAGGGGGAAAAGTGGGAAAATTTTGGAATACATAAAAGCTTATCATTTACAAGTTTCTATACTGAATTATTTGTAACTTCCTTCTCATTTGTGCTGAGTGATGGTCATTGACACACTTTGTCCTCCGGGGCCGCACACTTGTCACTTTTTCCATAAGTAAGTTATTGTTTTCTTTTGTCATGGAGACCACCTTGGCCAGGCAGCCTACACTGACCACACCCTCTAACATCTGCACTGACTATTCACACCCAGTAGCTTCTCTGATTAATTCACAGGTCAGAACTTGTGTGTCAGCCTTCCCTTGGGGATCTGATCTTGTTTTGCACTTCAAAGGCCCACCTGGCTGGTATCAAAGTTGTGTCTATCTTTGGAGCTGAACTTGAGCCTTTTCCGTGCTTATATTTTAACTCTTCCCTGACCACCACTTCTAGGTCATGGTGTTAATGAGGAAAAAATGGAAATAAAAAAAAAGTTTAAAAATTGCCCTTATGTTTTTACTTTTTTTTTTTTTTTAATATGTCTTGTTTCCTCTGGAGAGCAATCTGTTTGTGTTTGCATGAGATTGCTGAGCAAAGTGGATTAATTCTATGCATGCTTTGTGGCTATGGTTCAAAATAACAAACTCTTCTAAACAGGGATGTTGTAAGAGGGTGCAAAATTATAGGAATTCTGCTTCTACGAATTCATTCTTATGAAATCATTGTGAGAGGGAGACAAAAGTATCTGTAAGAGGAAGTTCATCACAGTACCATCATAATAGTAAACATTTGGGACAAATAAAAACCCTAGAGATCTGTGTTAGTTTCCTGTTGCTGCTCTAACAAATTAAAATTAGCTGCTTTAAATAACACCAATTTATCCTCTTACAGTTCTGGAGATCAGAACACTGATTCGGTGTCTCTGGGTTAAAGTCAAGGTGTCAGGGCTGGGTCCCTCCAGGGACTCCGAGGGAATAGTTATTTTCCCTGCTATTTTTAGCTGTGTTGGCCGCCCGTATTTCTTAGCTGTGATTCCTCCTCTCTTCAAGAGCATCACTTCAATCTCTTCTGTCATCACATTGCCTTCTCCTCTAACTCTGACTCCTCCTTTGTGCCTTTCATAAGGACTGTTGTGATTACCTCGGGCCCACGTGGATAGTCCAGAATAATATCCCCATTTTTTAGACTTAATATTTTAAGATTAAGATCCTTACCTTAACCACATCTGCAAAATTCCTTTTACCATCTAAGATAGCATTTACAGGTTCTGTGGATTAGCATGTGGACATATTTGGGGGACCATTATTTCAGTCTATCACAATATTAAAGCAGAGGAAGTGGTTAATTATGCTCCATTTATTCAATGGAATATTATACAGCTGTTAAGTCTCTTCAATAATATTTAACGAAAACATAAAATGATCATGATCCATTCAACATTTATACATCAAATTTAACACTATGATCCAGGCCCCGGGGGTCTGGTTGAGGGCAAAGACCCAGCTCTCTTGCATCTTATATCCTATTCAAGGAGATAGATGGTAAACAAGTAAACAAACTGACAAACAGAGTGATTTCAACTAGTGATAAATCCTGTAAAGCAAATGATGGGGGAGGTGACCGAGTGCCCTTGTGCAGGGAATGAAGGAAGTTTCCAGGAGGAGGTTACATTTCAACTAAGATCTGATGAGGAGAAGGAGCTGACCATGTGCAGACCAGAGGACAGAGCTTTCCAGGCAGAAGGGAAAGCTAAAACAATGACTTCCCTGGGGCAGGCAGGAGCTTGGTGTGTCCTGTGGACCAAGGCCAATGTGGCTGGGCATAGCGTGCCAGGAGATGCGTCGGCCAGGTAGGCAGGAGGGAGGATGCTGTAGCCCACGGACGCTGGTGCTAAGCACTCACCTTCACTTCCCATACCTTTTCTTTCTCACAGGTGCAACCCTGGTTTAGTGTGTAGCCCTAAAATACTGGTTTTCCTGGTGCCTCTTGCAGCCACAGCATGGGAATTGTGACACTGTCCACATTGATACGGATGTACGCTGAAGTCAGCATGTGGAAGGAGGCTTCGGGAAGACTCTTGCAAAGGGGACAGACTTTGCAGTTTATCTCCTTTTTCGACTTTTCCCCTCACCCTTCTCTCTTTCTCTGAAATTTGGGCAAGATCCTGGAAATGGAGCAGTGCCTTGCAACCATGAAATTGAGAACTTTAGGCTAAATATTTTAGAGTAGGAAGATAGAAGGGGCCTGGGGTCCTGAGGGCATCATGCAGCTCTTGTACCCATTCTGGAACACCCACCTTCAGATTCCTGTTTGCTGCGGCTACCCTAACCAAGGTTCTGTGACGTAAATTGGAATACAATCTCTAAATGACAAATATGGTAAAAAAAATTATATTTTGTTCTGTGTGCCATTGGAAATCATTGGATGGCTTTATGCAAGAGAGCAATATGGTCTGATTTGTTTGTGACAAATCATCCTGTTTGTTCTATGGAGGCTAGAGTGCAGGTCCTAGTGGGAATATCAAATAGATGACCGTTGCAATAGTTCAGGGGAGAGCTGATGCTAGCTTAGACTAGGGTGATGGCGTGAAAGTGGGAAGTACAGGACAAGGTTGGAATATATTTTATAAAGTTTTTAAAAAGTGAACAAAACTATGTATAGAGGAAGATAATAGTAGCTACCATTTATGGAGTATCTGTTATGTATCAGACAACACATAACACTGACCACATTACATATACCAACTCACTCATTTGATCCTTAAACTATCTGTGTGATGTAGGCATTATTTTTATCTGCATTTTACAGATGAGAAAACTAAGGAATAAAGAGGTTACGTGATTTTCTACGTTGTAATGGAGGATGCCATCTTCTGTGCCTGGTGGTGGGTTCTGTGTGTGGTGTGGGCGTGTAGACAGGGGGATAGAGATAGAGACATCCTGGGGAAAAGATTAGAAGGAAATATGCCAAATATGTTAGAAGTTTTATCTCTGAGCAATAGGATTACATGCAATTTTTCATCTTTACACTTTACTCACTTTCCAATATTTCTACTGTGAACACATATTACTTTTATATGCAGGGGAATAACTAAAAAATAAAAGATACTGTGTTTTAGCATTGTGGTGTTCAGCAGTAGACTTAATATCATCTCAGCTGTGTTTTAGTTAAGAGTGAAAGAGTCATAGTATAGTTCTCATAGTCAAGACAGAAATCACACCAAGCTCAGCTGTGCAAATTAAGCCATGGAGCAGGCTAAGTTCCTAGACCTCAAGGGCATAATTATGGCTTCCTCATCCTAGCCTAGGATCATTTTTCCACTAACCAATGATGTGTTCTAGGAATATTCCTATTCAAATAACCAAACTTCTCAGTTTTTCCAAATTTTGGCATTGTAGAGAAACAGCTTTTCAGCCACACAGTCTGTCTATTTGTTCAAATTTGCTCCCCCATGTCTGGATTCTGTATGCCATGTTGGCCTTCTTTGAAGAATTCCCCTCGTCTGACTTGACATCAGTTAGTTTATTTATGTTGGGGAACCTTCAGGGAATACTACACCTGTGTTATATGTGTGTGGTTGTGGATGTAAAACCCAGAACAACAAATTGTTAGAAGGTGGATTCTCTTATCAAAGTCCTAGTCCTCAGAGCTGTTCTAACATAACCACATTAACTACCCCCATGTACCCTTTGCTAGAGTCAGCAAATGAGGAGAAGGCAAGAAACAATCCAATTGGAGGGGTAGGGGGCTCTAAACAACATTTTAGACTCCAAATCCTGGAAATGCCAGGAACAAATTATTTAAAATGTAGATTTTTAACCTCCCTGCAGTCAGTGAACATTATCTTATTTCTTAGAATAGCCCAATCTCCCCTCCAGTTTTTTCACATGTCTACCATTTGCCCAGATCTTAGCACTAAGCTTTGCATATCTACATCATGAGTATATCAAAAGAAAAAAAAGAACATAATTTTTAATATATCAGAAATAGTCAATAAGAGATGGTAAAGTGATGGACTCAAACTCAGAGAGTGAACAAATTGCTCATATTGTGCGTTGATACACATATATCTTAAAGATTTGAGAACATTAGATTATGTACTCCCTATTTTTACATGGAAAATTTGAAGGATAGAAATTCATGATACATTAAAAAGCTTACATTAAAAACTGAGGACAAATGTCTAAATAAACCATTTCTTTGTTCATTAAAAATAGCTCTCTGTTCCATTACATTTTCTGCCATCTCTAAGTTTTGACCAATTCATAAGTGACGGCAGCCATCAGATTATGTAGTAAAATTAGATGGAATGTCAGTGGTGGGAGAGAAAATGATGATGAAGAAATAGTGTTCATTAACAATGGAGAAGCATGAAAAAGGTTAGAATAGAGAGGCTCTGGGATAAGAACTGACTGAGGATCAGAGAGATGTTGTTGTTGTTTTACTTTAAAATAGACATGAAAGTTTAGTTTAAGCTTCATGACAATACCAGTGTTTGGGTAAAACAAAAAGAACAGATTTCAGTTGAGCAAGGCACTACTTCCTAAATGAACTAATTCTGATAAATCACCAAGACATGTGGCTGCTAGATTCCAGACAATGAATTTATACAAAAGGAAACAAAGCCCCATAGACATTTTTATTGTAGATGTTCTCACTATGTCAGTACCAAGCTATAAAACAAGGAAAGAACTGAGCATAATTACAGCCTCTCTCAACAGAGCGAGGAGAATTGGTTTGAGAAAAGCCCCATTGTAACTCCTTGCACTGGGGTGTTCTTTCAGCAAGACCATAAATCAGGTTCCAGCACAGGAACCACATCTATGCCGTGAGGAGTTTTGATCCGATTCCTGGACGTTAAGTTGGGTTTATCTCATGGGTAGGCAATAGAAGGATGGTTGCAAGTTCTAAGACCAGTGCTTTGGGAGTTTATCTTAGCTCACACACAATGCTGAGTTGCCTTGGGAAAGCTAATCAGCTTCTCTGAGCTGGTTTTCTCATTCATTAAATATGGTGTTCTGACTACATAGAAGAACCTTTCTAACTTAAGCATTCTGATTCTTTATTTCTGTTTCCTCTAAAATGCTAACTTGTATTCTTTTCTCCAACTGCAGAGAAGTATTGTAAAGTTTAATTTCTGACAAACGGAAAGGCAAGTCCAAATGTACAGAACAGGGGTTTGCAGGCTTCTGGTCTCTGGTGTGATGGATTATATTACTGTTTCTCAAAAATTCACTTTCCTTTCTTGAAGAATCCCTTCTTGTGTGAAGATCATGTGTCTCTGCCCCGTTGAACTCAGGAGAGGTCATGTGAACTTGCTTTCGTCAGTGGAATGTGGATGGAAGTACTATGTCTTACTTCAAAGATGAACATTTAGATTTGTCATGTCTCTTCTCTCTGTTATGATGGCCGTAGATATGTCTGAGACAGAGGATATTCCATCAGCCTTAGTCCTGGAATGACAAATAGTTGGAGCAGTTAATGGTCATGTATTATGGGCAAGAAATAAACCTTTGTTTTAAGCCTCTGCAATTTGGGGAGTTATTTGTTACTAAAGCAAAACCTAACCTCTCCTGACTAATATACCTGCATTCTAGAAATGGCCAACTATGAAAAGCAGTTCTCCTTTCCTGAGTATGATTGTAACAAAAAGTCAGAATTATAAACTTTTACTTTAAGAAGTGTCTCCCTTTCATCTTCATTTAAGCACTATCATACTATATATAAAAAATTCTCTGCTAATATTTTTTTCTTTTATTTTTAGTTGACATTTAATAATATGTGATATTTCAATACACAAATACAATATATAATGATCAAATCAGGGTAAATTGGCATATCCAACACCTCAAACATTTATCATTTTTATATACTGGGAACATTCAAAATCCTGTCTTCTAGCTTTTTGGAAATATACAATAAATTATTGTTAACTATATTTACCCTATAGTGCTTTAGAGTATTAGAACTTATTCCTCTTACCTAGCTGTAATTTTGCAGCTGTTAGCCAACTTCTCTCTATACTTCCCTCCTCACCACCCTTCCCATCCTCTAATAACCACAATTCTGCTCTCTACTTCCATCAGTTCAACTTTTTTTAGCTCCCACATATGAGTAAGAATGCTTGTATTAGCTGCCCCAGTGCAGACACTAGGCTCTGGAATACTTGAGCAATTTAGCTTCTGTTGAGTCTATGATGCTTTTAATTTTCTTCCGATGTGCATGGACAAGAGATTACCTCTGTGTCTTTCATCTATTTATCCAAGGAATATTTTTTGAGTACCTACTAAGTAACATAAGCACTTGAGAGGGAAGAGTGAAAAGTTAGGCCTAGTGACTTTAACTCAGCCAAATTGAATCTTCCAGAAGCTTCAAGAAGGCAGGTACAAGACAGTGTGAAAAATGCTATGCTAGGGAATGTACAGAATGCTATGGGAGCATTTAGGATGAGCGTTTTAAATCAGAGCTTTGGCATTGAGGAAGGCTTTCTAGAGGAAGTGATGTCTAATCCAAGACCTGAAGAGTAAATAGTCAGTAGACAGGAGAATTAGGAGTGTATGTGTGTATGTGTGTGGACACACGCATGTTGTGTGTGGCTGTGGAATTAAGTGTGGCAGCAGTATACTGGTAAAAAAATATTCCAGGCAAAGGAAATCACACATGTGAAGGGCAAGTGGTGAGTCCAGATGGCAGGTATTAAGGCGGCATTTTCTTCAAAGGAAGGAGAAGCCAGATCATGTAGGAAATTCTAAGTGATATTCAGGACTCTGGATTCTGCCTTAAGGGAATTGTGTTTCCTCTGACACTAAAGCCCTCCTCACCCAAACCACCCCCTAAATACTCTCACCTAATCCACTCAACAACTCTTCCTCCTGTAAGAGTCACATTGAACTCCATGGAATCTTTCCAGACCTTTCCAGGCAAATATAGATTTTTCTTCTCTAACTCATCATATATCTCTGAACATATTTATTCACTTTCATGCCTTTCCCACAGTTTAAGACCTACAGCTCTTGAGGGCAGGCCTTGTATTTCCATCTGTGTACCCTCAGTGTCTCTCGGGTTCCTGGCTTGTAGCAAGCACTCTTTAGACGTGGCAGGAAGGATGAGCAGAAGGAAAGACAGAGCCTTGAGGTGATGTGATATGTAAGGAAGCTTAGCCACTGATGCAGGCAATAGATAGACTAGGGACCTTGCAACTGGGAAACATTCATTTTTGAGGAATTTCAGAATGATCCCATTCAGAGGTGACGCTTGTCAAGGAAGCTTAGGAACTAGAACCTACCACCACTCCTCCCCCTGAATAATCTCAGATCAGCTGGGTCTTTATCCATGTCTTCTAATTCTCTGGACCAGTAGCTACATTTGGAATCTCTGTCTAGGCTTCTGCTTTGACCCAGGCTGACTGAGGTGTGCAGGCAGCACCGTGGCTTTGGAGGTGAAGAGATCTGGAGTCATGCTGTAGCTGTGCCATTCACGGGCTATGCATGGGAGGAAGAATTCTAAGATGACCTCAGAGTCCCATACCCTGTATAATATCCTCCCCTTGTGGGTGGGTGGAACCTGTGAATCTATTTGGATATCACTCCTGTGATTAGATGGCTAATCAGTTGGCTTTGAGTTAACCAAAGGGAAGATTATTCTGAGTGGGTCTGACTTAATCAGAGAAGCCTTTAAAGAAAGTGAAACATCAGGGAGATATGATCCTACTGGCTTGGGAGCAAATATCCATGTTGTGAACTGTGCATGTGAATTGTATGACAGGGACTATATGTGACCTCTACTAGCCAAGAAGGGTCCCTGGCTGACAGCTTGCAAGAAACTTCATTAACAAATGCAAGGAAAGGAATTCTGCCAACAACCAGTAAGCTTGGAAGAGGACTGCAAACCTCAGAAAAGAATTGCAGCCCTGGCTAACACCTTAATTTCAGCCAGGTGAGATCCTGAACAGAGGACCCAGATAATTTTTACCTGGACTCCTGACCCTCAGAAACTGTGAGATAATAAATTTGTGTTATTTTAAAGTGCTAAGATTATGCTACTGTTTTATGCAGCAAGAACACAGCACTAGAAAAGTAATGTACTGTGTGATTGTGTGAGTTCAGGGATGTTACCTGCCTTCTCTGAACATCATTTTCCTTCTCTGTGAAACAAGCATGATAATCAGATCCCCTCATGGGCTACTAAAATCCATTGTGATAACATATGTAGAGTACCTAGTAGTTCTTCAACATGGAATAAGTACCACTTCCCACTCACCAGTCTCTCAGCACCATCTATGCAATAGCTTTTCTAGAACATTCTGTCTTGGTTGCTCCTTCAAGAGCTGGCACAGGGATTCAGGCTGCCTAAGGTGCCTTTTGCCCAGCAGACTGTCCTAGGGTCAGTGTTCTGATGAAAATTCCTATTGTAATGCATAACCACTGGGAGGCCAGAGTGAAATTGCTTTGGAAGCCTTTGTGTGATTGACATTTCAGCTGTTTATGGAGTCTTTGCCCTATCATTTCCTGTTTTAAAAATTAATGTGCTGGTTTCTTTATTATTGAAAACCAAGAAGGGGAAGTTCAGCTGCAACACAGGAAATAGTTCTATGTGATCCAAATAGAAGTTTCTGAGTAGGGAAGATATTTGCAAGACCCCAGTTTTACTTAGATGATCTGTGAATCTCCACAATTTTTTCTTTTGAAGTCACTCCTCCCAGCTCCAAGCTCCCTGCCCTCTGCCCACCCCACCCCTAAATTTGAATGAGAGAAAGACATTTGAATCAAAAGCATTATGACTTTTAAATAATGCCAATGCTATTGTATATGACAGAATTGTAAAAACCCACTGAATCAGTTTTAGAGTCAGAAGGGACTTCGCAGGGCATGTAGCTCCACTCTCTCATTTTACAGATCTGGAAAACTGAGATCTGAAAGTTTAATTGCCCAAGGAGACACAGCTAATCAGTGACTAAGTTTTCTCTGAAAGAAACCAGATCACCTGACACTTTCCTCAAATGGTCTGAATCTATTGCTTTTATTTTATATGTGTAGACGTTTAAAAACTCTTGAGATGTAAGGATGAAATGCTTTCTTCTTAGGGATACACCTCAGTGTAATTGTCATCATAGATCCTGTTGATCTGTAATGCTGTCACCAACTGAGTTTCCACAGGGAATAGAAAGACCCAGTTCAAGAAGAAGGAAAGATTTAGGTCAGATTTTTTTTTTTTTTTTTGAGGCAAGGTCTTGCTCTGTCACTCAGGATGGAGTGTTAGAGTGCAGTGGTGTGATCATAGCTCACTGTAACCTTGAACTTCTGGGCTCAAGTGATCCTCTTGCCTCAGCCTCCCAAGTAGCTAGGACTATGGGCACACATCACCACACCTGGCTAATTTAAAAGATATTTTTGTAGAGATGGGGTCTTGCTATGTTGCCCAGGCTAGTCTCAAACTCCTGGCCTCAAGTGATCCTTTCGCCTTGGCTTGCCACTGAACCCAGCCCTAGGTTAGATTTAAGGGGCAAAAATATCTTAGTTGTAAGCACTAACTCTCATGTGGGATTGGAAAATAACATTCTTTAAGGATCACTGAGGAAACTATACATTTGCACGTCCATCACGTGGATTTACTCATTAATTTGTTGGTCTTACTCATTTTCCTCTATCTACTGCCCCAATATATTTTCGATAACTAGTATTTATATATTAGGACAGTCTGAGTTCCCTTCTACCAAGAGGAAAAAAGAAATTCTGTCCTAGATCTTAGTCAACCTGAGATTACAGTGAAGCTTTTGGCTTGATGGAACATTTACTGTGTGTGCAGGAAAGTTAACATAGCAGGCCTGAGACTACTATCCTTAGGAAGTCCTGCTTGCAGGACTGTGCTTGCCTGGCATCTGGAAACTTGAAGGGTAAACATTCCCCCACACTGATATAAACTGTCCCCTAACTGACAAGAATGGCTCACTGTGCCTAAACTGTTTATACAATGTTTTTCGTACTAAACAAATGCTTTCTTTCTGGGATTCTGGAGTTCTGGTACATGCTAGGCAGAGGAACCCCAATAAAAACCTTGGGCACTGAGTCTCTAATGAGCTTCCCTGGTAGACAACATTTTGCCCATGTTGTAACAACTTCTTGCTGGAGGAATTAAACACATCCTGTGTGACTCCATTAGCATAGGCCCCTTCAAAGTTTGCATCTGATTTCCGCTACACTTTGTCCCATGCACCTTTTCCTTTTGTTGATTTTGCTTTATATCCTTTCACTGTAATAACTCTTAGCTATGAGTATAACCATATGCTAAGTCATGTAAATCCTCCTAGCAAATTATTAAACCTGAGGCTGGTCTCTTTCTGTTCCTTTGGGGGAATATACTTATTTTCTGAGAGGCCTTCCTAGTATTACTGAAGCAGCAGGCTCTTGCTTTAGGGAGCACCAGTTCAAGAACCAATATGAAGAAAGATAATCCCCTATAAAATATTCAAATAAAATATCATACCTCTTTTATACCCGTCATTTCTCTCTGTTTTGTCCATCAGCCCCTCTCCAGATCCCATATGCTTTCTCTTTTAATTTTCTACTTTACTTTTTTCTGCTTATTCTCGATTTTCTGTGGTTCTGTCTGTCCTATCTTATATCTTGGATTGCGAATTTTATGACAGCACAGACTATATAAATAGCAGCTTAGCAGAAAAAAATAAAAGATTAGTATATGGAGACTCCATTTATGTGCTCCGAAACTTTGTTTTCTAATTAAAGGGAAACCATTAATATTTTTGTCCCTCAGTTTTCTGATCTAAAAAATGGGGACTCCTATTACCTGCCTCCTTGCAGAGTTATAGAGGTTATCAAATGAGATCATTTTTATGCAAGAATTTCAAATATTTGGGCCACATAGAAATGTTGAGACTTATGATCCTCCTGGAACTCTGCCTAAGTGGATTGCTTGAAAA
The DNA here is from genome assembly GCA_023783475.1 of Daubentonia madagascariensis. NCBI lineage: Eukaryota > Metazoa > Chordata > Mammalia > Primates > Daubentoniidae > Daubentonia > Daubentonia madagascariensis. The sequence continues at coordinate 10,059,231 of JAKFHU010002250.1, read as the reverse complement.
ATAGATGCTCTTGAGATGTGGACATTCTCTCTCTTTATTCAGAAAATGACAGATGATCGAATGTACAGAATCTTGATGAAGTAGAGCCATAGGAATATTTAGGATTGAGAAAAAGAAGATTTAAAGAAAATTATAATCGTTGTCTTCAAATACAGGAAGGACAGACATGAAAAGGAAGCAAAAGAATAATTGTGTATGACTCCACCGGATAGTCAGGACTAATGGGAAAAAGTGAGTAGGAAGAAGAGGAAAGATCTGGCTGAGGCACAGGGAGAAGGACAGCACGAGAACCAGGTTGTTGGAGCTGTTTGAGATTATGCTGAACCACTGCCTAATCCCACTGCTTGTCATCCACAGTGCACGCCGATTACACTTTGCATTTATGAATGAACTTCTTTTGTGAACCACCCCCACAATTTTTGCTGTAGTGCTCTCTGTACTATTATGTATTGAATCTTTTTCTTTACATGATTCACCCATTTTTATTAGATAAATTTATTTTGCAGATATGTTTCAGTTATTTTTTTGTAATGCACATTAAAATAAAAACATAACTGTAAGAAACTTACATTTGTCAGTAAACACCAAACGAAATGCCTTTGAAACCTGATATTCCTTAGAAATTCTTAAGCCAAATGAAAGACAAAAATAAAAACAAAACTGTGGCCCTGGTGCCCTGACTCCAAGTCCAGGGAACGCTTGAGCCCCTTGGCTTCACACAATCTTTCTCAAAGAAAAGGATGATGCCCATTTGTGAAGCTGAGAGTATCACCCTGTGACTCCTTAGGGGAGGCCATGAGGCACTCTTCCATTCATGAATTTGCTCATCACTTCCCAACAACCCACCCAGGACAATGGGTAAAACAGGACTAAAACAAGTGGGATGTGTGATAGCCCTGCCTTTTATTCCCCCTCGCTGCCCTGGTTTTATGCCTCCCAAATAAAGCATCAGCACTTAATTCTTTCCTCCTGCTCACTTTCTAGGTATCAGGCAAAGACATCTTTTTCTCCCATCTATACGCTTGGCCTGCAGAAGTTATAATCCTGCCCCCATGACCACAGTTGACTGGAGCAGAGATGGGCACCTGACCTGAGATAGATCAGTTTTCTTCTTGCTGGAATTTGGAATTTCAACCTAGATACCGTGTGTTAGTTTGAGAGGACTGCCACAACAAAGTACCCCAAACTGGGTAACCTCTGGGGAAGAGCAGTGAATAGTTCATTCCAGGGTCTTAGCAAAAAGCAGGATACAACTAAATATTCAATGAAGAATAAGCAGTGGCTAAAATAGAGGAAACCATAATGCAAAGATTGCCAATAATATAGTCAGCAGAAGCAAATGCCTGAAGCAACTGACCTTTATTAATTAAGGTTGTAGACAGATTTAGAAATTTTATAATCCCTGTTGATATCTTGAGTGCACCTTAGGTATGTTATATATGTTACTTAATGGAGAAATGAAAGCCATGCTTAATAGAGCAATATTTAAAAATAGTTTAATCCAACAGAATTACCTGAAACTCAGGACCAATTTAAGATCTTTGCAAGTCTTAGGCTCTCTTAGTTCTCGAGGCCCACATCATATTAAATACATTTTTTAAACAATTATATTTTGTTTGTATATTTTCATAGGGTACAAGTACAATTTTCCTACATTGATATATTGCATCAGGGCCTTCAGTGTATCCATCACTGGAGCAGCACACATCGTACCCACCAAGCAACCTCCCATCATCCACCTACTCCCCTTCCAAGTCTCCATTGTCCATCATTCCACACTCTGCTTCCTTGTGTACACATTATCAAATACATTTTAATAAGGGAAGTGGAATATTTTAACTTAGATATAATTGGCTTAAGATTTAATTGTCATTAAATAGTTAACACAATGAAACCTTCTGTAGATTATAATAATAGCATTTATTAATTTTTATTTTGAAATTTTCTTTTTTTATTTTAGAGCAAATACATTTTTTGTTGCTTTCGTCAGCATGTGTATGCATGTTGGTTTTGAAAATTTTGTAGGCCCTAGGCATTGTGCTTTTGGGTGCCTGGTGGAAGAAATGGATTTGTTTGTATCTTAATTTTTTAAAATGTTTAATCGTTCTATAATTACATTTTTCTTAGCAGCTGTAAAACATAATTTATAAGTAGTATAGTATTTAAATGACTGTAATATTTGCTCTTAAGAAAAGTGTTTAGAAATAATCCCATGTTTCCACAAACACAAGTAATTCTGTATTTAAAGCACTGCTGTTAGTAGCCTCTGCAACGAAAAATAATCTCTCATTTTAAAGAACACTTTATTATAAAGGGCAACTAGAAAAGCTACGTTTCATAATTAGCTGACTTACATGAGCATCAACGTATCTTATTCCAACTCAAAATGTGTTTAAAAGCACAGCATATAATCAGATACTATAGTTTGGATTACTTAAATAGTTTCTACATTTTTGACATTAAGTAAAATAAAACAATGATAGTAAACTAAAAAGAAAATGAACAGGTACCATTGTAAATACTGTATTTCCCCAGCTTAAAAATAGAAGACAATTAAAAACATCGCCTATTGCCATTTGCAAATATTTCTACTTTTCCTGAATTAGATTTCATCCAAAAGAGTGGCCTTGCCATTGCTCAGAAGGATGTGCTCAACTAATTCAATAAAATGACACAAGACTAATCTCATAGCATTTGTCAGGGTTCAGCTCAGGGTCTAGCTTTTGGGAGCTTCTCTACTCTCAGATCTACTATAGCATTTGTGTTTCACTTAGCTCATGTCTGGATACCATTTTGTATTATTTGCTAATTGCTTTCTGATGACCCTTCAGAAATGGTAAGCATCTTGAGGGAGCATCTGTCAGCTTGTGTGTGAGTTAGAAAATGAATCCCCCTGAATAGAAGCATGGCTGCTATTAGTTTTCCTGAATATACTAATAGATATTTGCCTTGCCTTTAATAGCTCAGGTAGACATACTATTCTCTCAGGCCTGCTAGTCTATATTCAAATAGACTGAATCAGTACTTATTGATCTGACTTGAATTAATTGTTCTCTTTTCCCAATCCATTAATCAATCAACCAACCAACAATAGTGGTTGAACACCAACTATGTTCAAAGTACTGTTTTCTCATAGAGCAAAAATATCTCTATAATTCAGAATAAAGAGGCTGAATCAAATAAATGCAAATTTAAAATCAATAATTTTGGGACAGACATTAAAAACAATAATGTTCTTAATTGGTAAATGTAGGGTGATATAAGGTAAAATAAGTACTCTCACAGGTATGGTGTATGATCTTAATAAAACTTGACAATATTTATCAAAAGCCTTGCAACTTTCCCCAAGAGGCAGCTTGGAATACTGATTAGGAGCTTTTAGCTGAATTCAAATCTCAATTCCATCACATACTGCGTGACTTTGGGAAGTTACCTAATCTCGCTGCCTTGGTTTTCTCATCTGTAAAATAACCTATAATCAGCTGTAGTTATACCTATCCTTTATAAAGATAAATTAAGTCAATATTATCAAAATTAATAACAGTATCTGCCACATAGTATGTGGCACACATATTTGACACAATATTTGGGCTTCCGGAAACTTAGAGGAAATAATCAGAGATGAGAGCTAGGATCTGGGTGTAAACAGGAAAAATTAAATACACCTGAAATGTAAAACATGATGAAAATGGTTAAATTCATTATGGTATATCCATATTAGACAGTATTGCACCATCAGTAAAAAATTAGATTTTCAAAGAACATAGGAATGAAGAAATTCTCAGATATGATGTTACATTTTAAAAGCAGTATGTAAAGTTACCTATATACATTATAATCTTAATGCTGTTAGAAGGCACATAGAAAAGTGCTAGAAGGAAATAGCAAAATATTAATAGTGATTATCTCAGGGTACTGAAATTAGGAGTGATTTTTAATTTTATTCTTTATCCTTTTTACAGTTTAAAAATTTGCCACAAACATATTCGTTATTCTTACACCTAGAAAAAAGAAGGAAAATGTATATATCAAAGACATAATACAGAGAAAGGAAAAGTGGTGATCAATGGATTATATTTCTGAGTTGCTGGGTAAACATACAGAGTGGGAATCTTGAATATCTTCAAAGAGTAGCAACTTTTAAATCAAGAAAATGTTTTAAGGTCTAATTAATTAAAGAGTATCCTTTAATAAACAGCATTAAATGTGTGTGTGTGTCTGTGTGTGTGTATATATATATGTGTATGTGGGGGGGGTATATATATGTATATATATATTTTTTACCCTTTAAAAGAAGAAGCTAAATGAAATCATGCCCTGGCAAGGAAGTGATGAAGCAAAACCTGATGAGTTTTGGATAAACTCAGCAATAACTCAAGTCAGTAGACCAGTAAGAACCAAAGCCAAGTTTCAGGAAAAAAACAAAAAATACAGACATAATCTTGGGAGTTGGTAATTTACAAAGACTAAATATTATCGCAACTCTGACAACTGGCAGTACCTGAAACTCAGGCATCACCTGCCAGCTAAGTGATAGAATCCCCTTGCAGCCCTGAGGGGTCACTTAGTCCATCCAACAAACTTCCTTTCCTGCAGGTGTGAGTTACGAGCTCAAATCCCCAAGTTTCTTAATAAAATGTACCTTCAAGTGCTTTGAAAATTTTTCTCCTCTCATTTCCTAGCTTGAAGGAAAATGAAGTATGCCTTCACAGTGGGTGTCCAAGGAATGTTTACTGCCTCGGCAATTCCTACCTGGATTTTCTTAAAATAATAGGAAAGGGGAAAAAAAGTGCTCCAAACACTTATAAACCTGCCCACTGAATCAAAGACTAGGTCAAAGCAGCTTGGTAACTAACATAATAATTACCGACTGTAACAGCCAAGGTGTATTTCTTTCTCACTTTTATGGTAGCTTTGTGCTTGTAGTCCAGAGACCCTAGAGAAAGTTACATAGGAAAATGTTAAGGTTAAGGACCTCTCCTTTAAATAGATAGGCACAGGATACATGCTCAGCCACTTTAAGAAAGAAAGTGATAATTGTAATTCATTTGAGAAGAAGCAGTCTTAATTTATAACCTTTAAAAGAAACTGTCTTTATTATACTCTAGAGTATTCTAAGTGTGTATCATAGCTAATATTTTATGCATACATTTTTTCAGTTTGAAGGCATTTGCCATAATTCAGCTTTAACAAACTCTGTTCTCAGCTGTGTCTCAGAGCGTGGCATATATCTGTTGTCCAGCTATAAATCTTCAGTTGTTATTATACTTTTATGAATCTGATTCATGCAGAAAGCATTATCCCTGCAACTTTAATTAAGGAGTTAGGAATTTCCCCATTTGAATTCCTGGCATTCTGAACACTTTATTGCATCTTCCCCCATGAGCCTCAAATGAGATATTTGGATTACACATCCTTAGAAGAATAAAATCCATAAGCTCTAAATCAGGAATAGTTAAGTGGATTTGATCCAGCTTTAGAGCTGGCTTTGATGGTTCAAATCGCATTGAGTCTCTTAGGATTGGATCAATCATTAATATCTAACTTTTTAAAGCTTTAATTTTAGGTATTTATTGGTATCAGGATATTAGGATGCAGACTTTTGTTGTTTGATTTCTTATTTCTGAAAAGCACTCCAGTCTCTTACTTGGGTTCTACTAAAGCCAAGATTCTGTTTGACACAAGACCAATAGGACAAAATCAGGCACAAGGCAGAGGGAGTGCTATGTATAAACTGTTACATTAGACTTTGTTACTCATCATGAGCCCATGAATATATATTTGTACATTTGCATAAGTGATTTTACACAAACACATAGAAATTATACATTTCTATGCCATTATATCATTAGGTAGGTATCTTTAGACATCTCTCATTTTCACCTCATTCCTGATTTCCTGTTCTAATGCTACAAATACAAACAAAATAATAATAATACTAGCTCTTATATACCAGCCCTGGCCTAAAGGTTTTATATAAGTTAACCTATTTAATGCTCCTAACAAACCAGTGAGGTCATGACTATGATCATCCCCAGTTTATAGATAAGAAAACGGAGACAATAAGAACTTAAACAACTTTCCCAAGATCACAGAGTCAGAAAATGGCAAAACTACATATATGTGCCCAGGCAGATCTGGCTCCAGATCTCAGCATAGTGCTTCAGTCATGAACAAACTCTGTTCATGACTAAAACGCTATGCTATGCTGCTTGAACTAATATAACTGTAAGCCTGTATTTATTGAGGAAGAAAACATATTTAAGACCATGCCTTTGACCTCAAGGAGCTTGTAATCTGGTCATAAGATAAAGTGCACACAGGAAAAACATAGGGAGGAGTACATGTCATGTTAATAACATTTATTGAATGATTGCCCTGTGCCAAGCACCATACTATTAACTAAATCTGTGTAACCGTCTATAAGGAAAGGACTATTTTTATCTCTGTTTCACAAGAGGGGAAGCTGATAAGTACCAGAAGTCCCACTACTAATTAGTAGCAGAGCTAGGACTTGAACCTAGGCAGTCTGAAGTAGGAGCCCTTGCTCTTAACCACTGTGTTATACTAGACGTGAACAAGTTTCCAAATGTGTGTGGCAGATAGCAGAAAAGCACTATAAGAGTAGGAAGAGTGGAGAATCCAGTTAATCAATTACTTAGCTAATTAATTAATTTAATATTGATTGATTATCTTCATTGTCTCTAGCCATACTGAAGTACTTTTGGTCCTCTGGACTTAGTATGCTCTCTTTCGTTTCTGGATCTCTGCACATTCCCTGCTAAAATTGTCCTTCAGGCCCTGACACAAACTTTATCACCTCTACCATCTCTACTACCTCTATCAGCAACATTGTGTGGCTAATTCCCATTCACTCTTCAGGGCTCGGCTTGAATCCCAAAGCCTCTGGGAAGCCTTTCTGCCCCTCTAAGAAGAGAGTGGGTGCACTTACATGTAGTCCCACCTCATCATAGCACCTACCACACTGTGTCATGATTGCAGCGTTCCTTGTATAATCATCTACGTCATGCCCTACTCTGCCACACCTCTCCCCCAACCAATACTCTCTAATCCACTCCAACAATAGTCTCTGAGCTTCTTGAGTGCTGGAACTAGGTCTTACATCCCCTATTGAATTGTAAGCTCCTAACACAGCACCTGACACATAACAAATGCCTTACAGATATTTTCGAAATGAATGTCTGAGTTCTACGTGCCAGGAACTGTGCATATAAAACACTTAGTGTGTGACAGGCATTGGCTACACATCAATTTCCATGATCTCATTGTACTCTGATAATAATTCTCTCAGATAATATTATTTCTATTTTATAGATGACAGAACTGAGACTCAAGGACATTAAATAATGCCCTCAAGGTCACATAGTGAGTAAATGAGGAGTTGCAATTAGAAATTATGTCTGTCTGACTCTAATCCTTTGCTACATATGAGCCAGTAGTTGCAATATTGGTTCTAAAAGGCATAATGTAGTTCTAGTAAGGCACACAGATGATGCAAAGGAATCAGAAATTATCTTCTCATGGTTGGTGGGGTGAAGGCAGTAGGACCTTCAGAGGGAGGTGATCCTGAAGGATAAGTCTGCGTTAGTTTGGGTGAGAACAAAGAGAGGGATTAGCAGCATATATCATGAGCTGTGAGATGTCCCAGTCTCTTTCTTCAGGGAGTGGTGAGGAGTCTTCTATGACTGGAACACAAGGTGCAGGGGAGAAGCACCCAAGGGTAGTTGGAATGGAGCGTGAGGGGTAGTGCTGACGTGGTGCCAGGGAGGAACTGGCAGGATTGGAGAAAAGACAGCAGGATGGGCCATCTTAATTCTCAGAGGTTGTGTTTGAGTCCCAGGGGGAACAGTGGCATTATCGAATCCTGGGAGGGATGCTAAGTGTGGTGTGGAGTCAGGTGGGAAATCAGTTGGTAAATAGAGGAAAATAATTCCCCCTCCATACTGCATGAGAAAGAAGAGTCCACAGCCTTGTACTCTGTTAGCAGCTCTTCAAATCACAGGCCACAGACAGCTGAGTAGAAGCCTGCATGGGTGAAAGAGGAATCACCACGTACATTAGACCTTCCCTCTGTTTCTTCTCATTCTCTTCCTGCAACACATGCTGTTTATCTATGGTAAGGGTTATATTTTTATTATTATTTACATGCTAGATGCCACACTATATACATTTTTAATTAATTTTGCTTAATCCTTTCACTGTGAAGGGTATTATTATCCCTACTTTCTAGATAAAGAGAATGGTAGATCAGAGAGGCTAAGGAACTGATCAAGTCCCACAGCACACAAGTAACAGCCCAGATTTAACCCACGTACATGACACCGAACTCTATGATCTTAACCCATATCATAGAAATTAAAAAAAAATTAACTACCAAACACTCAGTGCCTCCTGGGAGTCAAACACTTTATTTAGATAACACATAATAAATGGGACAAGATGTTTGCTCTGTCTAATCTTTTAGTCCATTAATTCTTAAAAAGTAAAGATTTGTCTAAAATTCACTTGCTGTATTCTCTGCAGCAGTTTCTTCCTTCTGTTTTTCTCTACCTCATTTTCTAATTCCACATTTAGAAGACATGGGATATTTTGACTATTTGCTCAGATATTAGAAATTCTCTTTTAGAGTCTTGTATTTCCCTTTGAAGTCCACAGCAAGAGTCTAAGAGAACAACTTCATGAAAGAGCTTTAAAAATAAATGTGTGGTGCCATTTGCACTCTCCACCCACTTTTAATGAGAAATGGATGGTTATTGTGCTATCGCGTGGTGCAGCCTATTCCTGGAAGCCATCTCAAGCTGCTGAGGATAATGTATCCCTACACTGCATCAGCCTAGCCTCTTTGTTCCGTACGTGCTATTTTTTTTTAGAGTTTTATGAACAGCAAATGTCTCCTTAGGAGAACATTGTAATCGCTCAATCGGGATTTTGCAGCAGTCTTGGTATAAGGGATGATAAAATGCCCATGGGGCAGTGCCAATTCGAAAAGGATGATTAATTCCAGATTTCACACTCTTGGGACGTTGTGAATGCCGGGATCAAGGTCTGATGTGTTCCAAATGATGTGCCAGGATGAGTAAATACTCAGGCTTCCATTAGGAGGAAGACCAGGAACAAAAATAAATAAATGTTATTTATTCCTTTAGTCAACCAACAAATATAGAGAGTGCCTGCTCTGTATCAGGCACTGTTCAAGGTGCTGAGAATATAACGTCCTTACTCTCAAGGCATTTACATCCTCTGAGAGGAGACAGGCAATACACAAATATATATGGTAAATTCTTTCAGAAAAAAACAGAGTGGGATAACGGGATAAGAGGTAAGTAGGCGAGACATGCTATTTTAGAGAATGAGCAGGAGAGGCCTCTCAAGTGTTACATCTCAGCAGAGACCTTAAGAAAATGATGGAGCAAGACAAGCAGATGTCAGGGGAAGAGTGTTTCTGGCAATCATGGCAAAGCCCCTGAAGTAGGAGTGTGTTTAAGGAACAGCATGTGGCTAGAACAGAACAAGTAGGGAGAGTGATAGGAGATGCCATCAGGAAGATGCAGGCAAGAAGCAGGGGAAATTTGGGGTAAAGACCATCAAGCCTCATATAAGCCCTGGTAAAGAATTGAGATTTTATGCTGTGTGGATTGGGAAACCACTGCAGGGGTTTGAGCAGAGGAGTGACATGGTCTGACTTACCTTTTTCAAAGATCCCTCTCTCTGCTGTATGTAGAATCAATGCAGGAGCAAATGTGGAAGCAGGGAAGCCACAAGTAGGAGGCTGTGTAAGTTCAGGCAAAAGATGCTGCTGCTTGGACCAGGGTTCTAGTAGTAGAGATGATAACTGGTAGTGAAATTCTGAATATTCAGAAGGAAGAGGTGAAAAATTTGCTAATAAGTGGGAAGTGAAAGAGAGGAATCAAAATGTTTTATCTGTACACCTGGAAAAAGGGAAGTGTTATTTAGTGAGACAGGAATGATTTCAGGAGGAACAGACTGAGGGTAGGGGAGCATTCTCTCAGTTTTGGACACATTCAGTGTGAGATGCCTGGTGGACATCCATGTGGAGTTGTAGAGGAGAAACTTAGATAGTGAATCTGGAGATCAGCAAAGAGGTCTGGGCTGAAGATTTAAATTTGAGATTCATGAGCCTGTAGTTAATCCATGAGACTAGAAAAAAACATCTAGGCCAGTGTGGGTAGGAAAATAAGTTCTTGATTGGTCTCTTCAAGGAGTTCAATAATACTATCAACTTGGTATAAATCCCCCACATTTTATTTCATACTGTTCCTTCAGAGGGTGCAATGCTCCTATGCTTTTCTTAAAGCAATTTACAGTTAAGTGCTACTCAAGCCAACTACAAATCTTGTTCCTGAAATTCTAAGAGCCTTAACAGAGAACAGCAAAGCAGATGGAATACTTTGTACAGTAACAAAACAACTCTGAGCAGCTTTTCTGCTTTACCTGTTATGAAATGAATCAGTGTTGCCCAACCACATGGTGGTGCATTCAGAATGCCCGTTCCTCCCAAATATCTACCAGTATCACCAGTATTAAATGTATGTTCCTGGATTCTTCTCGGTGGTGATGGTAGCTACTCATCAAGGCCCCAGAGCTGTTTTGCTTTTTAGTATAGTATATGACTTCATCCTAAAGGTATATTTAGTAAAGCATAGGCTTGAAAGAAGGAGAGCTGTGGATATCCCATACTGGGGGAGGCAAATGAGGGAATGCACAATAAATCACACTTCTGAAAGTGAATGGTGGCCACATGCATATTTCATTGTAACTTTTATGCATGAAGAAAAGATGTAACAGTGATTATGAAAGGGAACATATGAACTATTTCTATACTAAGCTCCAAAAATACAATCTATTGTGACATGGATGAGATTCAGAGTGTTTGATTCAGTGGGATGGGAAAAAAAGAAGATATATTCACTATGCTGAAGCAGGTCCATGCAGTGCAAAGAGCTGCCATGGATTGGAGAAGGTCTAACCAGAAAGGAATATAAAAGGCTTGTGGAAAAATAATAGTTCTTGGTCATGTAGTTGATGGATGGCATCAGGTTATAGAGAAAGGTACACTGCCTACTCCAAAGCCTGGTAAAGGAGGTGCCAGGAGCACAAAACTTGCAGAAGTCAAAACTGGGAGTTCTAGCAGTTCATAGCACAGAATTAACTAGCCACAAGCCAGGTCAGAGCCAGGACGCTAGTTATAGGATACAGGGTATGGAAATCCAGAGCCATCAGAAAGAACCAGAAGAGTAATTTGACCTTGACCTTATACTTACTTAGAACCTTAAGTTTAGAATTTTTACTTTATTTCCTGTATCAGTCAGAGTTTCAGCAGGAAATAGATGGCACTGTCAAATTGGCTAATTTTTGGATAGCGAAGGAAGGGACTATTACTAAAGTGTTGGCCACATGTGGAGAAACCACAAGGAATAGTCAACACCCTGGATCTAGTAACAATGGGGAGCTGTTACCATACCTAGGTCTGAAGGGGTACTGGGGGGAGATATGAGAAAAACTTAGAGGCAGAGGCTATGTGGAGAAGACAACCTTATATGAGCTACGACTGTAGGTTGAGAGAGGTAGCAAGCCCATGGTGACCTAGCTAGGATGGAGCTAGGGGTATATATTCCTGACACCACCTCACCATCTCTCCTACCTCCTGCTACTACTCTCCACTGACAAAGCCAAGAACAAGGGAGCATGTTGAGTGTTTTGTACAAGCCAACCTCAATGCAAAACAGGGTAGAAGGGTGAAGACAGATTTGCAGGGACTAAGGAACACCATCCAGTGCAAATCCTGATAAAGACACACACAGGTACAATGATTGGACTGCAGAATTGTTGGTGATATCGTTTTATATCAGAGTACTATTCCTGCTACATTTCTTGTAATGCATTTTGAACTGATTTTAGAAATTAATTCTATATATTTTTTGTGACTATCATAAGCACGTTGTGTTGAACTTTTCTCATGTTCAAAGTAAACATTTAAAGAATATCACAATTTAAAAGGCTCTTTTGGAATTTTGTGTGTGTGTGCATTATTTTTTGAGTATCTAAGAGTCTCAACCTCTATCAAGCACATAGACAAAGTTGAGTCCCAGCCTCAGAGAGATTGATTTCCCAGCCATGCATCCAAGCAGATGATGAGGTACAGGAAAACAAGACAGGAATCATTTGTCAGGACAGAGATGAAAGATGGGGGTCTTGATTGAAAGACCTCACAACAGAACTGGGGCAAAAGACCAAAGACAGGCTAGAGTTAAGCTGACTCAGTGTTTGTTATTGAGTCCTAAATGGGACTCTTTAAATGCTTCTTGACAAAGGATCAATTAGTCATAGAACCTGAAGAATAGAGCTGAGTCTGCATGAGGGGACCAGTTGGTCCCAGATACAGATGAGAGAGAAAATATGGCTATAGAGCAGTGGTCCCCAATCTTTTTGGCACCGGTTTCATGGAAGACAAGTTTTGCACGGACCAGGGGGAGAAGCAGAACTCAGGTGGAGATGCAAGCAATGGGGAGCGGCTGTAAATACAGATGAAGCTTTGCTTGTTTGCCTGCCACTCACCTCCTGCTGTGTGGCCCAGTTCCTAACAGGCCATGGAGGACCAGTACTGGTCTGCAGCCCAGGGGTTGGGGACCGTAGCTGTAGAAAACCAAGCAAGTGGTTGCAGAAGCATTTGGTAATCACCACCATTTTTCCAAAGGTAGCTGCTTCCAAAGGTAGTTTCCCAAGGTAGTTGTTTGCTTATCCATGTATATGGTGCTAGCCTGGAAGAAGGAGAATCAGATTTTTCTTAACGGCATGCAAGTTTATTTGGCCTGACACCAAAATTGCACCTTCTAGAACAATGACTTGAATCACATACTGGGTGAGGTGGATAGAAACTAGAAATTTTATTTAAAAGTTGAGTTACCGCATACATTGGTTTCTACAAGTTGCAAATAATCTTGAATATGTGGGGCCCAAATCCCATTCTAATGCCTTCTTATATGTCTTTAACTTTTAGTCATAGCATTTAAAGGAAGGCAACTGTGATTTGAAAATAGTGCACATAGATGGTAAGTACACAGCAAATATTATGAATTTTTTCTATTGCATGACACCAGCAGGGAGCAGTGGACCAAATCATGTATTTTCCCTGAATTTGGACCAGGTGGTTGTTGTCTTGATTTTGACTACAATGCTATAGTTTGATAAAATGCTTAATTTTGCCAGAATTAATTCTTGGTACTTTTTCTTCCCCCCATAATAAATATAGCTACTGAGATTATAACCCTAGATAATTATCAACAGTAATTTAATTTTAAAATAAAATATCATAAAATTTAAAATATTCCTCAGAACACAATTATATTATGAGAAATACAATGCTTTCCCTTTCAGTAAGTTTGTTTTTTTTTTTTTTTTTAGAGACAGGGTCTTGCTATGTTGCCCAAGCTGGTCTCAAACTCCTGGCCTCAAGTGATCCTCCCACCTCAGACTCCCAAAGTGCTAGGATTACAGGCATGAGCCACTACACCAGCCAAACTTCCAGTAAAATTTGTCCAGAATGCTATGTTTTATGAATTTGTGTGAGCTTTTAGATAGCGGAATACATGGGCTGTTTCTGCACTGAGAAATTAAAGGACAACTTTAGGCAATTATTATTTAGGTGCTTAAACATTTTTTTTGTAATAGCCAGACAATTGAGGTAAAAGAGAGGTTTGATGAAGAGTTATTTCAGGTTTTAACTTTATTCTGTGAATGTACATGTATGTCAAAATATACTCCCAATAGTTTATTAAAATTATCTCTCAATTAACCATGACCCTTTTTTTAGAAAACAAATATATTAACATAAGCAAAAAGGGAAAAAGAATCCATAACCACACCATATAGAGATAACAACTATAAGGTATAAATATATGACTCTGTATTATGAATATGAAATATCAAAAAATGACCATGCTTGTACAGATTTTCAAAAATCATGACCACATTAGAAAAATATGACCATACTTGTACATATTTTTAATAGAGAATATTTTAAATTATGACAATTTGTGTATCTCCCAGTGGCTACACCTTGGGCTAAAAGTTTTATTTTAGACTGAGTCTGATTTTTGATATTTCAAATGGTTTATTTAAACTAAATTCCTTGGTTTTTGATAAGCCCCTGTTAACTGTAATTAATCTCAGAAAATTCTAGGATCTCAGGGTAGAAACTGACTTTTAAAGTAATCCAGTTGACTCCTAATTCTAATGCCAGATGTGTTCTTCCATATTCTTACTTGTGGTTATTAAGTCCAGGGTTAATTGCCTTTGCTAATGAAAGGCTCATTTCCTTTTGGGGATTGCCCATCTTGAAATAATTTTGACTACTCAAAAATATTTCCTTATGTTGTTCTACAGTCTATCTCTATATGGTCTCTAGCTCTCAGAAACATCAGAGAAAGTCTAATCCCTCTCCTATAGGACAGCAGCCCAACCACAAAATTAAACACAGCCGTAAATTTCCCCTGTCCTCATGGCTTCTTTCCCTGTGTTTTCTCTTCTTTAGCATAAATGCTAACCATTCCCTTAGGCCCTCTTTATATTTCAAAGTTTCCAAATACCTGAAAAATTATGTCAGACATCATTATTCCATTAGTATAGAAACTATCAGTTTTATGAAGGAGTATCATTTAAATTAGATGCAAATTTGTCATGAAAAATAATTGTAACATTTATTTTTCCAGGAGAGATAAAATTCAATGAATTACTATATTGAAATTGGGTGATGTAATTTGCGATGTTTTTCTTTCAGTGATGTTTTTTAGGCTATTAAAACTCACACTTAATGCAATAAATTGGATTTTTTAAGATCTTCTTAGATTCATTTGGTGTATAACCACCAGCCATTGTATGTGGGATAATCCTGAAGTTTTTAGTTCCTTGACTAGCCCAGTACATTAATAATTTCACAAATTATCTAGTACCAAGATCTGGCTCTTTAAATACACTGCATTTAAAGGCAAAAAGCGCCAAATCTGCATACTTAATTATACAGCATTATCATTTCTATCCCTAATTCCTTAATCAAAACAGTCATTAGCAATGCAAATAATAAAGGAAGTTGAATTACTAAGGAAGTAAAGATTAGTGAGTCTAAAATCAGATAGCTGGTTTTAGAAAGTCAGGTTGAAATTGGGCTCTATTTTATAATTCAAATAAACAATGCAACTACCTTGTCATAAGCCTTTTCAATAATAAGGATAAAGCACTAAATAATTTTGTTTGTTTTGATGAGAATTTTACATGACATTCATGGGTAGCAAAGAATCAAGTTATTATGCATTTTAACAGAATGACCTATATCAAATTACCCCAAATCAGGGACACTGCATTTTGAGATGTCACTCGAAAAATTGGTTTTTGGCGGATTCAATCAATGGTGTTTCTTTTCTAGGCCCTGAGATTTTGAGACTGGGGTCCCTGGAGTTCAAGTATTTTTATTTGAACTATTCAACTGAAAGTGGTGCTTTACAGTGGAACATGGGCTCCAAAAAATTCATTGAGAAGAAGCAAAGCAGTACTTGGAAGAAATATTAATAAAGTTAATTAAAGCTCCTACTGAAGCAAAGATTGGCAAAAGGGCCTATGTCAGTTCCCACCTCCAAGATAGTCTTACTCTGTGCCTGGGAGGCTGGTTAGATGCACTGGGCCTATGTCTGCATAATGCAAAAAGTATCTCTGCTATTTAGATTTCTAGATTGTACATATTAGGTATATAAATATTAATAAAAATTTCTGCCCTTAAATATTACATGTCACAGTTAATATTCTGAACTCTCTGTTTAGATATCTGCTTTCCAATATTTGCTGCTAGAACTTTATTAATAAATTTGAAGCTTGTTTTTTCCCTATGTGTGAGTTTTATCTGGAACACTATGCTCAAACAACTGAAGGAAAAAATGTTGGCCATTTACTTATTGATGGAAGATAGGAATGTAGCGTGTGCCCTACAGTTTTAGCAATATAAGATATTATTGAGATAAATGGAATTTTAGACACACAGTGCTTCATTTTGTGTTAAACATAGTAGAGGAATGTTTTACCATCTCATGGGGGCACCAAGTTTCCCCATTATTGAAGAGCTAGCACAACGAAGTATCAAGAAGGCTGAAGAACCTCCAGTATTAGTAGGAGACTCAATGGCAGTGATTCTCAATGAGGCTGCGCATTGCAACCCCTTTAAGAGTTTAAAAAATACTAATGTCTGTGTCCTAGCTCTAGGCAAGGGTCTGAGATATGGCTCAGGCGTTGGGATTTTAAAAGTTTCTCAGATGCTTCTAATGTACAGCCACAAGTGTGAACAGCTATTCTAAGATCTCATCTAACTAGATTAGAAATCTCTTCTAATCTATGTTGCTAATTTTTAAAGCTATGCTCCTTAAAACAAAACAAAACAAACAAACAAAAAGAACACAAAAATATCCTAGACCTGAAAAATTCTCTGGGAAAATAGATTCTGTGGTCAAATAAACTTAGAAAGTATTAGATATCTTATCATCCTCTTGGAGAAATTTAATTCACCTTGACATGTTAAAGACAATGGTAAAGAAACATCTCTAATTTCGTGTTTCCCAGAATTTTTAACCAGGATCCTCATTTTTTATAACAGCTATTATGATCCCATAAAGCTAGCGTTCTGTGGTCACACATTGGTTATGCTGCTTTAGGTTTTGTTGAGTTATTTCTGACCTCTGTGTTTAAAAAAAATTCCCACTTTTGTTGCTTATCTATACATTACACGCAAAAATGGACCAAGCTCTTCTCAGTCATATGGCCTTACGTTGGTAATTTTTATATCTGTGCAGTTGTTGAATAAAGTGCATATTGGTATGAACCCCACTGGAGATGAGGTTCTGCTCTGGACTACTCCGTTTGGACCTGGTGTTTATTAATGCAAAGGACTGGGCATTATGGCCATCCATCTTTAGGGCCTGATTTGACAACAAGCAGAGAAGGGCTGCCAGTCTTGTTTGAAAGTTACCATCTTACCAGTTACTTAAACCCCTTTGAATTGACCCTCTCTGCCGCTTGCATTATAAATTCCCTGTCTTCAGATACTTTTCCCTCTCTTAAAATCCTGAAAGCCTCCTGGGATGTGTTTCTTTGCCTGGGAAGAGAGCTGGAAGATACAAGACGTGGAAGGAGAAGAGAATGGAGTGACGGAGGTTGTGAAGGTGCAACCAAAAGAGGCAGATTGAAGGGATGGTGAATTGGCCTTGAAGCTGGAGGAGGCAGTAGACATGTCATTTGTCACTTCTCCTTGGGTAGAGATGAAGAAGTGACTAGAATATACACCCAAAAGCAAAGCTACTCGTGCTGTCTGTTGACATCACACCTCAGGTGTTGTCTTATTGCATTTTGTTGGCAGTGTAACATCTTGGCCTCATCCTACCCTCATTCCCTTCCCTTGGCTTCTGTGACCCTGTGTACTCTGTGTTGTTCTCTTATGACTTTAAACTGCTCCTTCTGGTCCCGCTGGGTTGAGGAAGGTACTCCCAGTCTTTGCTCCCATGGTGGCCTGTTCCCAGCTGCTTCCATTATGGTACTGGCTCCAGCCCCTAAAAAAGGTTTCTTTAGTTTTATCTTCACTGTGTTATATTTATATTAAATATATAACATGTAATGTGATATCACTTTATATTAACTGAAATATCTTTAAGAGTAGGATGTATACTGTTTATTCGTGTTTCCCCACACCAAGGCAGACACCTAATAGGGCATGAACAAATGTTTGTTAAACTAAATTAATTGATTGATCCCATAAACACTCATGAGATCACACAGAGAAATGAAGCAAAGGCCAGCAAGAGACATCACCAAAAGGGATGGTGAGCTATGTTTTTAATGTACGAATTCCTTTTGTCACTTAAAAATATCACTTTTTTATTGTAGCACTGATGAATATTTATCATAGAAGATCTGAAAAAGAAACAAACAGAGAACATAAAAACAACGTACAAAGTGACCATCCAAAGATAACTAGTGTAAATAATTCTGTGTATTTTCTTCTAGGCCTTTTTCTATGCATAAGTAGAAGTATACATGTGTGTGTATTTTTTTTTATAAGAGAATTTGGATCATACTGAAAATGATTCTGTACCCTTTTCCATTCAATATTATGTTCTTTCATTTGGCAAATATTTATTGAGGGCTTAATACACTAGGCACTATTTTAGGTTGTATTATAATAATTTATAAACTCCAATTCCGTTTAGTGTATGAGAGAATCCACCCTACCACCCCCACTGGTATTAACTTGTATTTTCAATGTTAAATATATTTGTCTGCCTATATATTGCCTCATATTAGAATGCATTTTATTCTAGTAAATGTCTAACATTCACATTTTTATATAAATATCTAATATTTTTTCCATTAATTTTTGTTGATTCTCACTGGATTTGATCATTTAGGAAATATAGACATTAAAGGAAACCCCTAAAAATCCCATATTTAAGGCTGTATTTTTGAAGATCTAGGTTGTATTTTAGCCTACTGGCAGAGGTTCTGGAGTTTTCAAAATGGCTTCTTGCTCATTGCTTTCCTAGGTAAACATATTCAGTTCAGGTACTCACATTTAATAGGGGTACATTAAGCAAGGCAGATGGTCAGTGAAAGTCCAACGTCATTCAAAAAATAATAACAGCATCCCAGGGGTTCCCTATGAGTGTGAAACCTTCCCTAAGACTCAGCATGATAATTTGTTGGGGAAATCCAACACATGAGTCTCTTCATGAGTTTAACCCAGATCAACTTATACTGTTCATTATGGAATGCTGTCTCTGTTTCTAGACATATTAATAGAAAAAGGTCCAGGTGTCAATACAAAGAACAGTTTAAATCCCAATCACTAATTAATAAAATGCTCACATTTCTGAAGGCAGATTACCAACTTACTGAGAGGAAGACGCTTGTCAGGACAAGATACGCCATTTGTCAAAGATTTCTAAGTGTTACTACAAAGTAATCTAAGTGGAATGCTATTTAATTTAATTAAAGGGAAATAAAAAAGAACCATGTGTTCTCCATCTATGAGTGTCACTATGTTGAGGATACAATAAAAAACTAAAGTTCAGTTGGTCTCCAGAGCAAGTCATCTTTACTCTTGGTAGAAGAGGTGACACTAGTGGATGCCTCCATGTTTGGAGTGATTCTAAGTCTAGCTTTATAGCTTCCTTTGCTTTGCTCTTTTTTCCCCATAGTTTGCTTCTTTGCTTCCTATAAACACACCCTTATAATTTATT
This sequence comes from Daubentonia madagascariensis, assembly GCA_023783475.1. Taxonomy (NCBI): domain Eukaryota; kingdom Metazoa; phylum Chordata; class Mammalia; order Primates; family Daubentoniidae; genus Daubentonia; species Daubentonia madagascariensis. The sequence goes on along the minus strand of JAKFHU010002250.1, from coordinate 10,039,921 downwards.
TAACTTTTTTTTCTGTTCCTCCTATCATGTAGCCCAGAAGTCAAAGAGCAGATCTGTGTAGAGTAAATCAAGGTTTCTCAACCTTGGCACAACTGAGTGGGTGTGTATCATAGGATGTTTAGCAGCATCTGTGGCCTCTGCCCACTAGAGGCCAGTAGCACTCCTCTCCCCTAGTTGTGATAACCCCAAATGATTCCAGGTATTGCCAAATGTCCTTTGGGTGGCAAAATCGCCTCTGATTGAGAACCACTGCAGTAAATGTGGCTCAGTCTTCCTGAAAGATCCTCCCCTTCACCTCTTGGCAGGCCATTCCATAGTCTCCCCAGCAGCCAGAGTGGTCTTTCCTAAAAGTAAGATCTTGTCACTTCCCTGCTTATAACAGCCCAATGGCTTCTTGTAAAATCTGAACTCCTTGCGGCCTCCCACACAGCCCTCTACGATCTCACCCCAGCCCATCCTCTGCCTCGTTGGCTACCCCTCTTCTCTCCTTCGTGCTTCTAAATTGATCTTGATGGAAGGTTCCCCCCAAGAGGCCTTTCCTGCCCACCTATTAATGCAGCCGCTCCCTTTTTCCACCGCTGTATTATATCATGCAGCTTACTTTCTTTATAAGTACTTATTACTACCAGATATCACATAGTACCTTTATTTGTTCCCTAGTGTATTGTCTTTTCCCAAGCATAGCAGAATGTAAGTTCCATGGGTGCAAAGGACATTTCTGTTTTGTAGACTGCTTCTTTCCCAAAGTCTAGGATAAAGCATAGCACTTCACAGGTGCTCAAAAAAATTATACAGTGAATAAATAAATACATAGGGACAAATAGGCAGAGGCAGTGACTCAGTGTGTGTGTGTGTATATATATATATGTGCGTGTGTACATATTCACTTTTTCCATATTCACACTTAAAAACTCAGTAATATCTCAGATAGAAAGGTACAGAGAATAAAGTAATGCATCCTTATGTGTCTACCATCCAGATAATGTGATGTGGCGTTGCAAAGGATGAAGTGTGCCATTATGTATTTGTCAGAATCAGGGTGCATAGGTAAACAATAGTTTACAAACAGATCACCAAGACTTTTTTCATCTATATAAATCCACATTTGTGTGTTAAGTATTCATTTAGAGTGAAATGCTGAAAATAGCAAGATTCGTTTCCCCCCATCGAGGGGCTCATCATCTGGTGGGCAGGTGGGCGGGCATGGAAAAGGAGACCCTTAGAGATAGCCTGATGAGGCGTCAATGTGAAATGAAGCATTACGAGCTGGGAGAGCACTTGAGAAGCTCTGGAACAGACGAGAGCTGGAGTGTATGTGTTGAAAGTCAGGGGAGCCTGGCTAGAGCACAAGCTCTAAGAGAGTCCTCTGCTGTATTTTTGTGGAGCAACACTCCACCTGGGTGGTGAGAGGAGCTTGCCTACATATCCCTGCCTCACTGAGTGAACAGGAGCTGCTGGCAAGAGCTGAGCTCCACACCCCAGGAGCCTCCAGATTTGGAAGGCCTTCGGTTTCCTCACTTATTTTGCTTTCTATTTTTGCCTTGAAATATGTGCGCTCCTAGAGTTTCCTACTTCCAAAAAGCCTTCTGAGTCAGTAGAAAAAAAAAGTTTGCTTTGGGGAATTTCCAAACATTTGTGGATTGCCATTTATTACCTTTTCACTGCAACAGTGAGGCAAATCTATACCATTAAGTAGTAATATAATATTGATATTCTACCCTCAGTGATGGGTCCAGTATAAATATCATGCTCAAGTATTTCTTTTCGTTTTTGAGCATGGCACTATCTAAGCAGAGGCAGTAGATTTTCAGATATTTTCCATAATTCCAAAAATGTGACTAGGGTATTGAGGTATGTGGTTAAATAATGGGAATCCCATAAGAGTATTTTTTAAAAAAACATTTTTGGGAGAGTTTATGACCTGGTGAGTCCAGTACATTAGCTCCTCAGTTGAGTGGTTGAGTGGTTTAATCAGTTGGGTTCTTCATGGAACACCGTGGAACACAGTGGAATACCATGGAACACAGTGAAGATTCTTGTATTTATTGCATTGCAGTATGACACAAGAACTCAAAAGGCAAATACTTCTCAGATTAATTTAATATCTAAGAGGCAATTCATGTTCTTTTTGATTTTGGGGATGGGCAAGAAGTTATGCATTCTTTTCCCAGTTAAATTTTCCATGTGATTTCAAATATATCAAAGTCATGCAGATACTATTCATTTGGGAGGACAGACACAGAAAGGAGCTCAAACAGAAGGTACTTGGGAGTTTTCTCTCCCTCATTCGAAGATGACTGAGTAATCATCCCAAGAATAAGACTTTTTCCTCTCCTCTTGCTCTGCTTAGAATTTTAACTATCCAAAGTAGAATGTGAGAATGATTTGGCTCATTACTTCTTAGTGGAGAGGAAGCCCCCTCCCCCACTTGTTTTTTGGCAACATATGTGTTTCCAAATGGTGTACTGAGATGGTTTTTGCTTTCATTGTTAGCTGAATTTATATGGGATTTTCTTAAACTGCTTTTATGATACCATGCCTCCCCCACAGGCAAACGGTCACACACCCTCAGCAAGGCTAGAGCCGGGAATCAGCAATAAGGAACTTCTCTTCTCCTCCATGGATTAAAGATATCCACTTTCTCTTCTGTTCCTGTCCCCGTAGACACAAATATCAAAATCTGTATTGCTAGTGGCATTTGAAATGGTATATGCCTAGTTCAGGAAGCATTACTGTTTACTCATTAATCACTCTGGGCTACCAGTCAAAATATTTTCTCTGCAAAAATGCCTTTCCTATTTTGTACCAATTAATATTGGATGGAACTCAAGAGTCACAGTTAATCTGTGGCAAAGCTTTTATTTGCTGTCAGGCATGCAGACATGAAAAATGCTCAGTGTAATATTTTAATTAATAAAAATATGCTGAGAAGTGTATTTTTCTGAAGTAGGTTTTTATTGCACTTCATTACATTTCCAAATTTAATGGACACATATATTATGTCCTGTCACCATGGGAACCACATCAAGACAGGCTTTTTATAGGCTGTTGGATGTAGTTATAAAACTCTCACAAAGACAAAATTGTTTCTTACAAGTTTAAAAGAAGCTGTGCTCATTTACAGTATGTATAATTTACTGCAGAGCTTGAGGCAATAGAGAGGGTCTTTTTGTGATTTAGAGACTAACACTTCTTTTTATGAAGCTCTTAAGTGTTAATTATTTCAGGTCTGTGTTCATGAAGATATAACTTGGCTTATTGTGAAAGCAAATAAAAAAACATGCAAACTTTGTATAACAGAAGAAAAAGAGGAAATTCCTCTTTGTAACTATTTAGAAAACAAAGTACCTTTAAAAATAAAAATTTGCGAGCATACACCAAAGTAGGAACTTAAATGAACCCCAATTTTCAGCTTCAATAACCATCAAGGTTTTACTGTACCTAATCTATCCCCTTGCAAATGCCACTTTTTATGGTTGAAGTATTTTAAAGTAAATCCTAGACATTATATCATTTTACTATCAAATACTTTAGTATGCATTGTAAAAAAGGAGGGGACAAGGAAAAGGACCACATGGTGAATAACTTTCTATATTCAATAAAAAATATCATAAAACATTATGACAGACCAGAGACCAAACATATAGATCATATCAACAAAGGTAAACAGGCTTATCTCACATATTACAAAGAAAAAAAGGGATTTTCAGATTGCCCCCAAAAAGCAAATTCTTGATCTACAATGTCTAAAAGGGACATACCTAAGATTAAATTATTTTTGAAGGTTAAAAATAAAAGAATAGGCATTGCAGACAAAAAAAAATCAGGGGTCTTGGTATATTCGAGATAGGATTATGGCTAAAACATACTAAAACAGATAAAGATATTTTATATTCCTAAAGGCAGAAAATCACAAAGACAATGCAAAAGTTATCTTTTCATCCAGTAACACAGAAACAACTTTCAAAAAGCAGAAACCACTAGAGATGAGAAATAGAGAAAGACACACTAATAATAGGCGATTTTAACACATTTCTCTCAATTCTTGGAAAGTCAGAGGACAAATCACTAGCAAGGATACAGAAGGCTCAAATAACATAACCAATAAGGTAAAGCTAACATCTCTGAAATTTGAACTGTGATAATAGAGGTTATGCCTTCCTTTTTTGTAAGAGTCTTTGAAACTGAAATTAGTGAAAGCTGATGGAGGGAAAAAAATCATAGCGTTTTGAACCCTGGCTTAACATTCTGCAGCACTTTGAAAGTTAGAAAATGTGTTCACATTTTCTACTCAAAATTATTTACGCATTTTCCATGTTCCATTCACATGGCCTGCCCCATCCCAAACAGAGATCCATTCTGGCTATTTATGACTTTCCATATTAAAAATAAACATTGGTGCTGATTTTTAGATCAGACAGAGCTTGGACGATTTTTCCTCAAAAGTTTCCAACTTTAATTTCCAAGGAACTATTGAGTTTAGCCTCATGTGAGCTTTCTGCCTTTTTTAAATGCCAGGAGAGAAATGTGAGGTTTCACAAACAGGGAGATTGCTTTTCCATCGGTCACAGCCCATGACTGACATGTGTAAGGGGCTTCTTAGTTAAACAGACAGGTAACGTGCAGGGCTTTTGTTTAACAAGATAAAGGATTACCCTGTTTCTTAGGGGGACTACTTCCCTTTTTTGTTTAAAGGCTATCTCTCCCCTAAAAGAATTGACATTTATGATGGAGCTTTTGGAGCCCAATTTTCCTAGGAATGCAACATTTGTTTAAATGTACTACTTTTAGGATTTTTTTGATCCCTAAGGTATAACATTCTTTTTTCCTCCCAGTTTCATAAGATTAATATGAGTGAGTGATGGGGAGCACAGATTATTACATCACAGCAGCCAATATCAGTTGTAATGGGATTACAATTGGGGACTAGCAATCTAAAAATGGTACAAAACTGTGGTGGGAAATGCACAGGAACTCAAAGTCACTTTACTTAAGTGGCTGGCCACTCTGCTAGCTCAGCATTTATTTATTTGTTTACTCTTGTGTTTTTTTTTGTAATTTGCTTTTTGTTTTGTTTTAATACCTTGGGGCTGTAAACTGTTGCAAGTGAAAATTGCAAATATAACAAAGTAGCTGTGAATGTGGAGTTTTGGAGCCAGATTGTTCAGGGAGTTAGAACCATTTTCTAGCAATGTGACCACAGCAATTTACTTCAATTCCCTGAGCTTCATAGTCACCTCCTGTAATATGGAAAACATAGTAATGACACCCACCTAAAGAAGTTGGAGTGAAGATTCAATTGAAGAATTTTTGTGAAATACTTAGCATAGTGCCTACATACATTAAGCATGCTATTGATACTAGAAGCTATACTACTAATAATTATAATATAATAATTAATATTTTTTAAAGGTAATTGAAACTGAGAAGTTGCTATGTGGCTGAAAGTGAAAATGAGGCTGTACAGTTTCTAAAGTACTGTACCATTTTACATTCCTACCAGCAAAGTATGAGTGATTTTGTTTCTCCTCATCCTTGTTAGCATTTAATGCTGTCACTATTTTTTTATTTTAGCCATTTAATCACTACACATTTTAGGTGTGTAGTGATATCTCATTGTGGTCTAAATTTGCATTTTTGATGCCTATTGATGTTGAATGTCTTTCACACTTATTTTCCACCTATATGTCCTCTTCCTGGATATGTCTGTTCATGTCTTTTGCCAATTTGTGAATTGAATTTTTTTTTTAATGTTAAGTTATAAGAGTTTATATGCTCTAGATACTAGTTTTTTGTTGGATGAGTGGTTTGCAAATATTTTCCCCCAATCTGTGTCTCTTCTTTTCATCCTGTTCATGTGGGCTTTCTCAGAGAAAAGTTTTTAACATTTTGATGAAGTCCAATTGATCAATTTTTCTTTTTATAGATTGTACTTTTGTTGTCAATTCTAAGAGTTCTTTTCTAGCCCTATAAGATTTTCTCTCTCCCCCCAAAAAATCTTTTTTTAATTTTAAAGTTTTACTTTTTACATTTAAGTCCATGATTCATTTTGAGTTTATTTTTTGTAATAAGTGTGAAGGTTAGGTTTGAAGTTTGTTTTTAGGAAGGTCCAATTTCTCTAACACCATTTGTTGAAAAGATTATGTTTTCTCTGTTGTATTTCTTTTGCATCTCTGTCAAAAATCAGCTAAGCATACTGGTGTAGTCTGTTTCTGAGATCTTATTCTATTTCACTGATCAATGAGTCTGTCCACCTGCTGATACCACACTGTCTGGATTACTGTAGTGATATAGTCAGTCTTAATATTCTTAATATTAGGTAGTGCAATTCCTCTGACTTTATTCGTTTTGATCAAGATTGTTTTAGTTGCTCTATGGCATGTGCCTTGCCATATAAATTTTAGAATAAGATTGTCTATGTCTACAAAAAACTTGCTGGGATTTTGATAGGAATTACACTAAACCTATTTGGAAAGAATTGACATCTTTACTATGTTGAGTCTTTCAATCCATGAACATAGTATGTCTCTCCATTTATTTAGGTCATTGATTTCTTTAATCAGAATTTTGTAATTTTTAGCATACAGATTATGCACATGTTTTGTTAAGTATATACCTGAGAATTTAATTTTCTTTGGCACATTTGTAAATGGCATCATTTTTAAATTTCAGTTTCCACATTTTCGTTGTTAGTATATTGAAATACTAATGATTTCTGTGTAATGTTGTTTCTTTCGATTTGCTGAACTTACATATTAGTTCTAACAGATTTTTTTAGATACCTTGGAATTTTCTTTGCAGACAATCATGTCATATGCAAATGGGGATAGTTTATTTTTTCCTTTCTAATCTATTCGACTTTGCTTCATTTTCTTGCCTTACTTATTGCTCATAACATTTTGTATAACATCTAGACATTTTAAAAGGCCCATTTTCAGGTATTAATAAGTCCATACCAATCTCAATACAAGCTTTCACCTCTTACTCAGTTAAAAGTTTTTTCTCTTTACCCAGCTTGGACCAGACCTGTGACTCCCCAGACCAGCAGTGGGGAATGGTGATGCTCTTTCATTCTCCTTGCTCCCTTTTCTCTTCTTCTTTACCTTGTATTTGGCAGCATTTACCTTATAATTCTTTCCTTCTCTAGTAGACTGCTGTCTAGCATCTGCTCTCTAGTAGACTCCCTGTTGGTTCCATAGGTAGCCCTGTGGAGCAAGTTCTTTTAAAAAAATTCTAGCCTACCTAACATCAACCACATTCATTTCACCCTTGGGAAAATATTGCACATCCTTGCCCTTCCAAATTCTAGATGTGCAAGCATCTTCTGTTGCTGCCTTCTCTTATCATTTTGTTCCCAGGGAAAGCTCCAGCCAACTTCTCATCTCCAGATTTTTCCAAAAGAATCAGGCTCAGATCATTATGCTCCCTTCTTTGACTTCAGGGAACACATGTAAGGTTTTCTCAAGAATTCATAAGCTTCATTTAAGTAGCAGCATGGGGCAAGTTCTACTTGCTACTGCCAAGCAAGCAACTAACCAGGGAGCTGGCTGGTAGTTTCATCTATTTAAACAATCCCCAATCTCTATGAAAGTTCCTCCTGGGGACCTTTCACCTGGCCAGAGATAGAGAAAAAGGAAAAGGACAGGACAGGTACAGTATCACACATTCTCTATGTCTGCAATTTCCTGTCAAATAAATGTTTGTCCTCTTCTAGATTAATATTTTGGCTTTATTTATACAGCCAGGAGTTGGATGGACCAATTTTGATCATTCTTAGTATGTCCTTAGGTTATATGTCTAGCACTTTGCTTTACAATGTATAGGTTACTCATCATTTATTGTGTTAAGATTCAGAGCCTCATCTGAATTTTGGAGACGTGGAGGAAAATTCTACTCAGCATCCTACTGCATTGTGATTGATATTATACTCTAAAGGTAATCTATGGTGGGGAGGTGGGTTTTATGCTTGTGGGCTGAAGGCTCTGGAAGGCTTTTCTGAGTAAATGATGCTTGAGTTGCGATCTTAAGGATGAGTAAGTATTAACTTGGCAAAGAGGGCAGAGGAACACTCTAGAAGGAAGGGACATGTGGCCAGGAATACGACACTTCCAAAAAATGGAAACAAAGCCACTGTGACTAGAGTTCAGAAAACGAGGGTGTATCATGTAAACGGTATAAGATTTTACCCTATTTGCACACAAATAATGATCCTGTCACCATTTCATGGAGGCCGGCAGAAGACATGAGACTCCGAGGTCAAAGATAAAGGACTATATTACTCATGACACAGCAAGTAGCAGGCGTGGCATGTTTGCATCATTTCCCCCTCACCCCCACAACAAGCCCCACAGAGATGACATGGAAGGGCGCAGGCGGAGCTGCTCACACAGTGAGTTTGCATCACCATTGAGGAATCCTGAGCTTTGGGAACCCAGATCTTTTAAAATGGAAGTAAGCCTGCCTGACCTTTGATCTGGAGGGAAACATCATCTTTAGTACACTCCACATTAAGCAAACCTGCCTTCTGCTCCAGAGGGAGACTCTATCTAACTTCCAGGACAGTTTCCTATACTCTTGAAAAGGTAACTTGGGACAAAAGGGCAGTTGTTTCCTCTTCTCACAAGAAGTGCAGAAATTCAAGGGACATATGGAGAATTGTCTCCCAATAGGATGCAGCAAGATGAGACTGGAGAGTTAGACATGGGCCAGACCAGGTCTTGTAGGCCATAATAAAGAAATCCCCCCCATTACCCTAAGCATGACAGAGCTTAGATAAAGGCTCTAAGCTATGGTAGCATGATGAGCATTAGGTGTGTTGTCATTCTAACACCAAACTGCCTGCAGCTGCTCTGAATCTCAGTGTGCACCTTGTTTCTGTGCCTTGGCATGTAAGGTTCCCTCTGCCTGGGACATCCTTTCCACTACTTGTCTTTTCTAAATCTCAAATGGTCTCCTGCTTACCCTTTAAGACACAGTGCAAGGCTCCCTCTCTGCTGTTTTGCTTATCCATTTCCCTAGTCTCTCCTACCTGCTGGATCAGTTTAGGTGACCTAGTTTTTAGCCATCTTACCAAATCCTCTGATCTGTTCATTGCTTTTGTGGACCAGTGAGCAAAATTTCCTCCAGTGCAGATTCTGAGATATTGCCAGAGAAAATATGTTCCTCACCCGGCAGATAAGAAAGAATCATCAACTACTAGGCTCTAGTTTTCATCTGGTTTGTGTGAGCAGAGCTCTTACCTTAATTGTCATACAAACTGCCTTTTTGGGAAGCTTCCTGACCACTTTTTCCCAACTTTTTCAGGTGGGAGGGTGGGAAGGGTAGCTGGTAAGTAAAAGAGAAGGAATCATTCGAGGGTTAAATTCTCAGACTCCAGCTTTATAAGTCCAGATTTTGTACAGATAATAACTCAACCAAAGTTAAGCAAAACCCCAAACAAAACCATGCTTCTATTTGTTTACATGGACATTATCAGGAATAGCGAACATTTTGTACTTTGTGCCTATATCAGGCATATTTCATTTTACTCTATATTCCTTCATTTTCTTCTACATGTGCATTCTTCAAATGGATTCCCTACCGTTTAGTTGGCTACAGATAAATATAGAATTGAATATCTGCATACAGGTAGTGCCTGAATTTGTAACTCTATCCTCATTTTCATCAAGACCTTGAAAAGAAGAAGTAAAATCTGGGAGCATTAAAATGCATAAATACTCATCCTTGTCAGAGCCTTCTAGGCATATTCCTTCAACAAGGCAAATAATTTTCGGTCCAGGTGACTATATTCATCTCTAAGCCAATTCAAACCAATTTAGCAAATAAAATTTTATGAGATTTTTGTCACAAGCTTCACCAAAGGCCAATTATGAAACATCTACTTCATTTCCTTCAGCCATTGATTTTCTAATCTGTTGGCAAAAATCTATGGCTTCCGTCTAAAGTGATATTTTCTTTATAAGGCCATCTTTTCTTTTGCTTACGATCCCATTGTGTTCTAACTGTTTAAAGATTTTTCATTTTATTATATTTGTTTCATTACATTGCTAAGGTGGAGTTCTGAGCTATAACAGCTGGCTCAGCCATTCTTACCTGCTCTGTGGAATGAGACCACATCTGTTTTCCTCTAATCATATGGTGTGTCTGGAGTACTTTGTTTAAAGACAAATATAAGCAACTCAATAGATGTTTGCTAATTTTCTTATTATGTTAGGATGCATATCATCCAGACCAAATGTTTATGTTCACATTTACTCGGAGTTATCCCCACCTGCACTTTGCCAATACCTATTTTATTTTATTTATTTTATTTTGCGTTGTCACCACTATTCTTATTGTACATGTTTATTTTTCTAATTTGACTTGGTAAACAGGAGTTGAAAGATGACTACAATCATTTAGCTAAGTTTAGAGTTATAATAATTTGGTACGCTATCTTTTTATTAGCAGACCTGTCTTCTGTAGAGATTATATTTCTCCCCTGGTATGTTTGTTTAATGTTTTTTTCCCTTCTATTTCCTTTTCTTTGCCTCTTAGTAGCATTAATTTTATTCTGGATTTTCACTCACATGATCAATTCTGGCCACACTCCCTAACATAGCAGGTATTTTTCCTCTTTCCTTGGCTGTTCTTCTCTGTGGGACCATAAAGTAAATTACAGACATTAATTTTTATGAGTTGGAGTCCAAAGTTAAAGAAAACTGTCAACAAGAATTACACAAATGACTGTAATCATTTGCCTTGATAAGAACTTAAGCTTTTAAATGTCGGCACTTTTAAATCCTGTCTGCAAGTATAAAAAAAATCTCCACTTGGCACAAATTGGGCATTGTAGAAAATTGCGATGGTGTTTAATATGTTACATGAGGGACGTGAGACAAAATGAAAGGGAGGAATTCAACCCACATGTAGATGTCACGACTGACACAGACCCTGTGACCTAAAAGTTAGAAACTGATTCATAATAAAAATAGTAATGAAGACAGTCTCAGCATATAGAATATTTCTTTGAAAAAAAAATCTCACCAGTTGCACACAAGATCTCATGCTTTTCAAAGTGAGGTTGACAAAGGTGGATAATTACTCAAGGTGACCATGCACACCACCATACAAATAAGGAAATCAAGTCTAGTGGGGTAAGATTGGCCAGAGTCTTTCATCTGGGTGGAGACAAAGCTGAGACTGTGACCTGGGCCTCCTTCCCAGACCATTGCATTTTGCACATGTGGCTATGGCTGTCTTGTCAGAGATATTCCAGCAGTCCAGTTTGGCTGCATTGCAGGGTACAAATGTAGGTTCAAGGACCTACAAGAGCTCATATTTAATTGGGGGTCCATTGAGAACCATTCAAAATATTGAATGGGGATAGCATCTAGTTGGAGATGGGTTGCCAAACCTTTCTTGAAGCATGTTCCCATCTCCTAAACAAGAAGGATTTTGAGTTCCTGTATTGGTCTAAGTTGAACCTGAAAAGCAGAATCACTCGTGTGTGTGCACTCATACACACACAGGGATTTGGCTCTATGCAAGAGTGGGAGCTGGTTAAGCAGTTTCTGAAAGGTTGTTGTCTTTGCACCTGTTAGTGGAGATTGAAATCCACAGGGCAGGCAATCCTGAAGGGCAGACAGACATAAGGTGGGGGACAGTGAGATCAAGCCATAACCCACAAGCATAAACTGGAGCCCACAAGGATAAACTGAAACCCGTGTCAGTTCTTACTGCCTCTGATCCGGGTGGTGTGAGTGCTCTACAGAAGCCAAGGCCCTTTGTCTTAGTGCTAAACACACACAACTGCTGCAGGTGTCAAAGACGCTTGTAATAAAGTGATTGACTCTTTTTTTGTTGTTTGCTGAAAGTGTTCAAGCACCACCACTCCTCCTCCTGTCCCACAACTGGGCAGGTTGATGAGAAAGCTTGGATGCCCCCTCCTCTAGCCCCAAGTTCAAACCATGTCAGCCCTAACCCCACACTCTAACCACCCAAGCCAATCTCTTTTTCTTGCTCTCTCTCAAGCCATTTTCCAATTTGCTTGAGGGGCCTGCCTTGCTCTCTCCAGAAAACCTCATTATGTGAGTAATAGACCTTTTCATACCCTCTTAGTGCATATGTTGTGTCATCTATCTCAACATCTGAGTCAAATTTTAGATTCTTGTGGGTCCATCCCACCTCTGTGGGGTGACTACTGCAGAGCTGGCAGTCCCAGGGAAAGTGGAACAGTTGTCAGCCCAGCCACTATCTCATGCCAACCAGATGAGTCACAGATTGGCAACAATGTACATGAGCTAGCAAAGGAATGATGCTGTGCTACTGTCCTCCAAATCTCTCCTGAGAATGTCCCTTGCAGCCTAGTCTAACCTGAAATACACAAGAAAGGGAATTTTTGGTAAGTGTACATCAGCGAAGCCAAGCTAACACATTGCAAAGTCACTATATTTCATCTTTGATTTCTTCCTTTTTCTTGATATCCATAATCATTTAGTGACTGACATAACCTAATACATGATTTATAGTTTTCGGCATCTCCTTTTTTTCCCGTTAAAAGAGATATTATTAAAACACTTAGCACTGCGCCTTGCACATACTTAACTTAAAAGTTAACAATTATTCTCTTATCACAGAATACAATATGATTTCATTATCAGAGACAAATCTGGTGTTCTGATATGGTGCTGCCACAGAGGAAAAAGGATTCGCATTCCTAACAGAAGTGAATTCCAATGCAAGAAGTCCACAGGGCCAGGCATCCACCTTCCATTTTAAGCGTGTTTTTCACTGGATGTGTAAACATGTTTCTTAAACTGTTGTTCATCCCTTTTAAGCTTGGACCTGGATTCCCCTTTTTGCCCTCTACTCTGGTTTTCTGATATAAGACTTAGTGTGTTTGGGGTTTTATTTTAAAGGATCCTGGTCTATTAATTTTCTCGAGTACATTTCAAGAGCAAATCTAAAGCCTTGGAAAAGAAAAACTAATGTGTAGAGAGTTTAATGAAATACTGGCAGGAAAATAATCCCTTTGTTTTGTTGTTTTACAATAGCAGTCATATTGAACAACATAAGAAAATATGTTAGGAGCTTTCTGCAATGCGAGTTGGGTCCCGGGAAAGCACGCTCTGAGATAGAGATCAGCATGGAGTGCTTTCATTAGGGAGTGCCCTTGCCATCGGCCTGGGTGTGAAAAGGAAGAGAAAGGAGCAGGATTGGACAGAGACAGGTCGGGCTGAGATGTAGTCTCAGCGGAAGCCTCAGCCATCTCTATGGGGAGTTCTGAAGATGGCATGACCCTTGGGGTGAGAGGGCTGGTTCTTTCAACGACAGTGTTAATCAGTCACTGGTGTGGATCTTTCCGGGTTTCGGAGCAGGTGCGTGACCTTGAATGAGTGGCTTTGTTCAAGCTGAGGCAATCCCTGGAGAAAGTGGCCAGCTGAGATCTGTTTGCCAACTGCACTCCCCACAAATGGGGACTAATATCTTCACTCCTGGTGAGGAATCTGGATGTCGCATCACCGTGTCCTACATATTCTGAACAGAGTGCTTATGGAGGGACAATTTTCTAGAAATGCTGTTTTGCTATCCTATAATGGAATATTCTCTGCTAACCCAATATCCAGTACCTACACTATTAGTGGTTAAGAGAATAAAACCATAAAAGTCCTTAATACTTTTTTATAAGTCTAATGGTCAATTTCACATTTTTCCTATAATGCCTTTATATCATAGTCTTATAGCCATGTCAGTATGTTGTTACCTTGAAAATTGTTGGAAAAAAAAAAAACATGACTTCTGTAGACTCTCCTCAGGGGGAGTGGTCATTTTCTGCTCTCTCCTTGCCATACTTCTGATCCCTTTCAGGTTCAGATGAGCTAAGTGGATCTCCAGAGGCTGAAATAGAAGAGGTAAAAATAACTAACATCATCTTCCCTCTGCCCATCCACCTTGAACTTGTTCTTCTCCTCCCTGTTCTGTGCCCTGCAAACCTGATCCTTGGGGATTACATTTCCTCACCTCCCTTTCTGGCTGGCTTCTCACTGGGTTCAACCAATGGGAAACAAGAAGAAAGAAATGAGCACGTGGAAGGAGAAAAAGGTTGGGGGGTTTCTTCCCTCTGTCTCCATGTGTCTACGCCACTTTTTTGGCCGTAGCAGTGTCCTCCTGCAATCATAACCCTGGCCAAGCAGTGCCTCCGCCAGGTTCCCAGCTCTCACTGGGCTCCAGTTACACCAGTTCAACTCTTTTTGTGCAGACCTAAGGTGGGAATCATTGGAACTTGTGCCACTATAGTGCATGGCCAGAGTGGAAATTAGTTTCTTCCATTCTTTTTTTAAACCATCAATAGCTTTGTTACCATACATTGTTTCCAGGAGATCTCCCCTTAGAAATTCAATTAGATTTGGATGTCACTCAGTATCAAAACAACACCTGTGAGTTTTTATATTATACCACATACTCGTCTTCCCTTAATGACTGTCTATTGTTTAAGGGTGATACCAATAAACCCATATGCAGTGCAAAAAGTTGGCTGTGAGGCAACCGTTTATCATCATTAGCAGAGGTGGTAAGGCAGGTACCAAGAAAACTTGGAAGGTCTCCTGCAAAATTAGCACGGATGCCTGCCAAGCTCAGGAACTCTGACTTCTGCACACCTCTCTCCAGGCTGCGTGTGGCCAATTCTCTCCTAGTTTGTGTGGGTCATACACTCCTTCCCCCAGGCGATTTTCTTCACCACTGTTTGTCTCATTACAACAGTTTGCACAACAGCTGTTATTATGTAGTGACAGAGTGAATTGTTAGGAAGAACATATTTTATAAGTGATGTTCATGATTCCTTTCTCTCTTGCTAACTCGTAACAGCCAGCACTATATTTCTAAATTTCTGAATTCTCTCGAACTGGAAGAGTCAGGAGCTCTTAAGGTTTGGGTCCATTCAGGAGGATTAACCTGAACAAGTTTCTCAGTGGAGAAGAAGGAGGCGGCCAGTGCTTGGGTGGGCAGCATTAGAAGCGGAATTGGGGTGACTGCTGAGACTCAGGACAAGGTCAAGGCAGCAGAGACCAGGCCATGCTGTGCTCAGTTGGGAGGGAAGTTGTCCAGTCAGTGTCTGGGGGGATAAATCCTGTGAGATGCATCCCTGGGATTGTCCAGGGCAGCTGTGCTTGGGAGGATGGACTGAAATACGAATAAGCCAAAAATGTTTAGTAGGGGTCACAATGTGGGATAATTTTTGGCAGACATACATTTATTTTTTTTTAATGTATATAGGAAATACACTTGACATATCAAAACTGTGGTTGAATGGCTTTTCCTTTTTTTCCTACTAATTAAATTGATTTGAAGAACATATCAAAAAAATGATAATACTGTATAGATAGTCCCTAGATGTGTAAATGCCTAAAGTAGGGAACTATCAAGTAGCCCAAGGGGCAAAGTTATAGGTGGCAACAACCACCAAGACCTGGCCCTTCTCCCAATATTTCTGCCATAGATTTCTAGGATTCTTCTATCACCCCACAGAGGAGATGCATGGGAGCCAGACATTTCATGAAGTTGAATTTCTGTCCAACCAGGTGGATGGAGACTTAAAGAAAATACAATTTGATTTAGAAAAATAAAGACAAGTGTGTTGGGTATGCTACACATCCTATCAATTTAGTCTCCACTTTCTCAGACCTGCTGTGTGCCCTGCAAAACATCTATAGGCTACCTTGCCCTCTGGCTGTAATTGGGATTTCCCAGGGCCAGGATTAGGATGAAGAAAATGAGCTTCCCCAGGGCACTCTGAGGGCCTATGTAAATTGCGTGCCTAGCCCTGGCCCTGTCTCCACCGACAGGAGACAGGACAGAAGAGAGGGAGGTTGGGGAATAGTTCCCTGGCCCTTCCCTGCTGGGCTGCAGAGGGCTGGTGGCATTCTTCCACGGAGGCAAGACTTCTCCCAGCAGCCCTCTCCGTGCAGTTCTTCCTCCAGGTGCCCCTAACCTTGGCCCTATTACTCCTTTGTGTGTGTGTGTGTGGGGGGTAGCAGGTAAAGGAGGGGAGGAACCTGCTGGTTATAGCTGGCTCTCTGCTGTTACCAAACCGAGGGTACTGACACATTTCTTGTTATGGGGATTCTACTATTCCTCGTTAGTATCCTGAGTACTACATGGTTGCTTTCAGGAGACCAAAGCCTGCCCACACCTATAGAAATAGTCCCTTTATTAAAGACTCCCATTTACCTGTGTAAGTGTATCACCTGCTTCTTTCTTGGACCCAGAGTGACACAGCATATAACATGCCTTGATCCCTAGAACTGTGATCTAAAATTCAACTCTTTTAGATTTAATAAATGAAGTAATTTCCTTAATACTTTCTACTAGTTTGCTGATGCCATAGCAGACAGGGCCACTGTGTGTTGTCACCAGTGTGTCTGTAGGGCCTACGTGCTTAGCATATAATAGACACCTAATAAGTGTTTGTTGACTGATTTACTATCAAGAAAATCTAGGTCACAATTTCCCTATATGGGAAAAAAGCCAAGGATTATTGGCTACTTGACTCTTAGAATAAAAATCTCGCAACAGAGGAATAGGCTGAGAAAAAAGAGATGAATTTGTCTTCTATCCCTGCCTCTATAATATATCATGAATTTCCCTAAGTTTTTAAATTTATTCTCTGTCATTTTTTGGCTCTAAACACCCCTATCTGGTAGAAATGGCAAAACAGGTTTCAGTAAGCAAACTTCAGGGGTAAAGAAGGCACAATAAGTACAGCACATGCTCATTCTTCTTAATTGCTTGATCTTCCATCTGCTGGTCTGGGATAATATTGATAAAGGAATTAAAGACATCACACCATCCCCTGAATCAAATGAGAACAGTCATTCTCAAGTTACAGAGTATGACATTTTTATGTTTTGCAACATGAAGAGGAAAGAGCATTTAATTTATTTTAATGTTAATTTGAAGCCAGATTAGATCATCTAGTTAACCCAAAGGTTCTTGACTTTTAAGGCCAAACGTTTTAAAGTGCCTCATTTTCACAGTGGCAGTTGCTGCAGTTAATAGTGGCTTACATCTAATCATCTAGGAAGTTAACGTTGAATACCAAACACAAAATCTATAAACTAAAAGCTAGAACTAACACAATTTGGGGAATAGAGGCACTCTTAAATAAGAGGCAGCTTTGTGTTGCTTCAAAATAAACATAGCTTTGATGCTTGAATATTTTGATTTATTTTAATATATGGATAAGGTTTGTTATGTTAAAACCTTGTTACTCTCTCATAGTAAAGAGCAATTAGGAATGACAGAAAAATTCACAAGTAAATAAAAGAAATACTGGTAGTCAGTACTTGAGATCATTTCTACGGAAGCTGGGGAGATGGAACAGCTACTCTGGATCTCAGGATGAGATGGGGAGATATTTTCAGCTGGGCATGGATGAGTTCTCTGGTGAAAGGTCTAGCTTGTCCAGGGAGGGGATTCTTTGAAACACTTACCCAGATTTGCAGTTGATAATAAGCAGTAATAAGCAATTGTTGTTTGCCACCATAATTCAGACTACATGATCAGAAGTGAAACTGGACAAATAAAATTTATCAATGGCTTATAATTTTGAGAATCCTGAAGACTTTAGTATTGCAAGTCGGTAGTAAGATGTGAATTTCAATTTTCCATGGAAACTAAAAAAAATACACAGCCACTGAGTAGACATTAGATTTTAAATTTACACACAACCACAAGTGTGTGTACCAAACTCAGGTTTCGGTTCAAGCTCAAATATTGGCAGATAGTGAGAAGGTCACTGGGTCCCTCAGAAGTCTGAGGTCTGTGTACTCTCCCTGGCTAATTTTCACCTCTTCCATCCCCTTGCCCCCCATCAGTGCTCTTAATATCATTCTGGCACTATCTGTTTTCCTCTGACTAAAATTGTAAAGATTATCATTTAACTGAGTCCAGACTAATGGGGGAATGAATGCGCAGCACATTTTAGTTCAACCTTCCTATCCTCTAGGTATCTTAGGAAGATTGTTCTTAATTATTTGTGCTTCCTGCAGGAAGTTTTAGGTACCTTTTGATAATATTTTGATTGTTGCCTATTATTGTATGCTTATAAAATGCACTGAAATATGCCTTTATTTAACTCACCTGTAGTTCTTTACAGTTTTAAAAAAAACAACTACGTTCTTTAACATCCTCTTCAGTTTCGAGTATAATCATTTAAAGAGATCCACCTTTCACAGACTGGAAAAATGGGATTTTAAACTTGGGTCTGTAGGCCACCCATACTAAGACAAAAATAGTTAAGTGATGTAAGTGTGAAAGGCCATTTCAGCTGAGTAACTCAAGTCTGAATGTGAGCATCAGTATTTGTGCTTTAAATATGTCAGGTTGTACTGGTTACATGGCTTTGGGAGCAGGGGATAGCTTTTGAAAAGATGAACCGGATAAGATCCTACAGGAAGACTTTTATTCTGTAGAAAAAGTATCTGTGTATTACATTTTGCCCAGAAACTCTTCTTTCTCGCTAAAAAGTACAGAATCAAAATCAACAACAACTCCCAGTGTGTTCATAGAAGAAACCAGAATTCAGAATTTCAGTGACATCTTAGGATCAAGACAGACTGATGCCATCTCTGGGTCGCAAAAGTCACAACATATTGATAAAATGGTGATCGGGATTCTGTTACATTGAATGATATTGCATGTAAGTCAGCATGGCTGCTCATGTCATAGAACATCCCCAACATGGATGAGTAAATCCACAGGGAGAAGGTAACCAGTGAGCTTCCTGGCTGGTGGTTATGCAGTCAAAGGTATAGTTCCCTGGAGAAACATGAAGTCTAAAACCTATTCACAAGGAAAAACGGTGAAAGACAAAGCCCAGACTTAAAAAGTAGAAAGGAATTTATTGACACAAGAGGATACACAAGTGAAAGAAACTTAGCCTAGTGGAAATCAATGAATTTCGAAGAATATTACATAAAAAGGTCTGCAGTGGTTTGGATTACAAAGAGAAAAAGTAGACTTTACTTTGCAAAAACACACAACACATATGAGAAAGGAAAAGGCAACAGGCCCAGGTTTGAGGGATGGAAATTGTGTTTGTTTCAACAAGAGTCAAGAAAACCAGGAGAAGACAGACAAATGGCAGTCAACCTGGTCTTAGAGACATCCCTCCCAGTCAGAGAGAGGATAGAAACAGTGAGGACAGGATACAGGCTTATAGGCAGGCTGAAGGGCATTACTCATCCCAGGCAGGGAGAGGTTCAACAAGTAAATCGCTTGGAGGGAGGGCATGGCGTATGAACACCTAACACGGAGATTGTCAGCAGGTAGCCTGTGGTCTGTGTCTGGACCTCAGGTAGCCTCTATTTGCCCTGGTCTGTGTCTGAAAATGTATTAATTAGTTGGTGACATTTTAAAACCAAAAGATTTCATATAGGCCAAGATTTCTAGCCTCTGAAAAATGGGAGGATGTGGCAAATCTGTATGCAAATTCCTGCATAGCAAGAATTATGTGGAGCTGAGTAGCAGCTGCCCTCTTTAGATAAAGCACACCCCTCAGGAATCCGCCAAATAAATGCCCCGTCCCAGGCCTATGTCACTCACTCACCATAGCTGCTTGGCCTCTTAGCCATTTGAGTTGGTGAAGGAGACAGTGGCTGAATATGGCAAAGGCTGTATGTCATTTGCCTAGAATGATTTGCGTGTGTGTGCATGCATTCATTTTTGTACATCTCATAAGCATATACCAAGCACCTGTTATATACTGAGCTAAGTGCAGTAAGAAACCCGAAGACAGCAGACCTTGGCTTTGCTTTCAAAGAACTTAGGCTCTGGCAGGAACTATACCATATGTACACACATCCCTTATGTGCAAGCTGTAATGTGATGCAAACTCAGGCACATATAGATCAAGGGCCATGAGAACTCAGAGCAAGGCAAGATCACTTCAATCTGAGTGAACATCAGAGAAAGCTTCACTAAAGAGGAGATATTTTTATAAATTAGTGACTTTATTTTGAAATGCCCTGGGGTTTTCAGAACTTCCTACAGGTGGTGTTTAGTATAGAAACAGCTGATCCTGGGTAAACTCCATGGACATAATTATGATACCTAGGCAAGACCATTCTTGATTGAGTTGGTCAGAAATCTAGTTGCAAAGTGGGTCAATTCACCCCGACTTCAGCAAACACATTTTCACACACAAGGTAAATGTCTCCAGGGTTACTGACTATCTGTTGCTCTATTGCATCCTTTTAATTAACTGCTTTTTAAAATTTTGTTTAGTGTTCATTTGCAACCTAGTGAGACGATCTCACTTTGAATGTGGCAACTTGCTTTCTTTCCTGATTGTTAGGGCCTGTTCTTTTGCAATGATGATAAGTAGACCATAAAATGCTAAACTGTTTTGCTTTGTTGATGGCAACTAGGGAAAACCACAGGGCCCATACTAGGTTTAATTCAAAGCTACACCCAAATCACTTTGTCTAGTCCCATTTAGGCTCATCTTGAACTCAGTATTTTCTTTTGCTCTTCTCTTTTTTTTCATAATCAGGTATGGGTTTGAGAAACATGCCTGGCATGGTAGGAGAGATGATGTCTGTAATCCAAAATCTCAGATAACCCTATATCCTCTCACTATATTTTAAGATCATATGGTAGTAAGAACTATTTTCCTGCTTTTGTTTGCATTGGGACAATTTTAAAATGAGTATGCACTTCTGAAAATACCTGGGTTTAGGGAGGGCAAATAACTACTCCACCCCCTTCTCCCATGCCTGTGGCAGAGTTTGTCACACTGAACCTACACTTGGTCTCAGATCCTTCAGGACACAGCACTTCAGCTATGAACAGAGGGCAGTTGGGTCTAGGTAAAGCTGTTTGTCTTCCCTGCCCAGGTGACACAGAGAAATGCAGCCAGAGGAGGGGTGGTTTCTCTGAGTAGGGTCATTTATAAAATACACCATGTGTCAGGCCCTTGTGGGCATTCCACCCAAGCTCTCCCTTTAATCCCTACCCACCCCTATCATTCCCACATTAGAGATCATGAGCTGGTTGCTAAGCCAGGCTAAGTTACTCGAGTCTGGATTTCAATCTAAGTCTGTCTGCCTCCAGGGTTGAGAACATTTTATTTGAAAAGGCAGTATCACCTATGTCCAAGGCTGTTTCCCCACGGATTACGAACAGCTAGGGGGCATGGAAAAGCATTTGTCTCATTCCTAGCAGACATTAACAAAAAATCATTGCATTGATGAGAACACCAAAGCCTCTTCTCCCTCTTTAATCTTCTCAGTGCTGGTGGGGAGCTCCCCGCTCCATTGCAGCAGCAGCAGAACAGTTCCGTTCCATCATTTATTGAGAGCTGACTCTGAGTCAGGCCCTTAGATCATGGCAAACGAGATGACACAGGCTTACATGCAGTAAGTGCTGCCCTGTCTCCCCAGCGCCTACCACAGTGCCTGACACATGGCAGGTCCTTAGCGGTTGTCTGGTGCAAAACTAAATGAAGGACAGTGTCCCTCGTACATAGCTCTCCCACTCACACAGTGAAGGGATGTTTGCCAGGAATTGTCCTCTCCCTCTCTTTAGTGCAGAAGGGAGTCCTTCCTCTCTTTAAAAAATGTATATAATTTTTTCTTACCCTAAAAGTAATACATGCTCATTGTAGAATTATTGATCATTTGGGGAAAACTGAAATTATGAAAGATTAAAGAAATTTTAAAAAATAGTCAAATAAAGAAATTTAGTTTGGTGTTAAAAACAACCAAGACTAGGCCAGGTGCACTCACTGGCTTATGCCTGTAATCCCAGCACTTTGGGAGGCTGAGCTGGGAGGATTGCTTGAGGCCAGGAGTTCGAGACTAGCCTGGACAAAGCAAGACTCTGTCTCTACAAAATAAAAAAATAAACAAGAATACTCACCTTTATGCATGTACATGGAAGATATCCATGGCATATTTTTAAATGATAAAAATAAAGTTTCAGCACACTAAATATGTTCTGAATGTGACTCTAATGTGAATCCATTTTCCTGAAATAACTACATGTGAATCTGCCTAGAAAAACATCTAAAAGGGCTTACACCAATTCGGTCATGAGTTGGGCAAGTCAGCAATGAAGAGTAGAATGTGTGAGGGGCTTTACTTATTGCTTTATATATATATATATATATATATATATATATACACACATGCTCCTAGGTTGCCTGAATTTTAACTATCATGTTCTACTTTTATAGTTACAAAATAAATTTTTTAACAGTGATTTTATAATTAAACAAAGTGACATTAATCTCTTAGATCAGAGATTACCAATATTAACATTTTATCTTATGGCCTTTCTTATTTTAAAATCTGGATCAAAACATAGAAAGTGTTTTGTTTCAACTTTTTTCATTTCCTGTATCTTGAGTACTTTCAAAAATCATTAAAAATTTCTTAAAAGTATTATTTTTGATTACTTGGTGTTTCATCATTTGAGTTTTCCATAATTAACTATCCCTCATAAGGTATTTCGAACATTTAGGTTATTTCCAGGTTTTCATAACTATCCTTGGACAGACTCCTTTTTTTGCATTAGGTCATATTTCTAGAGGTGGAATGACTGAGTCAAAAAATTTGAAGACGTGTATGCACTGCTGTGGACCTTCATGGTTGGGCCTACCACGCTTAGGGGTCCCAGATTTGTTGTCACAGTAGACACATGGTATGAAGTACCTACAGAGTGGCCATCGTTATAAACTTCCCACAGGACTGGGTGCGTGTGAAGTCCAACCCTTACTACACCATCTGGCCTTAGGCAGCAATGGGCAGTAATGCCACACTGAAGGTAGAGGAAGAGATCCCACCAACAACCTGGAAGTATGTCCTTCCCAGCAGTGTGTTAGTGATGTTGGCATTCTGGACTGGTTCAGCTGAGTGTACAAAGAGAAAATCTCTGGTTTAGGCTTCCCATGACCTGGCAGGACCCATTTTTGCCCATCCAATAGCTAGTCTTCTGTTAGACTATAAATTGTCCAATTTATTTGAAAAAGAGTCCTAACCATTTATGTTGTTCACTATAAGTTTTTCAAAAGTTTCATCAGCATGGATTTTGTCATTTAAAAATAACTTTGCCATTTGGCAAGAATATTATTTATTATTTCAATACTTGGACTCTTTATGAGGTGCAGTTTTGTCTATATGCTTATTGGTAATTTGTATTGTTAAGAGTTGAGTATTTATGTCCTTTGTCTATTTTTTTCACTGGAGGTTTTCCTTATTGATTTATAAGAACTAATTATATCTCATAGATATTTATCTTTTGTCTATCTGATACATTGCAACTATTTTCTCTGTTAGTTATTTGCCTATCAATTTTATTTACAATGTTTCAGGATATATAGAAATTTAAATTTTTACGTAACAAAGTCTATTAAAAATTTTCTTTGTTTTCTGCTTTTATACTTACAAAACCTTTCTGTAACAATATCCGCTAAATAATCTATAATCTCTTATTTTTTATATTTCGCTCTTTAATTCACTTGGATTTAATTCTGATGTGTATGTGAGACAAGTATCTAACTTGATATATTTTCCCCAAAATAATCCAGCTTCTCACTTCCAGCCCCCTACCCTCTATTGCCCAGGGAGTCGATCGCAAATGGGCATAATTCATTGAAAAGGAAGAAGCAATCAAGGAAGACCACCTCTCTCAATGCCCACCATGCTGGAGAAGGGGTATCCATTCTGCTTTTGTCATTCAGAGAGGCACTGAAAACAACCACTGAGTTTTCTAAAAGGAAAGCTTTTCAGGCTGCCTGGAGTCTTCATTAATTCTAGACCATAAATAGTGGTACATTTATGCCACTGACTATTATTTTTCCTGGTATAGGATGTGATTTTTTTTCTTTTGTTTTAATTCCCGTGGTCACCCATGATACTCTTTTCAAAAGAGGTAGGTGAAATTGGCTTCCAGCTTCCCCTATGCCCTGGAATAGAAGCCATCCTTTCATGATAAATTGCACAGAAAAAAAGGCAGCAGGAGTTGCTTGCACCAAAATAAGAGTGGCTTTTGGCTCTGCTTCAGTGACTTTATTCCACATTTCTTTCTGAACTCTCAGAGAAAAGTGATAATGAGAGTTTAATCTCTAGACTTGTGCCATCAGTTCTTTATTTTCCTTGGAATGTTTTAAATCCTACAGGGCCTCAATTTCAGCCACTAGAGACGGCACTTTCATGGTCGTTCTTCCCTGGGGTGGAAATAATCAGAGGGTAAAAATCCAAGGTTTGCCATATTTTCCAGCTGCGATCTGTTGTATTTTCATTATTTTGAAAAGACAGGGGGTGCAAGAAAAGCTCCGTGGGCAGTGAGATAAAGGGAGGAAAGAAGCTATTCTATAATTTACTGGAACTCAGCTACCCTTGTGGTGCAGTATTCACATCCTTATGGATGCTGCTCCTCTGATCTTCCCATTTCTCTGGATTTTCCTCTCTTCTTTGCTGGAGAGACTTGGCATGTGCATCATGGAACATGCCATTAGATTTTAGTGGAGTTGCGAGTATGTTGTCCTAAGACGTGGAACTCCTAAGAACTAAGGATTCCTTCAGCGGAATCCTTCCCGGAGTAGGTAGAGTATATTGTGTCTCGAGGGAGTGGTGAGTTCTGACAATAGTGCTTTTCTAATGTTTTGTGAAGCAGTAAAACCATTTTTTTAAAAAGTCTTTTGAAAATAACACTTTCATTGATTTATGAAAATAACATGACACTTGGATACAGATAGCATCATATTTATATATTTGTTTGAACCTAATCAAATCTGGCTCCAGGCCTGTCCTTGCCAATATTAATGGGAAGTCCACCTGTTTCTCTGCTTCTGCTGGCTCTCTTGTACCTGGCTCTGGTCATCAGGCCACAATAGTCACTGTGGCCCTGGCTTCCTGCTGTATCTTCACAATCCATCAGGGGAAGATGGTTTCTGGCTGCTCAGCCACAAAGCATCTTTGCTGAGGTTACCGAGGCCCTGTGCCTAACACCAAGTCCTGGTAAGTACTCATGTTGCCAGCCCCTGATGAGGACTGGCTTACCCCAGAGAAATTGTGTTTTGTGAAGGGCATCTAGTGTCATCATTTTATTTAAGTTCAGGGGATTCAATTACTCAGGAGCCTGGGAGCTTCTTTTGATAATATTCAAGACCCAAAATCTCCATATTTTTCCTCTGTAGGTGATTCAACTTTGTTTCAACATATGCCTAGAGCTTTGAACCTCCAATGTCTCTTTAGGAGTTAACCTCCAATGCTCCTGGCTTTCAGGGAGGTGGATGGAGGATGGAACAGCAAAAGCCCTTTTTGTCCTGTGTCCTGGAGGACAGAGGAGTGGAGACCCAGGGACTGGGCCTGGCTGCTCTCCTGAGGTGTGGGACTAATACATTTTTAGTTGTCTTATATGAGATTAGCTAGGAGGAAAAAACAGTGCCATTATTTAATCTCATTTAGTAAATAATATTATTACATTAAATTTTCAACAAAGCACTATGGTATATATAGATATTGATATGCAGAATAGACAGAATTGCAGGTGCTGTGTTGAAACTGGGATGGGGGCAAGAAGCTCCTCCCCCTTAGCATTTCCCTAATTTCTCAATTGTGAAACCTCTGGGCATTACTGATGACCTCTCTTCATATCCACACACATTCATGATGACATTTTGACCTTAGGATGTCAGAATGGCTGATGAAGGACAGATCCAATACACATCTAGCCTCCTTGGGTGCCCTTTGTAATGTGGTACTGTGGGATATTGGAGAGAGGGGAGGGATTCATTTGGGGCATCCACTTTCTAAATGACATCCTCAAAGAATAAGGATGTCCTCTCTAGCATTTTAGTTTTCCTTAACAGAGGCATATAACTTCTATAGTGTACTCACTATGCATCAGGCTGAGTTTATGCACAATAACTGAAATTTAAAGAGTATTTGCTTACTATATGTTGGGCACTTTTTCAAGCATACCACATATGATATTTATTTATTTTTATGCATAAGTACCTAAATGTGCCAGAAATTATTCTAAGAATTCAGTGAACAATTAACTTATTTGCTCTTTGTAAGACCCTTCAAATAAGTACCATTGTTATCACCCCCATTTTCCCAATGAAGAAATGAAGGCACAGAAAAGTAAAGAGAATTGTCCAGGGTCACACAGCTAGCCAGTGTCAGGCTGGAAGTTTGAACAGTGACAGTCTGGTTCCAGAGTTAAGGTTCTTTACTTCTCCATTATGTTATCCCACGATGCAATGCATCCTGTTTAGTCATCCCGAGGAGAGAGGTAATATATTTCCATTTTACAGATGATGAAAGTGAGGCCTAATGAATTTAAGCATTTTACTTGAAATCATACTACAGCTAAAGGGAAAAAATATGAATTCAAATCCAGTTATTCAGAGTCTAGAACCTACCTGAATAGCTGTGATTGCATCTTCAAGAGATAGATTTGCCAAGGTCACGCTGCTGTTGAGGGCAGAGCCAAGTAGCACACCTGGATCTGTCACCCAAGTTTGTGTGTTCATAATTCAATGAATATATAATAAATTTTGAATTTATATAAATGTTTTGGGAACCTATTTAAATTATTTTCCCTATTTATAGGTAATAAAATAGTATTAGTGATAGCTAGCTAGCATTTACTATGTTCTAGTTATTAATATTAATGCACATGTATTTTCTCATTTATTATGATAATACATAGGCATTTGTGAAAATCAACCAATATATAGAAGACTGTATAGAGGAAAGCAGAAACCATCAGAAATCCCACAGTCCTAGATAAGCATAGTTAACATCTGGTGAATATCTTTATAGTCATCTTTCTCCACACACTTCATGCATGTACCATATGTGCAGTCATACTATTTTAGGTAAATGGAATCATACTACAGATACTATTTGTAACCTGCTTTTCTCCATTCATCCCTTCAGGCAAAATGTTTACTGAAAGCTTAACACTTACTAAACAATATGCTTGAAACAATGTGTTGTGTGCACTTTCCTTATTTTGATGAACAGAAAGATCTATCTTTTTATGGGTAATAAGTTGCATTAGTCGGGTAGGCAAGGTTATTCTGCAGTAACAAATTAACTCCTGCAACTCAGTGGCTTAATGGAAAAAAAAAAAAAAAGAATTACTTGCTTACACAATTGGCTGTGGATCCAGTTTCCCTAAATAGTGACTCAGGGATCATGCCTCCTCCATCTGATGGCTGTCATCTTAACAAGGGACTTCTGGTCACTGAAGTACGGGAAGAGTGCTACAATATTACACAAAGGCTTTTCGTGGCCTCAGTCTAGAAGTAAAACAAACCATGTTGTTTCTGGTCCTCTGACCAGAAGTAGTCACGTGGTGCCACCTAACTTCAGGAAGTTGGGGACATTTAGCCTCCTGTGTGCCCCAGGGAAGATGAGGAGAATCAGCAATTAGTAATGTCCCCCACATGGGAATTCTGCTGTGTAAGTGTAACATCATTTATTTAACCAATGCTCTCTCTGTGGGTATTTAGTGTTTTAGGGTATTTAGGTGTTTCCCTGTTATAAACAACGCTTTGGTGAACATCCTTCCATATACATCATGTACTCTGATCCACTGAGTTCTCAGTTTAAATTCCTGGAGGAGGAATCAATGAGTCAAAGATATATGTGAAATATATAATATAATTATATAATATAATTAATATTAATATAATAATATATGTGAAATATAAATAAATAAAATGACCAACACTGCTCATTTCCGCTCTTCTAAGTTCTTCTGCATAACATAGGGACTTAGAGCCCAGAAAGTACACTTCCCAGACTACTTTGACTTAGGTTCTGTTTAGAATCCGCTAATGAGAGGGACTCACGTGAGATGGAGGAGAAGCCATTATTCTCTGGCAGCAGCCTAGGGCTGACGTGAATGAACTCAGCCATGGAATTTTCCCATGCTTTCGGCCATCCTTATGAGAACTATATACATCAGCACTGTAAGCAGTGAGGTCATCAGAGTCTCCAGGTGTCCTCCTGAGAATCACCTATTTCAGTGTTGCAGGGAGCAGAGGTATAACTGGTGATCTCCTTATAATCCTGCACACCTGGATTTCCTGAAAGGAGCCTTCCTGATCCATACCCCTCCAGACTCCCAGCTGTTGTGTAAGCCTCAGTATAGATACCTCCATCACTCCTTTTCATTCCTGGAATGGCTTCTGTTCTTACTGAACCTTGACTGATGAAGCACCTATTGCCAAATTGCTTTTTGGGAATTATGTCCCAAAGAAACTCCCAACAACAGCGGTACATCAGAGTGGGAATACTTTATACTTGTGCATTAGGTACTGTCAATATTTTTCAACTTCAGGAAAGTAATACTCAAAACAAAGAAAATTAATGGTGGTTTATATTTGAATTTCTTGGTTTCAAAATGTTTATTATATTTTACTGGCCATTTTTTTTCTTCTTTTGTGAAATGTGTATTAGTGTCTTTTGGTTGTTATGCCTCCTCTTTTAACTAACAAACTTCCCTAAATGCTCTCCTCTTTAACAGTACTTTTTATTTGACACGACTTTGTCCCTTTTATAGTCCAAGGGCAATCATTTGTTTCAGTATGTTAGCTCTGGGGAAGGAAGATCATATGCATGTGAGCAGGTTACTAAGTCACCAAGCGGGACAGTGGTTGGGTTATTTGTTCATCAGGACAAAGATGGGGAAAAACAACCTGTTAGGATGATTCCTTCTCTCTGCACTCAAGAGGACAAGCACTACTAAATATGAAGAGCATGTTAAAATGGAAGTTATTTCTTAACAAAAAGAACTTTTAGAGTTTTCTAATAGTATTTAGTTATCATTTTCACCCTTTCACCAACTGTGCTCTTTTGGTCTATGTCTGTGTCTTATCACATCCTTGGGAT
Organism: Daubentonia madagascariensis; assembly: GCA_023783475.1. Classification (NCBI taxonomy): domain Eukaryota; kingdom Metazoa; phylum Chordata; class Mammalia; order Primates; family Daubentoniidae; genus Daubentonia; species Daubentonia madagascariensis. Next base: position 10,011,026 of record JAKFHU010002250.1, on the reverse strand, counting down.
GGAAAAAAGAAAATTTCTACAGATGAAAGGGTTTAGAGGGAGTAGGTTTATGCTATATTACTTCTGAGACACTGAAAGAAAGACTACCACCAGAAAGGGTTATATTTTCCTTTCGATCCTAGGAAATTAAAAAAACAGCAGCAAAAGTAGATTTTAAGCAAAGAAATTGAGGCAAAAATGCCAGATAGCTATGGCCAAATGGTAATAATTCATTGAGAATTAAAACTGGAAGGGAAGATAAACAGTTTGAGGGTAGTTTAGATCCAGGAATGGTAGCGAGGATTTACAAATCTATTTGATTGGCAATGGCTCCTGGAAAATTGGGTTGAGATAGATCCCGAGACAAAGTCCACATTTAATAAGAAAAAGTCCTGTGGTCACTTAACCATGGCTGCCACTGCTCTGGAAGGTGAGGGAGGTAATCACAAACTTGCCATTCTCTGATTTAGAATGTGACTCCCTATTGGAGCAAAGAAAGGACTTTTCCTGAGATGAGATTAAATAAAAGTGAATGCAGCATATTATAATGTCCTAGGGAAAAGCAAGACTTTCTAATGCAGCCTCTCCCCACCCCAAGTTCTGACATCTGCCTGACTGATGAACAGTAGTTGAAGATAGGAACAAAATTGTTTTTATTTATCTGATGTAGGAACTTACTAGCACTATTTTCAATTCTATATGGACCACAGACTGAAGTTTTATGAGTTCATACACAGAAGATCAAAAACATAAGTCCTTCTTTGGAGGAGACTTGCTTATTGCTGAAAGACATTGTTCAGTAATGGATGTAGGTTTCATGGTGCATAAATTATGCCCTAATCACCACCTAAGTCCTTGGGGAGTTTCATTTATCCTTTTTTGTCAGTTCTGTACTGTTTATTATTTCCAGACATCTTAAAAAAGAGCAAACTAGTATATTAATTCTTTTATTTATTTCATATATATTTTTAGTTCCTAATATGTGCAAAGGTTACACTTGTTGGGGAACAAGCATGACACAAATGGAAACCTAAACAATATAAGCAGAAAATTGTAGAAATGTAGAAAAATTGCCAGTTAAGTTACACTGACAATAAAACCTGTAGAAATCCAGTAAAGGCTTGTGTGCCCAGGAAATTCTTCACCATGGAAATAGAAATAAGACATGGATAAGCATAGAATAGACAGAAATAAGAGAAAAAAACTTTTCTATTTGGGTTGGGGTGGCAACAAGTGTGGCAAGATGAGAATGAGCATGTTGTATACCTGCCTAGCTGGAGAGAAGGATTTCTTATTGAGACATAGCAGAAGAATTGTGAATGTTCATTTTCCTTTTGGCTATTTTTGGATGTTTCAAGGCCTAAATTGAGTCCACAGCCCTGTGGAGCTTCCAAACTCTTCTGGCACCCTAAGGCTGACTCTGGAGGGCTTGTTCTGATTGAAACACATCCCTAAAGTTTGTCCTAAGGCAGCTCAAGCTCCAGGATTTCCCCAGATCAGCATTTTTCAAACTTCTCTAAAGTATGTTATTAAATATTCTGTTTTAAGAAATCAATGCTAGCTATATTTTTTACCATTCATTATAAATAAGATTGAAAGAAAATACTAAACTATACTACTGATACTAAGCTATACTATACTACTATATTACAATAAAGTATATGCGTATACATGTAGTTTTTATTTTGATGTAACGATATGTATTCCATACAAAGAATGGCATGAAGTTTTAGAAGAGACCACCTAATGCATGAATGCACAATGTTCAATTTTTTTTATGGGTCACACTTACCAACTTGAGAATCATGTTGATGTGTATTGCTTGTCAAGTGGTTGTTAGACTGTTACATATCTTGTTTTAGAATGTAAATACATATTTGTGATAGTTAATGTTTATTGACTATTAAACATTTATACTACACAAACTTGTTCCCATGCATCTGTAGCTAATAGGTCTTTTTACGTGAATATCAGAATATAATTATTCTTGAACTATTTTAAATTGTACTAGCTAAATGGCAGAATGCCTTCAGAGTGAGGATAGTAATAGGTATCTTCAATTTCTTTTAAAAATAGGAACTTGACTCCGTGATTCTAGTTAACCATTTTTGGTACAATCTTATTCAAGAATCTTACTCAAATATTTCACAACATGTTATTCTTCCTTTTGAAAATGTACCTAGAACAAAATTTTCATACTATGTGTCAATTAGTGTGAATTATATGAATAAACTTGATATTACTCCTGATATATAAATATGACCTATCATTAGTTTTTCCTCATATTGAAAAAATACATCACCCTTAGTGGGTTGAATTGTGATTCCCCTGAATATGTGTATACCTGGATTCTGTGAGTATGAACTTATTTTGAAAAAGGGTATCTGTAGATATAATTAAGTATAATTAAGTTAAGGATCTTAAGGTGTAATCACCCTGGATTTAGAGGGGGCTCTAAATCCAATGATATGTGTCTTTATAAGAGGAAAAGAAAACAGAGACACAGAAAGAAGTCCATGTGAAGACAGGCAGAAATTGAAGTCATATAGCCCTAGCCAAGAATATCAGGAGTTCTAGAAGCCCCAGAAGGTAGAAGAGGTGTGGAATAGATTCTCAGAGCCTCCCGAGGGAACAGAGCCAATCCTGCTAAGACCTCAAGTTTGGACTTCTGGCTTCCAGAACTGTGAGAGAACAAATTTCTATTGTTTAATGCCTCCAAGTTTGTGGCAATTTGTTATGGCAGCCCTAGAAAGCTGATATGTCACCTATTCCTTCCTTTCGTCCTCCCTCCCTCCCTTCCTTCCATTTTTCCTTCCTTGGTTCCTTCCTTTATTCCTATCTCATTCATCACAACTAGAAAAAGAAACAAAACACCAGAAAGATGATATAATGTGGACATCATAAATAGCATTTACAGTATGCAAAGCACTTTCAAAAACCCATGTACCGTGATGTTCAAGATAAACCCCAACTTCACAGATGAGGAAATTGAAATCCAGCAAGGCCAAGGGAGTTAGCAGCTAAGGTTAATTTGTCAATGACAGAGTTTGAATTCAAACCTGGGTTTCCAGATTTCAAATCCAAGACATTCAAAAAAACACAAAGAACAAGAAACAAAAACGAACACAACAATGAACAACAAAAAGAACACATTTGCAGCAACACGGATGGAACTGGAGGCCATTATGTTAAATGAAATAAACCAGGCACAGAGAGACAAATACTGCACGTTCTCACTCATTTGTGGGCGCTAAAAAAGTGGATCTCATGAAGATAGAGAATAGATAGGTGGTTACCAGAGGATGGGAAGAGGAGGGGGTAGAATGAATGGGGAAAAAAAAAAAAGGATTTAAATGTATTTACTACCACTGAACTATACACTTAAAAATGATAAAAATGGTAAATTATATATATTTTTATATATGTAACCTCAATAAAAAATAAATTAAAAAAACCATAATGTTGGTTTTTTTATTGTGGAATGAAATAAATGTATATTGCCAAATAGAAAGGTGTATGTTGCCGCAGCCCCAACTGCTCACTGCTGAACCCCTTTGCAATGCTCCCAGCTTTTGTTTAATCAGGATCCTTTTCCCATTTCCACAAAGGCTGTTACATCAAAAATGACAGTTAAAAAAACCATAATGTTCACCATAATGAACAACAAAAACCAAGAAAGCTCTACCACAACAGCCTTTCTTTAAAGGGTAAAATAGTTCCTACATGGCACAGATGAGGGTTAAGGGTGGTATTTCACGCAATATAGTCAAGTTAGCACTAAGTTTAACATATAAAGAGTCATTTATTTCTTCAATGCTTAAAGTACTTCCCTAATGATTGGGCAGAAGTGCTTTGGCTTTCCAGAGTTGATGATGTTACTGCATCTTCCATTCACATCACTGTCGCACTGTCTTGCTCATGGAAAAGAGCAACAGCAACATGAGGCAACCGCAGCTGACATCCATTGACTGTCTGCCATATGCCAGATGATTTGCACCCATTTCTTCTAATCCTTACAAACCCTCTGAGATATTACTTTCTGCATTTTAACAAGTGAGAAAACAGACTGGGAGAGATAAAATAACCTTCCCAAAGTCATAGTTAGAAAGTAGCATTGCTAATATTTTAATCCCAGTCTGACCCTAAGTCTGGACTTCTAACCATCATGTTAGGGTTTCTATCCTCTAGAAATAGACTCAGCACTGGTCACTGTAGATGCTGGTACAACACAAATATTGATACCATTAGTTCCTGACAACTACGAGTTTATATTCAATGGCAACTTTTTCATGGTATATACCCACACATGCATATTTCATGTTTCATAATTATTTCTTGAAATTCTTCTTAAAATTATAATTTGAGGAGTTGGACTGGAAAAAGGTAATGTATATGTCAATGTATAGACTGAAATTGTCCTACTTTTTTCTCCTGATTGCAAATAAGAAGGTGAAGTCTTGTTGACTAGGTGTAGGTTTTGGAGAATGAATATATTTTGGGCTAAAATATACCATGGTTTAATAAAATGTGTCTAGAAAAATGTTTTGATTTTTACTGTTGCTGAAACTCTGTCTGCTCAAATCAGATAAAGGACTTAAGCCGTTTATAATTAGATCCCCAGTCCTCTTACTGGATCTTGGCAATCTTAGGTGAGGCAGTGAAAAATAATCTGTCATTTTTGATGTAACAGCCTTTGTGGAAATGGGAAAAGGATCCTGATTAAACAAAAGCTGGGAGCATTGCAAAGGGGTTCAGCAGTGAGGAGTTGGGACTGCGGCAACATACACCTTTCTATTTGGCAATATACATTTATTTCATTCCACAAATAAAGCAACTAATATTGAAGCTTGGTGTGCCACCTGAGTCATGTTTTCAGAGACCATGAGCACCGTTTTGGTCACCAACCATATCCATCCTGAAAATCAATGCACAGGTTATGTGAATATCATACCCGAGAAAGACCAGAATGGGGGCGTCTTCTGTCATCTCTTCTTTGTCCTCACAGCCCAAGTTGATCCACCTCTTTCTTTATTTTTACTGACTGGTATAAAATGTTCTTAATTTCATGGAAATATTCGAATGAGTTACAGAGAATAAAAATAAATTATTATGTATTAATTATGACTATTGACCTAGACTTTCCATAATAGTTTTCCCATAAAAATGTGATAAACCTTATTCCAAAATTTTAGCCTGGAGCTATAAAGTGGAGGGGTAGTAGAAATAAGATTAAGTTCTACCTGATTTCTGATGTTCTGCTTTCTTTTTCTAACTTGGATGGCCTTGAATTTGAGCTGCTTTTGTATTACTCTAAGTACTCCCTGCAACTTAGGTACGAGGCATTTCAAACCAATGAGACCAAAACAAGCCGAGCTATTTGTGATACAAACTAATGATGGACGGTTAGGTTATTGTAGCTACGACTTTTTATTCAGTTCTTTGAGATCTTAGAAATCAACTTACTCTTCTGAAAGTATGGCTTTATGAAATGGGAATGTTCAACTATTTCCAGAAGCAAAAGTGAAAGACTTAGACCAGAGCTGTCCAATACAACTTTCTGCCTTGATGGGAATGTTTAATATCTGTGCTGTTTCAATACAGTATCCACTAACTACATGTGCCTATTGAGCACTCATGATGTGGCTAGTGTGACTGAGAAACTGAACTTTTAATTTAATTTAATTTTTAATTTATGTTTAAGTTAAAACAGCCATGTTTGTGGCTAGTGGCTACTGTTAGTCCAGACATAAACTGTTACCATTCCCATGAGCACATATGTTTCAAGGCCAATAATTAGGAATCTTACACCTATATTAAGAGAAATGGTCAAATTCTGTTTTTGCTAATTAAGAAGCAGCATCACGGAGGCAGTTTGTTGACAACTGTAGGTCTAGCTCTTTGCAGGACTCTAGGGAAGGTCTGTTTTTCCAGGTTGTCTTTATTTTGCTGATTGTGGTGAGGGATGGGGAAAGACTGAATATGTAATAATCCATGTAAGTGTGATTTCCAGGATACTGTGGAAATTTTCTATTAAAGACTCTCCTAGACTGAAATTTACTTGCATCTGAGGTTTTTAATCAATATGCTACACACTTATCTGACTTTGGAATCCTTTCATATCATGATTATATTCTGTGACTTACCACTAGAAGTTTTTCCCAGAAAATAAGTAAATAACTTTCTCAAGGTTACAGTTTTTTTTTTTTTTTTTAAGATTGCTGTTTGGAATCCTAGAAATTCTATGTGTTAGTCATTAGGGCACTTACCCAGGTATTTTTGGTTTATTCCCTTCTGATTATGTTGTACTTGGACCATGTGACCATTCTGGCCAATGAGTTATGAGAAAAGGCTACTTCAGCTACTTCATGACACTTTCAGGTCAAGCATTTAAGAGCTGGCACAGGACACCACAGAGCTCTCTTTTTCTTCTAGCACAGCAACTGGCCATGTTCAAGATGGTGCCTGCTCTGTCAACCTGGGACCCTGGATGACTAAGATGAACAGAGAGCTCTTGGCCACTTGCAATGGACATATAACATGAAAAAGAAATAAATCTATGATATTTCAAGTCAGCAGACTGATACACATCTACGTGGGGAACTAAAGGAGATAGAAGATAGGAGGAGTAGGTCACAAAAGCAATGGAACTTGGAGAGAGATAAATTATCTAAAGTTGAATTTAACTGACCTCATGTTTGTCAGCAACATGCATTGCCCTGGAGGAGGACATCAAGAAAGCTTGGAAACCTTTGTGAGTCAGGCAATTTGTAGAGCCTTGGATGAAATGCTTTCTAAATAAGTATCAGTGCGGCTTTTATTTGTATAGTGAAAAAGGCGCTGAGTGTCAATGATAGGGCCCAACACCTTCAGAATAAATTGTACACATGTTAAAGGGCCATGCAGAGAGTGCCCTGGTCTGTGGCCAAGATCAGTTGAAGAGAGGCTACTGGATCAGCAGAGTTATGTTTTGATGAGCATTTCCTAATTTTGAAAAGAAACCTGAACAATTGAGAGAAGAAAAATGGCTAGAGGTAGGATGTTGGCAAAGATATACGCTTAATTTCATACAATTCCTATTCCTCATCCTAAAGCCTAGACTTGACATTTGTGTAACAATGCTCATCCTAAGAGATCTAATAGACTCTAAGGCATATGATGATAAAATCAGGTTCTTTTTACATTAAACCCTAGTTTCATTAATATGACCTCTTAAAGAAATCACATAAATTTTTCTTTTCAATGAGAAAACTCGTAAAAATCCTTTTGCATTACATTCAGTGCTTTAGGTCCAATATACTCATAGTGATTAATTAGTATCAATAATGCTAATTAATAATACTGAATTATTAATACTAATTACTATAACACCATTATTAATGGTATCAATTATAACAACAATAATAATGATAATAATTATTAATGACGCCCATGTTTTTGCTCTTTCTCTTCTCGTGGCACTGTAGTAAATGTTACATATGAATTATCTTATTTAATCCTAAAAACAGTCTGATTTCTATTTTAAAGAAAAGAAAATAATCTCTGAAAGCTTGGGGAACTTGCTGCAGGCCCAATCACTAGCAAGTAGTAGAGCTCATACTGAAATTGGGGTTTATGAATCCAGTGACTTTGTTCTTAATGTTATGCAATATACCACTTTTTTAGGGCTAAGGTTTAGAATATCAACTTTAATATAACCTATGCCTTGTTTGTATTTAGTTAAACTTTCTACATATAGGCATCACAAATTAAATAATTGAGAAACTAATTTTACAGAAAAATTTTAAATTTTGTACCTTATTGTCAGATGAATTCTCTAATGACCCACTATCATGAAAATGTATAATGTTGAAGGAAAATATGAAGGCCAAAATAAAAATTATGCACATAGGTTATGCAATATTTTTTAAATGAGAGGGAATGCCAAGGCCACAAGTTTATTACATGTTCACATATGCAGCTTCAAGGAAGCTGGAGTGCATCTGACCAGGGGTAGGCTTACCTGGGAATTTCTACTTCTTCACATGTCTTTCTGGATTTACCTGTATTAGCAGACAGGTAAGCTGCTTTCTTGTACTGCGTCTGGGCAATTGTGAGACCTGGGGCAAGTTCCTATACCTTCCCGGGTCTCATTTTAACTCATTTATAAAATGCGGGTGGACTGACTCTAAGGTCGTTCCAGTGGTAATATTCTCTTGTGTCTCTCCCTTACATCCTGATGTCACAAAACTGCTGTTTAACTGATAGCTGGATTTGTGGATGGGCCAACCAAAAATTTTTTTGGAGTACCAATTTATAGGGAAATGTGGTGGATTTAAATTGTGTCAATTGAGCTAATCTGGAACTGCCGTTCCCAGAATTTCTTTCCATGTATAGCTCCAGGCTGGGATAAGCCACAAAGGATGTTCAGCACAAGATTAGGAAGGCAGAAGTGAAGCAGCAACAATATTCCTCTTATGTCCAGAAGGTCAATGCCAGATGTGAAGTGCACTTGCAGCTCATGCATGTGGTCTTTTCTTGGCTGGCTCACCTTGTAGGCCTGTGGCATCTCGAGCCAACTCCCCCACTTCAGGTTTTCTGACTCTTGGGTCAGGTGTATTTTTAGCAGGGCCTACTCCTCCTTCATTCTACTCCCACCATCAAAGTCAAAGGCTCAGAGGAAGGGAGAGGCTGATGCAGATTCTCAGCCATCCCCATGGGACCCAGTTCATACTTGCAGGGTTCCTTTTGAGCTGGTTGCTCCCATTTCACATCCTTCCCTTTCCAACTGCCAGCCCCGGCTGATTTCCCCAGCTGCAGAAGCCATAGCTCGATAGATGCTTTTAGCTCACAACCGCCTAAGATCAAATACCTATAATAAATCCCTTATTATATAAATCTCCTGGTCCTTCTGCTTCTCCAATATAACCCTGACTAATACAGGTTGCTAAAACAGCTCAAGGAAGATAATCAGATGGAGAAAGTAGAATCTAGCAGAATTCTTGTCAGGGAAATTAATGAATGTGATTGGAAAGAATTTTTGTTAATCCATTTAGGGGGCCGTCTAATGAGAAAACTGGGGTAACAAGTTAGTTGTATTTAACTAAGTTGGCTTTTAATAAGGGGAGTCTTGTTCAGTTCAGGGCTTTTAGTTTTCTTCTGAATGGGGATGCAAGTTGGGGGGGTCAGAACTAGATTGATTGGGGTGCTCCCATGACCTCCTTTCCTTATGCAGAGCTCAGAATCTTCTCCAAATACATAGTTAAACCTATTTTAGGACTATTGCCTTGAAGGGCTTCCAAATTATTAGGCTGCCTGAGGCAACATCATGTCTTGATGTGGCTCTGAAAGCTACATGCTATTTCTACTCCACCAATGCCCTAAACTCTGTGATGACTTTCCAAAAATGGTACCTTTTGCAACCATTAAGAAAGAGAATTTTCCTCTGCTTTTGGAGTATTAGAATGAGCAGTCGGCCCTACTCTCCAGTAAACCACCCTAAAGCACCTTCTATCATTTCAGACAAATAATAAAAGTTTCTTCACTAGTCATTAAGGTAACTTTGGGACTTCCTGTACAAGCAATATTTTGCTTCTTGGCTTGAGTAAATTTTCAAAAGTTTCAAATTCCTAGGAAATAATGTAGGAATTGTGAGGCTCAGGCATCCCTAATTGCATGGTGCTAATTCAATTAGTTCTTTTGTTCTGTCACAGATTGAGTATAAAAGAAGTTTCCAAAGATTGTGGAGGAGGAAAATTCACAAATTTAACCTTAATAGCATACATTAAAAATAAACATAATGATGGTGAATCATGATAGAAATTTGGGCACTCATTTTTTTGTGTGACTTAAGGAGCTGTTCACCTTCAGGGGTGCATGGCAATTAAAAACATGTAGGGTAATCTTGCAACACTGTGCAAACGCTATTCAAGGGCAGAAATTGTCTTTTGCCTTAAAAATTGCAGTGACCTCTCTTTTCTCTTTCTTATGATTTCTAGGGTCCTCCTTGTTAATAGGCTAAGTGGATCTTGAGAAGCAGCTCCCTCAGCTCGTCCATCAAATGTGGACGAAAACATAGAAGGGACTGAAAAGCAAGGCATGATGTGCTGGCGTTATTAGGCGTGTTGTTTAATAATAATAATTATACATTTTCTTTTTGTCTAGTACTTGGCACTTTTTTACATCACTTTTGCATTTGTTGTCTCCTGTGATAGTTAATTTTTATGTGTCAAATTGGCTAGGCTATGGTACCCAGTTGTTTGGTCAAACAGCAATCTAGATGTTGCTGTGAAGGTATTTTTTTTTTTTTACATGTGATTAACATTTAAATCAGTAGACTTTGAGCAAAGCAGATTACCCTCATAGTGTGGGTGGGCCTCAACTAATCAGTTGAAGACTTTAAGATCAAACACTAAGGTCCCTCAAAGAGAAAGGAATCCTATGTCCAGACTGTCTTTGGCTTCAAGGGTGCAACATCAACTTTTGCTAGAATTTCCAGCCTGTCATTCTTCCCTACAGATTTTGGATTTAATAGCCTCCACAATTTGTGAGTCAGTTCCTTAAAATAAATACCCAGATCTATACCTATATCACCTCTACCTGTACCTCTATCTGCATCTATACCTCTATCCACACCTCTATCTCTGTCTCCATTTATTCTATCTGTATCTATCATCTATATCCTATTGCTTCTGTTTCTCTGGAGAACTCTAACTCATACAGCTCACTTAAAACCACTTTGTCCAAGAGATGGGTAAAAGCATGACCTTTGGAGTCGAAAGGTTAGGTTCTACGAGTTGAATTCTAGCTTTGCAATTTATTAACTTTCTGACCTTTGAGAATTTTTTTAAACTTCTCTAATCCTCATTTTTTAACAGCCATAAAATAGGAATAATAAAAATAATATTCATTGGACTTTTACTACTTGCTGGATACTATGTTAAATGCCTCACACGGATTATTTGATGTTCACAATTATCCTATTACGCAAAGAGTGAAGTGGTGGAGATAAAGATATTTGCATCTTATCAAGTCACTCTGTCTTCCCTGACGGGGAGAGAAGACACACTGC